>OX451736.1:960823734-961513543 GCA_948472305.1 Vicia faba
ATATTTGTCATCTCCATATATCATTAATAAAAGCATTGGACATTTTTTGCATTTCAAATTTTGCGCTCCTTGTTTTTCTTTTATTATATATTGCAAAACAGCTATTTTACACACACTCACATATACAGGTCTACATCCACTCTGGATCCCACTGATAACGACTCTGCTACTGCCGGTTATGACTTTGAAAATCTGATCAACTTAGCCGAAGACGAAGGTGAAGATAATTGCGAAGTGCCTGGTGAACTTGCTAGACTGTTACTTCAGGAAGAGAGGGCCATACAGCCGCACGAAGAGCCAGTGGAAACAGTGAATCTGGGTACAAAGGTAGACAAGAAAGAGGTCAATATCAGTGCAAATCTGGAGCCTAGTGTTAAGCAACGTTTGATTCAGATGTTGCGTGACTATGTTGAGATCTTTGCCTGGTCTTATGAAGATATGCCTGGGTTGGATACCGATATTGTGGTTCACCGATTGCTTACCAAGGAAGACTGTACTTCGGTGAAACAGAAAGTTCTCCGAATGCGCCCAGAGATGTCTGAGAAAATCAAGGCTGAAGTGATGAAGCAGTTTGACGTTGGTTTTCTAGCAGTTACTTCTTACCCACAGCAGGTGGCCAATGTGGTTCCTGTGCCGAAGAAGGATGGTAAAGTTCAAATGTGTGTCAACTATAGGGATCTAAACAGGGCGAGCCCCAAGGATGATTTCCCTCTGCCTCATATCGATGTTCTAGTTGACAACACCGCACAGCATAAGGTTTTCTCCTTTATGGATGGTTTCTTCGATTATAATCAGATTAAGATGGCTCCTGAAGATATGGAGAAGACAACCTTTGTTACTCAATGGGGTACCTTTTGCTACAAGGTCATGCCTTTCGGGTTGAAGAATGCTGGGGCAACATATCAGTGCGCCATGGTCGCTTTGTTCCATGACATGATCCATCATGAGATTGAGGTATACGTAGACGATATGATTGCAATGTCCCAGACTGAGGAAGAACATATTGACCACCTTCAGAAGCTATTTGACAGGTTGAAGTTGTATAAGCTGAGGTTAAACCCAAACAAATGCACCTTCGGGTGAGATCTGGTAAGCTGCTGGGTTTCGTCGTAAGTGATAAAGGTATTCAAGTGGATCCTGCAAAGGTGAAGGCTATACAGGAAATTCCAGCTCCCCGAACAGAAAAAGAAGTCAAAGGATTTCTGGGACGTCTGAACTACATTGCCCGATTCATCTCACACCTGACTGTACTTGTGAGCCAATCTTCAAGCTACTGAAGAAAGATCAAGTGGTAAGATGGAACGACGAATGTCAGGCCGCTTTCGAAAGGATCAAAGAATATCTCCAAGAGCCACCTATTCTGATGCCTCCAGTTGTAGGGAGACCTCTGATCCTATACTTGACAGTACTCGACAATTCGATGGGGTGTGTGCTGGGGCAGTATGACGAGTCTGGCCGAAAAGAGCATGCTATTTATTACCTTAGCAAAAAGTTTACCGACTGCGAGACCCGATACTCGTTGCTAGAGAAAACTTGCTACGCTTTAGCATGGGCTGCTCGCCGGCTGAGACAGTATATGCTGACTCACACTACTCTATTGATATCAAAGATGGATCCAATCAAGTATATCTTCGAGAAGCCTGCCTTATCCAGAAGAATAGTAAGATGGAAGATGATTTTGACTGAGTATGACATCTAATATACGACCCAAAAAGTAATCAAGGGAAGTGTGTTGGCATATCATTTGGCACATCAGGCAGTGGACGATTACCAGTCTATGAACTTTGAATTCCCGGATAAGAACATCATGTTGGTAACTGACTGTGAAACACCTGGACCGGATGAAGGACCTGAGGAAGGATCCATATGGTCTATGTACTTTGATGGAGCTTCAAACGTTTTGGGTAATGGTATTGGCGTCGTGATCATATCTCCTGAAGGCTCTCATACTCCGCTCACCGCCCGACTATGTTTCAACTGCACCAACAACATGGCGGAGTATGAAGCGTGCATTATGGGTCTTCGGGCAGCTATTGACCTAAGGATTAAGTTTCTAAGTGTTTTCGGAGATTCCGCTCTCTTGATCAGTCAGATCAAAGGCGAGTGGGATACGAAACACCCTAATCTTATTCCTTACAAGGAGTATGTGTTGACGTTGCTTCTTCATTTCGAGGAGATAACCTTTGAACACTTCCCTAGAGATGAGAATCAGTTAGCGGACGCGCTAGCTACGATGTCTTCTATGTTCAAGGTCAATTGGGACAACGAAACTCCTCGGATTACCATTGAAAGGTTGGACGAACCGGCACATTACTGTGACATTGAGACTGAAGAGGTAGCAAATAAACCCTGGTTTCATGAGGTGAAGAGGTATCTTGAAGCTCAGGAATACCCCAAGGGTGCATCTGTTAATGATAAGAAGTTTCTGAGGAGGTTCGCTGCGAAGTTCTTCATCAGCAATGGCATTCTTTACAAGCGTAACCATGATTTAACCTTACTACGTTGTGTGGATAAGAATGAAGCAGAAAGGATCATGGTTGAGTTACATGAAGGTACTTTCGGAACTCATTCCAGTGGACACACCATGGAGAAGAAAATCCTATGGGCATGATATTATTGGTCCATAATGGAAGCTGACTGTTATCAGCATTCTCGGACCTGTCACAAGTGCCAAGTCTATGTTGATAAGGTGCACATACCTCCAGTACCTCTGAACGTCTTGACAGCTCCGTGGCCTTTTGCAATGTGGGGCATCGACATGATTGGCGAGATCAGACCTACAACGTCCAACGGGCATCGTTTCATCCTGGTAGCTATTGATTACTTTACGAAGTGGGTTGAAGCAGCTTCCTTTGCTACTGTAACCAAGAACGTCGTGGCACGATTCATTCGGCACAATCTAATATGTCGATATGGTGTACTAGAGAGGATCATTACGGACAATGGTACTAATCTCAACAATAAGATGATCACCAAGATCTACAAGCAGTTCAAGATACAGCATCACAACTCTTCTTCTTACCAACCGAAGATGAACGGGGCTGTAGAAGCGGCTAATAAAAACATTAAGAAGATTGTGCAGAAGATGACGGTGACATACAAAGATTGGCACGAGATGTTATTGTTTGCTCTTCATGGGTACCGTACCTCAGCGCGAATGTCAATAGGGTCAACACCCTATTCTTTGGTTTATGGAATGGAAGCCGTCTTGCCCATTGAAGTTCAGATACCCTCTCTTCGGATTATGAAGGATGCAGGTTTGAGCGAAGATGACTGGATCCAGACCCGGCTTGATCAGTTGAATTTAATCAACGAAAAAAGACTTACTGCTATTTGTTATGGTCATGCGTACCAAAAACGGATGATTAAGGCATTTAACAAGAAAGTCAGACGACAAGAGTATCAAGTTGGGGACCTGGTTATCAAGCGCATCATACTACCTCAAGGTGATCCCAGGGGCAAATGGACCCCTGCTTACGAAGGGCCATTTGTTGTTAAGAACATTTTCTCAGGAGGAGCTATGATTCTAACCACCATGGATGGTGACGAACTTCCTCACCCCGTCAATGCAGACATAATGAAAAAATACTACGCATAATCAAAGACCCGCTAGGTTTACTGGCCTAGGCAAAAATAAGGGCTTCCCGGCGAACCAAAAGGGTTCGGGCAAAAATAAGGGATGAAAATAAAAAAAAACTGTACACCCGGCAAGTCGAAAACCTGAAAAGGCGGCTTGGGCAAAAAAAAGGGTATCCTGGTGGACTGAAAACCCGAAAGGGCGGTCCAGGAAAAAATTAGGGATCAAAGCGTAACACTATGTCTCATTGGATCACCTTGCAACCAGACTTCAGTATCGACTATCAAGCTCGAACGGAATTAATCAATCTAATCTACCTTCAACCAAGTAGCAAAGTGATGAGATGCTCGAGGACATAAGGGAAATAGCAGAGTTGGAACCCAGTGGGATTGTTCACATAGCTGTTTTCTTTGTTTTTTCACAAATTGTATAAATTCTATTTGTTCGGCGGCGTTCTCTTACTAGGACGTCAGCCTCTTGTACAAAAAAGCCTATTTACAGGCTGTTGTACCCCAAAATTTGCCCTCCCATATTTCTCAAAATATTTCAAGAAAAATTCACAAGTCCAACCCGGAGCATCATATTCAGGTGTTCTTTCACCAATATATCTCTAATAACATATTCTCAAATTCAGGTTCGGCTCAAGAGTCAATTCTTTAAAGAAGGTATCTGAATGTGTGAGTTTGCTCGAAGAAATATGGTGAAAAAGTGTGCTGAAAGTGCAGTTTTTACGCGCTAAAAAATTCATAACTTGAAGATAGTGGCTTGTTTTGAACCCGTTCCGGTGGCCTAAATTCCGTCTTGACATTATCTACGTTTTCATCTCTCACGGCTGGAAGCCAATTTCGATCAGAAGGTCTTCAAAAATGTGGATTTATCAAGTATTTTCATACAGAAAATTTGTGACAGAAGTTTATTTGCGTCATGTTCAGAAAATCATAACTTGGTCGATTTTCATCGTATCGAGCTGGTTCCGGCGCCAAAATTTCACAAATTGAGTTAGCTACATTTTCACAGAAGGTATTGAGTTCAAACGGTATTCAAAAGGCCTTCGTTTTTTGCTCAGAGTGCGTGACACACCGAAAATCCTGAATGTTGAATATTATTTCATCTGGGCCGAAACTTCGAAAATTCATAACTCGGTCAATTTTTATCGGATTGGGCTCATATTTTTACACAAGGTCCCTGACTCATAGATCTACAACTTTGCTTCAAAAGTCGAGACCGGATTATGCTCCGATCAATACCAGTTTTTTATTGAAGAACGTGTCAGAGTCGACACTGGAGCCCAAAATAAGTTTGTCTGAGCTGAAACTTCAAAAATTCATAACTAATTCACCATTTATCCGATTGAGCCGATTTTTGGACAGGAGTTAGTTATCGATGTCGGCTACATTTTGTTTTCACATTTCAACTTCAAAAATTACACTTAAGTCCCTGCGATTTAGCCTGGAAAGTGACGAACTCAAGTGAACATTGGAGGCCCAATTGCACATTCAAAACCCATTTTCTTTACCCTAATTTCCATTATATAACCACATTCTTTTCACACAAACCACGGGAGAAAAAAGAGAGAAAAAACCTTGTCACAACACTGTTAGAATATCAAATTCTTTCAAGAACCCTAAAACCTTGAAATCCTTATTACAAATCTCTCTCTCACTACAAACAAGCCATCACAGTTACAAACCAACACCTCACTACTTCTTCAGTAAGGGTAAGGCTGGCTTGATCTCCATGATCCAAAAGGCATAAAAGCATTCACGTCACTAATTTTCCAGTAAGGGTAAGATTGATTTGATCTCCATGATCAAAAGGGTATAATCATTCATACATGTCATATTGTGCCTAAACATTAAATTTCTTCATATATTGGCTTTATTTGCATTTTATGATTTTATTTAATGTGTTCATGAGATTCAACACTGCAGATTTAGAGAGGATCCCATGCAGGAAGATTAAGGAACGTTGAGGCCAAAACACAAATGGCCAAAAGCCAAAAGCCAAATGGCCAAAGTAGAACAACTTATGCATGACACTAATACATGGTGAGACAGACATCCTGAAAAGATTAAGGAACGTTGAGGCCAAAACACAAATGGCCAAAAGCCAAAAACACAAATGGCCAACAGCCAGAACACAAATGGCCATGAACCCAATCCAATGGCCAAATAATGCAGACCACGGTACTCAGGAGTCAATGAACACGCACGTGATGCCAGAAAGTCAAACAAGGCCTTTGTCTAATGGGCCAGAATCCTTCAAAAAACCTCCATTTGGGTCTGAATACCCCCCATGGTTTGCACATTTTTAGTTTTTATTTGATTTTCTTTTCTAATTCTTTTTTAATATTTTAATTATTTCTCTTTACCATAAAATAATTTTCACAATAATAAATACAGAAAAAATCAAAAATGTTTATTGTTATTAATATTAATTTCACTATTATTATTTTTGTAAATAAATGTTAAATAATTAATTTAGTTAAATTAGGATAAAACTTTAATCTTTTTCTTAATAAATTAAAATATGTAGAAATTAGGTTTTTTTTAGCATTTTCATCCTTTTCCTAATAAATAATTTTTCCTATTATCATTATTAGTAATTACTAATTTATTTTGTAAATAAACATGTACATAAATTCTTTAGTAAATTAAGTTAAACTTTGACGTTTTTCATTAGTAATTAAAAATAACTTAGAATTAGGGTTTCTTTTAATTTCAATTTTCTTTATTTTCATTAAATACCAAAAACTTAAAAAACATTTCTTTCCTTTTTAATTTAATAATTAATTAACTTTTAATTTCAATTTAATTGCAAAAGGGTCCAACGCCCTCGAACGTTCCATTTTTTATTCTTTTCGCGCATTTATTCTTATTTTCCTTTTTTTATATTATATAATTGCTCAAGCCTTGTAATAGTAATTAGGAATTTATTTACTTTCCGCATTTTTATTCAAAACGGGTCTTTGTTAATTTGGCGATGTATAGACCCGCGCCTTGTAATAGTGTAGGACTTTATTTTCCGCATTTAAATTTCCGCACCTTTAAACCGCTAAACTTTGCATGAAAGAATGTATGGCCTAAAATAAAAACAAGCGTAGATCACCCATGACATGTACAAGATAAATGCTAAACTGAAAACAACACACAAATTCACACACCACTCTTAGGGTACGCCTCACTGTTGCCTTGCCCTCGAAACGTGGTCGTCGAGTATAGGACGTTTTAGTAAGTCCTTATGTCCATGACATGATCCAGTTGCCTCGAAACGGTTGCCTCGGAATTAAAAAGGATCAATGGCATAAGGGTAGCTTCTAAGGTGTCCTACTATTGCTTCGGTGACCACACTGTCCCTAATAAACGAATTGACCCGAACACCTCCAACGGTGGTGCTACCTACCTCTCAATGGTGGGATGGCACTACCTTAAGGACATTTACACAGCCTAATTCCTTAGGGTAGGTAGATGACTCATAGATACTTGCTCTATTTCAAAAAACAAATCAAAAACTCTTTTCACACTAACACTTTCAAAAAGCTTTCAAAAACAATTTTTCAAACACTCTTGAGGACTGATACAAGAGTCGATATGAAATCTTTAAACGAAACTTTTTCAAACCCACTCACATTTGAAAAGCAAACACTTTTGAAAACACAAATGAGCAAGTATCTAAGAGCCCATGGATAACCATGGATAGAAAGGGTGCTAACACCTTCCCTTTCTATAAATCTACCTCCCGAACCGAGAAACTATCTCATAAGGAATTTTGCTGTGCTTTTGTCCTGTCCATATTGGAGAAAATAAAAGACGGTGGCGACTCTTGCTTACCGCGACATTTCACGAACCAGCGTTAAACAGTCAGTTCCAGATCCACCGATCACAGAACTGTCGACTCTGCTGGGGAATATCTTTAAAAGTGAGGTGTACCTTAGGACTAAGATCACTTGTGTTTTCAATTGTCAGAATTGTTTGCTTTATTATTGTGGGTACTGTCTTGGGAGTTCTATAGATCCTAACCCGGATCTGGGGATACCTTCTTAGAAAGTAGCAACAAGGCTGTGAGGGAACTGTGCGGGGTATACCGACATGGTTGAAGCAGTCTGCTACGTTGATGTGGCACTTTGGTGAGTACCGGTAACCCTTGAGTTCAGTCAAGGAGAGTACGGGGCCGCCGCATGGTGTCGTGAAGCATCAACTGACCTTAGGAACCTTAATTGAACCATCTTGGCCTCTTTAGGGTAGTGAGATAACTGACTTTGGTGCAGTCCGAGGTTGGTTGATACTCGATACTACACTCAATTGAGGGTTGTTTTCTTGGAATATTTCGGTCGCCAGTTCAGTGGCTAAATCGAAACGATGAACAATGAAAGCAATCCAGTGATATTGGGACCCTTAGAACCCGGTTACTTCTGATAGGACAGGTCTCAACCAACCAACTTCAAGAGGGTAATACCCAGACCCCATGCTGGCCTAAACTCTAAGGGCTGTGGTGTGACTTGTGTGCTATCGTACTTGACTACTTGCATGCTTGTTATCTGACACTTGAGTTTCTTGCAGGTTTTGTTTACAGTCCTTAATCTGGACTCATAACAGGGTTACTTATATCACCCCACGCATAACATGACATCATACCATCATACCATTGCATACATCCTGCTTAAGGACTAACTCATTTCAAGGATCTCAAGGGCTTGTGATGCAGGTCATGATGAGCCAACATGTCTGGAAAGGGGCAAAGGGGATTTATTTTCCTCTAGCCAAGGTTGTCAGGGGCTATGACCCACTGGATATGGTGAGCCTTTGACCCTTGAAGAAGGACTCTCTACAACACGAAGTTACTTCAATCAAGATACCAGATTCTAATTTTAAATTTTCTTGTTTACCTCGCGAGATCCTTGAAAACATCACATGCATACATACACATCATTGCATAATAGGTACCCTTTTTCTATAGGTTGCTTACCTTCTTTGTTGTTTATTTCAGCAGTCTCATCATGAATCCGGAAACATCTACTGAGCAATCCATCAAGGCTCTCCAGGCTCAGAACGCCCAGTTCCAAGAGCTGATCATGAGTTTGGCCCAGGGGCAACAAGATCTGAAGACCCTGCTTTCGAAAAAGAAGAAGAAGAGGACGGTGATGTTCAACCCTAGACGCAAATCTGGGAATGGATCACGAAATGAAGTTGAGCAGACTACCCCATCTGTTGGGAAAGACAGTCCCCGAGAAAGGGAGGTTCCTAGTCCAGTGGTCTCCGACAACGAGACCGATTACAATGATGAGCAGTACCCTCCAGCTGAGGACAGGTATAAACAGTTGGAAGACCGGCTAAGTGCCATGGAGATAAAAAAAGTGCCCGGCCTGGACTTCGAGGATCTAGGTCTGTCTTCTGGGGTAGTAATCCCGCACAAATTCAAGGCACCTGCCTTTGCAAAGTACGACGGGGCATCCTGTCCTAAGCTGCATCTCAGGTCTTACACAAGGAGGATCTAGCCCTACACGGCTGACAAGAATTTATGGATTCACTTCTTTCAGGATAGTCTGTCTGGAACCCAACTCGACTGGTTCTATCAACTGAATGGAGCTAACATCCGCAGCTGGGAGGATTTGGCCACTGCATTCTACAAGCAGTACCAGTACAATGCCGACCTTGCTCCCACGCGCACTCAGCTTCAGGGAATGTCTACGGGTGCAGGTGAAGGTTTCAAAGAATATGCTCAAAAATGGAGGGACCTTGCTGGAAGGGTACAACCACCTCTGACTGACCGCGAGCTCGTCGACATGTTCTTGGGGACCCTGTCTGGTCCATTCTTCAACCACCTGATTGGGAATTCTGCTGCTGGGTTTACAGATCTGATCTTGACCGAGGAAAGAATAGAAGCTGGCATCAAGTCGGGGAAAATACAGAATGGTGACTCCTCGAACACTGAGAAGAAACCATCCAAGAGAGAATCTAGTGCTGTCTATGGCTCAAAAGGGCAGAATAGGTCCGAACACCGCCAAGATGTCAACGCGGTGGTTATTGCAAAACCGACCGGCGCTCCTCAGCGTCACAATCAGCAAAGGGGAGAGAGACCCAAAAGGCAATTCACTCCCCTCGGCATGACCTTGTCACAAATATTGCCACAGTTGCTGGAAACCAAGTTGGTAACTCTCATGGACCCTCCAAAGAATCCCAACAGGACGCCTTCAAGGTATAACCCCAACGTTCGCTGCGCTTATCATTCTGACAGCCCGGGGCATGCTACAGATGATTGTTGGACTTTGAGAAACAAGGTTCAGGATCTGATCGACGCGAAGGAAGTCCAGTTCGACTCTCCAGAGACTCCGAATGTGACCACTGCTCCCTTGTCAAAACATGGCTAGGATTGGAAACTTTTGTTCATTTGAATGTTCAGATTGTAATTTTCTTTGATTGTTCAAACATTTTATTTCATGTCAAACTTGGTTATTTCATTAATGCATTACACATATCTATTTTGAAGTAATTATTTCGTATTCACTATATGCATATTGTTTTCATATTTTTGTGATGATCAACTCTTGATTGAAAATTCTAAGCCTCTTGAGGGAGGATGACGAAAACGATACCACAATCTACAGTATGCTTTTGAACAGACCCCGCTGATGAGGTACATGCATTGTTTCAATTCCTAAACACTGGAGTTATAAGGAAGATAATCCCTCGTCAACCCCTCTGAGCCAAAGAAGTTGGAGTTTTCTTTTTCGAAATTAAAACCCTTAATCATAACCTGGGGCAGGGTAGTTCTCTCAGTTGATCCAGGTGCACGATGAATGGCATCAAAGGAATCCTTACAAAACAAAAAAAGACAGTGATGGTTCCGAACAATCATACAGACAGGCAGTCATTACTTCTCAAAATAAAAACCCATTAAGTCAAAACCTATGAAGGAGACTTACAAAACTGGGGCATCCCGCTGACTGTAATTCCAAAAAGAAACAGTTCAGGCAAAAAACAGGGATAATGAAAGAAAAAGAAAGAGGTCTTACAAACCCTAAACCAAACAAAAATGACTGCCTATTCAAATAAACGTTCAACATCCGAACCATCACTGGAATTTCAGAGCAAAGACTCAAACAAGGTCTAACGCACGATCAACTGAGTTTAGGTTTGAAGAACATCACAAAGAGCGGGTGGGTACAAATAATTTGAGCCTTTATCCTTTGTTTCTTAAACCTTGAACCAGGCCACGCTACAACCCTTAAAAGTCCTAGCTGAAGCATGGGTTAGTTCGAAAGCATACTGTTACCAAAGGTATCCTGACTCCTTAAGGCTTACTATAAAATATTGAGTTGACATCACATTTTACAAAATTTGCTGGTTTTACTGAAAAATGCATTTTTCAAAAACTTCAAGACAGACATAAGCTTTGCATTTTTAACATAACTTTGTTTGCATATGACTTTTTGTTTGAACAGCATAGAAATTCGCACGACGAATGCCTAATGAACAAAAGCACCTCCAATCAAGAGGCATGGCCTGATCATTGTCCATCATCTGGGGCAGTCCAGTCAAGATTCAAGGAATCTCTCAAGATGCCAAACAGCCAGGGGCAAACCTCCGCCTGAGCCACTTGGGGCATTGGACATGAATTCCCAGCAACAAATCTTGCATGACCAAACATCTTCTGGTAGCGTGGCAACATAATAACAAGGGCACCCCCCTACATCCTGAGAGCATGGACATAGTTGGAAAAATACTACGTGTAATCAAAGACCCGCTAGGTTGACACACCTAGGCAAAAATAAGGGCTTCCCGGCGAACCAAAAGGGGTTCGGGCAAAAATGAGGGATGAAATGAAAAAAATTTGTATACCCGGCAAGTCGAAAACCTGAAAAGGCGGCTTGGGAAAAAATGGGTATCCCGGTGGACTGAAAACCCGAAAGGGCGGTCCAGGCAAAAGTTAGGGATCAAAGCGTACGACTATGTCCTGTCATCTCGTCACTTGCCTACCAGAAGAAGATTTGTCAATTGGCAGTCATCAAACACCTTCACAGGTACCTTCTTCTCCAACAGAAACTGGGGCAATAATGAGTTGTCTAAATGATTCGGTTTCCCTGTCCACCGAAGTGCCAAGGTAAGTTCAGCTGAAGAATGCGACCAAGATACCTTCATTTCCAACAGAGCACAACAACGAAATCCCCAGCGGAGTTATCATCAAATCTCAGCGAAGTATCTCTTCCCACAGAGTAATTCCCCGCAGAGTAATCTCTTCGCCAAGTTTATTCCCCAACGGAGTTATCTTCTCCGGCCGGTATTCTTGCAATCATCATCCCCAACGGAAACGAAGAATCTCACTCTTCAACATCAGCCCAGGATTTGACTTCCCGGCATCCGTCAAGGATCTATTTTCCTAGACGCAGATACATTCATAAACATCACATTGTTATACATCATGATACATGCATATATGCATCATATCATATAATCTCATGTGTTGAAAAATATTATTGCTTGATCCATATCATACATTGCATATGACTGACCTTTACCTTTCAGGAAGGATACAGTTAAAAGATCAGCTATGTAGACGAATACAGTCAAAAGAGACCAACCCAGTCAAAGAATACAAATCCAGTTAAATCAATGCCTAAAGATTTCTCTGATCCAACTCGTCGTTATAGACACTCGTCGCTATAGACACTCGTCGCTATAGACACTCGTCGTTATAGACACTCGTCGTCATAGACACTCGTCGTTATAGACACTCGTCGTTATAGACACTCGTCGTTATAGACACTCGTCGTTATAGACACTCGTCGTTATAGACACTCGTCGTTATAGACACCCGTCGTCGTAGACACCCGTCGTTATAGACACTCGTTGTTATAGACACTCGTCGTTATAGACACTCGTCGTTATAGACACTCGTCGTTATAGACACTCGTCGTTATAGACACTCGTCGTTATAGACACCCGTCGTTATAGACACCCGTCGTTATAGACACCCGTCGTTATAGACACCCGTCGTTATAGACACCCGTCGTTATAGACACTCGTCGTTATAGACACTCGTCGTTATAGACACTCGTCGCTATAGACACTCGTCGCTATAGACACTCGTCGGTATAGACACTCGTCGTTATAGACACTCGTCGTTATAGACACTCGTCGTTATAGACACTCGTCGTCATAGACACTCGTCGTCATAGACACTCGTCGTCGTAGACACTCGTCGTCGTAGACACTCGTCGTCGTAGACACTCGTCGTCGTAGACACTCGTCGTTATAGACACTCGTCGTCTTAGACACTCGTCGTTATAGACACTCGTCGTTATAGACACTCGTCGTTATAGACACTCGTCGTTATAGACACTCGTCGTTATAGACACCCGTCGTTATAGACACCCGTCGTTATAGATACCCGTCGTTATAGATACCCGTCGTTATAGACACTCGTCGTTATAGACACTCGTCGTTATAGACATTCGTCGTTATAGACACTCGTCGTTATAGACACTCGTCGTTATAGACACTCGTCGTTATAGACACTCGTCATTATAGACACTCGTCGTTATAGACACTCGTCGTTATAGACACTCGTCGTTATAGACACTCGTCGTTATAGGCACTCGTCGTTATAGGCACTCGTCGTTATAGACACTCGTCATTATAGACACTCGTCGTTATAGACACTCGTCGTTATAGACATTCGTCGTTATAGACACTCGTCGTTATAGACACTCGTCGTTATAGACACTCGTCTTCAAAGACATTCGTCGTTATAGACACTCGTCGTTATAGACACTCGCCGTCATAGACACTCGTCGTTATAGACACTCGTCTTTATAGACACTCGTTGTTATAGACACTCGTCGTTATAGACACTCGTCGTTATAGACACTCGTTGTTATAGACACTCGTCGTTATAGACACCCGTCGATAAAGACCACCCGTCCATGGAAATAACCTGTCAGTAGAGACAACTCACCAACCTTTCTGAATTCCAGACTCGATTCCTGTATCCGGCCAGGGCACGTCTGAAGAGTTCGAAGATCCGATTCCTGTATCTCGCCAGGGTGTATCTGTTGACGACTAACATTACCAGACTCGATTCTTGTATCTTGCCAGGGCACGTCTGAAGAGTTCGAAGATCTGATTCCTGTATCTTGCCAGGGTGTATCTGTTGACGACTAATATTCTCCGGACTCGATTCCTGTATCCTTCCAGGGCACGTCTGAAGAGTTTAAAGATTCGATTCCTGTATCCAGCCAGGGCACATCTACGTAAAGAGTTTGAAGATCAACTCCTGTAACAGACCAGGTAATTATTTTTCTTTCTCAGGTACGCAAGTTATCGCTAAGGAATCTCTTACGCGATCGACACCTAGGTGGCGTCTATAAGCCCATTCCCGACAAGGTACTATCATACTTCCAGATGGCATATATAAGCCCATCTCCACATACCTACAGTCTCCAAATGGCATCTGTAAGCCCATTCCCTGCATCACACTGCTGACATTCTACTATGTGAATGCAAATTTCTGGGCACTCTAGTGTTCAATCATCTTCCACCTTCAGATTACGAAAGGCACGCCAACCAATCTACATCCTCAGGTCTAAGAAGATTGAACAGGGGCAACTGTTGTACCCCAAAATTTGCCCTCCCATATTTCTCAAAATATTTTAAGAAAAATTCACAAGTCCAACCCGGAGCATCATATTCAGGTGTTCTTTCGCCAATATATCTCTGATAACATATTCTCAAATTCAGGTTCGGCTCAAGAGTCAATTCTTTAAAGAAGGTATCCGAATGTGTGAGTTTGCTCGAAGAAATATGGTGAAAAAGTGTGCTGAAAGTGCAGTTTTTACGCGCTAAAAAATTCATAACTTGAAGATAGTGGCTCGTTTTGAACCCGTTTCGGTGGCCTAAATTCTGTCTTGACATTATCTACGTTTTCATCTCTCACGGCTGGAAGCCAATTTCGATCAGAAGGTCTTCAAAAATGTGGATTTATCAAGTATTTTCATACAGAAAATTTGTGACAGAAGTTTATTTGCGTCATGTTTAGAAAATCATAACTTGGTCGATTTTCATCGTATCGAGCTGGTTCCGGAGCCAAAATTTCACAAATTGAGTTAGCTACATTTTCACAGAAGGTATTGAGTTCAAACGGTATTCAAAAGGCCTTCGTTTTTTGCTCAGAGTGCGTGACACACGGAAAATCCTGAATGCTGAATATTATTTCATCTGGGCCGAAACTTCGAAAATTCATAACTCGGTCAATTTTTATCGGATTGGGCTCATATTTTTACACAAGGTCCCTGACTCATAGATCTACAACTTTGCTTCAAAAGTCGAGACCGGATTATGCTCCGATCAATACCAGTTTTTTATTGAAGAACGTGTCAGAGTCGACACTGGAGCCCAAAATAAGTTTGTCTGAGCTGAAACTTCAAAAATTCATAACTAATTCACCGTTTATCCGATTGAGCCGATTTTCGGACAGGAGTTAGTTATCGATGTCGGCTACATTTTGTTTTCACATTTCAACTTCAAAAATTGCACTTAAGTCCCTGCGATTTAACCTGGAAAGTGACGAACTCAAGTGAACATTGGAGGCCCAATTGCACATTCAAAGCCCATTTTATTTACCCTAATTTCCATTATATAATCACCTTCTTTTCACACAAACCAGGGGAGAAAAAAGAGAGAAAAAACCTTGTCACAACACTGTTAGAATATCAAATTCTTTCAAGAACCCTAAAACCTTGAAATCCTTATTACAAATCCCTCTCTCACTACAAACAAGCCATCACAGTTACAAACCAACACCTCACTACTTCTTCAGTAAGGGTAAGGCTGGCTTGATCTCCATGATCCAAAAGGCATAAAAGCATTCACGTCACTAATTTTCCAGTAAGGGTAAGATTGATTTGATCTCCATGATCAAAAGGGTATAATCATTCATACATGTCATATTGTGCCTAAACATTAAATTTCTTCATATATTGACTTTATTTGCATTTTATGATTTTATTTAATGTGTTCATGAGATTCAACACTGCAGATTCAGATAGGATCCCATGCAGGAAGATTAAGGAACGTTGAGGCCAAAACACAAATGGCCAAAAGCCAAAAGCTAAATGGCCAAAGTAGAACAACTTATGCATGACACCAATACATGGTGAGACAGACATCCTGAAAAGATTAAGGAACGTTGAGGCCAAAACACAAATGGCCAAAAGCCAAAAACACAAATGGCCAACAGCCAGAACACAAATGGCCATGAAACTCAATTCAATGGCCAAAGAATGCAGACCACGGTACTCAGGAGTCAATGAACACGCACGTGATGCCAGAAAGTCAAACAAGGCCTTTGTCTAATGGGCCAGAATCCTTCAAAAAACCTCCATTTGGGTCTGAATACCCCCCATGGTTTGCACATTTTTAGTTTTTATTTGATTTTCTTTTCTAATTCTTTTTTAATGTTTTAATTATTTCTCTTTACCATAAAATAATTTTCACAATAATAAATACAGAAAAAATCAAAAATGTTTATTGTTATTAATATTAATTTCACTATTATTATTTTTGTAAATAAATGTTAAATAATTAATTTAGTTAAATTAGGTTAAAACTTTAATCTTTTTCTTAATAAATTAAAATATGTAGAAATTAGGTTTTTTTTAGCATTTTCATCCTTTTCCTAATAAATAATTTTTCCTATTATCATTATTAGTAATTACTAATTTATTTTGTAAATAAACATGTACATAAATTCTTTAGTAAATTAAGTTAAACTTTGACGTTTTTCATTAGTAATTAAAAATAACTTAGAATTAGGGTTTCTTTTAATTTCAATTTTCTTTATTTTCATTAAATACCAAAAACTTAAAAAACATTTCTTTCCTTTTAATTTAATAATTAATTAACTTTTAATTTCAATTTAATTGCAAAAGGGTCCAACGCCCTCGAACGTTCCATTTTTTATTCTTTTCGCGCATTTATTCTTATTTTCCTTTTTTTATATTATATAATTGCTCAAGCCTTGTAATAGTAATTAGGAATTTATTTACTTTCCGCATTTTTATTCAAAACGGGTCTTTGTTAATTTGGCGATGTATAGACCCGCGCCTTGTAATAGCGTAGGACTTTATTTTCCCCATTTAAATTTCTGCACCTTTAAACCGCTAAACTTTGCATGAAAGAATGTATGGCCTAAAATAAAAACAAGCGTAGATCACCCATGACATGTACAAGATAAATGCTAAACAGAAAACAACACACAAATTCACACACCACTCTTAGGGTACGCCTCACTGTTGCCTTGCCCTCGAAACGTGGTCGTCGAGTATAGGACGTTTTAGTAAGTCCTTATGTCCATGACATGATCCAGTTGCCTCGAAACGGTTGCCTCGGAATTAAAAAGGATCAATGGCATAAGGGTAGCTTCTAAGGTGTCCTACTATTGCTTCGGTGACCACACTGTCCCTAATAAACGAATTGACCCGAACACCTCCAACGGTGGTGCTACCTACCTCTCAATGGTGGGATGGCACTACCTTAAGGACATTTACACAGCCTAATTCCTTAGGGTAGGTAGATGACTCATAGATACTTGCTCTATTTCAAAAAACAAATCAAAAACTCTTTTCACACTGACACTTTCAAAAAGCTTTCAAAAACAATTTTTCAAACACTCTTGAGGACTGATACAAGAGTCGATCTGAAATCTTTAAACGAAACTTTTTCAAACCCGCTCACATTTGAAAAGCAAACACTTTTGAAAACACAAATGAGCAAGTATCTAAGAGCCCATGGATAACCATGGATAGAAAGGGTGCTAACACCTTCCCTTTCTATAAATCTACCTCCCGAACCGAGAAACTATCTCATAAGGAATTTTGTTGTGCTTTTGTCCTGTCCATATTGGAGAAATAAAAGACGGTGGCGACTCTTGCTTACCGCGACATTTCGCGAACCAGCGTTAAACAGTCAGTTCCAGATCCACCGATCACACAGGCCAAACTTCAAAGTCAATACAATTCATTTTCAAAGAAATTTCAACTGTTTTTCCTTTTTCTGTTTTGTTTTGCAAAGAACGTCAAATATTCATTTTTGATATATGCATTTGACATTAATTGTTGCTCATGAATATTTACATGCGAAACAAAAGACGATTACTTGTAATATCAGAAACAGGGGTAAATAAGAATTGTCCAAGCTGTACAGTTGCTCTGTCCACAAGGTACAAGGATAGATTCAGCTGAAAAATATGGCTGAAATACTTTCTCTCCCCGCAGAGTAAGAAAAGGCAATAATGTTAGCTCCCCCCAGCTGAGACTCACAACCGCGAATGAATCAATAATATTCTCCCCAAGCAGAGTTTATCTATCATCAGCACTGAAAAGTCTTATCATCCCCGGCGGAGTATAAAATATCCCCAGTGGAGTTTGGAAAGTTTCCCCAACGCAGTCTGAAAAAGTTTCCCTAGTGAAGTTTGGAGAATCATCCCCAATAGACTCTTGCAGATTGTCCCCAGTAGAGCCTAAAAGGTTATCCCCAGTAAGGTCACTATTGAAAAAAATCATCCCCAACGGAGTTCATTCCTTTCACAAGCAGAAACTCGAATCCCCAACAGGATTCAGTATCACCAGCAACGGTAATTTTATCCCCAACTGAATTTATAAGCGGAATCCTCAACAGAGCATCTCTTCCCCACAGAGTAATCTCCTCATTAGTTTATTCCCCAACAAAATTATCCTCTCCTGCAGGTTTATTCTCACAAACATCTTCATTCGTTATCCCCAGCGAAAACGAAGATTTCAACTCTTTTCTCCAGCGGCTATCTGGGATTTATTTTCCCCAGCTAAAAACATTACATTTCCATACATCATGACATGCATATGCGTCATACGACACAATCTCATTTATTTTGAGAACATCATTTGCTTGATACATATCATTACATACAACTAACCTTTATCTTTCAGGAAGGATGCGGTTAAATTCTCACAAAATTCAAAGTTTTGAAGCTTTTACCTCAGTCAAATTACTGACAAGTTCTTAAATCTCAACAGAGTTTTTCTAAGTTGAATTACAGACAAGGTCCTAAATCTCGACGAAGTTCCTTAGTTGAATTACATACGAGTTCCTAAATCTCAGCAGATAAGTTTTCTCAGTTGAATTACGGGCGAGTTCTTAAATCTTGACGAAGATGTTTCCCTAAGTCGAATTACTGACCAGTTCTTAAAACTCAGCAGAGATGTTATCTCGGTTGAAGTACAGACGAGGTCCTAAATCTCGACGAAGTTCCTCCGTTGAATTACAGACAGGTTCCTAAATCTCAGCAGAGAAGTTTTCTCAGTTGAATTACAGGCAAGTTCTTAAATCTCGACGAAGATGTTTCCCCAAGTCGAATTACTGACAAGTTCTTAAAACTCAACATAGATGTTTTCTCAGTTAAAGTGCAGACAAGGTCCTAAATCTCGACAAAGTTCCTCCATTGAATTACAGACGAGTTCCTAAATCTCAGCAGAGTTTTCTTAGTTGAATTACGGGCGAGTTCTTAAATCTCGACGAAGATGTTTCCCCAAGTCGAATTACTGACAAGTTCTTAAATGTCAACAGAGTTTTTCTCAGTTGAAGTACAAACAAGGTCCTAAATCTCAACAAAGTTTTCCTCCGTTGAAGTACAGACAGGTTCCTAAATCTCAGTAGAGAGTTTTCTCAGTTGAATTACGGGCGAGTTCTTAAATCTCGATGAAGATGTTTCCCTCCAGTCGAATTACTGACAAGTTCTTAAATCTCAACAGAGTTTTTCTCAGTTGAAGTACAGACAAGGTCCTAAATCTCGACAAAGTTGTTCCTCCATTGAATTACAGACAGGTTCCTAAATCTCAGCAGAGAAGTTTTCTCAGTTGAATTACGAGCGAGTTCTTAAATCTCGACGAAGATGTTTCCCCTCTCAGTTGAATTACGGGCAAGTTCCTAAATCTCGACACCTCAGTTGAATTACGGGCAAGTTCCTAAATCTCAACAAAAATCAGAATTCCCCAGCGGAATCTTCCTCAGCAGAAGGTATGCAAGCTCTCGCTAAGGAATCTCTTACGTGATCAACGCTCCTCCAAATGGCATCTGTAAGCCCATTCCCGACATCACAAGGCTGATACCACTTCATGCGAGTGCAAATTTCTGGGCGCTCTAGTGTTCAATCATCTTCCACCTTCGGATCACGAAAGGCATGAAAGCCAATCTACATCCTCAGGTTTAAGAAAATTGAACAGGGGAAGCTGTTGTACCCCAAAATTTTCCCTCCCATATTTCTCAAAACATTGCAAGAAAGATCTCCAAGTTGCCCAAGGTTGCTCAAGAGTTGGTCAGACAAGCTCTCTCCTAAGGCAGTCTACTCAAATTAGGGTTTTGTGTTGCATCAATATACTTGAGTCCAAGTGACCCCAAGTGATCACCAATGTCATAATATGTTCTCAATATCATCCATGTCAAGTTTCAAGCCTTGTAGAGGAATTTTGCTCATTCAATTGCTCAAAGGTCCAAAAATCGACTGTGCTGGGGCAAAAGTCAACTGTGACCTATATACAGTCAAACTTCAAGATTTTTTTGCCAATATTATCATTTTTAAGGATATTTTATCATTTTATAAAGGTTTGATCATGATTCATCAAGGATTGCTCAAAATTCATCAAGATTCAAAAGTTGCTAAAGTAGGGTATTTGCAGGAAAAGTCAACTCAACTTTGACCAAGCATAACTTTCTCATACTTTATGAGAAATGACCCATATAAAGCTCATTTTAAAGAGGATGCAATTATCTAGAATCCATCTTCATACCCCAAGATCAGAATATGCACTCACAAGAAGTTATGAATTTTGACATTATAGGTCATTTTTTAAAGTCAACAAAAACACCTTGTTTGTCAAAGCTTCTAACTTGAGCATGGAATATTAAAATTATATGAGACTAAAAGGTTTGATTAGAGGACATCTCAAGCTTTCCAAAAAGTCCAAGAACACTTCCAAAAGTTCAAGATTAAAGAAGTTATGCATTGTTGAAGTTGGGCTTTTTTGCAAAATTGCCAAAAGTCAATTATCCCTAAAACTTCAAATTTTGCCAAATGGGCCCATTCTTTTTCACTTGTTTTGAGTTTGAATTATTTCCTACATGCTCTAGCTTTGGCCATGTGTCCATATCTTGATTTTATTATTTAATTTGATTTTTATTTGAACTAATTCATTTTAAATCAAATAAAATCACATAAAATAAAAAATATTGATAACCAAAGATTCTTTGTTGGTTATAGGTTTCAATAGACAGCTTGCATCCTTCCAAACTCGGATCAAGGCATTAGAGCACATAAAGATTGAAATCAAGCCCAAATAGGAAGGTTGTAAATGGAGATCAAATCAAATATCAAAGCCTTAATAGAGGAAGATTTGGACAACCAATTTAGACCTAATGCAAGGCACAATACATAAGCAAGCGCAGCATACAAGAATAGGGGGTGGACATCCCGATCAAGGTGGGTACCCAGAAGTTCAATTCGAAATTCTATGTGATGGACATCCGTCCTTCTTACTCTTTCCTGTTGGGACGCCCCTAGATTCACAATGCCGGAGCTGTCCTCTCCACCTTGCATCAAATGCTCAAGTACCCCGTCCAAGGGAAAATCACAACTGTCCATGGTGAAGAGGAATACATGATTAGTCATCTAAATTCCTTCCGTTATGTGGAGTTAGATAGTGAATTCATAGAGACCCCTTTCCAACATTTTGAAGAAGTCTCTGAAGAAATAGCGGAGACCAAGGCGGTGTCCTCAACTTCTGTGATCACAAGACCAGCACCTCAGATGTCATCTTTAAAGGATGCTAGGGCAGTAATGGAAGAAGGCGGGTCCACCATCTGGGGGCAGATTCCATACTTTCCTTTCAAATCAGACAAATTCGGCTTGGGATTTACCTCAACTGCTCAGAAGGTCGTGCGCCGCGCCCGTGCCGGAGGGCCGCCTGTGAAGATCAACCACCGAGGGGTTAATGCACTAGAGGACAGTGAAGAAGAGGGCAACTTGGAAGACTGGATTTTTCCTACTGTTGGCGGAGGAATGTGCAACTGGGAAGCAAAAGACTTTGTTCCAATTACTTTCATACCGCAGTAATTTATTTTTTCCATTTCTGTTGGATCTGTAATAATTTACAAACAATTCGTACTTTTTCAACCTTGTGTCTTACCCGAGGCACATAGGTCCATTTGTAAGGGTTCTTATTTCATTTTCATATGTCATTTTAATGAATCATGGATGCTTTTCATATATAAACCTTTTGTGCTTTTTGTCTTTCTTTTACATTTTGTTGTTTTAAGATGGCTACGCCCTTACACACACCCACACTCACAAATGCAGATACCCTTCCATTCCGGAACCCATGGGTAACGATACTGCTATAGACTTCAGTGACTCTGAAGATCTGATCTACCAAGCCGAATATGAAGGTGAGGAAGATTGTGAGGTTCCAGGGGAATTGGCCAGACTTCTACAACAAGAGGAAAGAGCAATTCAGCCTCATGAGGAGCAGTTGGATACAATCAACTTGGGAACTGAGGATGATAAAAATGAAATCAAAATAGGTGCCAATCTAGAGCCGAGTGTCAAGGAGCGCCTAATTCAGCTGTTGCATGAATATGTTGAGATCTTTGCCTGGTCATACGAAGACATGCCGGGACTCGATACAGATATTGTGGTACACTGTCTCCCCACAAGAGAAGATTGTCCACCAGTGAAACAAAAGGTCTGCCGCATGAGACCTGACATGTCAGAGAAGATCAAAGCAGAAGTTATGAAGCAGTTCAATGCTGGATTTCTGGATGTTACTTCCTATCCATAATGGGTTGCTAACATTGTGCCCGTGCCTAAGAAGGAAGGCAAAGCCAGGATGTGCGTGGATTATAGAGATTTAAATAGGGTCAGCCCTAAAGATGATTTTCCACTTCCGCACATCGACATCCTGGTTGACAACACAGCTCAGCACAAAGTATTTTCTTTCATGGACGGATTCTAAGGCTATAACCAGATCAAAATGGCACCTGAGGACATGGAGAAAACTACTTTTGTCACACAGTGGGGTACGTTCTGCTACAAAGTGATGCCATTCGGACTGAAGAATGTCGGGTCAACCTATCAACACGCCATGGTAGGTTTATTTCATGATATGATACATCATGAGATAGAGGTCTGCGTAGATGACATGATAGCCCGATCACAAACTGAGGAAGAACACCTTGATCACTTGCAAAAGTTGTTTGTTAGATTGAAGGAGTACAAGTTAAGACTGAACCCAGACAAGTGTACATTCGGAGTCCGGTCCGGTAAACTCTTAGGTTTCATTGTCAGCAACAAAGGCATCGAGGTTGATCCGGCCAAAGTCAAAGCTATACAAGAAATGCCCGCTCCTTTCACTGAGAAGGAGGTCAGAGGTTTCTTGGGACGCCTAAACTACATTGCTAGATTCATTTCTCACCTAACATCTACTTGTGAACCAATCTTCAAGCTATTGAAGAAAGATTAGGTAGTTCGATAGAATGATGACTGTCAAATTGCTTTCGATAAAACCAAGGAGTATTTTCTAGAACTTCTTATCTTGATGCCACCCGTTGAGGGAAGACCGCTAATCATGTATCTGACCGTCCTAGAGAATTCAATGGGGTGCATACTGGGGAAGCATGACGAGTCTGGCTGAAAAGAGCATGCCATTTATTACCTTAGCAAAAATTTTACCGACTGTGAGACCCGATACTCACTGCTCGAGAAAACTTGTTGCGCTTTGGTATAGGCTGCTCGCTGGCTAAGGCAGTATATGTTGACTCATACAACTTTGCTGATATCTAAGATGGATATGATAAAGTACATCTTTGAGAAGCCTGCTCTGTCTGGGAGGATAGCCAGATGGCAGATGATCCTAACGGAATACGACATACAGTACACGACCCAAAAAGCTATAAAGGGGAGTGTGCTAGCTGATCATCTACCCCATCAAGCTGTAGAAGATTACCAATCCATGAAGTTCGACTTCCCCGACGAAGACATCATGACATTGGACAATGTTAAAGATTTCAGGCCATATGACGGACCTGAACAAGGATCCCGATGGACCCTGTACTTTGATGGGGCCTCCAATGCGCTTGGTAACGGTATCGGTGTTGTGCTTATATCTCCAGAAGGATGCCATACTCCTTTCACCCCCGGACTTTTCTTCAACTGTACGAACAACATGGTAGAGTACGAAACTTGCATCTTTGGACTCAAGGCTGCCATAGACTTGGGAATCAAAACTTTGATTGTGTTTGGGGACTCAGTTTTGGTCATCAGTCAGATCAAAGGGGAGTGGGATACAAAACATCCAAACCTCATCCCTTACAAAGAACATGTTTTGACATTGTTACCACATTTCGAGCAGATTACCTTCGAGCACTTCCCGCGAGAAGAAAATCAGCTAGCAGATGCTCTAGCTACAATGTCATCCATGTTTAAACTTAACTGGGATAATGAGGCTCCCCAAATCACCATTGAACGAATGGACGAACCTGCACATTGTCACGAGATTAATACCGAAGAAGTAGTGGACCAGCCATGGTTTCATGAAGTCAAAAGGTATCTCGAGGCTCAAGAATATTCCAAAGGAGCTTCAGTCAACGACAAAAAGTTCTTAAGGAGATTCTCAGCTAAGTTCTTCTTAAGTAATGACATCCTGTACAAGCGCAATCATGATTCTATTCTGCTCCAATGTGCGGACAAGATTGAAGCTGAAAGGATTATGGCTGAATTGCATGAAGGTACCTTTGGCACTCACTCTAGCGGGCATACGATGGCAAAGAAGATTCTACGGGTAGGATATTACTGGTCTACCATGGAAGCTGACTGTTATCAACACTCCCGGACTTGTCATAAATTTCAAATCTATGCAGACAAGGTGCACGTGCCTCCAGTTCCTCTAAATATCTTAACAGCTCCCTGGCCCTTCGCAATGTGGGGAATCGACATGATTGGAGAGATCAAGCCTACAACATCTAATGGACATTGTTTCATTCTGGTGGCCATTGACTACTTCACCAAGTAGGTCGAAGCAGCTTCCTTCGCATCCATTACTAAGAATGTTGTTGCCCGCTTCATCAAGCAGAATCTTATATGCCGGTACGGTATCCCCGAAAGGATCATCACTGATAACGGTACAAACCTTAACAATACTATGATCACCGCCTTGTGCCAGCAGTTCAAGATTCAACACCATAATTCATCTCCCTATCGGCCAAAGATGAATGGTGCAGTTGAAGCTGCTAACAAAAATATCAAGAAGATCATACAAAATATGACATTCATTTACAAGGACTGGCATGAGATGCTAATGTTTGCTCTTCATGGGTACCGTACCACGGCACGCACATCAACTGGGGAAACACCCTATTCTTTGGTATATGGCATGGAGGTTGTTTTGCCTATCGAGGTTCAGATTCCCTCTTTGAGAATCATGAAAGATGCTGGTTTGAGTGAAGACGATTGAATCTAGACCCAACTTGATCAACTCAACTTAATTGATGAAAAGAGACTTACTACTGTTTACCATGGTCAGACGTATCAAAAACGAATGATCAATGCTTTCAACAAGAAAGTCAGGAGCCAGGTATATCAAGTCGGAGATCTAGTGATCAAGCACATCATCTTGCCACAAAGTGATCCCAGGGGAAAATTAACTCCTACCTATGAAGGACCATTTGTAATCAAAAACATCTTTTCTGGTGGGGCAATGATCTTAACCACCATGGACAGCGACGACCTGCTGCACCCTGCGAATGCAGACATAGTCAAAAGATACTACGCATAAATGACCCGCTAGGTTGACACACCTAGGAAAAAAAAGGGCATCCCGGTGAATCGAAAACTCGAAAGGGCGGTTCAGGCAAAAATTAGGGATAAATAAAAAAAATTGTACACCCGGAAAGTTGAAAACCCGAAAGGGCGACTTGGGAAAAAAAGGGTTTCCCGGGGGACTGAAAACCCGAAAGGGCGGTCCAGGCAAAAGTTAGGGAATTAAAGCGTATGACTATGTCTCGTCGGATCACTTTAAGGACAATCTCTTCACTGACAAATCTGGAACTTCTGATCAATCCAATCATCTTCGGACAAACAGCGAATGGACAAGATATTCAGAGTTACGAAGGCTATAGCAGAATGGGAACCCCATGGGATTTTTACACACATAGCTATCTTTCCTTGTATAAATTTTTCTTACTTTTATGACATCATCCTCTTAATAGGATGTCTGTCTCCTTTGTACAAAATACTTATTCAAAGTAAATACAAAGATATCTCTTTCAAAGTACAGAAAACTATTTGCCTTTTTTATTTACATTTGTGTTTTTATTTGAAAAAACGTCCAATGATTCATTGATGAACATATTCATTTGAACATAATTACTGTTTACAAATAAACAGGATGGAAAAGAACAATTACTGACAGACTGAAAGGATAGGAAAACGTCTTTAGGCTATTCCAGGAGCAATCCCGACAGCATATCATCTAGATCCCTAGCGGAGCTAAAATTTCAAACCATTAATCCCCATCAGAGTTAAAATTTCAAACCCTCAATCCCCAGCGGAGCCAAAACTCCTAACTATCAATCCCCAGCGGAAACCATCTAGTTTCTCCAAATTCCCTAACAAGTTATCTTGAAGCCTGGAAATTAACCAGATAACAGTTAACTTTTGTCTCTTCCCAACCTAGGATAATTCCCCAGTAGAGTAGCAGACGACCGAAACTCCTGAGCCTACTCCCCACAATAAGCCTTCTTCCCCACAGAGTTTTGTTCCCCAACAGAATGAAGATTCTCATTCTTAATTCCCCAGTGAAGTCGCCAAAGTTTTCATTAATCCTCAACAGAATGAAGATTCTCATTCCCCGCAGAAGTCATCAAAGTTTTCTCTATTCCCCAGCGGAATAAGGATTCCTATTGAGTAACCCCCAGTAGAAGTCATCAAAGTTCTCTGGATTTCCCAAGCAAATTTCTCCAGCAGAACAAGGATTTTCTTTGTGTAATCCCCAGTAGAAGTCATCAAATTCTCTGGATTCTCCAAACAGTTTACCCAAGCAGTATACGACATTGCTCGCAATAGAATTCTTGTCGAATACTCTAACTTCAAGACATGAAGGATCCTCATATCCTCACAGAAGTTGTCAAGGATTTTAATCCCCAACAGTCGCCTAGGATTTCTTATCCTCAGCAGTCAAGGATTTATTTTCCCCGGCAACATTCAAGGGTTTTTATTATCCCCAGCTGTCAAGGATTTATTTTCCTCGGCAATACAGCAAATTATCTTACATGCGCATACATTACATCCATATATCATAAACATTGATAAAACACATATATTGCATCATACATTTCATGCAACATAACTTTGTGTTTCAGCTAACGTTTTACCCTTTTCAGGATAAGATTTCAACTATCAGATACAGATTAGATACGCTCCAGACACGGAAGCTATTCTACTTCTCATTCAGATCAAACTTCTAGATACAGTACAGATACACTCCAGACACGGAAGTCATTCTGCTACTCATTCATGTCTCAACGTCAGATACAGTTTAGATACGCTCAAGACACGGTTTCCATTCTATCACTTATTCTGATTTTCCCAGTTCAGATACACTCCAGAAACAGAAGTCATTCTGTTACTTATTCAGATTCACAGCTCGGATACGCTCTAGACACAACTGTTATTCCTTTGCTCATACAGATTCAGTCTCCAGATACAGTTTAGATACGCTCCAGACACGAAAGCCGTTCTATTTATCATTCAGATCAAACTTCTAGATACAATTCAGATACACTCCATACACGGAAGTCATTCTGCTACCCATTCAGATCTCAACTTCATATACAGTTCAGACACGCCTCAGACACGGTTGCCATTCTATCACTCAGTCCAATTATCCCCAGCTCAGAGACGCTCTAGACACAGATGTTATTCTATTGCTCATTCAGATTCCAACTACCAGATACAGTTCAGAGACGCTCCAGACACTGATGCTATTCTGTTTCTCGTTACAAGTCTCCAGATACAGTTCAGATACGTTCTAGACGCGGATACCATTCTGATACTTATTCTTCTGACTTACAACTTACAATTCAACAAACATTCTTAGATGGCGTCTCTAAGCCCATCTCCAACAAGATTCTATCACCTCTCCAAATGGCATATTTAAGCCCATTCCCTCAACTACATTTTCACGAGTGCAAATTTACGGGCACTCTAGTGTCCAATCATCTTTTACCTTCGAGTCACGAACGACAAACTCGCCAATCTAACTCTTCAGGTTCAAGAAGATTGAACAGGGGCAGCTGTTGTACCCCAAAATTTTCCCTCTCATTTATTAAGATTTTTCTCACAAGACTTCTTGGACTCAAGACAGGATTAGGGTTTGCTCAGCTCAAGACACCTCCTCTTGCACTGATAACCCAAAATTAGGGTTTGAGTTTGCACAAGGATTTTTGGACCATCAATGCTTCATGTGACTTTAATACACATCTTGGACTCCTAAGATTGCTCATGTTAAGTTTCAAGCCTTGAATCACATTTTTGCTCAGTCAAATGATCAGTTGACCTAAAAAACAGTTGTATTGGGGAAAAAGTCAACCATGGCCAATTTACAGTCAAACCTCATAATTTTTTATCCACATCAACATTATAAACTCATATGAAACATTTGATCAAGTTTGGATCACAACTCCTCAAGAAATTTGACCAGATCATCAAAAGGGCAAAATGGTCAAAATTAGGGTTTTGACTGAGAAAGGGCAATTTCTGATTTTTGACTTAGCCAATGACAAATTGGGTTCAAGAATGATTTCAAGGACTCAATAGCATCAACTTGACCTAATCACATAGTTCAAAAGATCTCAATTGCATAGGATTGACAGATGAATTTTCCAGTCAACTGATCAAAAGTCAACTATACACTGAAAAGTCAAACTTTGACTTTTTGGTCAAAATCAAGTGCCAAGGGTCATAATTTATCAAGACATGTCAAAATGTGAAACTTGTTGACCAAGAAACCTAAAATTGAAAATTAGGGTTTTAATTTGAAATTTTTCATAACTTAGAATTTTTCTAAGTATGGAAAATTTCTTATTTTTTCCCAACTTTCCACAACTTTTTCACCATGATGTAATTGGATTCAAAGAAAACTTCCAACATGAAAGTTGTAGTCCTCCATAAAATATACAACTTTGAGTCACACATTTTTCCCAAAAGATGCTTGGATCTCAAGTTATGAATTTGTGAATAAAGGTCCATGAACTAAAAGACTTAGTGAAAATTTGCCCTAATTTAGGCAGGTTTTTGACCCAACTTCATGGGAATTTTTCACCTAGTTCCAATAGGTATCTCAAAATGCATTTCAAAGATGGATTGTAGAGCATGTTGCAAGATTTCCAGAATGTCAAAGAACTCTCCAAGATCATTTGTGGTTAGGGAGAATCGAAGAAGAGAAAATGGCATTTTGTCACTTTTGTTCAAGCCATTTTTACAATGCTTCAAGTTGCAAATCAGATCCTAGCATGCTTGTACCTTGCATTACAGGTCCTAAATCCCTTATACACTTCATAATTAAATTCTAACTTAATGGATAATGGTTTTTTTTTTTTGGTTTTTGAAGCATTGCACAAAGAATAAATCCATAAATGGCATAAAGGGAACATTGCCATTTTCATAAAGCATGCTTTTGCAAACTTTATCATCCTTGAGCCTTGGACTTGTTCCTTTTGTGCAAGCATTGTCCACAGATGTCAGGCATGGTTTACCAACTCTTGCAGCTCACAAGATAGCCAAGTATAGGCCTTTAGCATAGTCACTTCAACCTTTCTTCAAAAACAAGAAAAGTGGCCAAAAGTCAAAAACTTGTACAAGCTGATAAAGGGAGGGCTTGGCCTCATTCAAAACAACTTCACAAACTTGTTGCAAGCTAGCACACGAAGGCTTATGCTCTGAAACATTCCAAAACCCAAAAAACACAAATTTATTCCCAAACAGGGTAACTTCTGCAAAACTCTTGCCAATTCAATATTTGCTCGTGCGTTTTGCCTTGTAACACTTCAAACACCTTCCATACATCACATCCGAACCATTCAAGCCTTTGCACTGCAACTGTGTGCCCTGTTTCAGACATCACCATTTTCAAACTTGAAGGTTGCAGGTTGACTTCTACAAGGAGTTTCAAGCATCCTCAAGGCAAGCTAAACATTGGAATAGCTTGAGGGAACTTCAAGGAAGCTCACACGATCCTCATGCCTCACTCAAAGTCCCCACATTGCCATATCCAAATCCAGCTGAAGGAGGTATTTTCCATAACTTTATCTCTCTATTTAGGCATCCTCAAGCCACGATTTGTGAAGCAAAAATGTAGTCCTTAACTTGCTGAAGTTGTACATATGCATAGTTGTCATTTGTATTAACTGAGTAGTGAGAATTTGAAGCTTGAAGTTCATGAAAAAGTTAGGTCAGAAATTAGGGCTACAAAAGTTCTCCCTGATCTTTGAGAGTTACATTATGAATTTTATATCATTGGAATCGTGAGATTCCAAGCTACATGTTTTGTGTTATGGGTTTTTGCTTTTGTGCACGTATGTGAGAGTTGCAGGTTTGTACATAGAGCGCGCGCAAACTGAAGGACATGGATGAAGATGAGCTGGCTTGGGCTTTTTGCTGCTTCTGGCCTTTTTTGTTTCTACTTTTTGCACCCCTTGTTTTACTTTTGCACCCCCCTGACTTATTTTTTATATTTTCATATTTTTCTTGCATATTTTTATTTTTTACTTGCATTTATTTTTCCTAATGATAAAAAATACCCAAAAATAATTTATTTATTTTCACACTTTATTTTATTTTTTTATTTATTTTCTCACATAAAAATAGTTTATTTTGACAAATGGATTCTATTTTCTTAAATAAAACTTGTAAATAAAAAAAAATGCTTAATATTTTTATTATATTATTTATACACATTAAATATTTATTTTTCACACATATTTAATTTTTAATATTGTATATAATATTACTTATATTTTCTTATACAAAAAATAGACAAAATAATAATAGAAAACATATTTTTTCTTTTAATAAAAAAACTAGGGTTTCACCCTTTCAAAAATAACAGTAGTATTTTCTTATTTTCAGGACTTAAATAATTTTTTTTTCATACATAGGATTAATACAAGATATTTTTGCATAAATACATTTTATTTGCATATTTAAATACTTGTTTATTTATTTATTTTGCAATAATTCAATTGGGTTGTAATAGTATTTTAGGGTTTTATTTTGTGCAAATATCCCCATCAAAAACTTGTATCCCCCTTCCCATAATAATTGTTGTAATAGCTTAGTTTTATTTACGCAATTTATCGCATTATACCATGTTTAGTAAAACTAGGGTTTTTCATGATAAGACAAAAATCAAACAAATAGAATGACTTAATACAAGACAAGCAAAAGCATGTAAAATGACAATACATTGTACACAAACACCCCTAGGGTTTCACCCACTTGGTTGCCTTAAAATAAATGGCCATGGTATGCATGCAAAGTATCTTGGCAAAACAAAACAAAACAAAAGATCATAGTCCCTCGATGATGCTATCAAAAGGTTGCCTAAACAAATGATCTTGGTCCCTTAAGCATGCTAAGATACTTGGAAACATTGCTATCATGGTCATGCGATGACCCACGCCCGTCCCATTTAACATCCAAAGATAGGGTTGCCTACCAAATCAATGGTAGGTTAACAACATCAAAGGAATGGAAAATTCACAAGAAAGATTTTTGAGTAGGTAGATAAGCTTCTAGTTACTTGATCAATTTGCAAACAATCCTTGCTATTTTCAAACAAACATACACACATTTTCAAAACATTTCCGAACAACTTTTAAAACATTGAAACATTTTCCAAAAGACAAACATCTTTGTATACATTCTCACGAACGAGAATCATTACAAAGATTGCCTAAACGATGACCTCTTTTCAAAATACTTTCAAAACCACACAAAGCACCATTTCAAACAATTTCAAAAGCAAAGCAAGTGATCTAAACAAGTAACTAAGAGCCCATGGAAAACCATGGATGAAAAGGGTGCTAGCACCTTCCCTTTTCATAATCTACCCCCCGAACTCAAGAAAACATCTCAAAGGTCTTTCCTGTGCTTTTTTACCTTTCCTTTTGGATAAAATAAAAGTCGGTGGCGACTCTTGCTAACCGCGATATTTGAAAACACAAACGCAAAACCTCAAGTCAATTCTCCCACCGCGACACAGTCATGCTAACAAATCTAGTATTTTCGACTAATGTATGTTAGAAAAACTTCGACTACAACACACACTACTTCAACATCAACATGCAAACAAGCTTCTACCTCATTCTTATTCCCTGTTGAATCAGAAGTTACCTTTAGACCCAATAGAGTTTGACCCCATATCTCACAAATCTCCACCTTGGAACAAATTTTAATACCAAAGAACAAACTAGATTTCTTCATGCAGCTTTATCAATTGTATACAATGGAAAAACTTGCAACTGGGAAATGTCTTGGTGATCATATCAGCAGCATTGTGATATGTCAAAATCTTTAGCACTTGGACTTCTCCACGCTCGATTATCCCTTTGATGAAATGCAGCCTAACATCGATGTGCTTGGTTTGCTCATGATAGGCTGAGTTCTTCGGCAAGTGTATTTCACTTTGACTATCACATTTACCAGTGATAACTTGACCTTGGAGTTTCAGCTCTTTATAAAAACCTGCAAGCCATAATGCTTCTTTCACAACTTCAGTAAGGGTAATATATTCTGCTTCAGTGGTTGATAAGGCAACCTTCTGAAGTGTCTCTTTCCAACTAATTGTTATGCCAAACATAGTGAAAACATATCCAGAAATAGATTTTCTGGAATCCATACAACCTGCATAGTCAGAGTCAGCATACCCTTCGATTACTGCTTTACTATCTTCACCCAAGGCTTCACCATAAATTTAGACTCTGTTCAGAGATCCATTTATGTACCTTAGAATCCACTTCAATGCTTACCAGTGAGTCTTTCCAGGATTCACCATGTACCTGCTTACAAGACTTATTGCATATGCTATGCCGGGTCTAGTATAAACCATAACATACATCAAAGAATATACTATATTAGCATATGGGATGTTATTCATATAAGCTCTTTCGACATTAGTATTGGGACACTGATTGATACTCAACTTGAGTTGAGGATTTATGACGGTCAGAACATGCTTTAAATTCGACATACCAAACTTGTCAAGAATCATCCGTAGGTACGCCTCTTGAGATAAGCATAATTTTGATTGCTTTCTATCTCTTCGAATATTAATCCCAAGAATCTTGGATGCAGCTCCCATATCCTTTATTTCGAACTCTTTATTGAGTTCATCCTTCACATTCATTACATCCTCGACATTGTTTCTTTCTATATGAATATCATCAACATAAAGCAAAAAAAATAACAAATGAATTACCAGGTTGAAATCTGAATTAAACACAGTGGTCGAACTGGCTTCTAATGAAACTTACGTGTGCCATGAACTTGTCGAATCTCCTATTTTACTATTGAGGAGATTGTTTCAGCCCATATAAAGATCTATTCAACTTGCACACATACTCTTCCTTTCTCTTTTAGACACACCCTCCAAGTTGTCTCATCAGGATTGTTTCATCTAGATCACCATACAAGAGCGCAATCTTCACATCCATTTGTTCTAGTTCAAGGTCGAACTGTGTCACCATGGCAAGCAAAATTCAAGTGGAAATGTGCTTCACAACAGGAGAAAACACGTCATTAAAGTCGAAACCTTATTTCTGAGTGAAACCCTTGCGACCAACCTTGACTTGTACCTTTTCTACGTCACTCCTTTGATTCCTTCTTTAACTTTGAAAATCCATTTACAATTGATAACCTTGCTCCAGCATATTTCTTGATTAGTTCCCAAGTGTTATTATCATGAAGAGATTTCATCTCCTCATCCATGGCCTTCAACTATTCAATCTTATTTCGACTCCTTATAACTTCCTTATGGTCTCTAGATTATTCTTCTAGAACCTCACTTGTAGAGATTAAGGCATAAGCTATAAGATTTGCATACCCAAGTCTCTGAGGTGCCTTGATGACTCTTCTCGACCTATCTCTTGCCAAAAGGTAGTCATCGACAGTTTCCTCAACTTCCTCGGCATCTTCTGCTTTTTCTTCGACTTCATCTGGGATACACATTACAGCATCAACATGCTCCACCTCAATGGGGATCTTTCCCTACTCCAGTTCTTCATCAGATAGTTCTTCACTTCGACCAACATCATTAGTTTTCTTGAAAGTCATTTCAGCTTCATTAAAAACTGCATCTTGACTGGTGATACACCTCTTGTGACCTGGCTCTAGGCACCATAACCTATAAGCTTTGACTCCTTCAGGATATCCCATGAACATGAATTTCAGATCTCTAGGTTCTACCTTGTCTTGCCTAATGTGAGCATAGGCTATGCAGCCAAATACTCTCAGTTTGTCGAGATCTGATGGATATCCCGACCAAATTTCTTCAGGTGTCTTCATATCTAACACGGTCGAAGGACAAATGTTATCAGATGTTGTTGTCGAAACAGCCTCAGCCCAAAACACCTTCTTTAACCCAGCACTAGTCAACATGCATCTAACTCTTGCCAAAATAGTTCGATTAAACCTTTCAGCCAAACCATTTTGTTGTGGAGTACCTACAGTAGTTTTGTGCCTTGCAATACTAGAGGCAACACAAACGTTTTTGAAAGCCTCATTGCAAAATTCAAGGCCATTGTTGGTTCTCAGCCTCTTAACCTTTTTTCCAGTTTGATTTTCGACCAAAGTCTTCCAACTTTTGAAATTCTCAAAAGTTTCATCCTTAGTCTTCTAAATGAATACTCATAACTTTATGGAATAATCATCTACTATGGATAGAAAATACCTTGCTCCTGAATATGATAGACACCTTGCAGGCCCCCAAAGATCAACATGGATGTAATCAAGGGATCCATGTGTTATTTGTTTGCCCTTGTTGAACTTCACTCTACAAAATTTTCCAAGTACACAGTGTGATACGGTTGCAGAACCGACTGTTATACTGGTTTTGCATTTGTATTCGGAAATTTCGCGGTAAGCAAGAGTCGCCACCGACTTTTCTTTTATCCAAATTAAGGAAAGGGTGAAAAGAATAGAAAAAGACCTTTTTTCGAGACTTTTTTAGTAAGGGGGTATATTATGGAAAGGGGATGTGTTAGCACCCTTTCCATCTATGGTTTTCCACGGGCTCTTAGGTACTTGCTCATTTTGAAAATTGCTTTCGTGTTTGTATGTTTTGAAAAGTTTGTTTGCTTTATAATAACCCTTGTATCAGTCCTCCAGAGTGTGATAAAGCATTTTTGAAAAGAGTTTTGAAAGTGTGGTGTGAAAAAGAATTAGTTTTGAGCAAGTACTTAACAGCCATCTACTTACTCGAAAAAAGGCATTCTTTTCCTCCTTTCCTTTAGATAGTGCTATCCTACTATTAGTGAGTAGGTAGCTCTATCGTTGGATGTTAAGGGACTATCAAAGGGACATTTACGGTCACTAAGGCAATTGGGAAGAACTCTTAGTAACTGCCCTAAAGTTTTAAGATCACTTTTTAACCGAGGCAACAGTCGAAAGGGTCATCGAGGGACTTGTGATCTCTTGAGCTAAAGGACAGTCACTAAAAATTCTCACATTTCGAGAATTGTGACCATTTTGAAGGCAACCGAAGTGGGAGATACCCTAGAGGTGAGCATGTGCAAGTGTGCTTGATTCAGATATATCATCTTTGAATTAAGTTATGTTATGTTCAATTAATCGTTATCTTTCCATACAATCCTATTAGCCATTCATCTAAGCAGTTTATAGTGCGGAAAATAAATTGCAGAAAATAAAAACTCCTAAGCTATTACATGGCCTCGGGGCAATTACATAATCAGATGCATAAATTTAAACCCTAATTAAACTATTACAAACCGCGAAACAGTTACACAATTAAAAAGTAAAACAAAAAAATAATGAACGCGCGAAGAATAAAGAAGCGTCTAAATCCTAAAAACACTCCTAAATTAAAAGAAAACTTCTTTTTTTTTAGTGTTTTATTTATTAATGAAAATATCATAATAATGTCCTATTTAATTAAATTAAAAAAAGAAAGAAAAATATTAACTACAATAAATCCTAATGAAACTAATATTTTTGTTATTTTATTAAAAAAAATTGATGTTTTAACCTAATTCTAACCAATTTTGAATTTAAAGAAAAAAAACAAGTTAAGTTAATGAAATTAAAGTAATTTACAAAAAAATATTTTTAATTAAAAAAAACCTAAATATATTTTGTTGTGATTTTTTTTCCTGATTTTATGATTAAAATAATAAAAAAGGGTGAATTTTAAAAAGATAAAATAATTAAATAAATTAAAATAAGGAAATTAAAAAAAAAAAGAGAAAAGATATTGGGCCTGAAGTGCATTAGTAATCTGGGGGGTGTTGGTTATATTTTGCTAAGCCCATATCTATTAGCCCATTGCCCTTGCGTGAGATCCCATGTTGCCATTCCCTGAGGGTTTACCGTGGGTACCTAGATCTGGATCATCTGATCTAGATCTGATGAGATCTTATGGTGTGGAGGTTACGTCGCATGGTGCACGCGCTTGCAATTGTGATACTAGATCTGCAGGAAACCTGTTAGAAAAATAAAACGCATGATCTGGGTATAGAACCCAGGTCCTCCCCTTTACAGCGCATTGCCTTTACCATATGTGTCATTGTTCATTCATGTATATAATAACAAAAAAACAATATAATATAAAAACAAGGCAATGGCTGAGTCAGCAAGACACGTGTGTGCTTGTGGGGTCCATGATATTTCAACGATCCAACCAGAAGAAGCCATTGTGCCACGCAGGGTCACTGGCTGGGCAAACCACCTCAGACGGTGGCTCTGGTCATCATCTCCGGTCAGCCAAAAACGTAACCTACAAAATAGGGAGATTTGAAGCCTGAAATTTTGCCTACCCCCCCCCCCCCCCCCCCCCCTAAAACCTAGGCTGTGAGTTCAACTATGGCCTTAGTTTGGTCTAAAGATGTCTCCATCTCTGAAACCGAAGCTCACGTTTTCAAACCCTAACAATGGTAAGCTTTGATTATGGCACTGAAACTCGCATGAAGCACGTTAAAAATTTACAATGATCAATATGAACACATATATGCACGTATAACTCATTTATATTGTGTAATAGAAGGATTTGAATTCAAGAAATTATACCAAATCGATGATGCTTGAAGGAGGGATCCTGGGCACGATTTGGCTTGGCTAACGAATGAGGATGGCTCTTGGGACCTTCAGGAGGAAAGTAGGATGCTTAGTTTGGATGGAGAAGGCTTGGATCGCTTGGTACAATATTCACTTTTTCTTTGAAATTTTGGAAATAATTTTTGGACCTGTGGAGGCAGCTGTGTGTGTGCTTGCACTTCTGAAGGGTTGTGCTTATGTAGTACATCATATTAGGTCAACAAAAGTGGAAGAAAAATCCAAGCTTTCATGAGAAAATATCTTCTTTCAATTATGTGATTTTTTGGCTTTTTTTGGAACAAATCCAATTTTTTCTTTTCTCCACGATATTTCCTTAATATGCCAGCACATATTGCCCATTATTTGATGAGAAAAAGATTCCAAATCAAATCTTATATTATTTCTATTATTTATTTAATTTTGCATTTTAATGAATAAAATATCAAAATAAATAGCATAGATAATATAATAATGCATGGGTGGGCTTAGAGGTTGTGGACCATGCTAGAAACAAGTTTCAAACATGAAAAGATGGGCCCATTTGGAAAAAATTCAAGTTTGGTCAATATTGGCTTCGTGCACTTTTCCAAACATTAGTCAACTTTAGAAATGCATATCTCTCTCTCATTTTTAACCCTAAGATGGTGTTCTTAGACTTTTTAGAGAGCTTAGTATATCCTATAAACAACCCTTTTGGTTTCATTTCAATTGGATATTCCATGTTCATGTAAGGAGCTTTGACCCAAAAGGTGTTTTTGTTGACTTTTTGAAAGGACCTATAATGTCTGAGCTTATATCTTTTAGCTGGGGCATTTATTGAACTTGAGGGTTGAAGATAAGTTATAGGGAATTGGATTCTCTTCAAAATGAGCTTTGGTGGAAAAATTTCTGATAAAGTATGAGAACGTTATGTCTGGTCAAAGTTTGGTTGACTTTTCCTATAGAAACCCTAATTTGCCATTTTTGACTTTTGATGAGTTAGGAGCATTTCTTGAAGAATTATGATCAACATTTGATCAAATGATGGATATCACTTCAAAATGTTGAAGTTGACCAAAAATCTTGAAGTTTGACTGTATATAGGCCACAATTGACTTTTGACCTAGTATAGTTGATTTTCAGGCATTTTAAGCAGTTGACTGAGCAAACTTGTTGTGCAAGGCATGAAATTTGACATGAATAATCTTGAGGACATGTTAGGACCATGTACAACATTTGAGACCATTGGGGTTCACACATATTGATGAAAAATGAAACCCTAGTTAGATGTTCATTGTCTTTAGGAGGAGAATTTGTCTGGTCAATTCTTAGTCATCCTTGGGCAAGTTAGGGATCTCAATGGGCATGTGTTAAGTAAAATGAGAGGGAAAATTTTGGGGTACAACACACACGGTTCACAAAATTTCGTCTTTTTAACTTTGTCTCCACCAAGCAAATTTTGTTTCCCTAGTTCGATCAAACCTCTTTCACTGATATGGCTCAGTCTCATGTGCCAAATTTCTGTCTTCGATAAAGGTTTCGTGGATGCAACATTTGTCGAACCACTTGCAACTTCAACCTCAAAGGTATACAAGCCTTGCTTCTTCACTCCTTTCAAGACTTCCTTCTACCCCTTCATGACTCGTAGGATACTTTTCTATCTTTCCAAAACATATCCTTTCTTGTCGAATTCACCGAGAGAAATCAAATTTCTCTTCAAATCAGGTACATACCTGACTTCAGTCAATAACCTTATTGAATTATCATAGAGCTTGAATCTCACAGATCTAACACCTACAATCTTGCAAGCTTTTTTGTTTCTCAACAAGATAGATCCACTATCTTGATCACACAGTTCCTCGAACAAGACTTTTTTTGGAGTCATGTGCTAAGTGCGACTTGAATCCATAATCCACTCTTTTCTTGAGTCGCTAATTGAAACCACAAGAACATCGGATAATTCGAAATCATCTTAAACAATGGTTGTGTTTCCATTATCCTTACCTCTATGATCTTTTGGGCGTTCAGAACACACCTTTCTTGTATGACCCACCTTCTTATAATGATAACATCGAATACCAGATGCTTCGCCACTATAAGACTTATGTTGACTTTTACCTTTCTTCTTGTCGAACTTACCATCCTTTCGTAAGAATTTTCCCTTAACGGCCAAACCTTCACCAACTGTAGAAGGTTTATGGTCCTTTCATTCGTTTAAGTCCTTAGAATACAAGGCTGATTAAACTTCTTCAAAGGCCAAGGACTCCTTTCCATATAAGAGAGTTTCTTTGAAGTGAGCATGTGTTCTGGGAAAAGCGCATAACAACAACAGAGCTTGATCCTCATCATCGATCTTCACATCAATATTTTCAAGATCAAGAATCAGCTTGTTGAACATATCCAACTGCCCAGCCAACACTTTATCTTTAATCATCTTGAATGAATACAAAGCTTGCTTCAGATAGACTCGATTTACTAGCGATTTGGTCATGTACAAACTTTAAAGTTCCATCCATAACCATGATGTCATTGTATCCTTTGATAACTGTCGAAGAACCGTATCACCAAGGCTCAACAAGATTGTGATGTGGTCTTTCTCTATCATGGTCAACTTTTATTTCTCCGTTAACACAACATCATAGCCACCTCTCCCTTCAACGCTTCCAAACAACCCTGATGAACCAGTAAGGTTTTCATCTTCAAGTGCCCCAGACTGAAATCGTTCACTCCGGTGAACTTTTCAATCTAATACTTTGTTGAAGGCATCTTGTCCATGCTCACTGCACTAATTTGTTGTGAAAATAATACCAAGAATAGAGTATAACGAGTTTCTTTGAGGCAAGAAACCCACGAGGTATTAATCAGGAAAGCAAGAAGAACACAAGGAATTGGTTATTAACTACTATTATTTACTTTCTCTTTCAAACAAGATTACAAGTACACAAGAATAACAAATAACTCTCTCACCCTAAATTAGGATTCTCTGTATGCAATGATGAGAGACTAGTATGTTATTTATAATAAACCTAACATACTAAACTAATGGGCCTTTTCACAAATATCCAATACAAGCTAACTTAGGATTCAAGCTAACTTAAACAATTGGACATAACAAACATGCCCAATTAGCCATACTAACAAATCTAGCATTTTCGACTAATGCATGTTAGAACAACTTCGACTATAACATGCACTACTTTGACATCAACATGCTAACACGCTTCAACCTCATGCTTATTCCCTGTCGAATTAGAAGCTACACTTCGATCCAATAGAGTTCGATCCAATATCTCACAGGTAGACTTATGTTTGTTGAAGGGACAAAAAAATCAATGGTGAAGACGATAAAATGGTCAAATCTGGTGTGATATTGTAAAGCATAATGGATGTTTAGAACATTGTAATAAATTCTTCTAATGAGGAGTTATATGTCAAATTTGTGATACAATTCAAAAGGGTTTCTATGGCATATAAGAATTTCTTTAAATATGTTGAAAGCACAATTCTAGAACATGCGTAGGAAAATATTGTTTGTTCTATGCTCGATCTGGTTAGACACTTTGAAAATACTTCAATTAATAGAGTTGAATATACTCATGCTACATTGAAGAACTGAATGGAAAATAGTAAGGGGGATTTGTGTACTAGTTGGAACTCAATGAAGAAAATGATTCAAAATCAACATAATAAGATTCAAACATCATTTGTTCGAAGCATCACAGTATTAATAAACCGATTCATAGACAACAATATTTATTCACACTTGGTCAGTAATATATCTCGAGCGAGATTGAATTTTATTTATCTTGAAACTAAGGGAATAGAGAAAACAAATTTAGATAGCTTAAAGTGTGGTTGTAAACTTAAGAGGATGTATGGTCTTTTGTGTTCTTGTTTAATTTTTACAAAGATGAAACTTAATAGGCCCATACGTATGGATGATGTTTAGTTGCACTAGAAAAGACTGTGGTTTGATGATGATGTTGTTGTGAAAGAGAGTAAATAAAATATACCTATTTAAAAAAAGGAGGTGATTCAAGAGATATTTTTGAAAGTTGGTGATAACAAGAAACTTCACATCAAAAAGTAGTTGAGGAACATTGTTTGTCCATAAACAACAAATTTGAAACCACTCGCAGAAACAATAAAAACAAAGGATAGGGGTGTTCGCGGTGCGGTTTGAGAAGTTTTGAAGAAAAAAATCATCTGAATCACAAGAGAAAAAAGTATGCGGTTCGGTTTGGTTCGGTTGATTGAAAAAAAATCCAAATCAAACCAAACCAATGTAGTTTGGATTGGTTCAATTTTTTTATAATGTATAAATACATAACACATAATTACTCACATGCGGTAACACTAATGTTGTTACAATTATCTTTCATATATTCTCACAATTTGACACTACTGTGAGTTTTTTCTTCTTGCACACAATTTGAAAATAATTAAAATAGTATACAATCAAATGCAATATTCAAAATAGTTGACATGAAAATAGTATTCAATATATGAATTAACCATCAAAGTAGTATTCAATCACTAATAATCAAAAGCATCAAATTAATCATCAAAGTAGTATTCATTTCAACACATAAATTAACCATCAAAATAGTATTTAAACGAAGGACTTTAAAGCCATCAAAAGCACTAATAATCTATTTCTTATTTTTTTTCTTGTTTCTTGGACTGAGTTGCCAAGTTACAAATCACCTTCAAGCAATAACCTTCAAAACACAAATCAAGTTGAAAATAGTTATAAATATTGGATTGCAATATTGCAGTGGAAATGAGTGGAGTTTTCTCGTAAAAAATACTCATTCATTAAAGAGTAAAAGTGTATTTTTGGTGGTTCCAAGTTTGCATCATTTATTTTAAACTAGTTAATCAATTTCTCAATTAAAAGTAGCTATCAGAAATTGCAACTTAAGAAACAAAAGAAAATAACTAGCATCCGTAATTTTCCAATCTAAACACGTATTGTAACTCAATAAAGTAGTTCAATCAAGGGAAACAACTAAAGGCTACCAGAAAAAACAATAGTGTTTGCATTCCAAAATCTGCTATAAAAAGTAAAACCATGCCATAACCAATCTCAATCCCTGCATGTGCTCCAAAATTAACTTAGGATATAAATATCGACCAACATTTATATCCTTCAAAATTAACAAATCAAGTTGCAAGTTTCAAATAGTTATAACCTTCAAAACCCATATAACACTATAAACAAAAACCAATTATAGACAAAACAAAAACAAAAACAATCTACTCCAAATAAAACATACCATTTTTTTCAAGCATGTCTCTAATCAGATTCAACATCAGAAAGTCCCTCATTTACTTGTGGGATTGAAGCCATTTCTAAAAATGATCAAATATATTACCAAACGTTAGACAAAACAAACAATTGAATAAAATAGATTCATGAACAAAGTTTACAACATATACCTTGTTCGAGTTTCTCCAAGTCTTTCATGTGCTCTTCAATATCCACTTTCAAAGGAGAGGATCTTAATCAATTTTGTGCACATATTAAAGCTTCAACAGTGTGGGGGTGTAAGAGAGCTCCTATAACAACTAAGAACTCTACCTTCAGTGCTAAAAGCTGACTCCGAAGCAACAGTGGATATTGGCATAGCCAAGTTATCTCTAGCTATTAAACCAAGAGTAAGGTATTTGGTGGGATTTACCTTCCACCAATTCAAGATGTCAAAATCTGGACTTTTCTTCTCCTTCGTCTCCATGAGATATGAATCCACTTCATTTTTATTTAAATTTGAATCTTGGTCCATGTCCTTCTCAAATTGATCATTCGTATGATCAGAAGATGTAACAACTTCTAATAGCTCTATTTCTTGTGCAACACTTTCAGCTTAGTCTTTACTTAAGAAAATACTATAACTTTCAAACATTTTGTTTAATGTTTGTTTCACCTTATCACACAAAAAATCAGCAACTTCCTTCTTATAAAACTTATCCAATCCCCACCTAATAAATTGAAACTTACATCGAGGATAAAAAATTATAGCAATAAAGACTAGCATATTCATCTTTTTGACTTCTCCACAATAAGTACTATATTTATCATCCATAGCATTAGCCATATTTATAAGTAATAGGTCATCTTTATGACATTCCTTCCAAGTCTTTAATGCCCCCAATATCATACAATGTTCCATGGAATAAGTAGAAGATGTTACATAAGTAGAACCTAACACCTTTGTAGTGATTTCAAAAAAAAACTTTAAGAATCTCACAAAACACTTGGCATTATCCCAATCCTCATTATTTAGGGCACCAACTTCCAACATCACATACTCAACACATTTCTCACCTAATATCTTAAAGGCCTTTTGAAACTTCAATGCACTTTCAGGCATAAGGTATACGGAGTTTCACCTAGTGGGACAATCATACTACACAGTAGACTTATCTTGTATCCTAACTTCTTTAATAAATGTATTAAACCTATCTAAATAACCAGGTGACTGACGAACATACCGAATCACTCTCCTAATTTTGGAAAGTGAAGAATGCACGTGCTTCAACTTTAACCCATCATTGACAACAAGGTTAAGAATGTGAGCACAACATCTAATATGTAAATGCTCCCCTTTTAATGGATGTGAATTCCAATCCTCCATTCTATTTTTTAGGTAAGCGATAACAACATAGTTTGAAGCAACATTATCAACTGCGATGGTGAAAACCTTATCTATCATCCAATCCTCCAAACACTTTTCAATCTTTTTCCCAATTATATCTCCCTTATGAGAAGTTATTGGACAAAAACTGAGAATCCTTTTATGCAACTTGTAGTCTTGATCAATGAAAATACGCAATAAGAACCATATAATTAATATTTTGCACAGAAGTCCAAGAATCAGTTGTTAGACAAACACTTTAATTTGTCTTAGTAAACATGCTTCTTAACTTATGTTTCTCACTTACGTAAAGACTCAAACAGTCCCTAGCAATTGAGATCCTTCTTGGAAGTGGGAACCTAGGTTGTGTAACACTCATAAAATGACGGAATCCTTCATTCTCAACAAAAGAAAAAGGAAATTCATCCATGATTATCATTCTATCTAAAGCTCGTCTACACAATTCAACATCGAAGTGGATACCAACAAGTGCATTACTATTTCCTTTAGAGCCTTCTTGAAGGCTAAGAGTGGTTTCACTAGGATCAAGAACATGTTTGGGAATATTTTACATTGATGCATCAAATGATTATTTAAATTTGAGGTTCCATTCTTATGTGAATCATCCGCATAAGATTTTGTACACCAATTACATTTAGCCCGAGTACCCGATTCATCTCTTGTAAACTGATCCCAAACCCAAGATTTAGGCATACTAGATTTTTGTTTACCTGAATCTCCAGCATTAGAATCACCAACTTTAGAATCATCTTCTTCTCTAACTTTCCTTTTCTTTTTGTATTGAACATTGTCGCCTTCTTGTTTGTCCAAATCAATAGTTTGGGGTTGGTTTGTTGTAGGCGTCAGTGGACTATTTTGAGACTGAAAATACATAACACACTGTAAATATAACCACTTTACTATAGCTATTAGATAAGTTCCAATCACGAACTTAACATTTATCAAATACACTAATTTATCATTATTTTTACCTGATTTTCGGAAAAGGAAGCATCAGAGCCAGCAACAGAATTAACTTTTTTATCAATAGTCATATCTAAGAAATAGAGGAGACAATATATTAGAAAAAAAGAGATGAAAATAAAACATAAACCAAGGGCTAACAAGTATAACATGAACAATGCTAGATAAAAATTAACATGAAGGTGAAACAAGTTAGATAAAAAATGAAAGCTTTGATTGCAAAAGATTACATATCAGGAAAAAATTACAGATTTTGAATTGTTGAAGAAAATTACTAATTTTCGAATTACAAATTTCGAATTGTTGAAGATTACATTACATAAAAAAATCACTGATTTTCGATTGTTGAAGAACATAAAAATTATAGATTTCGAACAGATTTATTGTTGAAGAACATAAGATTTACAAACAGGTTTTCGAACAAATTTTCAAACATAAGATTTCGAACAAAAGAATCAAAGATAACAATAACGTTACCTGACTGCTTTCAGATTTCGCTGATGTTCTTCGAGTTCGATTTGTCCTCCTTTCTTCATTCAACAAGGTGGTGGGCATGTTCACTTTGTTGTTTGTTCGCTGTTCTTCGTTCAACAATAACGTTACCCTAGCAAAAAGGTGAAACAAGTTGGGTATTGGATTTGGATCGGTTAAGTATTGGGCCTGTTCAGTAAATAATAAGCAAGTTCGTAAATATCACGGTTTGGTTCGGATCAGATCAATTTACAAATATAAAACCGCAAACCAAACCAAACTGCATGGTTCTGTCAAAAAATGGCCCAAACGCATCCGAACCAAATGCAGTTTTTTGTGGTTTTCGGTTTTGTTAGGATTGGTTTGTAGTTTTTTATTGGGTTGGTTTGGATCTGAACACCCCTAACAAAGGATACTCCCAAGAAGGTCAAAGCAACACCGAGTGACAAGTTAACCAAATAGTCTCCATCCTATTTCGAACATATTGACACACTTTTTGCGGACTCTCCAATTTCACAATCCAAATTTTTTTTAATCAAAGTGCTCACATCAGTAAACCACCGCCTTCACCACTTTTATCACCCTCACCACCTTTACAAAAAATGATACACATTGAAGAGATGTCGATTTTTATGCACAAATACATTAACCAAATTGTAAATGTTAAGGTGACAGTAAGTACAATTATAATGTTGTTTTAGCTTTGCTAAGTAAGAGAGAGGAGAATAATACACTTGTCCGCCAACATCATAACATAGAGTTAAAGGCGCATAAAAAATCATACACAACGCTATATGGGAAAAAAAGAACAGTTCGATGAAATTCATGCATATATTATTCCTTGTGTTAGCAATCCACACCGAATGAAAAATGAATGTGTTTCCCTCAAATATGTTATCTTATAGCAAATGCATATAACATGGTGTGTATTGATCTGACAAGATATGGTTCCTCGAAAATATTTTTCTACTTCGAAATGACCCACCTTAAAATCTAGTCGGACACATTATGTTTATTAGATGACTTTCAAAATCACAATATTTTATTCAATTTTATTTGAAATTGAGATGTATTATACCACAAACATCCTCTGAGTGGATATCTTATTCCGCAAAAGAAGCTGAAACTTGGCCATATAATTTTTTGGATTGGATGGAATAGTTTACCATGTTGAGCAAAATTTAAAGAGAAACAAATGAGTAAAAATCAAATGTGGAATCACCCATAGATATAAACTCAGGCGATGCCACATTTTGATACATTTTAGTTTTATCTTTCAATGCATTTAGTGTTGGTGTAAGCCCTAGAGGCCAATACTTTTGGTACTTGTATCGAATTATTTATTAATAATAAAAGGCATTTCTTTATTATGTTTGCTTTCTAAAATAATAAAGTCCCTAGAATGGTTTATTTGTTTAATGAAATGTTAAGTATGACTTAATCATGAGATCCCATTAAACATAAGACACTATTCTTAAAGTATCCGTAGTCAAGCTTTAATGTGAAGTGGGATAATATTAAAACATTAAGATTATTATGAAGATAGATTGATGATCACATCTCATGGATCATAGATAAGGAGTTATCAAGTCTTGACATAGGTATGAATATTAGGAGTAATATTTATACTGGATTGACCCGCTATGAGAATACTACATAGAATGTTATGCAAAGTGTCATAAGTTATTCTCATGATGATAATGGTGTATACCACCCTTCGACCTGAAACCACTATGGACCCTAGATGTAGAGTTAAGTACTTTATTGCTGATCAAACGTCATTCGTAACTGGATGACTATAAAGACGGTTGATGGGTACTTCACAAAGCATGCTAAGGGACATGAGTGACCTAGATGGAATTTGCTCATCCTGCATAACCGGATAAATGTCTAAGGGCCCAATATTGAACTGGACAAGGGTGACACAGTGTATGCCTTGTGTTCAATATAGACATGAGGGCAAAAGGGTAATTGTACAACACAAATATTATCACGGAAAAGGTTTGGTCAGATCACATGACATTTTCGTGACTTGGATAACAGTGATGTGTTGCTAGATATCGCTTACTGTTTATTATATTAAATGTGTGATTTAATATAATTGCCAACGTCGCGAAAACCTACAGGGTCACACACATAAGGACAGGTTGATGAGAGATAGAATAAATAAGGAACACCGTAAGGTACGGTGCACTTAAGTGTAATACGAAAAGTGGTAAGGTACCACGTGGATAAGTGATATATGGTATATCATAAGGTATGATGTCCATAAGCTTAATTGGGCTTTTAGCTTGTATCCTACACGAGTAATTCTATAAATAGATTCCTTATGATGAAGCAATTTCACTTGATGCAATTTCGTTTTTGATTCTCTCTCTCACTCAAGGTTTCTGTTCGTGATCAGCTAGCACTGTGACCGAAAGCGATTTGTTCGTGTGGACTGAGTAGAGGCGTTGTTCTTCATCAACGCTCGTGATCACAACATCAATGGTCTGAATCGCCACAAGAGGTAAATATTTCTATCACTGACCATGCTTATTCGTAAGGATCGCTAAAGGAAAATTTTAAATTTCGCTGCGCTTTTGATCGCAATTTTCCTTCATTTAGATGATGACACATTTTTTATATGTAATGTTGGATTTATATTTTCAACTATGTTGTAATATGGATACATTATCATGTGCTTTAATATATATCTAAAATTACTCGTATATCGCTGAAGAATCTAGGTTTGACATTCAGACAAATTCTTGAACATCATGGGAGATTTACTTTGGGTGCGTTGTGGTGGAACGCGTATGGAGCCCTAAATCTAGATCCCTTTTTAACATTTGCTTTGATGCACTTCAGAGTTGACAATTTATTTTCCGCCCTTATACCTTTTCACAAATCCTCGGTGAAAATCTAAAAATACCTCAATTTTCGGAGATGCATCTCCGGACGCACCTATTTCCCACAAAATTGAACGCAAATGAGTGGGTCACTCTATTATAAATAATTTCTGAGATGCATCTCTGGACAAACTATTTTTTTAAAATAAAAAATAGTATTTTCGTATATGCATATCCGTAAAGTGTCCTATTGTGTTTTTTTTTTTTATTTAACATTGGGTGTTTTCGGATAGATAGACCTAGTATTCATGCATCAACAATGCAACAAATATGTATATACCAATAATGTCCCTATTAAGAAAAACAATTGAAAAAAATAGAAAAACGATTAAAAAAATTATAAAAATTTGAATATACAACTAAAAATCAAATAAAGTTAAATTAAGTGTCTATAATTTTTTTTTCCGATTTTTTTCAAAAATATAAAAATAAAAAAGTTAATCATGTTTTTGGTTCTTATAAATATCTCAAATTTGACTTTCAGTCCCTATAAAAAAATGTCACATTTTAGTCTCTATAAAATTATTTATGCATGACATTTTAGTTCTTCTACAAGGACTAAAACTACATGCATAAATAATTTTGTAGGGATTAAAACGTGACATTTTTTTATAGGAACTAAAAATCAAATTTGATAATTTTGTAGAAATCAAAAACATATTTAACCCAAATAAAAAATAAATCAAATAAAATAGAAAAACAATGAATTTAAGATTTTTAAGGTGGTGTTCCATATTTTTCTCACAATAAGAGACTCTGATCCCCGATTTTTCTGATGAAATGACACTAAAATTTTGATTTAGAGTCGATTTTTTAGAAAATCGAGTTTTTTACGCTAGATCGCGTAAAGGCCAGAAACACATGAACGAAAGAGTCAGAACACGATGATACAATTCTTATGACTCTAATATTAGTTAAAATCGACATAAAGTTCCGATAATGGCGCCAATTTTAATGAAAAACGTGTAGTAAATGGGGTCATGAGTATTTTCGGAGATACATCTTTGAATTCACTCTGATAAATTTTGGAGATGCATCTCCGAACCAATTTTTGATAAAAATAGAATAAGATGCGTTCGGAGATTCATTTTCAAAAATTTCTGAGAACAATTTAAAATTTTCAGAGGTGTGAGACACACAAGGATGAGAAAAAAAATTGTCTTCAAAATCTATTACTTATTTTCGATGCGTCCAAAATTTAAAATCCAAAATCAAAGAATATTTTTGAAATTTCAATAGTGTGTATGAATAACTAATAGATTGTATTGAAAAATCCCCTAAATAGACATGGCAATTTTAATGCATTTAGAGATGTCAAGACTATTGCATATGTTTTTTACTCGGATAGTTGTTCTAACTCTGTGGTTTCAAAATCCTCAATAATCGACAAAGTTGTATATGGGATAAAGGGTACTCAAGTTGCTGTCTTGGACTTCTTATGCAAATGAGAAAACATGATGTTATTTGTCTTATTTCTTATAATTAAGCACATCCCTTATGTTCAGTTCAGGCACTTGTTTTTAAGTAGAGATTGGAATTAGTATTCGCAGAATTTAATAAAAGAAATGATTTTTTAATAAAAAATAAAAACTTTAAAAAGTATTTTAATTTTTTATTAATAATTTGTATATATTATTTTCCTTACTTGAATCAAAATTATTGATGTAGAACCCTAGAGTAACGACGCACATTGCTCTGATGCAATTGAGGTAACTTGAGTCATTTCGGCACAGTTGTGCGGTGTAGACCTATAATATCAATATTTAAATGTCAAGTCATTCTTTGAATAATGGAGATAAAATAAATTGTGTATTGAAAAACCATATATATTTATGTCAATGATATTTTTTTTATATGATGAACGAAATTGAACTTCTTTTCTTTTGGATTTGAGTCTGGCCTATAAGAAAAACAAAAAGTTGTTTTATGATTTAATAGGATGATTGTCTATGTTTTTATTGATCAAATGTTTTGTTCACTCTCACAACTAATTTTTTTTTCTATATCAAACCTTGTTAAAAAAATTATTCCATCTAATCCTGTTTTTAGCAATTTTTTTTATTTTAACCGTGTTCAAAAATCTCTCAATCATTATTCATCACAACAGCCGCACATCCATCGATCCGTGACCACAACAAAAATCATGCTTTGGATATGAGAAAACTGTAATGTGCTACAAGCATATAGCATCATTTACACTGACCTATCAATTCTAAAATAAAACCTTTTACAAGTTTGAATTCAATGGCTGTCTTCTAGTTATTGCCTAAGTAACTCCAACATATTGTTGTTGAACTGGGGTGGTATCTTATTCTTAAACCAAACATAGAATACTTTTGGTTACTTTTGACCAATGTCTTGTTTGGTATCAACAAGATTAACTGAATATGGAAAATGCCAGTTCATATAATTCCTTTGGTTGTTAGAATTTGCAACATTAATTAGGAACAATCAACATTAATTAGGGACAACGCACTGAGTTCACCGTGGATTAAGTTCAAAATCATGGAGTGTTCCAAAAGCATATGCCTAATTAATAAAAATTATAGTTGTTACGGGTGAATGCAAGACAAGACGGAGGTGGATGATCGATTGTTACTTTCAACTATGTTTGAGAGCAGGGACGAAAGCGATACACAAAGATAGAAGTGATAAAGGAGGGGACATGACTGGAAATGTTGAAATCCGTCTTGCTCCGCTATCATGTCTAGATTAAACTCATATACTTTTAATGTGGAGAGAGAAAAAACTCAAATTCAAACTTATTCACAAATAAAAAATTTCAAATTATAATAATTTATAAAACATAGTTTATATGAAAAAAGCTTGTGATATAAACGACAAATAAATTAGTTATTTAAATAGAAATTTAGAATAACGAGCTATATATGTTCATTCCTGACTCCGACCACACCATAATCAACTCGAGCCGACCTCAAAGCGGATCTTAAACAATTTGGCCCACTTGAAGAGTGGTGCAAGTTGGGTCACACTTTTGGACTAACAAAGAACTACATCCTTAACTTTGTTGATTTATTAAAGAGCCATCATAAAATCCTCAATCATTAAGTGAAACAACTCTTTGCAAGCATCAGTTTTTTATGTTGCTTATGACTAAATACCTAACAATTAGTGAAATGACCTATGTCAAGAGTGACATAATTATGTTTCTTAATATATGAAAGCACTCTTAAAGTGACTTTTATCATATAATGTTGTTAACTTTTTTTCCATTTCTCATACACAGTTAAACCATAGATCACATATTTTACTTTACTAAATTTAGCTAATAATTGATTGACAAGTCCATTTTGTAGATCTTATCCCTTGAACTCTACCTGTTGAAAAAGTTACTGCATATCAAATATATGCATAGTCTTTTCATAAGTCCAATTTCAAAGTGAGTTACAATTAAGAGTGGATAATGCACTATGTTCAAGTAGAGTGTGACAAGGATCTTTTACTTGTCATTTCTTATTTATTATTTGATGAAAAATATGATGCAATCCACTCACTTTTAAATGCCAATTATTTTAGTCTAACTCTTCATTGCTTTGAATTGATTAATCTTAATCTTCATTATTAATTTTATTCATTCACGCCGTTATCTATATAAATCATTGCTTAATGAATATTACTTGATTGGCTCACTTTTTAATGCTATATGCCAATGCCTCTGAGCTTTTCTAAAGCACCATTTGAATTTTGAGCAAAACTGTTATAGTTTTCACACCTTGTTATGTATGGGCCACTAGTACCTTTTGGAATATTATCCTCATAAATATATGGTGGATATTAATCATAGTGTAAAGAGTTCTATGATGTCTGCACAATATATAGTCATACCACGTGTTTATAAGTAAGAATAATTTTCACCTTACAAGTTGGTTTTATAGAGTTGAGTTAAGTTCAATCACATTCTTTACAGAACGACTAGAACGACACTAGAATTTGAAGAGTAGAAAAATATTGCAATGATATTGCAGTTAGAGAAGTAGACTCTAAGGTTGTCAAGATCGGGATCTTGCATAAGACCGAGAGGGAACACTAAAATCGTAAAACATAAGATTGTTATTAAGATCGGAAGATCCTACTCAATGATTTTTATAAGATCAAGAATGAGTAACAAGATCGTAAAACATAATTGCAACAAAAATTGTATGAAAATACTAAAACATAAAATAATATTACATATTTGAAGTATTTCTACATGATATTTTTGCAGACAAGTGTAATCGTGGAAAAATGGACGCCGCCGAACCATAATTGTTGTACCTCTGTATCTTGTCATCCTTCTTGACTTGTAGTGACGGTGGCCGAAAAATGACCGATTGTGTCCGGAACTGGCCAAGATCGCACATAACCAATGTTTTTGCCATTTTTTATAACTTGACTACAACACCCGATTCTAATTAAACTCTAGATCGTTAGGGGTGAGTGAAATCATAAAATCGTAAGATTTTAAAATTTAAATCGAGATTTTGATAACTACACAATAATTCAAACTCCACGTTCGATTATCCTGTGTTATAAAGAAAACTAAGCGATAACAGATCATTAGAAGAAATGCTTGATTGATGGCTTGTTTGGAATCAGAGGTGAATGAGTCTTATAAAATATCTGCATATACTTTAACGCTCAAATTAGTATAAACTTTAGGCAGAGGTTAGATTAGAGTAAAACATATTGTTAGATTGTGAGGTGAGGTTACATAGCGTGATACACGTCGCATTGGGTTTGGCCTAGTCTAAATAAACCATAATGATGTTTAGGGGAAAAAAGGATACATGATGTTAAGCAAATTTGAGATACATGATGTTATTTGTCTTGTTTCTTATCATGCAGCACATCCCTTATATTCAGGCAATTGGTTTTTTCTAATGAAAAGTAGTATTTGGAATTAGTATTTACCGAACTTAATTAGTTACTATACACTGATACTCTAAACCGATATCAAATCATATATCACAATCGATGTCTTGAAAATGATCAGTGCATAATTATTAAACTCTTAAAATTTGATTAAAGAAACTAAATATTGTACATCAAACTCTGTCATGGAGAATTCATAAAACTTTCATTCATATAGTTTGATCAAAAGTCTAACATTATACTAACTAGTATTATTACTCAGATTGAATTAGTACAAAACTCTTAGAATTATATATGAGCTTTGCTTTGCCAGAATATAAATTTACCTAACTCTATGAAGTGCAAAATAAGCAACTAGTCTATAACCAACCAACATCAACGCCATGACGGACACATCGACCCACATATGATTCAATCCCATCGATTTAATCGGAGGAAAGTCCAAAACCTTGCACATCTCGCCATTTGAGCATTGATAATAATCATTTTCACCGTATTGTACACCGAGAAGAAGCTTGTAACAGTAGTAGCTATAGCTTAAGTACTTAAGCCAAACTATAAAAGGTGGAATTTGTTGTATATAGTATCCTCCAGCAATGAGAAAAACAAGCGTTGTCACAGAAGCTAGTGTAGTTGCCTGTTTAATATCCATCAGAATAGCACCAAATGCTAATCCAAGACTTTGAGATACCACAACACTGTAAAGAACAACAAGAAGTGAAAGAATGAAAGTCATGAAATCAGGTTTGAGTCCTCCCATCCAGTATAATATGATCACAAAGGCGGTTGGAAGGGCGAGTTCGAGAGGTAAGTCTCCTATTGTTCTTGCTAGAAAGTACGATGAGAGACGGTACATTCCCGATGAACGTTCCTTGATTAGCATTCTTCTCTCTTGTGGAAATGTGAAAACCGCGTTGTAGAGAGGGTAGAATCCCCAGAAAACAGCAAAGAAAAAGAGCAAAGCTATCTGCATTACAAATATACCACCTTATATATTAGTCATTTTTAACTGCAGCAAAGCAATATTGATCACAGTTTGATTTTTTATTTATTTTTTTGGATTTTCTACATTCAGAAATCTAACACACTCATGCAGTCAGTAAAATCTTAATCGTCTGATCTCAGGCGTAACTTACTGCGTGAATGTGTGAGATTGCTGATAGTAGACAATCAGAATTTCAAGTAACAAATGAATGAGACTTAATATATGAAGTAATTATTTCTTACCCTATCTGTAAGGTGTGATTTAGGTGTATGCCACCATAAGAGTCCAGCGAGAAACGCTACGCTTACGACTTGAAAAATTCTCAGCTTATTGAAGGCTTCATGCCTTCTTTCCTTCACTCCTCTTTGCAATAATACAGTGAACTGATACCACCAGCTTGTACACCATTGTTCTGGTTTTATCTGAATCTCTACATTAATTTAACAATACAAAACATTTCAGATTAGTAAAAGTAAAACTAATTTTTGCTTTTCACTTTTTTCATTCAAGATAGAAAATGAAGACTTACTTGTGCAAGCATCAAAATTGTTCTCTTCCATGCTAGAAATCTCAGCTTTCAGCTTTGAAGCTAAGTTCCTGTCATAAGCAGAAATGAGAGTCTCTCTCACATTCTTCCTCTCAATTTCCAAAGCCTCACTTTGTTCAGTTACATGCTTAGATTCCGGACCAATCCCTGAAATTATACATTTTTGTCATAACATTGTTAGTATTTCTTTCGAGGATGTGTCAGTTCAGTGGTAAGAGTTTGTCTATGTAACCTGAAGGGACGGAATCAATCCCCTCAGGTAGGATTGTAAAATGACTATAAAGTGTCACTTAATGATCGGCTAAAAAATGATAAATAATTATTGATTTTTACTTACCATTGGCAAGATCGAGCAAGAGATCAGCAGGATTAACAGTCACGCAAGTAGAAAAACCGAGCGATGAGAAATAGTCAAGAGCGGTTGAAGCAGGACCGTAATATATAGGACAACCTTCAGAGAGCAACACAACCTTATCAAACATGTAGTAGAGTCTACTAGAAGGTTGATGAATTGTTGTAATAACAGTTCTACCACCACTAGCAAGTTTTTTGATAGTGTTCAAGATCCTTAGCGCTGTGGTAGAATCCAAACCAGAAGTAGGTTCATCAAGCAACAGCAAACTCGGATTAATCAACATTTCCTGTCCTATACTCACTCTCCTTTTCTCACCACCTGATATACCTCTCAAAAGTGGTCCTCCAATCATACTATTCCTACAGTTACTTAGTCCTAACTCAGTTATAACTCTCTCCACATGCTCAACTTTTTCATCTCTTGTTAAGGTTTGTGGAAGCCTCAAAAGTGCAGTGAACACTAGAGTTTCGGTTACGCTTAGATGAGGGTAAAGAACATCATCTTGAGCAACAAAACCTGTTCTTCTTTTTATCAAACCTGAAAAAGTTTGATTGTTGTAGGTGACTTTTCCTGATAGCTTACCAGCAAGACGGCCTCCGAGAGCCGTCAGGAGTGTTGTTTTGCCACTGCCTGATGGACCTAACATAGCTAGTATTTCTCCTGGACACACCACTCCTGTGATTCCATTTAGTATAGTTTTTTCTTTTTGGTTTACTTTCACTTTGTATTCCAAATCCTCAAACTGCATACACCAAAACATAAGTTATACAATCAAAAAATTGTAATAAAATGTGTTACTGTATAGTATAGTACATGTATCTGATCTAAAGCTTGGACCAAATAATATACTTTTTTGCTTCCCTTGGTCAAAATTAGCAATACTAAATATAGTATGTATATCTAGTCCAAATTTTGGACCAGATAATAATCTATCTTTTTGCTTAAACTTTGTACGGAGAGAGTATTGAAAGTGAGGGTTGTTAATTACCTTCAAAGTTATGGGATGCATAATGAGTTTTGGTAATGATTGTTCATTATGTGGTGATCCTTCCAAAGAGAGAGTAGAACTATTGAGGTATTGTTGAGGTTTTGGTGCTATGAAATTTGGAGGCATGGTTAAAGAAAAAGTAAGTGATGATTGAGAAGTGAGAGAAGTTAAGAAGTTCCTTTTAACTTGACTCGTTAATGTGTTAGTGAGTAGAAGTACATAAATATATATATAGCCTCCTTTGGATGGTGGAATCCACTTTTTTTTCTCCTTCAAATTATTCTCTCAGAGGGAAAATTGAATGGTGCAATACTGCATATTTATTGGAATTCATATCCTTGATTTGACTCTTGGAAAACACACGGATTAAGTTTTGGGCGGTATAATTTTTTACTACATTTTCACTATCTCATGCAGTTAACTTAAAATATCAAATGATTTTCCTTTAAATTTAGAACTTTGAATGGAGTTTTGTGGTCATTTTTTATTTTTGAAATTTAAATTATTTTTTTTTACTTTAAGAAAATTATATTCCATATTAATCCATAAGGTGAAATTTATATTGAAAAGGTTGGTGTTTTTTTTTTTTTGTCGTTGAGTGTAGTTAACTGTCATTTTACTTTGTTTGAGTTTGTGCGATTGTTTTATGATAGATTTTTTTCATATGGGTATGCATGTAGTTGCAAAAACCAAAGGAAATGCTACTACTGCTTTTGCTTGTCAGTGACAATCATAGCATTTTGTACCGTTTATTTACAAGTTCTTGATTTATGAAGTAAGTGCTTCTCTTTAATGCTTTTCAAATGATTTCTCAATTTTCACGTTTTCATTATTTTTGTTTTCAGGTTCTAGTTTTATGAATGTACTTTGCATATATGGGAGTTATTTGGGCATATTATTTTTCTTTTAACATTGTTATATTGGTCATGAAATTTTAGTCTTTCTCTTAGAGGGTAAGAATGGATGTCTGTTGAAAATTTGGTAATTAATTAAAATAGGTAAATTCTTGGTTATTCTTTGTAAATTTAGGAATAATTTACCATTTATGATGTGTATCAATTAAAATTTATCATATAAAATAAAATTTTAAAATCACATATTAATTTATAATTTTCAAAAATTAAAATAAAATCAAGAAAATAATATATAATTTGATTTTTGAAAGTAAGATGTTGGTATGTCAAGTGTGAGTAATGATTCTCATATTGGATGAAAAAGAAGATATTAGACTTTTTTAAATGAGAAAAGACATAGATCCAATATTTTAAAATTTTGAATTAATATGTGATTTTTGTTGGGGCACAAGGAAGATAAAAGACAAAATGAATATTTACTGATAGCTTCAAAATAAGGATTTACAATGAATTACAATAACCTACTCCACTAGGCTATTTATACACACAAATTAAATCTAAAATATATCTTCTACAAAGATATAAGAAGATCTAAGATTTATATCTTCTAACAAAGATATAAACAATCTAAAAGATATTCCTAAATATAAATTAATATCTAATTAAATCTAAATTAATTCTAACACCATCCCTTAATTTATATTTATCCAAAACTGACAACACTAATTCCATCCCTTAAACCAAGAAATTGATCAGTTTTGATAGCCTTTGTCAGAACATCTGTCAACTGCTTCTGAGTGCTACAGTGCACAACCTCTATTATTCCATTCTGAACTTGATTCCTCAGAAAATGATACTTGGTCTCAATATGCTTGCTTCTCCCATACAACACTGGATTCTTGGCAAGATTGATTGCAGACTTGTTATCAATCATCAGCTTCAGAGGTTTATTCACCTCAATCTTCAGATCTTTCAGCAAGTTCAGAATCCACACAGCTTGACATGCAGTCAGAGCACCTGTAATATATTCAGCTTCACAAGTTGACAGAGCAACAACATGTTGCTTCTTGGAACACCAAGAAATAGGACCTCCCAAAAATTTGAATAAGTACCCAAAAGTACTTCTTCTGTCAACTCTATGTCCGCACCAATCAGAATCAGAATAACTCAGAAGTTCTGATTCGATCTTTTTTCCAGACGGAAATAACACTCCATATTTCAGAGTTCCCTTCACATACCTCAGAATCCTGACTGCAGCTTGGTAATGGGACCACTTTGGTTTGCTCATAAATCTGCTAACAATTCCAACTGCATATCAAATATCAGATCTGGTATTACACAAATACCTTGGAGAACCAACCATCTGTTTGAAGGTTGTAGCATCCACATCCTCTCCATCAGAATCAGAATCCAACTTCTGATTCGTATCAACAGGTGTGATAGCAACCTTGCAATTTTCTAGCTCAAATCTCTTCAGAAGCTCTAGTTCATACTTCATCTGATGTAAAATGATTCCTTTCTCAGAGTATATAAATTCAATTCCCAGAAAGAAACTTATTTTTCCAAGATCTGTCATCTCAAACGCATTCATCAGAACTTTCTTGAACTCATCTATCTCTTGTTCAGAACTTCCTGTGAGTAATATGTCATCAACATACAAACAAACCAGAATCATATTACCTTCTGAAGTATGTTGAACATAAACACCATACTCCATCTCGCACTTCTGAAACCCTTGTTCCTTGAAAAACAAATCAATTTTCAAGTTCCAAGCTTTGGGCGCTTGCTTCAATCCATACAATGATTTGTGTAATTTGAACACCATCCCTTCCTGATTCTTTTTCTCAAATCTAGGAGGTTATGAAACGTACACCTCTTCTTGTAATGGACCATTCAGAAATGAAGATTTTACATCTAAATGCATCAGAGGCCAATTCCTGTTAGCAGCTATTGCAATCACTAGTCTGATTGTTTCATGTCTCGCTACAGGTGCAAACACTTCCAAGTAATCCAGCCCAGGCTTCTGTAGGAAGCCTCTTTCTACTAATCTCGCTTTGTGTTTTCCAATTGATCCATCTGGCTTTAGCTTCTGCTTGAAAACCCATCTGATGCTGATGGCTTTCTTGCCTTTTGGAAGTTCTGTCAGCTTCCAAGTCTTGTTTCTCTCTATAGCATCAAGTTCTTCTTTCATGGCCTGTAACCAAACTTGGTGCTTAAGATCCTCTTTCGTACTCACGGGTTCAGAGTCAACTAACATTGCACACTGAATAACTTCTCCTTCAGAGTTTACTTCAGTGTCTAGCAACATGTCAAACTCTGCAAATCTTCTTGGGATGCTTCTGACTCTTTGTTTCCTCTAAAATGGACCTTCAGAACTTTGGACACCACAACTTTCCCCTTCAGAAGCACTTGCTTCAGAAATTGGACTTTCTCCAGAACTTTCCCCTTCAGAAGCACTTGCTTCAGAAATTGGACTTTCTCTAGAACCTTGACTATCTTTAGAGTCTGGATCACCATCGGAGTCTGAGTCATAATCATCTTCTACTTCTGTATCTTCTTCAGAGTCAGAGTCTTTACTAGCTTCAGAAACATGTATTTCTGACCTTTCTTCAGAAGTTCTGTCATCAGAGTCAGGACGAGACTTTTCCCAATTCCAAACTTTTGATTCCTCTACAATGATGTCTCTGCTGAACTCAACTTTGTTAGTTTCTGGACAATAAAGTTTGTACGAACCTGTACCGTGATACCCCACCAGCAACATCACTTTACTTCTATCGTCCAACTTCTGTCTTCTGGCTTCTGGGACATGTTTGTAACATACAAAACCAAATACCTTCAGATGACTAACACTTTGCTTATCTCCAGTCCACTTCTGAATATGAACTATTTCCTTTAATTTCTTTGTTGGACATCTATTGAGAACAAAACATGCAGTTGCAACAGCTTCTCCCCACAGAGTATGAGGAAGCTTCTTCTCTTTCAGCATGCTTCTTACCATATCTAGCAAAGTACGATTTCTTCTTTCAGCAAGACCATTATGTTGAGGAGTATATGGAGCAGTAACCTCATGCTCAATTCCATTCTCCTCACAGAAACTTTTGAATTCTGTGGAGTTGTACTCACCACCACCATCAGTTCTAAGAATTTTCAGAGTCTGGCCACTCTGATTCTCAGCCTTCAGTCTGAACCTTTTGAATTCAGCAAACACCTCGTGTTTGAACTTTATGAGAGATACCCATTTCATTCTGGTGAAATTATCAACAAATGACACAAAATATTTATTCCCTTCAGTCGATGCTACTGGAAACAGACCGCACACATCAAAATGTACTACTCCCAAGCCATGTTTTGCTCTTGGAGCTACTTCTGATGCAAAGGGTAGTCTTGGTTGCTTCCCTTCCATGCACACCTTGCATGACTTTTCAGGCTTCTTGATTGTAGGAATTCCATGTACCAGATTCTTTGATTTCAGATGCCCTAAACTTCTGAAATTCAGATGACCAAATCTTCTGTGCCATAACTCACTCTCCTTGACAATACTTGTTGCACTAAGACATTCAGAGTCTGCAATTCTAACATTCACCTTGAATGTTCTGTTCCTTCCCTGTTCTGACTCCATAATCAGCTTCTGATTATAGTCATACAGCTTCAGAAGATTGTCCTTCATGGTAACTGAAAAATCTTTCTCAACCAGTTGTCCCACACTCATCAGATTGCTTTTCATGCCAGATACTGTTTCCAGTGATTTATGGTAAACAACCGCTAGTCTTCCAAACTATCGAATAATCTTTCTGACTGTTATTCAATTCCTCTGGTAACTCACAGGATCGACTAGATTGATCCTAGGATTCCTTGGACATTAAGGTTACTCTCACGATCGAACAAATATTCATGGTTGATATTTGAGTGTTGTATATGCGTTTGGCTTATTTCGATTTCTCTCTCAAAAAGTCTAAAGATGTAATCAAAATGTGCGTGTACGAAACTAAGTTGCATGAATAAATGTTAATTGTAAAGACATGTAAAATTGCATAAAAGTCAAGTAAATGGTTTCGAATTATAAAACAGTTAATGTAAAGGATTTCTGGAACGTAAAAGGTTTGAAATATGAAGAAAGCGTTTAATGCAAGAAATCTGTAAATGACTTTAAGTAAAAATATGCGTTCGAAGGATAAGACTTGAAGGTAAAGGTATGGAAAATATGACAGTTTTCTGAGATGTAAAGTGCTTGAAATGTGAAGAAAGCATTAAAATGTAAAACTTTGAAGAAGAGATTTCGAAGTGAAAAGACTGTAAATGAGAAAACTTGTAAATGTTATTTGACAAAAAGATAAAGGAAAGTGCTGGAAATGGTAAAAGGTTTTCATTAAATCAGAAATACATGGTGCTATCATACGTACATTTCTCTTGCATTCGTTTCCCTTGCCATGTGGTAGTTTGAATGTTACTGAGTATTTAGTACAATAGATATGACACACGAAATCCTAATACTAAAACTTCTATTTATACTAATTCGACCATAACGGTCTTGCTATAGGATTATGCCACGTTCAGAACATGCAGAACAATGCCTCTTTCTTCTTTCCACGTGTCCCCAAATGCTCCAGCATATAACTTTCAAACTTCGAATGTCCCGCTTCCATTTGAATTTCAAATGCTTCGATACTTCTCCGTTTCGAACGTACTTCCCAGACACAGCCTTGTTGTTATTTCGAGACTTATTTAGATATGTTCCCATAATTGCCACTCGAAGCTCCAAGCTTTGACATGCTTATTCGAAACACTGCTTCTGCTACTTCGAAACATGACGCTTTACCTCATTTCGATCGAAACGTTTAATTCATTTGGCTTCTAATAACATTATCAAAATCTTCAGCCAACAGATACATACCAAACATTCTGGATCACAACTGCTGTCCCATTGTTTAGAATGATTCTTACATTTCCCATACCTTATGCATTGAGGTATTTATCATCAGTACATCTGATCTTTGTACTCTTCCCAGAGTCAAAGTCAACCAACCACTTCTTGTTTCCAGTAAGATGGTTTGAACACCCTGTGTCCATATACCACCATTCTGATGAATTCAGATCATCAGGTTTAGAAGCCAACAATAGCACAAGTTCATCATCAGAGTCTCCTATTGCTATATTTGCTTCTTCTGACTTCCTTTCTTTGTTGGACCAACAATCTCTAACATAGTGACCAAAGTTCTTACAACAGTAACACTGAACATTCTTCTTGTCAAACTTCTCCTTTCCCTTCTGGATATTCTTCTGCCTATCAGAGTTTGAAGCTTCTGAATTTTGACCATCATTAGTTCTCTTCCTGGCTTCTGACCAGGTCTGCTTCTGATACTTCTTACCAGAAGTTACTTTCAGAGCCTGCTGCTCTACTTCCCTCTCAGAAGTTCTTGCAGTCATACACAACTCATGCGCCTGTAGACTACTTTGCAGCTCTTCAACTCTCATGGTACTCAGATCTTTGGAATGTTCAATTGCTACAACATTGTAATCAAACTGAGAAGTTAAAGATCTCAAGATATTCTCAATAATTACTTGTTCAGACAAAGTTTCTCCACAGACTTTCATCTCATTAGTAATCAGAATCACTCTAGAGATGTATTCAGAAACCTTCTCGTTGTCCTTTATGTTGAGATTCTCATATTGCTTTCTGAGAAACTGAAGCTTCACCTTCTTCACTGATGCGTCACCACCGTAACATTTGACCAGTGTGTCCCACGCAGCCTTTGCTGTTTCAGAATCAGCAATCTTCTCAAACACATTCACATCCACACATTGATGGATGTAGGACAACGCTTTCTGATCTTTCTTCCTCAGTGCCTTCTGTGCTATTTTCTGGGCCTCTGTTGCGGCTGCTTCTAACAGATTATAGTCATCAGTGACAAGATCTAACACATCTTGAGAACCAAATAACACGCGCATCTGGATCTTCCAACGATTCCAGTTTTTGCCATCAAATACTGGAAGCTTGGAATGAATATCGTCGTTTCCATTCATCTTCTACCTTGTGTAATTTACACAGAAACTCAATGAAAAATCAATGTTTCCTAAATTTCAGAGTTTCTAACCAGGAGCTCTAGATACCAATTGTTGGGGCACAAGGAAGATAAAAGACAAAAAAAAATTTACTGATAACTTCAAAATAAGGATTTACAATGAATTACAATAACCTACTCCACTAGGCTATTTATACACACAAATTAAATCTAAAATATATCTTCTACAAAGATATAAGAAGATCTAAGATTTATATCTTCTAACAAAGATATAAACAATCTAAAAGATATTCCTAAATATAAATTAATATCTAATTAAATCTAATTAATTCTAATAATTTTAAAAATTATTTTTATATAATAAAATTTTATTGATATAGACAATTTAGGATAAATTACCTCAATTTTACAAGAGGTAGCATAGGCCTAATCATTAAAATATTATTATGATTATGAATTTTAAAATATATAATAATTCTCACATTCAAAAACAATAAATATATACATTGTTCATTTGTTCTACATGATTTTTATGATGATGTTCTCAATGACTATTGGTAGAAAAATTATTATTGAAGAAACTTTAATGTGTTTGATTCCATTAAGTTACCACTATAGATACATCTTATTCATATCCCATCACAATAGTATTATCTATTTTTTATATTCATAAAGCTTCACGACAATATGTCTCGATTTATTTGAATAACTTAATTTTATATTTATTTTAATTATATTTTTTCAATGAATTATTTTATTTATTTAATTATTAATTATTTTTTATAAAATTCACATCATTAATACATCATTAATTAAAATTATAAGTTGGAACTTATGGGGTCTGAGTAACCCAAGCGCAATTTTTAATTTAAAATACCTCATTTAAAATTATGAATAGGATCATTTATGTATGAGACATTAAGGGTTTGTTATATAAAAATAGTTTATAATTGATGATTGATAGATTATAACTGACAATTGATAATTTATAGAAATTGAAGATAATAGACGTGGAAATTGATGAGTGAATATATCATGGTGCATTTTGGGTAATTTTAATGTTATTTTTTCATCATAAGAGAAAAAAAGGGAGAATTGAACGATCAAATTGGGCAGAGCATTCAAGATGTGAGTTTGGTGGATGTTCGTATGCATTGGTATCTTTTTACTTGGTTCAAGAGTTTGGATTTAGATAGAGAAGTTGAAGAAAAATTAGATCGAGCACTAGTTAATAATGAATAATGGTGTCTTCTTTTCCCCGAAGTAAGCGTGAAATGTTTAACTGTTACCACATCGAGTCATTATCTTATTTTTCTTTGTTGTGAAGCAAGCATTATATCACATAGAACCTGCATTAAATTCATGTTTGAAAATGTGTGGTTGATTGAACAGGGTTTGAACGAATTTTTAGTTGATCAATGGCATAAATTGGAAAATTATAATATTTGTGAGTAGGACTGAAACATGTGGATAGAATATGGTGAAATACAGTATAGACAAATGCCATAAGCAGAAAAGAGAAATTGAGAAACTTCAAAAAAAGATTGAACGAGTTCGTCTGCATGTTGATGAAGGGAATATTAATTCTTTTTACAATACGCATAAAGCACATGAATTATATTCTTGTTAAAGGTGACATCTTTTGGAAGCAAAACGCAAAAGAGTTTGGCGAGATAATATAAATAGCAAACAAGAGAGACTCTTGTATCCCAAAATTTTCCCTCCCATCTTTCTCAAGACATTCTTTCAAGGCTCCTCAAATACTCAAAAAATCTCAAGGGATGACCAGTCAATCCACCTCCTAAGTCAAAGGTCTATAATTAGGATTTTGAGTTTCTCAAGCAAATTTGGGTTACAAAGGTCTCAAGTGGTTTCCATGGTTTATCATAGGTCCTTAACAAGGTTCATGTCAAGTTTCAAGTCTTGCATCACAAGTTTGCTCAGTCAATGGCTCAAATGATTTAAAATCAACTGTATTGGGTAAAAAGTCAACTGTGGTCAACATACAGTCAAACTTCAAGATTTTTTTGACGACATAAACATTTTGAAGTGATATTCATCATTTGATCAAGGGTTGATCATGATTTCCCAAGGAAAACCCTCAAATCATCAAAAGTCAAGAATTATCAAATTAGGATTTCCTTAGGAGAAGTCAACTAAACTTTGACCAGGCATAAATTTCACATACTTCATCAACTTTTACCCAATCAAAGCTCATTTTTAAGAAAATTAAATTTTCTACAGCTTTGTTTTTATGCTCAAGTCCAAAAAGTGCTTCATTTGAATGATATGAGCTAAAATATTATAGGTCATTTTCAAAAGTCAACAAAAGACACTTTTTGTCAAGGTCAAGATAAAGTCTTCAAAAGCAAAAATGATCAACATAGATATTGTAGAGGACATCTTGAGCTTTCCAAAAAGTCCATGATCATCTTCAAAGGATGAAAATTAAGCAAGTTATGAGTTGCACAAATTGAGAAATTTTGAAGAAATTCATGAAATGCAAATTGAGCAAAATTGCAATTTTGAACTAGTGGGCCTAGTTTTTGATGTTCAAACATATTCACAACACCTTAGAGGATCTCTAAGTCCATCCATACAGTGCCTTGAATTTTATTCATAATTACTTTGATTTTATTTAATTTAAAAACAAAGTAAATTAAATAAAATCACAAAAATTATGGGCTAATGCATATGGGCTTAGTTTGGCCAGCTTTGAATCCCAATAATTTGTGCAACCCAGCCACAATATGTCTATATTCATACAAATGCAAAAATGGCAAGGTTATGGCAAGTCTGGAAACAATTTAAGGTGTTTGATATTGGTTTGAAAAGAGCCTCAATGGCTTGATTTATTACCATGTATATTAGCTCACCTCATCCCTCTATAAATACTGCAAGCTTAGCATGCCAAAAGGACCACGAGCTGCTGCCTCAAGAAAACCCTAAAGCTTTCAAAAATTTCTCAAGATAGTGCAAAGTCGTATTTTCATTTCCAGGCAGTTGCAGTCCAAACAAGCGATCATATCATATTCCTGAGGCTTCCAAGAGTTGAACCAAGCTCATAACCAAGCCCTTCCACATCTAAAATGACCACTACAGTCATCACCGGTTTGGTATAGATTTTTGAATTCAATCTGTTAAAATATACATTGTTAACCAATCTAACGCATGCATACATGTTTGTGGTAATGTTTAGAACAGGTTTGACGTAACAAATATGAGCTTTGGTGCTTAAATCGATGGATGCCATTTTTATCCCCGATCGGACGTTTCATTTCAAAGCGTATGATTCAGGGCGTTTTAGCCAAAAATAAGCCTTGATTCAGACTAAGGGGGATTTTGTAGGGGGGGGGGGGTAGGTTTGTTTTAAATCCTTAATCGTTGTTGTTTTGCATGGATATGTTTCAAGCCCACCGGAGAAGACAACTGTAAAGTTGACTCCGATGGGCTGACTCTGGTGGCTTGTATGTCATCTTGTTATTGGCCCATTCAAATACATCAGCGTGCACGTGTTTTGATATAAAAATGATCTAGTTTCATAATATATGTGTTTATTTGTATGAAAAGTAACGAATGAACAATCGGTTCAGTGATAACATGTACACTCTTAAGGCATACCCTTGCCAGGCAAGGAGTAATTTTCTCTTTTACTCTAACATTCATTTCAGGTCCAGTGTGTATAAGGGCTAACACGCGCATGGTATAACTCCCATCTGGGCCATCAGATCTCAAGGTATCAAATCCAATGCCCCTGGATCTGCAGGCATACCGTGGGATGCATGGATTCAGATGTGTTGGATCACACGTAGCTCCTGGGCTCAATTATTATTGGGCCTAACAAACTCTGGATTGCACCCCCTAACTTGTTTGCAGCGCAACCCATTTATATAGTTTTTTTATTATTTCATTTTGATTTAATTCTTTTCTTTTCTTTTAATAACTAATTTACATTTAAAAAAATCATAAAATCAAATAAAAATTAGATTTAGGACTTAATTAATTAACTTTATTTTTTACATTAAAAAAATTAATTAATTAAAACCATTTTGAGATTATTTTGTTAATTAAAATTTGTTAGAATTAGGTTCAAAGTCTTTTTTCTAATTAAAAAACAACGAATATATTTTTTTACTTAGAAATTTTTTTAGGGTTCTAAATATTTTCTCTTTTCCCTTCTCCGCGCATATTTACATTTTCACATTATTATTTTTCATAATTTTTGTAATTGCCCACAGTTTGTAATAGCTAATTAGGACATTTACAATTTCCCCATTTTGGTTTGTATTCCCCCCATCCCGAAGCGATGTAATACTATAGTTTAATTCCCGCACTTTTATTTTCTGGCTCTTATGCATATATTTAACTGCTAGATGTATGCTAATAGGTTTGCATGACAAGATTTAAAAGCAAACGGTAGAAAACCTAAATATCCAAGACAAATAACTGAAACACAACACACTTCACACACGCGCACCTCTAAGGTACCTCCACTTGTTGCCTTCAAAAAATAAACAGTCACGTCTCTCGAACGTGAGAAGTTTTAGCAAAGACCCTTTGGTTACAAGATTATAGTCCCTCGATAACCCTTTGATGTTGCCTCATTAAACGATTTTGATACCTTAGGATAATTGCTAAAACGTCTTACGAGTTGCCTTCGTGACTGTATGATGACCCTCGTACATCCCTCAAAACATCCAATGATGGGGCTACCTACCGACTAATGGTAGGATAACACTATCTAAAGGAAAAGAGGAAAAGAACAAAGACATTTCGAGTAGGTAGACAACTCGTAGTTGCTTGCTCATAAAACAAAACAAATTTCTCACACACTGTCTTTTCTAAATATTTTCAAAGACAAAAAACACTTTGTATGCGTTTCAACGATACGAGAATCATTACAAAGTTCTCCACACTAAGGCGTCTTTTCAAAAATGTTTTCAAATGCACTTACACAAAAAAAAATCATTTTCAAAGTGAGCTAGCAACTAAGAGCCCGTAGATAAATACAGGTGGAAAGGGTGCTAACACCTTCCCTTACCCCTACTCCCTTACTCAAAATATTCTCGAAAGGTATTTCTTGTTCTTTTCACCCTTTCCTTTATTGGATAAAAGAAAACTCGGTGACGACTCTTACTAACCGCAATATTTGCGATAAAATACAAAACTAGTAAAGTCGGTTCTCCCACCGTATCACAGAACTGGAGACTCTGTTGGGGAAAACTAAAAGTGGGGTTACCTTAGAGATAATTCATATTTTAAATGCTTTCCTTGTTTGACTTGCTTGATTTATTCTTGAAGGGTTGTTTGTGTATTCTTGTAAAGATCCTATACCCGGATCTGAGGCATTTTAGGTAAGTAGCAATAGATCGTGGAAATTGTACGGTGTACACCAATATGGTTGAAGCGATATCTACGTTAGTGTGACACATTTGTGGGTACTGGTGTCCCTTGAGTTAAATAAAGAAGAATACAAGGCCGCTGAGTGGTGTCATAAAACACTAATTGACCGTAGAACCTTAGTTGAACAACTTGGCCATTAGAAAGTGGTGAGATAGCCGACTTTGGTGCAGACTAAAGTTGGTTGATACTCGATACTACGCTTATTAAGATCAGACTTTTGGGATATTTCGGTCACGAAAACAAATTGCTTGTGCTGAAACAATGTCCGATGAAGAAAGATCAATGATATTGAGATTCCTTAGAACCTGGTTACTTCTTTTAGGACAGGTTGAACCAACTAAACTTCAAGAGGGTACTTACCTATAAACCCCATGCAAGCCTAAACCTAAGGTCTTTGTGTGTTTTGTTTGTGATTAATTATTCATAACATCATAAACATCATAACATCATGCCATAACATTTCTACTAACCATTTCAAGGATCTAAGGATTTATCTTTGTTCTGTTTTATAGGATATGGCTTTCACTCGTAGAAATATCATCTGAATCAGCTTCGTGAAAGTGCCTCCTCAACTCAAAGAGTTAGCATCAAAGGTTTCTGAATATTATCCCTTCACCAAAAGATATGGTCGACTTCTCAATCTGGCTACCTCAAGCTTTCAAGAAGACATGATGTGTGTGCTCTTTTAGTTCTTTGATCTTATGTATCATTATTTCACCTTTCCCGACTATCAATTGGTGCCTACATTGGAAGAGTTCTCTCAACTATTAGGAGTGCATGTGCTTGATAAAATTCCATTCACTGGTTTAGAGGAAACTCCAAAGCCTGAAGTTATTACCAAGGCCTTGCATTTGAAGAGATCCGACATTGTAGCTAATTGGGAAACAAGGAGTGGAGTCGAGGGTTTTCTAGTCAAGTTTCTATTAGAGAAGGCTCGATTGTTTTGGGAAGATATAGATTTTCAAGCTTTTGAAGATGTCTTGGATCTTCTAATCTATGGTTTAGTTTTGTTTCCTAATCCGGACCAACTCATAGATGTGAATGCTGTCAAGGTTTTTCTTTCTTGCAACCCCGTGCCTACTTTGCTTGGAGACATTCTACGTTATCTTCACACTCGTACCATGAGGAAGAGAGGGACTCTTATGTGTTGCATTTCATTGCTGTCTAGGTGGTTTATTTCGCACCTTCCTTGATCAATATTGAAGAATGAAAAAGGCTTGACGTGGTATCAAAGGATGATGTCGCTCTCTCATTCAGATATTTATTGGTGTTCCCGATCTATGGAGGATGTTACTATCATTGACCATTATGGGGAGTTCCCTAACGTCCCACTCTTGGGAATTAGGGGAGGCATTACTTATAACCTTTCTCTGGAACTAAGACAATTTGGCTATGCTCGAAGAGATGGCCCTCATGACGTACTCATCCAAGGAATTATATTCGTCTATGAAAATGATGTCCAAGGTTATCGTTAAAGGTTTTTACGAGCTTGGGACTTGGTAAACAAGGACGATAGCAAGACTTTAGGGCATAAGAACTATATTCCTTTAGAGCCTTATCTCAAATGGTTACAAGCTCGCGCTCAAAATCTCATGATGCCGTATCCAGCCATCCTACCAATAGTTGTAGAGCCTGTTGTTAAGGGGGATGTTCCTTATACCATTATCCATCCTGATATGCCTACTGACCTTGAAGAGTTGCAGAAGTCTTGGATTCAACTGAAGGAAGAACTGGACACCTTTGAGACTTAATTCTATGCAAGTGAAAAGAAAGTGTTGGAGCTCACAAGGCAACTTCAAGAGGAGTAGAGTCTTAATGCATACATCAGTACAAAGAGGAAGCGTCCATCGGAGATTTGATTCTTAGATTTAGGAGTTTAATTTTACTTTGAGACTTTTTGTTATCATTGTAAGCCTAAAAGGCAGTTGTAATTTGAACTTTGCTAATAATTTTTTTTCTTGTTTCCTTCTGGTTATCAAATTTAAATTTCCTAAGGTCTTTGAAATCATTGCATTTACATATCGTGCATCATTTCATAAACAAGTTATAATACGGTGGGAGAACTGACTGTTATACTAGTTTTGTGTTTGTATTCGCAAATGTTGCGGTAAGCAAGAGTCGCCACCGATTTTTCTTTTATCCAACAAAGGAAAGGGTGAAAAGAACAGAAAAAAACCTTTCGATATTATTTATGATTAAGGGGGGTAGATTATGGAAAGGGAAGGTGTTAGCACCCTTTCCATATGTAGTTATATACGGGCTCTTAAATGCTTAGCTCATTTTGAAGTACCATGTGCTTTGTGAGTTTTGAAAAGTATTTTTGTAAGCGTCTTAGTGCGGCGAAATTTGTAATGTTTCTCGGAATGGTAGAGAACGTATACAAAGTGTTTGAAAATGTTTTTTGAAAGAAGTTTTATGTAAGTGTAAAAATTGAAGATGTGAAAAACACAAGAAGTGGGGGGGGGGGGGGGGGGGTTGAATTGAAAAACTTAAATCAAAAGGCTTGACAACACAGTATTTTTATCCTGGTTCATTTGATCTCAAACTACTCCAGTCCACCCGTCAAGGTGATTTCGCCTCTCTCCAACGAGGTCTTAATCCACTATTCTCAAAGGATTACAATAGCTTACTTTAACAACTATTAAAGTCTTCTTGAGTACAACCACAATCCAGTTAATCTCAAGGAACTTCTTTTACAAATGAATTGAACAAGTGTGTGTTGTTGTTTTCCTACAAAACTGTATATCACAACTGTGATATTACACAAGATAAGCTTGGAATTAAACTGAATTTGCTAAAGCTTTGAATATGCGTGGTTTGGATAGCTTGGCAAATTTTGAGTGCGTACGTATGTGCTTCTTTTCACAAGCAGACCTGTTTATATAGGCAAGCAAGGATACGTTGTCCATAAAGCAGGTTTTAATGATAATAATGCACTTTCCTTTTGTAGAAGATCTTTGTCTGAAGAAAGCCGTTAGCATTTAATTCTGTCTTGAATAACCAGCAACACTTTATAGTCTTCTTTGCTGTATCTGCTGATAACGCTTCAGAGTGTTGATGACTTGGTAAAGATGTCTTTGATCAGAGTCAGAGTGTATTTGTTTAGGCATAGATTCTGGTCATCAAGCTTTAGCATATAATCTGGTAGCTTCAGCGTATAACATATATTTATGATCTTCTGATGCTGATTCCATTCTGATGCTGATTCCATCAGAACTTCTGCATATACAAAACATGATTTCTAAGGAGCATAATTGTTCTTTGTATATATCTTTGAAATAATTTATTCTTTGTATTTTGTTATCATCAAAACTCTAATTAAGGGTTGTAGAATCAAACTATATTCTAACAATCTCCCCCTTTTTGATGATGACAAAAACCAAAATTTTCAGTAAAGAATAAAGAATAAAAAGTATAGAATTAAGAATAAAAACTCCCCCTGAGTTGATTACTTCCCTTTAATTCCATGAGTCTTTGAGCATCAGAATCTTACTGTATCTTTCATCAGAGTTTTGTACCTGTTCAAGCTTTTCAGAAGAGAGAAATTAAGTAGATCAGAATGTTTGAGACTTATGTCTCAGTAATCCGTTATTGAAAATATCTTATTCTTTCTCCCCCTTTTTGTCAGTTATCAAAAAGAACATATATTCAGAGCCAAAAAGAGTTTATATTAAAATCAGAATCAACGATAATAAGTTCAGAACAACAGCAATGTAGAAAACATTACAGATAAACAACTTTTAAAACAAAGGAAAATCTAAGAGGGAGGAGGAAGACGCGTGAACAAAGCTTCCAACAAGCCCTTGATCTGGATGTTGGTTTCCTCTTGTTTGGTTAACATGCTCTTGATTTCCGAAATTTTGTCATCCTGTTTATCCATCCTTTCCTGCATAAGAATATCAGATCTCTTCAGTTCTTCCAGAGTCTGCCTTTCATAGGAGGAAGCTTGAGAATCTTCAGTAACTGAATGCTTCTCAGAGCATTCTGCAATGTCATCTTTTTAACCCAGTTCTTCTGTAGGTATCATCTGTTCTTGAGCAGCAGTCAGAGTAAGATCTTCTGACTCTGGTTGAACTTTGTCTGCTGGACGATGTTCTGACCAGGGAGCATTGTCCAGAGGGAGAACTTCTTCCTTGAGCAGCTGGCTCAAAACTTGATCTTCAATTACTTTTAGCAGATTACTGAAGTTCTGTTGTACTTGTCTGTAGCTCTGTTCTTGCATCTTATGAGTTTCAGAACATACCCATTTTCTGAAACTCGTCCAAAGATAATCTGATGCAGCAGGATTAATCATCTCAAGACTAGCTTGCTTCAGGGAAGTTATCCACTTCTGCATTTCTGTTTCAAATATCAATAAACTAGTACCAACATCTGGTGTAGGTTCAGATGGTTTTGGTTTTGGAATGACTGTTTTGTGGGTTATGGCAGCAAGGCGTTCAAAAACAGTTAAGTCAATGACAGTTTTGGCATTGTCATTGGGATTGTTCTTTGGTGAGGGAGTGGGAGAGTCTGGAATGATTATTGGACTAGTTGGGGAATTTGGTGGAGTTGATTCTAGTGAAAAGGGAATTTGGGGAATATCTAGAGTGGTCAGGGGCATACGGATGTCCAGAGGTTCAGTGATGCCAGGAATGGGAATGGGATCAGAATCAACAGTTTAGTTGGATTGAACGTGATGAGGTTCTGGTTCACAGGATTCAGAAGGTTGGACCTCAGAAGTTTGAACTTCTGGTTGTGATAGTTCAGGTTGTGGAGAAGGTGGATGAATTTCTGGTTGAGGAGATGGAGGTAGTGGTATTTCTGGTTGTGGAGAGAGGGGAATTTCTGGTTGTGGTGCTTTTGAGGTGGTTTTAGAGTTTGGATTTTCTGGTATGGGAGCAGAAATATGCTGGTTAAAGGTTTCAATATCTGATATAACTTTTGCAAGTTCTGGTTGAGTAATTTCAATATTTGGATTGATAGGTAGGGAGTGAGTTCCTCTAAGAGTGAAAGTTTCTGAGGGGTCAAATTTTATGTCAAAATCATCAAATGTTTGTGGGGTAGGAATTGGTGCAGATGTTGATATAGATACTGAATCTAAAACAGTTACAGAAGAAGGATTACCTCTCTTTTTAGCTGCTTTGGGAGTCCGCTGGGATGATCCTTCTGCTGCTGCCTTCCTTTTCTTGTTCTTCTTCAGCACAACTTCTGGAGCCTTCTGCTGCAGATCCTGAATGTTTAAATCTGGTGTTGTACCATCTGCCTTGCATGCATCCAGATATCTGACTATAATCTCAGGCTTGGAATCAATTTCTGAGAACATGGGAAAGTCATCCAGAGGGATTCTTCTGCTGGAGATTGTTGCAAAAGAAGTGACACTGGGTTCCTTCTTGATGTTCTCAATAATCTTCATCTTCTTCAGATTCTTCGCATTTAAAGGCTTTCCAACAGTTGCCTCTAAAGTGCTGATTTCCTGTGCTTCTGTTAGATGATCTATCAGTCTATTCTCTGTCAGAATATCTGATATGAGCCTTCCAAAGGGTATCCAGTCCCTTTTAGTGCGCTTCTCTTCTATAGTCTCCTTAACACTGGTCCTCATATGATTGAACAACAAATGAGCCAGATTCACCTTAGTCTTATGGGAGATGAAGTAGATCAGAAACTGCTGATCAATGTTGATATAGTCAGGAGAGCTGGTTGGCTTCCTGTGGTTTATGCATCCCAAAATAATCTTAGCCCATATTTTTTGATGGTCTTTCAGATCCCTTATCTTGCTGGAGGGAAGACCCAGAGTGAAGATTTCTCTAGCAATTACAGCGACATCAGCACATCTTTCAGCCATGTCTATGCATCTTACGCCACCACCACTGTAACCTATCAATCTTACAATAAGGTCTTCAATTATGACTATCTTTTTCCCCATTATATACGAAGTAACTTGATGGTTGGAGGATGAAGCATGAATCCAAAATTCCTTCACAAGGATTGGGAACGTTGGACCTACCAGACGGTCAAAATACCTGTTCTATCCTTGAGCATTTACTTCTTCAGAAAGATTGAACCCATTTTCTTGAAGACTATTAAAGTCCACAATCAATTCTGAGAGTACTTCTAGGTTGTTAATGGGCGTGAGGAGAGTTCTGAAAGGTTCTTCATATTGTTCTGTGGATTCTTTTCTCTGAGTACTGGAAGTTGGGTTGCTTGAGGAAGCCATGTTCACACAGAAAATTTGAGAAGAAAATGAAAGGGTTTTGAAAAAGATGCAAACTGAAAACAATTAGATTGTAGAGAAAGTGAAAGTGAAAGAGTGTAAAGAATGAGAAATGTGTTTAAATAGATTTTGAAAACGTAAATTGCAAGAGAGAGAAATAAATTGTAATGACTATAAGCATTAACGACAACTAATTTTGGGGGACTCAGAAAGATATTGGAACGGTTACCCATGACATGTGTCTCAATGCATCCAATCAGCGTTTTTGACCTTTCAGAAAAGTCAACGCGTGTTCAGCCTCAGAAGGTAGCTGATGAATGGATGACAACGGTTTGCTTATGTGAACAACACACTTTTATCCTTGAAATGAAACGCTCAGATCTTTGTGGATAGACTCTGATACAATCTGGACTTCTAAAAATTCTGAAGGCAGGTTGATCAGCAGTTCACAGAAAATAACAAAAATTATGAGGATTAAGATATGTAAATAAATAAGTTTATTCTGGGCAAAGCTTCATGCTGAGATGTTTCAGAATGAAGTTAAACCTATCTTCAGAAAGAGGTTTTGTAAAGACATCAGCCTATTGATGGTCTGTGTCAATGAATTTTAAATTGAGAATCCCTTTCTGAATATAGTCCCTAATAAAATGATGTTTTATTTCTATATGCTTAGCCCTAGAATGCAAAATAGGATTTTTACTGAGACAAATAGCAGAAGTATTGTCATAGAGGATAAGGATGTTACTCTCAAATATATTGAAGTCCTCAAGTTGACTCTTCATCCAGAGCATTTGCGTGCTACATCCAGCTGCTGCTATGTATTCAGCTTCTGCTGTTGATAGAGCTATTGTGGATTGTCTTTTGCTGGACCATGAGATCAGATTTTCTCCCAGAAACTGGAAGCTTCCAGAAGTGTTTTTACGTTCAACTCTGTCTCCAGCAAAATCAGCATCACAGTATCCTACTAAGCTGTAATCACTTGATTTTCTATAAAACAAACCCAGATTAGCAGTACCTTTCAGATACTTGAAAATTCGCTTAACTGCTGTTAAGTGAGATTCTCTAGGATCTGATTGGAATCTAGCACAAATGCAAACACTGAATAGAATGTCAGGCCTTGAAGCCATCAGATAGAGAAGAGAACCAATCATACCTCTGTAGACCTTCTGTTCTACCTTTTTACTTACCTCTTCTTTTTCCAAAATGCACGTGGGATGCATTGGAATCCTTGAGAGCTTACATTCTGAGAGATCAAATTTCTTCAGAAGTTCTCTGACATATTTGCTCTGATGAATGTAAGTTCCTTCTGGAGTTTGATTAATCTGAATGCCCAGAAAGAATTTTAGTTCCCCCATTAGGCTCATCTCAAATTCTGCCTGCATACATTTAGCAAACTCTCTTCCCAGAGAGGGTTTAGTGGATCCAAATATAATATCATCAACATAAATCTGACATACTAAGATGTCATTCTTAACTGTCTTACAGAGCAAGGTTGTGTCCACTTTCCCTCTGGTGAATTCCTTTTCTAACAGGAAGTTACTTAGTCTTTCATACCAAGCTCTGGGGGCTTGTTTCAGACCATAAAGTGACTTCTTTAGTTTGAAAACATATTCTAGATTTTTGGAACTTTCAAAACCAGGGGGTTGGTGCACATAAACCTCTTCTTCTATATAGCCATTTAAAAATGCACTCTTGACATCCATCTGATACAGAGTGATGCCTTTATTAACAACAAATGAAATTAAAAGTCTGAGAGATTCTAACCTGGCGACTAGAGCAAAGGTTTCTGTATAGTCTATCCCCTCTTACTGACTATAACCTTGTGCTACCAGCCGTGCTTTGTTTCTGATGACTTCACCTTGTTCGTTCAGTTTGTTTCTGAACACCCATTTTGTACCAATGACGTTGAATCCTTTTGGTTTGGGGACCAGATCCCATACGTCATTTCTTGTGAATTGATTTAGCTCCTCTTGCATTGCCAGAATCCAGTCATTGTCCATAAGTGCTTCATCAATTATTGTTGGTTCAATCAGAGAGACCAGTCCCATGGGGGATTCTTCAGAGTTTCTGAAGGTAGATCTTATTCTGATTGGATCTTCCTTCCTTCCTAAGATTGTTTCTTCTGGGTGATCAATGCTGCTTCTGGATCGTCTTTTCTGGAGTTGATCAACAGAAGGTGCTGGGTTGCTTGCAGTGACTCTTTCTGATGCTGAGGGAGTGTCTCTGTTGAGAGCCTCTGAGTTGTCTTCAGTACTTGTGAGTTCAACTTCCATACCTGCAAGGAATTCATTATGCTTTGACTTTTGAGAGTCAAGCTTATCATCAAATCGAACACTGATTGACTCTTCAACAATCTGTGTTTCTGTATTGTATACTCTGTACCCTCTTGAGCGTTCAGAGTATCCTAACATAATACACTTTTGTGCTTTAGAGTCAAACTTGTTCAAATAATTTTTTGTATTCAAAATAAAACATGTACATCCAAATGGGTGAAAATAAGAGATGTTGGGCTTTCTGTTCTTCCACAATTCATATGGAGTCTTTTCCAGAATAGGTCTTATGGAGATTCTATTTTGAATGTAACACGCTGTGTTTATTGCTTCTGCCCAAAAGATCTTAGCAACATTAGTCTCGTTGATCATGGTTCTGGCCATTTCTTGCAATGTTCTGTTCTTTCGTTCTACAACTCCATTTTGCTGGGGAGTTCTAGGACAAGAGAAATCATACAGAATGCCTTTTTCATTAAAGAATAATTCAAAATCTTTATTTTCAAATTCTCCACCATGATCACTTCTGACTTTGATGATTTAAGATCTTTTTCATTCTGAACTTGGTTGCAGAAGGTAACAAACACAGAGTGTGACTCGTCCTTGTGCCTTAAGAACTTTACCCATGTCCATCTGCTATAGTCATCTAAGATTACTAACCCATACTTCTTGCCACTGACTGAAGCAATTTTTACCGGTCCAAATAAGTCAATGTGCAGAAGTTCTAATGGCTTAGAGGTGGAAACAACGTTTTTGGATTTGAAAGCAGGTTTTGCAAACTTGCCTTTCTGACATGCTTCACACAGAGCATCTGAATTGAACTTCAAGTTATGAAGTCCTCTGACCAGATTGAGTTTGGTAATCTGAGATATTCTTCTCATACTAACATGTCCCAATCTTCTGTGCCAGATCCATTGCTCGTTGTTAACAGACAAAAGACATTTTACATTCTGACTTTTCAGTTCAGAAAGTTTGATTTTATAAGTGTTATTTTTCCTCTTTCCATTAAATAGGATAGTCCCATCTTTCTGACTAACAACTTTACATGAATTTTGATTGAAGATTATATCATAACCGTTATCACTTAATTGACTTATGGATAACAGGTTATGCATTAATCCATCAACTAATAAAACATTACTTATAGAGGGAAGATTTCCATTACCTACTGTTCCAGAGCCAATAATCTTTCCCCTCTGATTGCCTCCAAAGCCTATGTGGCCTCCAGGATTAAGTTCCAGGCTTTGGAACATATGCCTTCTTCCCGTCATGTGTCGTGAGCAGCCAGAGTCCAGGTACCACGATTGGTGTCTTTGCTTTGCTGCTAAAGATATCTGCCACATGTATTATTTTATCCTTAGGTACCCACATTTTCTTGGGTCCTGATTTGTTAGTTTTACCAAAGCTCTGGTTGAATTTTGGTTTGACAGAGTAATCACTACTTGTATATTTTATGTCATGTGTGTGCCCATATATAAAGTGTGAATCAAGTGGAGTACGTTTTATAACTAAATCCATGGCATTTTTTGGTGTAGGAACCTTACCTTGATATCCTATCCATTTTCTGCCATTTCTGCCAACTCCATAGATCATTGAAGCCATTTTACTTCTGTCTATGTTTTTAGCCAGAAACTTCTGAAAGTTGTGATCATACTCTTTGATGATCTTATCAACATTGCTGGGATTTTCAGGGATTGTTTCCTTCTGAGAGTTTTGCAATTGGTTTTCTAGTTTTGAAATTTTATCTTTTAACTCAGAATTCTCCAATTTGAGACTCTCAGTCTTATCAGAGTCAGAAGCAAGATTCCTTTTCAGGTTTCTGAATTTGACTCTGATCTGCTGATACCTTTCCAGAATTTCATTAAGGCTTTCAGCTAGTTCAACCTTAGTAAAGTTGATAGTAAAGTCAGGGAATACCTCTTATGTATCTGATTCTGAGTCTGAACCAGACGCTTCACTATCTTCAAATACGTTTGCCATGAGAGCTATGTTTTCTCTTTCATCATCTGATTCTGAGTCAGCTTTAGATGTATCAGAATCATCCCATGTAGCCATGATACTTTTCTTCTTTTCCTTGCCAAACTTCTTTTTAGGCTTCTCCTTCTGAAGCTTTGGGCAATCACTTTTGTAGTGCCCTTGCTCGTTACACTCATAGCAGATGATGTCTTTGTTGTTTGGCTTTCTGTATCCTGAAGAGCCTTCAAATCTTTTGTGTTCAGAGGAGGATTCTGACCTTCTGTATCTGGAGGAAGATTCATTCTGATTTTTTGATCTTCTGGGATTCCTGAACTTCCTTTGCCTCTGCTTCCACAGTTGGTTCACCCTTCTGGAGAGAAGATACAATTCATCTTCTTCTGATGAGGATCCATCAGAGGTTTCTTCCACAGCCTGCAAAACTTTGGAGTAAGATTTTCTGTTAGATTTTAAAGCTAATGGCTTACCTTGCTTTTGAGGTTCATCTGCTTCTAGCTCTATCTCGTGACTTCTGAGGGAGCTGACAAGTTCCTCCAGAGAGATTTTGTTGAGATCCTTGGCTAGCTTAAGTGTTGTAACCATTGGCCTCCACTGTTTTGGTAAGCTTCTGATGATCTTCTTAACGTGATCAGCAGTGGAATATCCTTTGTCAAGAACTTTTAGACCAGCAACAAGAATTTGGAATCTTGAAAACATTGCTTCTATTGATTCACTATCTTCTATCTTGAATGCCTCATACTTCTGAATGAGCGTAAGGGCTTTGGTTTCTTTGACTTGAATGTTGCCTTCATGCGTCATTCTCAGAGAATCAAACATATTCTTGGCAGTTTCTTTGTTTGATATTTTCTCATATTCTGAATATGAGATGGCACTGAGAAGAATTGTTCTAGCCTTGTGATGATTTCTGAACTCACGCTTTTGCTGATCAGACATCATTTTCCTGTCAATCTTCTGACCACGTCCATCCACTGGGTGCGTGTATCCATCAGTCACATGTCCCATAGATCAGCATCATGGGCCAGAAAGAAACTCTCAATTCTGTCTTTCCAGTAGTCAAAGTTTTCTCCATCAAATACTTGAGGTTTGCCACTGAATCCGTCCCTTTCTTCATTGTTGTCATTGCTGATGTTTTGACTTGGTCCTGCCATTGTGTTTTTCTAACGCTGGATCTTGTACTGACACGGTTAAGTGTTGAAGCCCAGAACCAGGCGCTCTGATGCCAATTGAAGATGTGAAAAAAGCAAGAAGGGGGGGGGGGGGGGGGTTGAATTGAAAAACTTAAATCAAAAGGCTTGACAACACAGTATTTTTATCCCGGTTCGTTTGATCTCAAACTACTCCAGTCCACCCGTCAAGGTGATTTCGCCTCTCTCCAACGAGGTCTTAATCCACTATTCTCAAAGGATTACAACAACTTACTTTAACAACTGTTAAAGTCTTCTTGAGTACAAACACAATCCGCTTAATCTCAAGGAACTTCTTTTACAAATGAATTGAACAAGTGTGTGTTGTTGTTTTCCTACAAAACTGTATATCACAACTGTGATAATTACACAAGATAAGCTTGGAATTAAACTGAATTTGCTAAAGCTTTGAATATGCGTGGTTTGGATAGCTTGGCAAATTTTGAGTGCCTACATACGTGCTTCTTTTCACAAGCATACCTGTTTATATAGGCAAGCAAGGATACATTGTCCATAAAGCAGGTTTTAATGATAATAATGCACTTTCCTTTTGTAGAAGATCTTTGTCTGAAGAAAGCCGTTAGCATTTAATTCTGTCTTGAATAACCAGTAACGCTTCAGAGTCTTCTTTGCTGTATCTGCTGATAACGCTTCAGAGTGTTGATGACTTGGTAAAGATGTCTTTGATCAAAGTCAGAGTGTATTTGTTTAGGCGCAAATTCTGGTCATCAAGCTTCAGCGTATAATCTGGTAGCTTCAGCATATAGCACATATTTCTGATCTTCTGATGCTGATTCCATCAGAACTTCTGCATATACAAAACATAATTTCTAAGGAGCATAATTGTTCTTTGTATATATCTTTGAAATAATGTATTCTTTGTATTTTGTTATCATCAAAACTCTAATTAAGGGTTGTAGAATCAAACTATGTTCTAACAAAAATTTGTTTTGTTTTGAGCAAGCATCTAAGAACTATCTACTATACTCGAAAAGGTTTTTCTTTTCCTCTTTTCCTTTAGACAGTGCTATCATACTATTAATGAGTAGGTAGCCCTAGTCGTTGGATGTTTAAGGGACAATCGAAGGGACGTTTATACAGTCACAAAGGCAACTGGGCAAGAAACTTTAGTAACTACCCTAGGGTTTTTAAGATCATACTGAGGCAACGTCGAGAGGTTCATCGAGGGACTTATGATCTTTAAACCGGAGGGTAGCCACTAAAATCTCTCATGTTTCGAGAGATGTGACTGTTTTTTCAAAGGCAACCAAAGTGGGATACCCTAGAGGTGTATATATATGCAATTGTGTCGTATTTAGTTATTTCTTGTGTTAGGTTTGCTAGCGCTTGTTTGTTATTCTTTCTATACAATCCTATTAGGCATACATCTAACAATTAATAGTTTGCAGAAATTAAAAGTGCAGAAATGTAAATCCTAAACTATTACAAGGCTTCGGGGAGGGAGATTAGTTACATGTCCAAAAACTTGGGGGAAATAAAGCAGTAAAGTAAATCCCTAGTTATAAAATCTATTACATCCCATAAGCAGATACATTAATATGAAAATGATAACGAAAGCAATAAACGCACGTGAATTGAAAATAACGTCTAAATCCCTAGAAAGTTCTAAGTTAAAAGAAAACTCTCTTTTTTATTTTTTTTCTTATTTGGAAAATGTTAAAATTAGACTAGTTAATTGAAAGAAAAGAAAAGTTATTAATTGAAAATAATTCTAAACGAATCTATTTTTTTTGGAATTTTTATTATGAAAAGAAAGTGAATTAACCTAAATCTATTTAATTTTAGATTAAATAAAATTGTTAAATAATTATTAATTAATTTACAAAAATTAATTTAATAAAAAAAAACCTAAAACTATGTTTTTTATAATTTTTTTCTATTTTTATATTGTTATTAAAAAAATGATTAAAAGAAATAAATACTTAAAATAAATAAATAAAATAAATATGAAAATGGGCCTGATAGCAAAAGAGATAAAGGGGGGTATAGTTAGCAAAATGCAGGCCCAAATTGTCTTTCGATCCAATGAGGGAGATTGTCGAAAGTGCGTGATGGACTTCATGTTAAGGGCACTGGATCTGGATTGACCATCATCTGGAAGTAGGGGAATGATGGTGTATGGTGCACTCCTTCGATCTGAGAACACTGGATCTGCAGGAAACTTATTAGGAAGACAAAATTCCAGACCTGGGTTCGAATCTGGTCTTAGATTCGACAGATCGTGGCTATATCATCCAGTTCGAGCCACGATCTAGATTATGCCCTAAACCTGGTAAATCCCTAATTCTGCATCTAATTGCTCATGTATTACGTTAGAACAAATCAAAATAATGATATAGACAAGAATATATGTGTTAAATTCGTTTAAGTTGTATGTATTAAGAGATTCGATAGGGAGAGTTTTACCAAAGTGAAGCGATTCGATTGGCTAGCTTCTGGGCACTTTAGGTGTGGATATGGACTGAAATAAACTCCTGGGAGTCTCAAGAATGTGAATGCAACACTGGTTTGGATGGAGGAAGGATTTTGGGAGTTTCACAACTTTGATGATTTGTTTTCGTGGAGCTTTGATAGGAAATGTGTGCGTCCCCTCTGCTTCTGATTTGGTATTATATTTATATAGGGGTGTAGTGGTGAACAAATATGGCATGAATCAGCCATTAACCATGGCTTTGAAAGAAAAATGAAAAGATTTGAAAAGTTGCCATTTTGATAATTTTCTTGCCATTCTTGAAACATAATGAACCTAGACATGTTATGGTTGGTGTCTTTCTCGAATTTGGGCCTCAAGCTAATCATTCCAAGCCCAACAAGCTTCACCCCATTATGTTTTCGTTTTGACTTGTAGCTCCATTTCACATTAATTGGTTTTTTTGTTAGTTCTTTCGACGAGCTCCCAAGTTTTGTTCTTTTCGATGGCTCTAAGTTCTTCTTTCATGGTTTCACACCAATTCGAATTGCTCAAGGCTTCACCATCATGGCTTCTCCGGTTAAGTCCCCATCTGCATCGATTTATTGATCTGGAACCTCTTATATCGAATTAGCCTAGTCGAACTCAGTTCTTGTTCTTGTGGATCTTCTTTCCTTCTGCACAGGTTGTTCTTCGATTCGACCAGTCAAAGTATCACCTTGTTCATTTTGACTTGTTGAAGCTTCATTCTGTTAATCTTCTTCGAACAAATTTGTGAATGTGTCTGATTCTTGTCGAACTGAACTTCGACTCCAATCCCACCTTTTGTTTTCGTCTTCAAGCACATCTCTACTGATCACTAGTTTATCTTTACTCGGTGAGTACAACTTGTATACATCAGTCGAAGGATAACCTATGAGCACCATGACTTCACTTCAATCACCCAGCTTCTTTATCAATTGTTCAGGTACATGCCTAAAACACATTGATCCAAAAAATCTAAGATGACTTACACTTGGCTTCGACCCTGTCCAAACCTCATGCGGTGTCTTTTCGACCATCTTCTGCTTTGGGCATGTATCCTGCTTGTCGAAGCTTCGTTCTGTTCATCTTCTTTGAACAAAGTTGTGACTGTGTCTGATTCTTGTCGAATTGAACTTCTACTCCAATCCCACCTTTTGCTTTCGTCTTCAAGCACAACTCTACTGATCACTAGTTTATCTTCAGTCGGTGAATACAACTTGTATGCACCAGTCGAAGGATAACCTATGAGCACCATGACTTCACTTTGATCATCCAACTTCTTTCTCAGTTGTTCAGGTGCATGCCTGAAACACATTGATCCAAAAATTCTAAGATGACTTACACTTGGCTTCGACCCTGTCCAAGCCTCATGCGGTGTCTTTTCGACCATCTTCTTTGTTGAGCATCTATTCATAATGTATATTTTTGTCGAAGCTGCTTCGACCCAAAATATCTTAGGCATAATTTTAGCTTTCAACTTACATCTTGTCAAGTTCAGTACACTTCTATTTTTTCTTTCAGTTATACCATTATGCTGAGGCATATAGGGTGCAATAACCTCCTGTAATGTATGAGCTTGTACCTTCCAAATGATGCATTTCTTGAGCTTGAGGATAAAAGAGAAGTTGTAGGGCATGAAACTTGGCATGGACAAACTTGAAGACATATTAGGACCATGGAAAATATTTGAGACCTTTGGAGCTCACAGATCTTGGTGAAAAGTGAAATTAGTTGAAAGGCCATTGCTTAGGAGGAGAATTTGTCTGATCAATTCTTGGTCAACCTTGAGAAATTGAGGACCTTAATGAACATGCCTTGAATAAAATGGGAGGACAAATTTTGGGATGCAACAAAGGTTTTTCATACAGGTTTCTCATTTTCTTGCTGTTTATTTCAGCTGAAAAATGGCCCTCGAACAAACTGTTAAGGATCTCCAGGCTCAACACGCCCAATTCCAGGAAACTCTCATGAATCTGGCCCAAGGGAAAAAAGAGCTGTCGACACTCATCGCCAAGAAAAAGAAGACCAAGAAGTTGTCCTCAATATGGGGAGAAGGTTCAAGGGTCCTGCTCAACCAATCCAAGTGGAAGATGACTCCTCTGAAGAAGATGACAAACATGATGAAGATGGCAAGAACAATCGGGATTATGAGAATACTCTTGAAGACGAAGAATTTTCTGACGAACAGTATCCTCCTGCGGATGACAAATATAAGCATTTAGAGGATATGCTCAAGGAAATGGAAATCCAGAAGGTGCATGGACTGGATTTTGGTGAATTAAGGCTGGTTCCTGGGGTGGTCATCCCACCTAAGTTCAAGGTTCCTGTTTTTGCTAAGTACGATAGGGTCTCTTATCCTAAGCTCCATTTAAGGTCGTACGTTTGAAGGATACATCCTCACACTATTTACCAGAAGTTATGGGTCCATTTCTTCCAAGAAAGTTTGGTTTTCACTCAACTGGAATGGTTCTATCAGCTAGAAGGAAACAATATTCATACATGGGAGGACTTGGTTGCTGCTTTCTATAAGAAGTACCAATACAATGCTGACCTGGAACCAACTCGAGTGCAACTGCAAAATATGTCCATGGGCTCTAATGAAGGGTTCAAGGAATATGCTCAGAAATAGAGGGACTTAGCTGGAAGGGTGCAACCTCCTCTGAATGATCGGGAAATGGTGGATATGTTTATGGGCACTCTGACAGGCCCGTTCTTTAATCTGTTGATCGAAAGCTCTTCAGCAGGTTTTATAGAAATGATCTTGATAGGGGAAATAATAGAAAGTGGTATCAAGAGAGGGAAGATCCCGATGGCTGCATCTTCGAATACTGTGAAGAAGTCATTTGGAGGAAAAAAGGAGGTCAATGCTGTTTATGGCCAGAAGAGCCATAGTAAAAGTAACTGCCACCAATCTGTGGGAGCAGTGTTAATTTCCAATTCGGAGTCTGCTCAACAACAACAACAACATGTTAACCGACGAAGACCAGAAGCTCCGCCGAGGCAGTTTACTAAAATTGGCATGCCTTTATCTCAGGAATTACAACATTTTCTGAAAGCCGAACTCATTTCACTACGACATCCTCCTCATAATCCCAACACCTCTTCTCCAAAATATAATCCAAACACGAGGTGTGCTTATCATTCAAATAGTCATGGTCATGACATTAACAATTGATGGGCTCTGAAGAGCAAGATCCAGAACGTGATCGATAATAAAGAAATTGAGTTTGATCCTCCGGAGACTCCAAATATGATCACCGCACCTATGCCCAAGCATGAAAAGAGTATAAGTGCTGTTGAAGATGTGTCATATATTACTTCTATAGATGATGTGGTTACTCCCCTTTCTACAATCAAGAATAATCTATTGCAGGTCAGTTTATTTTCGGGCTGTGTTGAAGGATGTTATTGTTGTGAGGTCCAACCCAACGACCGTGGGTTGCTGAAAGGAGGTGTTCAACGAATGATGGATGAACACGTGATTTTGATTGAAAAAGTTTCATCTGTTGAAAATGTGTGCCAAGATCTGTCTATTATCTCTGGTACTCCTTTTAGGATCCCTTCCAAAGGTATTATAAGGATTACCGCCAATTCGAAAGCTGCTCCTCTGGTTATTACAACGCCCGATCCTATTCCATATTCCTCGGAGAAGGATACTCTGTGGCATTATGGGTCTGACGTCTATTACCATGGCATCAAGCAATAATTTTCTGATGAAGAGAATGAAGAAGCTGATCCCAGTATTGACAATATTGCGGGGACCAGTAAGATTAGAAGAAGTGGAAGGATTTTCTCCCCAGAAGTATCTCCACCTTCTCAGGTTACAATTACCAAGATGAATGCTGGGACTCGGGGTAAAGAGCCGGTGATAGAGCCTGCCTGGACGGAGGCGCCAAAAGAAGCTCCGGTCAAAGATACTTCTGGACAAGATTTAGAAGAGGTTCTGAAGATCATTCGCCAAAGTAATTATAAAATTGTTGAATAGTTGGGGCATACCCCTTCCAAAATATCTATGTTGTCACTACTACTGTGTTCCGAGGCCCATGCAAAGGCTTTAGTGAAATTCCTGAAGACTGCCCATGTGCCGCAAGAAATTTCAGCAGATCAATTTGGAAGCTACGTAGCTAGTCTGACAACTAACAATGGTCTGGGTTTCTCTGATGCCGGCTTGACTCCGAAAGGGAGGAATCACAATAGGGACCTGTATGTCTCCATTGAATGCAGGGGTACTACATTGGCCCATGTATTGATTGAGACATGATCATCTCTGAATGTTTTGCCAAAGGGCTCTCTCGACCGATTAGATAGTGAAGGGGTGGTGCTAAAGCCCAACAATATCATAGTTCTAGCCTTCGATGGATCTAAAATAATGATGCATGGAGAGGTGGACCTCTCGATCAAGGTGGGTCCATAGATTTTTGAGTCCACTTTCTATTTCATGGACATCCGACTGACTTACTCTTGTTTATTGGGACGCCCTTGGATCCATGGGGCAGGTACTGTCACTTCCACCTTGCACCAGAAATTGAAATATCCGGTGAAAGGGAAAGTTGTTACTGTTTGTGGAGAGGAGGAATATATGGTCATCCACCTCAACTCATTCCGATATGTCGAGATGGATGGCGAATTTATTGAAACGCCCTGTCAAACCTTTGAGGTAACTTCTCCTGCTGTTGTTGAAGATGTTTCAGCCATTCCGAAGACCACCAAAACTCCGCACAAGATGGCCTCCTTGAAAGATGCTAAGGCTGCTATTGAAGAAGGTAGTAATACAATTTGGGCCAGCTTCCTGATATCCTTTACAAATCTAACAAGTTTGGTCTGGGCTTTAGTGAAGAAGGTCAGAGGGATGTTCGTCGAGCTCATGCTGGGAGACCTCCGTTCTGCATCAGCAACAATGGGGTCAATGCTATAGAGGATGCAAACAGTGATTGTGACTTCAACAACTGGATATTCCCGACCGTGGGTGTTGGACTGGAAAACTGGAAGGCAGAAGACATCTTTCCCATCTCCTTTAGTCAGGAGTAATAGCTATATTCCTATCTTTTTGTTTTCAAAAGTTTTTGGCTATGTAATAAACAATGACTTTAAAACCTTGTGTCTTACCCGGGACACAATGGTTCTTTTGTTAAAGGGTTGATAAATCATAAACATTTGTTCATTCAATTAAAACATTGGAAGTTTTGCATACAAATTTTGTGATCTTTATATTTCCTTTATCTTATTGCATTTTCAAATAGCCATGTGTTCTTACACATACCCACACACTACATTGCAGATCCTCGTCCACTCTAGATCTCGTTGATAACGATTTTGCTATTGTCGTATATGACTTTGAAAATATGATCTACCAAGCCGAGGATGAAAGTGAGGAAGATTGTGAAATACCTGGAGAGCTTACCAGACTCTTGATACAGAAAGAGAAGACTATCCAACCACATGAAGAACTGGTCGAAGTTGTAAACTTGGGTATTGAGACAGACAAGAAAGAGGTCAAGATAGGTGCCAACTTAGAAAGCAGTGTCAAGAGCAGGTTAATCTAGATGTTGCATGAATATGTTGAAATATTTGCTTGGTCATGCAAAGACATGTCAGCGCTCGATGCTGATATTGTGGTTCACCATCTGCCAATGAAAGAGGGTTGTGCTCTATTAAAATAGAAGGTTCGCCGCATGCGTCCTGAAATGTCAGAAAAGGTCAAGGCTGAGGTTATGAAACAATTCAGTGCATAGTTCTTAGAAGTGACGTCATATCCTCTATGGGTGGTTAATGTTGTTCTGGTACCAAAGAAAGACGGAAAGGTGCGTATGTGCGTAGACTATAGGGATCTGAATAGGGCGAGCCCCAAATATGACATTCCTCTACCATATATTGATGTTTTGGTCGACAACACCTCCCAGCATAAGGTATTCTCCTTCATGGATGGCTTCTCAGGTTACAATCAGATTAAGTGGCACCGGAAGACATGGATAAAACTACCTTTGTCACACAGTGGGACACTTTCTGTTACAAGGTTATGCCTTTTGGGTTGAAGAACACCGGGGTAACCTATCAGCGTGCCATGGTAGCCTTATTTCATGACATGATTCACCACTAAATAGAGGTCTATGTTGACAACATGATAGCCCAGTCGCAAATTGAAGAAGAGCATCTTGATCACCTGCACAAACAGTTTGAAAGAATGGGGAAGTAAAAGCTAAGGCTAAACTAGAACAATTGTAGCTTTGGGATGAGATCCGATAAACTCATGGGTTTTGTCGTCAGTGGTAAGGGTATTGAAGTTGATCCTAGAAAAGTTAAAGCCATTCGAGAGATGCCAGCTCCTTGTACCGAGAAAGAAGTCAGAGGTTTCTTAGGATGGCTGAATTACATTGCCCGTTTCATTTCTCATTTGACTGCTACTTGTGAGCCAATCTTCAAGCTACTGAAGAAAGATCAAGTAGTAAAATGGAGCGGCAACTGTCAAATAGCCTTTGATAAAATTAAGGAGTACCTACAAGAACCTCTCATTATGATGCCACCAGTCGAAGGAAGACCTCTAATCATGTACTTAACAGTACTAGAGAACTCAATGGGGTGTGTACTGGGGCAGCATGATGAGTCTGGTCAAAAAGAGAATGCAATATACTACCTTAGCAAAAAGTTTAGCGACTGCGAAACAAGATATTCACTGCTCGAGAAAACTTGTTGCCCTTTGGCATGGGCTTCTCACCGACTAAGACAATATATTTTGACCCATACTACTTTGTTAATCTCTAAAATGGATCTTATCAAGTACATATTCGAGAAGCCAGCTCTCTCTGGAAGGATTTCCCGATGGCAGATGGTCTTAACAGAATATGATATCCAGTACACCACTCAAAAGGCAATCAAAGGAAGTGTACTAGCTGACCATTTGGCGCATCAAGATGTAGACGACTTTCAGTCTATGAACTTTGAATTCCTGGACGAGAATATTATACTAGTAACAAGTTGTGAAGAACCTGGACCGTATGAAGGACCTGAACTAGGATCCTGATGGACTATGGTTTTTGATGGAGATTCCAATGCACTTGGCAACGAAATCAGTTTTGCGATTATCTCTCCGGAAGGTTTTCATACGCCCTTCACCGCCAGACTATATTTTGACTGCACCAACAATAATGCGGAATGCAAAGCGTGCATCATAGGTCTTAGGGCTGCTATTAATCTAAGAATAAAATTCTTAAGCGTGTATGGAAATTCAGCCTTGGTAATCAGTCAGGTTAAGGGGATTGGGATACGAAGCACTCAAATATCATTCCTTATAAAGAGCATGTACTAACCCTAACCCTGTATTTCGAGGAGATTACCTTTGAGCATATACCAAGAGAACAAAATCAACTAGTGGATGCTCTGGATACCATGTCATCCATGTTCAAGGTCAGATGAGACAATGAGGCTCCTAGAATTACCATTGAAAGATTCGATAAACCTGTTGTTTTACCATAAAATTTTCCCTCCCTTTTCTTCAAGACATCTCTCACAAAATAAATCCCAAATGCTCAAGGATACTCAAGAGTTGATCAGACAAGATCACTTCCTAAACACTGAGTCCACAACTAGGGTTTTGGTTTTCACAGGGAAAATTGGACTTTTAATACCTCAAATTACTTACATGGTTCATCATAGGTCTCCAAGAATGCTCATGCCAAATTTTAAGCCTTGCATCACAAATTTGCTCAGTCAATTACTCGGATGACTGGAAATTAACTGTATTAAGTAAAAAGTCAATTATGGTTAACATACAGTCAAACTTCAATATTTTTGGCCAACATCAACATTTTAAAGTCATATTCATCATTTGATCAAGGGTTGATCATAATTCCTTAAGAAAAACCCTCAGATCACCAAAGGGGAAAATTGTCAAAGTTAGGGTTTTGATTGAGAATGACCCATCATTGACTTTTGACCTAGTACATGACCTAATGGCTTAAAGAATGATCTTAAGGACTCAAAAACAACATCTTGACCTAATTTCATGGCTCAAATCATTTCTAAAGATCAAGTGATTGATAGTTGAAAATTTGAATCAACTGATGAAAAGTCAACAGTCGCACAAAAAGTCAAACTTTGACTTTTTGGTCAACATTGAATTTCAAAGATCAAGAATCATCAAGACATTCAAAAATATCAAACTTGATCAACAAGAATCAACAAATTCAAGAAAAGTCAACAAAAAGTCAAGATTTCCAATACTTAGAAAAATTCTAAGTATTTTTTGCCTTAATAAAATCACTACTTCATGACTATTTTTCACTAAGATGCAAGATGATTCAAGGAAAATTTCCAACATGAAAGTTGTAGAGAATGATGAATTTTACAACTTTGTCCTTGAGTAGTGATGTCCAAAAAATGCTTGGATTAGGAGATATAGGCCCTTGAAGTCATGACATTTTTATTCTACACTTTTGAAAAAATTTCAATGAGTTTGGTCAGATTTTTATCCCAACTTCTTGGCCAATTTTCATCAAGTTCCAATTTGATTTAGTCGAAATGGTCAACATGAAAGTTGTTGACAATATCTCAAGCTTTCCAAAATATCCAGGAACTTGAAGAGATCATTTTTGAGCTAGGATATTCGAAGACTTGAAGTTGGCATGATAAACTTGAATTACAAGTCATTTTGGTGAAGAACACATAATTCAATCTTCATGCTATGCTGCATAATATTGCTTTGCAGGCCTCCTAACTTGCAAATCTCACAATAATTAAATTTTTACACAAACTTTTGATCTATGGTCCATTTAATTTAAGCATTGTCTAAACCACTTTGCCATTTTTGGAAGAAAGGCACCATTGCCATTCTTTAAAAGCAAGCTTTATGCATAATGTCAACTCCTTGAGCCTATAACTTTTTCCCTCTTATCACACTCCATCTAAAAAGTCAGTAGAATTGTGTTTAAAGTGCTTAAACACTCTATGAGTAATGGTACCATACATTATAATTTGATTTCTCAAGAAATCACATGTGATGTTTCAAAAAACCATAACTTGTTATCTTTGGATTATGATTTTTGAGCCTTCAAAAAACTTTCTCTATAAATGGAGGCACTGTTTTGCAAGCAAAGAAAAAGTTCACAAGCCTTCAAAACCCCTTATACTCTCAAAAACCAGAATTTTTCACAAAACCTGCATTTTTGAGCTTTGAAGTCCAAATCTTTGAATCTCTCAAACTCGCAAGTTTTGTCCAAACAAATCATTCAAATACTTCACATACATCATATAGAAGTTGTCAAACACAAGGGAAACTTCTGTAACATCATTATCACCATCTTCCAAACTCAAAAATAGTACCTTGGAACATGACTTGGTTGGGGTGATTCAACAACTTTTAGCACAAATTAAGGATTGACATTGCTTCAAGAAGGTCTAAGGGAGCTTAATCAATCATAATATTGCACCTGGAATAGCTAGAAGAGGTTTTAGACTTTTATCCAAAAGAGGTAAGTTTTCTCAAATAGTGTGATCCTTATCCATACATCATTTGCTTTCAACTTCAAAAAATAAAACAAGATAAGTCAGGGTAAAAGAGTGCAAATATCCAAAAAACTCTAAAAAAAATGCTTTAGGAGCCCTGACACGGGTGACCGTGTCTCCTGACACTGGCCGTGTCAGGGAGAAGAGATGGCAAGGAGGCAGGGTAGAAGGCGACACGGGCACCGGTGTCACACGATACAACCCGTGCCAACTCAGTTGGGACTAAGAATGTGCAGAAGGCTTTAAGCAGATTCTGACACGGGTGCCCGTGTCCGGTGATACGGCCCGTGTCAGCCTAGGCGCCAGAAATCCTAATTTTGATATTTTTGCCATAATTTTGGATCATTAAGGGTACATTGTACATTTTGAATCGTTGGGAATTGACATTAACATCCAAATTATTTTATAAACAATTAAAAATCATTAGACTTAGGTTTTATTTTAACTTCCTTAATTTCAATTAACATAGATTTTTTAGGTTTTTTTTGTTTAAAATAATTAGTTATTTTTTTAATTAAAACTAATTAGCTTTCTTAGGTTAATGATCAAACTTTGTTTTCTATAAAACTATCACCAAGAACAAACTTCCTTTTTCTTTTCTACACTTTACATTTCTTTGCGCATTTTATTATTTCGCGTTATCATTTATGTAAATGGTCTATAATATTTAATTAGGGTTTATTTCTTTCCATTCCCCATTCACAAACTTGTATCTCCCATTCCCAAAGCCTTGTAATAGCGTAGGACGTTTAAATTCCATAATTTATCGCTTTCCTTATTATTTCTATTAATTAGGGTTTGCATGACAAGACTAAAATCAAACCATAGAAAACCCTAAATTCTAAGATAAAATATTTGAATCAAACCCACTTTGCACACATGCACCTCTAGGGTTAACCCACACTTGTTTCCTCGGATAAAAACAGTCATGTCCCTCGAACGCGAGATGTTTTAGCAAAGATCCTCGATTAAAAGATCGTAGTCCCTCGATGGCCCTGCAATGTTGCCTTTGGTAAACGATCTTAGTCCCTTACGTCAATTGTTAAAGCATTTACAAGTTGTCTTCTATGGATGTACAATGGCCCATGCCTGTCCCTCACATCCAATGATATGGCTCTCTACCAATCAATGGTAAAATAGCATTATCTAAAGGAGGAGAAAATAAACAAATACTTTTGAGTAGGTAGATTGCTCGTAATTGCTTGCTCACAAACAAAACCATTTCCACACTTCACACTTTCAAAACATTTGTCAAAACAAACATTTTGTATACATTCTCAATGATACGAGAATCATTACAAAATTGCCTTACATTGGCATTTTCAAACATCTTTCCAAACATTCCTTTTCGATAAATATTTTCAAAACCAACACTTTGTATACATTCTCAGTGATACGAGAATCATTGCAAATTTTGCCAAACTTAGGCGTTTTCAAAATATTTTCAAACTTACACAAACACAAAGCATTTCAAAGTGATCAAGCAATTAAGAGCCCGTAGATAACTATAGATGAAAGGGTGCTAACACCTTCTCTTTTCATAACCTACCCCCCGAACTCAAGAAAAATTCTTGAAAGGTATTTCATGTTCTTTTCACCCTTTCCTTTATTGGATAAAAGAAAAGTCAGTGGCGACTCTTGCTATCCGCAACATTTGCGATAAAACGCAAAACACCCAAGTCAGTTCTCCCACCGTATCACAGAACTGGCGACTCCACTAGGGACGTAAACTAAAAGTGGGGTTACCTTAAGAGCTAGATCACCTTTATTTTCTTTAATTGTTTTCCTTGTTTTCTTTACATTTGTGGATTATGCTTGGGTTCATTTCTTGTATAGATCCTATACCCGGATCTGGGGTATATTAGGTAAGTAGCAATAGATCGTGGGCACTATGCGACGTAATAATGACATGGTTGAAGCAATGGTTATGTTAGTGTGACACATTTGTTGATACCGGCGTCCCTTGAGTCCAGTCAAGGAGAATACGGGGCCGCTGTATGGTGTCATGAAGCACTAACTGATCATAGAACCTTAGTTGAACAACTTAGCCATTAGAAGGCAGTGAGATAGCTGGATTTAGTGCAAGACTAAAGTTGGTTGATACTCGATACTACACTCATTGAGATCAGACTTTTGGGATGTTTTGGCCGCAGTTTGAATGCTGGAGCTAAAACAATGCCCAATGAAGAAAGATCAGTGATATTTAGATTCCTTAGAACCCAATTACTTTTGTTAGGACAGGTTTAACCAACTAAACTTCAAGAGGATACTTACATATAAACCCCATGCAAGCCTAAACCTAAGGCCTTGTGTGCTTTGTTTATGTGTGATTATTTGTTCATAAACACCATGACATCATGCCATAGCATTTTCACTAACCATTTCAAGGACCTAGGGATTTATCTTTGTTCTGTTTTGTAGGATATGGCTTCCACTCGTAGAAATACCATCTGAATCAACTTTGCAAGGGTTCCTCCTCAACTCAAAGAGTTAGAGTCAAGGGTTTCTGAAAATTCCCCGTTCACCAAAAGATATGGTCGAATTCTTAATCTGGTTACCTCAAGCTTTAAGACATGATGAGGGTGCTCTTCCAATTATTTGACCCTATACATCATTGTTTCACCTTTCCCGATTATCAATTGGTACCCATAATGGAATAATTATCTCAACTACTAGGAGTATATGCTCTTGATCAAATACCCTTCACCGGTTTAGAGGAAACTCTAAGACCTGAAGTTATTTCCAAGGCCTTACATTTAAAGAGTTATGACATTGTAGCCAATTGGGAGACAAGAAGTGGGGTCAAAGGCTTTTTGGCTAAATTCATGATGGAGAAGGCTCGATTATTTTGGGATGCTATAGATTTACAAGATTTTGAGGAGATCTTGGCTCTTCTAATATATGGGTTGGTTCTTTTTCCTAACCCTGACCAACTCATAGATGTGAATGCTGTCAAAATTTTCCTTACTCGTAACCCCATGCCTACTTTGCTTGGAGACATTCTACATTATCCTCACACTCGCACCATGAGGAAGAGATTGGATCTTATGTGTTTCATTTCGTTGCTGTCTAGGTGGTTTATTTTGCACCTTTCTCGATCAGTATTGAATAACAAACAAGGCTTGAGGTGGTCTCAAAGGTTGATGTCGCTTTCTCATACCAATATCTGTTTGTGATCTCGATTTCAAGAGGAAATTACTATCATTGACCGTTGTGGGGAGTTCTCTAATGTTCCACTCTTGGGAATTAGGGGAGGAATTACTTATAACCCTTTCCTAGCTCTACGAAAATTTGGCTATGCTCGAAGAGATGGTCCCCATGACGTGCTTATCCAGGGTATTATATTCAACTATGAGAACAATGTCCAAGGTTACCGTCAAAGGTTTGTTCGAGCTTAGGGCATGGTAAACAAGGTTGATAGCAAGACTTTGGGGCATAAGAACTCTATTCCTTTGGAGCCTTATCTTAAATGGGTGCGAGCTCACGCTCAAAATCTCATGATGCCATATCCTGCTATCCTACAAATAGTTGTGGAGCCTTTTTCCGAGGGAGACATTCCTTATACCATTCTTCATCCTAACATGCCTACCAATATCAAAGAGTTACAAAGATCGTGGATTTAACTAAGGGGGGAACGAGACACCTTTTAAGCTCGATTCTATGCAAGTGAGAAGAAAGTGTTGGAGCTCACAAGGCAACTTCATGAGGAGCGAAGCCTGAATGCATACATTGCACCAAAGTGGAAGCACCAGTGGGAGACTTGAGTCTTTTGTTTTAAGAGTCTATTTTGTTGTCTTTTGACACCCTTTTTGATTTTTCATTGTAAGCCCAAGGGGAAGTTGTAATTTTGAATTTATTAATACAATTATTGTGTTTGTTTTCTTTTTGGCTAGCAAATTTAAATTCCTAAGGTCCTTGAAAACATTGCATCCGCATAACATGCATCATATCATAAGCAGGTTTTCTAATAAAAGTTTCCTCATCTTTTTACTATTTATTTTAGTATAAGATGGCTCTAGAAAAACCCATTAAAGATCTGCAAAATTCACATGCACAGTTCCAAGAGACTCTCCTCAACTTAGCTAAAGGACAGTAAGAAATGATGGCACTCCTTGCCACCAAAAAGAAGACCAAGAAAAGGACTGTTATTCTCAACATGGGAAGAAGGTTCAAGGGGCCCGCTCGACTGGCTCAAATAGAAGAGTCTTCTTATGAGAAAGAAGACGATCAAGAAGAGGAAGTTAAAAGCACCAGAGCTAGGGGTGGAAATAACCAGATTACTAAGGACGAAGACTATTCCAAAGAGCAGTATCCACTGACAGATGAGAAATACAAATAGCTGGAAGACCGACTTAAGGTTGTAGAGATCCTAATAGTGCCTGGTTTGTACTTTGGAGATTTAGGTCTGGTCCATGGGGTGGTCGTTCCCCACAAATTCAAGGTTTCTGTCTTTTCCAAATACTATGGGGTCTCCTTTCCAAAGATGCATCTGAGGTCTTATGTCCGCAAGATTCAACCATACACCGCCGATAGAAAGTTATGGGTGCACTTTTTCCAAGAAAGATTATCTGGCATACAGTTGTGTAGCGGTAGAAATGTGCAAGACTAAGCCATTGGATTGACTAGACTTTATACAAATCAAAATAAAAATCGCTACCGTGCTTTATTGTTTCCAAAGGAATGGGAAAAGAGCGAATAACCCAAAAGAGGGGGAAAGATTCAAGGTAAGGGGGTTGGTTATGCAAAGGGAAGGTATTAGCACCCTAAACATCTACGGTACTCCGCAAGAACCTCTTTGTAAAAATCTGTATATTTTGGCTATAAAAATGTGTTGTATATAAAATGGATTGTGGAGGTGAGAAAAGAAATATTTTTATGATTTTTGCACCTGCCGCGGTTACGAACCTTTAGTGCCTACGTACCACCTTTCGTGCAATAGGGGATCAGGGTACACGTAGTTCATCTAGAAAAGACTTGTTTGTTGATTGTTTTTAAACAAGGAGACAAGTCGTCATTGTTAGGAGAGAAATCTCGACTAACGCCCACAAGGTGTAAGAAAGATGGACCATGCGTCAACAAGAGTGAGGGTTTAAGAACGCCTCTAGTACTCAAGTGGAAAAGTCGACACCTTTATAACCATAGGGACAGGAGAATGTTGCTCGACTATCAATGAATCATGTCTCACCTTGAAAAACGTTTTGAATGTAAAAGGTGCTCGGGCGCACAAAAGAGTTAGAATGAGTTGAAGTGTTTTGTTAATTTTGAAAGAAATGTCAAAGTATGATTAAATGTATTGAAGTTTGTTTAAAGAAAAGAAGTTTTGAAAGAAAAGGCACTTGACAAAGTCGAGGTTTATTATGAAAGCGGTTTGAGTTTATAAACAAAGAAGATTTTGAAAAAGATGAGAATATTTTTAAAATTAAAGAAGATGGGAGGAGATGAAAGGACTATCCTAAAGCATAAGGTAAAAGATAAGGAAGAGAACCGTCTAACCAACATGAAGCCGATACTTGACATTATGAACCAATATAGAATTCCCATTCTTTGGATTGAAACCAAGCAAGCAAAGATGCTAGACCTCTTGAGAGAATCAAACTTCAAGTGTATTAAGTCTTCGCAAAAATTGGGCAGAGTAACGGCTGTATACGGGTGAATTCCAGATTACAAACAAAGATCGTAATCTTAATAACCTGCACACAAAACAAACAAACAACCCAATGTCTTGAGGTAAACCTCAAGAACTCCAAACAAAATAATGAATTAAGGTCACAAAGTCTCCAAGATAGGCCAAGGTCTCTAATCATAAGTCCAAGAAGTCCATCACTCCATAATGCAAAGGATAGTAACCATGTAGTCCAAGTATCATTAATGATTTTTTATGGTTCATGTTGATTATTAGGTGTCTTTAAAAGGAAAGAAAAGCTCAAGTGAGCAAAATAAAAATGACATAAAAGTAAATGCTCAAGTGAGCAAAGATGAAAATAGCATGAAATGTAAAATACTAAAAGTAAATGGTACATAAAACATGAAATTAAAAGCGTAAAGTAAAGTTAATTGTTAGTAATTAGTGGTTAGTTGGATGACCATCTTGAAACTTACATTTGGAACTCATTAGAGGATTGGTAGAACCAAAGCCTCCACATAACAAGTTGCATTTGCTTTTTGTCAAGTATATCATCCATTTTGGAATTCTCACAAGGCAACATGTAATGATCAACAATGTTTAAGTGATCCGCGTTGACCAAAGGTGTTGTAGATCCATCAGAGGATTGGTAGAACCAAAGCCTCTACACAATGAATATCAAGGTTATTGGATCAAAGAGATCAAATTAACATACTTGGGCTTGCAATCATAAGTTTGGGCCACGAATGATCATTTATTTGAATCGGGACAAAATTTAGCGCTATGTTATAAGCAATCGTAAGTGGACTTATGTAGAAGTTGCACCTATTTTGAGGCCGGTCAATAGCAATCTATGTACTTCATGTTTGGATAAATGATATAGAGATCACTATCCCTTAACATGTAGCACAATTAAAAAAGAAAGGGATAAGATGAAGAGGAAGGGAAATGATAAGCTAATTTGGATCACCATTTCAAAATTCTTTCATCTTTAAATTCAACCACTCCTCTAGATGGATTAAAGCACTAAACATATCATTAATCCAAAGCACCAAAAATGAATTAAATAATTCACTCTTAGGTAGATTTGAATTGATGAACATTTATCCAACTTCATCTACATCACAAAGTCCATTGAGTTTAAAGACAAATTGGACATTTAAAATTGCAATCCAAACCAACAATCAAAATGAGTGAGTAGAAAAAGCATTTTGGATCAAAGCTGCCCCAAAACAAGGCAAAAAATACATTCTATTCAGGTGTAAATCGATTTACACTACTATGTAAATCGATTTACACAGTATAATTTTCAAAAAAATTATGCAAAATTGTGCTGTGTAAATCGATTTACACTACTATGTAAATCGATTGCACACAGAAGCAGTAGCAAAAACAACATTTTAAAAGGGCAATTACTTGTTCAAACTTTCCATCAAACACCTTATGATCATGGATCCACTTGAGCACGGAAATTCCATCAAATTATGAGAAAATAACACCATTGGAATCACAAAATAATGCTCAAAGAATCAATCCCAAAGATCACCAAGAGATCACATTGTGAAAGATGAATTATCCAAACTTACCAAAGGTAGATCTAGAGAATTATCAAAACAACTTCAAGAATTTGCTTCAATTCAACCACAAGAATCCATTGACCAAGCTTGGATGTAGAGAATTGATGGAGAAAAAGTGTTTGGATGAAGGTTTAGCTCAAAGATTAGTAAGCTTCAATGCAAAGCTTACTAACTTTTTTGAAAATGGAGCTTTGAGTGAATTTGGTAGATGGAGAGATTTGAGAGATTTTTTAGCAAGGTGGATTTGGCTATCAAAATCTTGAAATTTGAATGAAATGAGGGCTCTATTTATAGAGTTTAGGATTGAGATTAGTGGTAATTTGGTAATTGATTCTTGCAGCCAAAATTTGAATTAATGATAATTCTTTCAAATATTAGAGCCAAAATTTGAATTAATGATAATTCTTTCAAATATTAGAGCCAAAATTTGAATTAATGATAATTCTTTCAAATATTAGAGCCAAAATTTGAATTAATGACAATTCTTTTTAAAAAATGAAAGATTGGCACTAAAATTTGAATTAATTATACATCTTTCAAAAATGAAGGAAAATTGGAGTCAAAATTTGTCAATTTTAAAATGCTGATTTTTTTTTTAATTTTCACACTGTGCAATCGATTGCACTATAGTGCAAATCGATTTGCACAGTGTATTTTTCCAAAAATGACGCAAAATGCACTATGTGCAATCGATTGCACTTTAGGAGCAATCGATTGTACAATGAAAAAAAATGAAAATTCTTTAATTCTTTTTCTTTGTAAATAGAGATTTTAGGGAAACAATACCAGAAAACCTTATTTGCCATATGCTTCGACTTGGTACCTACAAAACACAAATATGCAAAGACAAAGACAAATATTTTTTTTGCATTTTGAGTAGAAGTTAGTCAACAACACAAGAGCAAACTTACAGATAGGATGCAAATGTGATGAATGAAGCTATTTATTAATGATTGTGACTGAATGACAAAATATGGTATGAAAGTGCGACTGAAAAAGTTAGGGGAAAAATTTAGGGTACAACAAGTTGAATGGTTCTATCAACTAGAAGGGACTAATATCCACACATGGGAATATATAGTTGTTTCCTTCTACAAACAATACCAATACAACACTGATCTTGCACTAACTCGCATACAATTGCAGAATATGACTATGGGTTCAAATGAAGGCTTTAAGGAGTACACTAAAAAATGGAGGGGCCTGGATGGAAGGGTGAAACCCCCTTTGACTGATAGATAATTAGTGGACACGTTCATGGGCACCTTGACTAGTCTATTCTTTAATTTGCTGATTGAGAGTTCTTCGTCAGGGTTTATTGAGTTGATCTTGACTGGAGAACGAGTGGAGAGTGGAATAAAAAGTGGGAAGATCCCAATGGCCTCAACCTCTACTCTTGTGAAAAAAACCATTCATTGGGAAGAAGGAAACTAATGTTGTTTACAGACAAAGGAGCCGTGTCAAGAATGATCATCGTCAGTCGGTAGGAGTTGTATTGATTTCAAAACCGACCCCAGTTCAATGACCACAACAATCAAATAATCAACAAAGACCTGATGCCCCAAGGAGGAAATTCACTAGAATAAACATGCCATTGTATCAAGCTTTACAACATCTGTTGAAGAAAGATTTGGTAACACTGAGGAATCCTCCTCAAAACCCCAATACTTCATCTCCAAAATACAACCCGAATGTAAAATGTGCCTATCATTCCAATAGCTCTGGACACGATACCAATGATTGTTGGGCCTTAAAGAGAAAAATCCAAGATTTGATTGATAACAAGGTGATTGAGTTTGACCCTCCACAAACACATAATGTCATTACTGCTCCCATGCCCAATCATGGTAAAGGTATCAACACTATTGACGGTGCCTCTTTTGTCTCCACCGTTGTTGATTTGATTACTCCATTATTGATCATTAAGAAGAATCTGCTGAGAGCCAGTTTATTTCCTGGATGCTCTGAAATTTGTTACCATTGTGCTTCCCAAACTAATGGTTGTATATGGTTGAAGAAGGGTATCCAACGCCTGATTGACAGCCATGAAATTCTGTTTGAGAAAACTCTGTCCATGAAGAATTTACTTGAAAATATACATCAAGATGTTTCCATAATCACAATTTCCAATACTCCTATTAGGATCACCTCTAAAGGCCCTATAAGGATTCCTACTGAACCAAGAGTGTCTCCCATGATTATCACTACACCGGGACCAGTCCCCTATTCCTCCAACAAAGCTGTGCCTTAGAACTATGGGGCAGAAGTTTATTATCACGGTGTCAAGCAAGAGCCATGGATTATTGAAAATGAAGAGCCTGGAATTACAAACATGGTGGAACTAGTAAGGTCACTAGGACAGGAAGGGTCTTCTCTCCTCCAACAACTACAACAACACCTGTTCGCATTCCTGCTGCTGGGCCAACTGCCAATGCCCGAGGTAAAGAGAAAGTTACCGAGCCTGCCCTGACGAAGGCACCCTCAAAAGAAGTGACAATTTGAAGACCATCAAGATAAGAGATGGAAGAAATTCTGAAGATCATCCGAAAAAGTGACTACAAAATAGTTGAGCAACTGAGGCCGACACCCTCAAAGATATCCATGATGTCCTTGTTGTTCTGCTATGGCGCACATGCCTAAGCCTTGTTGAAATTCCTTAAAATGCCCATGTTCCACAAGAAACCACTGCTGATCAATTTGAGAATTGTGATGCAAGCCTAACTTTTGATAATGGCTTGGGATTTTCTGATGCAGATTTTACTATGGCGGGGAAGAATCACAACAAGGCTCTCCACATGTCTATTGAATACAAAGGCACCACTCTGGCGCATTTGTTAGTAGATACTGGGTCCTTCCTTAATGTTCTACCTAAAGGTGCTTTGGATAGACTAGACTGTGATGGGCTGGTGTTGAAACCCAATGATATTGTGGTAAGATCCTTCGATGGTTCAAAAAGGATGGTCCATGGAGAGGTTTATCTCCTTATCAAGGTAGGGTCTCAAGTCTTCAATTCAACTTTTTATGTGATGGATATCCGCCCAAAATATTCCTGCTTGCTCGGACGCCCATGGATTCATGGGGCAGGTGCGGTTACCTCTACATTACACCAAATGCTGAAATACACAGTGAGAGGGAAGGTTATCACAGTCTGCGGATAGGAAGAATATATGGTCATTCATTTGAATTCTTTCACATATGTTGAAATGGATGGATAATTCATTGAAACCCCCTGTCAAGCATTCAAACTAAAACCTCCAACGATTGTTGTTGCTAAAGCTATGCCTGCCATTACTAAGGACACACCAAGAGAGGTATCTCTAAAGGATGCTCGGGCTATTGTAGAAGATGAAGGCTGCACTATCTGGGGACAACTTCCTGACATTCCCTACAAGTTTGGCAAATTTGGGTTGGGTTTTACTTCAAAGGCTCAGAAAGAGGTTCAACGTGCTCGTGCTGGTGGGCCACCTCTCCATATTAGAAACAATGAAGTGAATGCTCTAGAAGACAGTGATGGTGATGGTGACTTTGACGACTGGATATTCCCAAATGCTGACGGTGGACTTAAAAACTGGAAGGCCAAAGACTTCATCTCAATCTCCTTCAGCCAGGAGTAATTTCTATTTCCTATTTTTATTTCTTTAAGAAGTTTGTCTGTAATTTCTTTAAAAAACAATGAATTTAAATCATGTGCCTTACCTGGGGCATAATGGTCTATTTGTTAAGAGTTGTCATTTCATATATCATATGCTCATTTAATGAAAACATTGGACGATTTTGCATTCAAATTTTGTGCTCCTTGTCTTTCTTTTACTTTACTGCATTTTTTAAATAGCCATGTGTGATACGGTGGGAGAACTGACTTGAGGTTTGCATTTTGTATTCGCACTTGTTCGGTTTAGCAAGAGTCGCCACCGACTTTTTATTTTATCCTAAAGGAAAGGTTAAAAAGCACATGAAAAACCTTTTGAGATGTTTCGTGGGTTCGGGGGGTAGATTATGAAAAGGGAAGGTATTAGCACCATTTTCATCCATGGTTATCCATGGGCTCTTAGTTACTTGTTTTAGATCACTTGCCTTGATTTTCAATTGCTTGAAATGGTGGTGTGTGTGTGTGTGTGTTTTGAAAATGTTTTGAAAAAGAGGCCTTGTCTAGGCAACCGTTGTAACAATTCTTTACTCGAATGTTTTACAAAGGTGTGTATCTTTTCGAAAAGATGTTTCAAATGTTTTTAAAGTTGTTTTGAAATTGTGTTTGTGGAGTGTGATTTTGAAAAGTAGGCAAGTGTGTTTTGCAAGTTTGATCAAGTAACTAAGAGTTGTCTACCCCTAAATTTACTCAAAGGTTTTTCTCATGTTTTAACCCTTTTAACAATTTTGTTCCACCATTGTATTTGGTGGGCAATCTTGCGTTAGGATGTTAACGGGACGGGCGCGGGTCATCGTATGGACTATGAATGCAATGGTGCCAAGTGTCTTTGGCAATTTTGCTTGAAGGGACTATGATCATTTTGATTAGGCAACTTTCGAAAGCGTCATCGAGGGACTTATGATCATTTGAATTGTTTTGCCAAAGAAACTCGACGTGCAAACATGGCCCATTTTGGAAGGCAAAGAGTGGGATTACCCTAGGGGGTGCAAGTGTGAATAGTGTGTTGATTGTCATGCATTTGTCTTGTGTTAGGTTATCTAGCGTTTGATTTTATTTACATACAAACCCTAGGTCTAAACATGGTATATTTGAAAGCGATAAATTGCGGGAATTTAAAGTCTACGCTATTACAAATGGGTATCCGGGAGTGGGGGTACAAATATTTACAAATGGGGATGAGACTTATTAGGAGAGTAGTGTCCAAATATTTACAACCAAATCTACTCAATCGCAATCTCAAATGTAAAGTAATAGCAATGTAAAAAGTCAAGCAAATGTAAATGTACCAATGTATTTGTGTAAGTATAGGTGAATATTTATAAATGAAATGTTAACTTAATGTAAGATTAAGTATTTATTTATTCTTTTTGTATTTTTGTATTTTTGTTAATATGTACAAAACTAAGGATTTAATAAAAAGGAAAGAAAATGTTTAAGAATTCTATTTTTTTTAAATATATTTCTATGAATACTCTATACAAGAGTTTTAATAAAAAGGAAAAAGAAGTTTTAAGAAAAATTAATGTTTTATGTGTTTTAGTTAGTAATTTTATGTACAAATGTTTTAGTTAAAAAAAAAGAATATTCAACCTAAAAGTCTATTTTTTTATGTATTTCCTATAAATGTTTCATACAAGGCTTACATTTAAATAAAAAAAGTTTTGATAAAAAAAGAAAGAAAAAAGTTTAAACTTAATAATATCTAATATTCATGTATTTTAGTATATATATAAAAAGTATGGTTAATAAAATTTAATGTAAAAATAAAATTAGTGTATTTATTTAACAAAGTAAGTTATAAAAAGGATATTTAATGATAAAAGAGTAATAGTTTTTTTGTTAAAAAAGAAAAAAGGAATGGAATGGGCTCAATGGTGTAAGAGGGGGCAGGCCCAAACAAGACAAAGCATCAGAAGGAGAAATGGGGGGTGCATGCCTAGTTTTGTTGGGCTTAAGCGCTGATGGAAAGGGCAAGGCCCATTGTGTTTTACACGAATTTGTAAGGGTTTGAATTATTGTTTCAGAAAGGGGAATTAGGGTTAGGCAACAGAGGCGCCGTTCACTTTGTTTCGTTCGTCTTCTTCATCTCTCGAACCAAGGTCGTTGATCCCCCTCCAACCTTAGGCTGCCAGGCGCCGCTTCCGTCCTCATCTCCTCACAGTTGTTCAGTTAACGACTGAAATAAAGGTAACGAGTTTTGGGCGTTTTAGGGTTTTTGATTTCTGTCTTTGCTTGTCATTATTTTTCAATTATTGATTCTGATTTTCATGTATTATTGTTCACTTGAGGCGTGAAAGGAGGGAGAAGAAATACTACCTTTGTTGGAGACGGAGGAGGACGGTGGCGTCCTAGGGCGGCCGGAGGTGAGGGGAGATGATGCTGGCTTTTTCTACGTGGCCTTCCCTGGTACTCTATATTCCTTCTTTTAGAGTTTTATGATGAATGCTGAAAACCTAATTCACTTGCTTCTTTTCCTCTTTTGAACGCTTCTGTTGCCTTTGATTGCTTCTTCTGTATGCTTCTGAGTGATGGCCTTGATGATGTTTATGATTCTGAATATGTTGTTGCTACCCCTATGATGAGCCCAACTCTGAGGGCTTTATGATTTTGAACGCTTTTTTGGACAAAGGCTTAAGGCTAGATGCTTGACAGTTTGTTTGTTTAAGGCTATGGCTTTTGACAGGTTGGGTTTGCAGCAGGTAAGGCTGGAAGCTTGTAAGCTTCTGGTTTCAGCAGGCTAGACTTTGGCTTGCTGTTTAAGGCTACAGGCTTGATGACAGTTTACAGGTTTTAGATATTTTTCTGGTTCGTGGCTTTACTGGTTTAGGCTCGGACAGGTTTAGGCTTTTCACAGGCTTTTGATGCTTGTCCAGGCTTAAGGCTTAGTATGCTCCTTATGGTTTAATGATGCAGGTTTAGGCTTGAAGCTTTGAAAGGCTTCAGGCTTTTTGATATTTGATACAGTTTATGGCTTTTGTTTCTGGTTTATGAGGCTTGATGAACTTGGAGGCTGTTAGGCTTTGTGTGGCTTGTGATATCTGTGTTATGCAGGTTGATGGCTTTTGTTTTATATCTTCCAGGGTCTTGGCCTTGTGGTCTTTGAAAGGCAGGAGGTGTTATATTTTTTTGTATATTCGTTCTTTTTGAATTTGGTCAATGCTTGGACAGGTTTGCAAGGCTTGAGGTTTTCATTCTTTATGATCTCTTCTACTGTATGCCTTCTGGCTCCTCTCTCTATGTGCTCTGATACATCCTGTTTATATCTTCTTTTTAGCCTTTAGCCTGCTGTACTGTAAGCTCCTTTCTTCTCTCCTTCTCTCTCCAGATTAAAGAAAGCATTTTTATTGCTTAATTTTGTCTTTTCTGAAAAAGCAAATGGCCTAGGAAGATGATGTATCTGAACATTGTTTGCCTTTGTCCCTTTCCTCTGCATATTTTCCATATTTCTTGCATACTTTGTGTACTTTATTGACAGCTTTTTGGAGTTTGATATCTTTTGGTATCCTTGGACAATTTTTGACAGCTTTTGGCTTAGTTTGAAATTGTGATTCAGTTTGCCTTTATACTTGTACATGCTGTTTGGAAACTTTGGTTGACAATTTTGGATTTATGCAGTATGTTTTGACAAACTTTGAATTTGTGAAATTTGTATACTTGTGCATTTCATACTTTAATTGCAAGCAAACTTCCATCCCTCTTTGTGAACCAAGAGAAATCTTGTGATTTGCAGAGAGGGCAAACTGATTCCGGCCAGTCGCTTTTAATGATGAGTCCATTTTTTTGTCTGCTTTTAATTTCATTTCATCTGCTTTTGACTTTTCCTTTTTCTTTGTTTTGCAGATAAAAATCAATGGAGCAAAAGAGGAGTAGCAGTAGAAGATGAAGATTTAGGAAATTTTAGGATGCAATTTTATTTTCCTTTTAATCATTGTAACATTATTATTGTAAATACTTTGTAAATAATTACTGTATTTAAATAACAATTGTACAAATAATTAAAGATAAATAAAAAAATCTTTTTATTGACATTCCTTTTTAATTCTTCTTCAAATGTTTATTTAATTGTTTATAATTCTTAAATTATAATAAAATGGAAATAAATTCCAATTATTCTAACTTAAAATAAATAAACAATTGATAAACACTGTGGTCTTAGCATCAATCAATAATAAACCCGGCGCTCCAATTATCCAAAGCAATGCACAGTTAATCAAACAAAACGTCCACATGCCTTTTCTTTTAATGATTCAATCAAACACTGCAAGCTCCCAGTCAGAAACCTCAGTCCATATTCCAGAGTAAATTGAAAAGCACTGTAGACTTAATTCTTTCTGCGCGCACAAACCCTAGTTCTTGATTAAATGTTAGAGAAGCGTCCGCCTGATCAAAACCTGAGCCAACTCAACCAAACCTTAGCAATCTGCTTGAACTGCTTTAAAATCAATGACAACCCTAAATTTTGTCTGACTGACGAGAAAAGTCTGTTTGACCGATTCTTGAGCCAGTCTGAAAAATCAGGAAAAGCCCGAAGCTGTGATTTCTTGTGGAAAAATAGGAGGGCAAATTTTGGGGTACAACAGTTTCCCCTGTTTAATCTTCTTGAACCTGAAGAGTTAGATAGGCAATTTTGCCTTTCACGACTCGAGGGTAAAAGGAGATTGGACACTAGAGTGCCCAAAAAAATTGCGCTCGGTGATGTGATGGTAGAGGGAATGGGCTTACAGATGCCATTTGGTGATGGGCTTAAAGATGCCATCTGGAATGTGACAGAATCTTGTCGGGGGATGGGCTTAGAGATGCCATCTGGAAATTGCTGGTAGGAGGATGGGCTTAAAGATGCCATCTGAAGGTGATTGGTGAACTGTATGTCATTGGTGAGTGGACGAGTAACAGAAAGGTATCCATGTTTTGGAACATCTCTGAACTGGGGGTCTGAACAAGCAATAGATTGACATCCATGTTTGGAGAATCTGTAAACTGTTTTCAGGATTCTTGAAGTTGAATAAGCAATAGAGCAGCATCCGTTGTTGGGAAGCGTCCGTAAACTGTTTTCAAAAGTCTAGAAAGAATCTGAATAAGCGATAGGTTGACATCCATTACTGGAGAACCCGTAAACTGTTTTCAGAAGTTAAGTTTGAAGCTTATTAATCTTTATCCTGAAAAAGGGTGAGATATTAGCTGAAACACAACGTCATGTTGTATGAAATGTATGATGCGATGTATGTTACATCAATGTTTATGATATGAATGTAATGAATGTGCATGTAAGCTGATGAGCTGTCTTGCTGAAGATAGATGAATCCTGGATGGCTGGAGACAAAAGAATCTTGACTGTCGCCGGGGAAAGTGAATCCTTGACTGCTGCTGGGGAGGGCAAGAATCTTTTGATTGCTGCAGATGAGAAGTCCTGGGACCACGGTTGGGGGACCATGAGCTTGGGTTGTATGCCACTCTACTGGGGATTCCTGTCTTGAGGGGATCTTCACCGGAGAATATTCGAATATTCTGTGAGGAACTGAGAATGAGAGTCTTCATTCTGCTAATGCTTAACTGTTATCTGGTCGATCTCCAGGCTTTCACAGAAGCTTGTATTGTCATCTGGTTGTAATCCAGGCTTCACAATAGCTTGCTAAGCTGCTATCCGGTCAAATCCGGGCTTCACGGCTTGTGTTAAAGATATACCACTATCTGGTCGACTCCAGGCTTCGTAGTATTCTTGACTGCTATCTGGTCGTAATCCAGGCTTCACAGAAATTTGTATTGTCATCTGGTCGTAATCCAGGCTTCACAATAGCTTGCTAAGCTGCTATCCGGTCAAATCCGGGCTTCACGGCTTGTGTTAAAGATATACTGTTATCTGGTCGACTCCAGGCTTCGTAGTATTCTTGACTGCTGTCTGGTCGTAATCCAGGCTTCACAGAAATTTGTATTGTCATCTGGTCGTAATCCAGGCTTCACAATAGCTTAGTTAGGGATTAAACTATTATCCGGTCGAATCCAGACTTCATAGCTTGCTCTGAGGGGACATCACTATCTGGTCGTAATCCAGGCTTGGTGGTTGTCTGGCATTGTTATCCGGTCGTACTCCGGGCTTCACAATATGCTGTAGGGATTAAGATACTATCCGGTCAAATCCGGGCTTTGTAACTTGAATCTTGTGAGAATTTGATCTTTGACGACTGTAGCTTCCAACAGATGATGAAGGAGCTTTTGAACGACCGAACAATCTGAAATGTAATTTGTTTTGGAGAATAAATCCTGGACAAATGTTGGAGAAATAAACCCATAACCAAAGTTGGGGATAGAAGAACTCTTGGGTTACTGATGATGAGAAATCCTTGTTGTCTGCTAACTGCTTGGGGAACAAGATCTTCACTTGTTGAGGGATCTTAGGACCACTACTGGGGATTGGACCTCCTTGGTGACTCGCGGGGTGAGAGAATTCTGATGATCTCTGCTGGGGAGTTCAGAACCTGGTAGACTTATGCTGGAGAGTTATGACTGAGAATCTTCAGTCTGGTGGGAAGTATCTATGTGGGGAGAATGTTCACTGGTCTGGTTCCACTGGGGATTGATAGTTGGAAGTTTTAGCTCCGCTGGGGATAGGATTTTTAGATTCTAGGGCTCCACTGGGGGTGCTGAAACTTATCTCTGAGCAGGACTAAGTTATGGAAGGTTCTCTGGCCGGGGAAATCAGCTTTGAGAAAAAACTCCTGTTCTGCTGAGGATCCCGGAGTTTAACTCTGTTTGGGGAATAAAGTTCTGGATTTTGACTTTATCGCGGAATTTGGAGCTTAAATCTGTTGGGGATTCCTTCTGAAAGGATATCGATATATCTATCCGTACCTTCAACCTATCAGTAATCATCTTTTCCTGATTTGTAAGGAAATGACTATGTTCAAATGCATATGCCTACTTAACAAAACATTGGACGTTTCTCAAGTAAACATAAGTGCAAAAGAGAAAAAAGGAAGACAAAGCAAATTTGTGTATTTGGAAAAGTATTTGTATTTACTTTCTATGAGCATCTTTGTACAAAGGAGACAGGCATCCTTGTAAGAGGATGTCGCCGTAAAAATTGAAAATTTTATACAAAAGAAAGATGGCTATGTGAAACAACTCCATGGGATTCCATTATGCTATAGCCTTCACAACTCTGAATATCTGTCCATTCAATGTTTCGCTTGCCGGTGACAGAATTGACCAGAAGCTTGGAGCTGGTTGATGAAGAGATTGTCCTTAAAGTGATCCGACGAGACATAGTCATACGCTTTAATTCCCTAACTTTTGCCTGAATCGCCCTTTCGGGTTTTCGATCCACCGGGAAACCCCTTTTTTCCCAAGCCGCCCTTTCGGGTTTTCGACTTGCCGGGTGTACAAGTTTTTTTTTGTTTTATCCCTAACTTTTGCCTGAACCGCCCTTTCGGGTTTTCGGTTCACCGGGATGCCCATTTTTGCCCAAGCTGCCCTTTCGGGTTTTCGACTTGTCGGGTTATTTTATGCGTAGTATCTTTTGACTATGTCTCCGTTCGCGGGGTGCGGCAAATCATCGCCGTCCATGGTGGTCAGAATCATTGCACCACCAGAAAATATGCTCTTGATCACAAATGGTCCTTCGTAAGTAGGAGTCCATTTGCCCCTGGGGTCACTTTGTGGTAAGATAATCCGCTTGATCACGAGATCTCCGACTTGATATACTTGACGTCTGACTTTCTTGTTGAAAGCCTTGATCATCCGTTTTTGGTACGTCTGACCATGGCAAACAGCAGCGAGTCGCTTCTCGTCGATCAAATTGAGTTGATCAAGTCGGGTCTGAATCCAATCATCTTCATTCAAACCCGCGTCTTTCATAATCCTTAAGGAAGGAATCTGAACTTCCTTGGGCAGGACAACTTCCATGCCTTATACCAAAGAAAATGGGGTTGCCCCGGTTGAAGTACGTGCCGTGGTACGGTATCCGTGAAGAGCAAACGGTAACATTTCATGCCAGTCCTTGTAAGTGACTGTCATTTTCTGAATGATCTTCTTAATGTTTTTGTTCGCAGCTTCAACAGCACCGTTCATATTCGGCCGATAGGGAGATGAATTGTGATGATAAATCTTGAACTGTTCGCATAGAGCGGTGATCATAGTATTATTCAGATTGGTTCCGTTGACTGTGATGATCCTGTCGGGGACACCGTACCGGCATATGAGGTTTTGCTTGATGAAGCGGGCAATCACATTTTTTGTAACAGAGGCGAAGGAAGCCGCTTCGACCTATTTGGTGAAATAGTCAATGGCAACCAGGATGAAGCGATGTCCATTGGATGCCGTGGGCTTGATCTCTCCAATCATGTCAATGCCCCACATTGCAAATGGCCAAGGAGCTGTCAGCACGTTGAGAGGAACCGGAGGAATGTGCGCCTTATCGGCGTAGATTTGGCATTTATGGCAGGTACGGGAGTGTTGATAGCAATCAGCTTCCATGGTAGACCAGTAATAGCCTGCCCTTAGAATCTTCTTAGCCATCGTGTGTCCGCTCAAGTGGGTGCCGAACGTACCGCTGTGTATCTCAGTCATGATCAACTCTGCCTCAGCTTTGTCCACACATCAGAGTAAAACACAATCATGGCTGCGTTTATAGAGGATGTCGTTGCTCAGGAAGAACTTGGCAGCAAACTTCCTTAGGAACTTCTTGTCATTTACTGAAGCTCCTTCGGGATATTCTCTAGTCTGGAGATACCTTTTGATTTCATGAAACCAGGGTTGTTCCACTACTTCTTCGGTATTAATCTCGTGACAATGCACAGGTTCATCCATTCGCTCGATGGTGATTTGGGGAGCCTCGTTATCCCAGTTGAGTTTAAACATGGAAGACATTGTAGCCAGAGCATCTGCTAGCTGATTCTCTTCTCGCAGGAAATGCTCGAAGGTGATTTGCTCGAAATGAGGCAACAATGTCAAGACATGTTCTTTGTATGGGATAAGATTAGGATGTTTGGTGTCCCACTCTCCTTTGATTTGACTGATGACCAAAGCCGAATCCCCAAATACGATCAAAGATTTGATCCCCAGGTCCATAGCAGCCTTGAGACCAAAGATGCAAGCCTCGTATTCAGCCATGTTATTGGTACAACTGAAACAAAGTCGGGCCGTGAAAGGTTTATGGCAACCTTCCGGAGAAATGAGTACCGCACCGATACAGTTTCCAAGTGCATTTGAAGCACCATCAAAGTACAGGGTCCATCGGGATCCCTTTTCAGGTCCGTCATACGGTCCGTTACCTTCAATGTTGTCCAAATTCATGATGTCCTCGTCTGGGAAGTCAAATCTCATGGATTGATAATCTTCGATAGCTTGATGAGCTAGATGGTCAGCTAGTACACTCCCTTTTATAGCTTTTTGGGTGGTGTACTGGATGTCATACTCAGTTAGGATCATTTTCCATCTAGCGATTCTTCTAGATAAAGCAGGCTTTTCGAAGATATACTTGATAGGATCCATTTTGGAAATCAACAGAGTGGTATGAGTCAACATATACTGTCTTAGTCGGCGAGCAACCCATACCAAAGCGCAACAAGTTTTCTCGAGCAGTGAGTAGCGAGTCTCACAGTCGGTAAACTTTTTGATAAGGTAATAAATAGCATGCTCTTTTCGACCAGACTCGTCATGCTGGCCCAAAACACACCCCATTGAGTTATCCAAGACGGTCAGATACATGATCAATGGTCTTCCCTCGACGGGTGGCATCAGAATAGGAGGTTCTAGCAAATACTCCTTGATCTTATCAAAAGCAGCTTGGTAATCGTCGTTCCATTCGACTACCTGATCTTTCTTTAATAGTTTGAAAATCGGCTCACAGGTAGAAGTCAGATGAGAGATGAATCTGGCAATATAGTTCAAGCGCCCCAAGAATCCTCTAACCTCCTTTTCAGTACGGGGAGCAAGCATCTCTTGTATTGCTTTCACTTTTGCTGGATCGACCTCAATGCCTTTGTTGCTGACAATGAACCCTAGAAGTTTACCAGACCTAACTCCAAAAGTGCATTTACTTGGATTCAACCTGAGTTTGTATTCTTTCAATCTGGAAAACAACTTCTGCAAATGCTCAAGGTGTTCCTCCTCTGTTTGTGATCGAGCTATCATGTCGTCTACGTGGACTTCGATCTCATGATGTATCATATCATGAAATAAAGCTACCATGGCGCGTTGATAAGTTGCCCCTGCGTTTTTTAGTCCGAACGACATGACCTTGTAGCAGAAGGTACCCCATTGTGTAACAAAGGCTGTTTTCTCCATGTCCTCGGGGGCCATTTTAATTTAGTTGTAGCCCGAGAAGCCATCCATGAAGGAAAAAACTTTGTGCTGAGCTGTGTTGTCAATCAAAATGTCAATATGGGGTAGCGGAAAATCATCTTTAGGGCTGGCCCTATTCAAATCCCGATAGTCCACACACATTCTGACTTTGCCATCTTTTTTAGGAACTGGCACTATGTTGGCAACCCATTGTGGATAGGATGTAACAGCCAGAAAGCCCGCGTTGAATTGTTTCATTACTTTTGCTTTAATCTTCTCAGACATGTCGGGCCTCATTCGGCGGACCTTTTGCTTGATCGGTGGACAATCCTCTCTTGTAGGGAGACGGTGAACCACTATATCTGTGTCTAAACCCGACATGTCTTCATAAGACCAGGCGAAGATTTCAACATATTCATTTAACAGCTGTATCAAGTGTTCCTTGACACTTGGCTCCAGATTGGCACCCACTTGTACTTCCTTCCGGTCTTCCTCTGTTCCTAAGTTGACAATTTCCAACAACTCTTCGTGAGGAAAGATGGCCCTTTCTTCTTGTTGTAGAAGTCTGGCTAGCTCTCCCGGTACTTCACAATCTTCGTCATCTTCATACTCAGCCTGATTGACCAGATCTTCAGAGTTATTGAAGGACGTAGCAGAATAGTCACCCATAGAATCCAGAGTGGATGGGTACCTGCATTTGTGAGTGTGGGTGTGTGTAAGGGATAGCCATCCTTAAACAAACAAAATGCAAAAACGAAAGAAAATGAACACAGCAGTTTATCAATGAAAAACGTCCAATGAATCATTAAACATGGAATATGGATATGAAGATAATCAAAACCCTTACAAATGGACCTACATGCCCCGGGCAAGGCATGAGGTGAAAAAGTAGTGTACGGATTGTTCAAAAGTAATTATTACAAACCAACAGGAAATGTTTGACAGATAATTACTGATTAATAAAAGTACTAGGGACAAAGTCTTTTGCCTCCCAGTTGCGTAGTCCTCCTTCGATGGTTGGGTAGATCCAATCTTCAATGTTGGCCTCTTTGTCTTCACCCTCCAAAGCGTTGATCCCAAAAGGAGAAATCTTGATGGTTGCTCTTTCAACCTTTGAGCGGTGCGTAGCTTTCTGCCCCGCAGTAGTGAATCCTAACCCAAACTTGTCTGTTTTGTGGGGAATATCAGGCAACTGACCCCATGTTGAGCTCTTCCCTTCCTTCATTGCAGCTTTCACATCTTTTAGAGATGCCATCCTGGCCATCTGCTTTGGTACCTCAGCTACCACTTTTGCTACTGCCACTTCAGGAGAGACTTCCTCGAAGTGCTGAAATGGTGTCTCAATGAATTCACCCTCTACCTCTACATACCGAAAGGAGTTCAGGTGGCTGATCATATATTCCTCTTCACCGTGGACGGTTATGATCTTTCCTTTGACAGGGTACTTCAACATTTGATGTAAGGAGGAGGTAACCGCCCCAGCGTTATGTATCCATGGCCTTCCCAGTAAGCAAGAGTATGACGGACGGATGTCCATCACATAGAAGGTTGAGGGGAACACTTCTGTACCTACTTTAATGGGAATGTCTACCTCCCCGTGTACCATTCTCTTTGACCCGTCAAATGCCCTTACAATGATATTACTTGGCCTTAACTCCAAGCCTTCACAGTCTAATCGGTCGAGAGCCTTCTTAGGCAGCACGTTCAGAGAAGAACCGGTGTCGACTAAAACATGGGCCAGAGTAGTTCCTTGGCATTCCACTGACACATGTAATGCGTCGTTGTGCTTTCTTCCTTTTGAGGTCAGGTCAGCATCAGAGAACCCTAGGCCGTTGTCTGCGGTAAGGCTGGCCACGCAATCTTGGAATTGGTCGGCAGAGGTTTCCTGGGGCACATGGGCCGTCTTCAGGAATTTTATCAATGCCTTGGCGTGCGCCTCTGAGCAGAGCAGTAATGCTAACATGGAGATCTTCGAGGGGGTTTGCCTTAGTTGCTCTACCACGTCATAATCACTCTTTTTAATTATCTTCAGGATCTCCTCCATCTCTTTCTTAGAGGTCTCCGGGATGACCAAAGGTTGAGCCCTTGTCCTGACGAGCTCATCTTGGGTCCCTTTACCTTTATCAGGAGAAGTAGGAGGGACAACAACGGGAATAACAATTTCTTCAATCAACAGAGTTTCGGCGGAAAGTTTTATTGGTGCAGGATTAACTTTGGAAGCAACTGAGGGTCCAAAGATTGCCTTTGGGGGGGCAATCTCTGGAGAAAATATTCTCCCACTTTGGGTGATCTTGCTTGTACCAGAAATGTTTCCAATGCTGGCCTCTTCTTCATTAGAGCTTCCTTCGGTTACTTCAACTTGTTTAACACCATGGTAGTAGATTTCTCCACCGTAATTCCATGGTATTGACTTGTCAGAACTGTAGGGGACAGGCCCAAGCATAGTTATTTTCAAGGGAACAATCTTTGTAGCTGATGTAATCTTAACAGGCTTTCTGACGGCCTTGGAAAGATTGGTGGAAATGGTGATAATTGAAACATCTTCAGTAGGGGTTGGAATAGCAGGAATCTTCTCAAACAGAATTTGTTGACTGTCCATCAGGCCTTGGATGCTTTTCTTCAGCAATGGACAGGCGGTGGGTAGAGAGTAACAACAATAGCAATCTTCTTTGCATCCTGGGAATATCCCAGCCTTCAACAGATTTAACTTGATTGTTAACAGCGGAGTCATCAGGTCACTGACATCAGACACATACAGATCTTCTTCAATAGCATGGACATTTCGACCATGCTTCGGCATCGGAGCGGATATTACGTTTGGCTTCTCTGTAGCATCGAACTCAACCTCTTTTTCATCTATCAAGTCTTGAATTTTATTCTTAAGCGCCCAACAATCATTGGTGTCATGTCCGGCGTTGTCAGAATGATAGGCACATTTAGCATTGGATGATAGTGCGGTGAAGCAGTATTCACAATCTTCGGTGCTTCCCTAATATTGGTGAGATTTAATTTCAACAAATGTGGAAGAACTTGCGCAGGCGTCATATTGATGCGGGTGAACTGCCGTTGTGGCTGTTCTCCCCATTTCTGTTTAGGTCTGGACTGGTTATTGCGAAGCTGATCATTTGATGGATTTTGGATCATCACGGCCCCCACAGTCGGCCGGCGCTTATTTCTTCCTACTCCTCTCTGAGAGTACACAGCAGCCGTTTCCTTTTTCGCCGGAAATGATTTCTTGACAGTTGTAGATGCAGAGGCATCCTTCTGAATCTTCCCATTCTTGATACCGGCTTCTACCCGCTCGCCAGTCAGAATTAATTCGGTAAACCCTGCAGAAGAGCTACCGATCAAATGGTTAAAGAATGGACCAGACAGGGTCCCCAGGAACATATCAACAAGCTCTCTATCAGAAAGAGGTGGCTGCACTCTTCCGGCCAGATCGCGCCATTTCTGGGCGTATTCCTTAAATCCCTCACCTGAGGCCATCCCCATACTCTGTAGCTGACTACGGGTTGGCGCCAAGTCAGAGTTATACTGATATTGGCGATAAAAAGCAGCTGCCAGATCTTCCCAACTACGTATCTCTGACCTTTCCAGCTTGTAGAACCAGTCTAGCTGAGTACCCGATAGGCTATCCTGAAAGAAGTGCACCCAAAGGTTTCTGTCAGATGTGTGAGGTTGAATCCTTCAGACGTACGACCTTAGATGCATCTTCGGGCAAGACAGCCCGTCATACTTTGCAAAAATTGGCACTTTAAACTTCGGGGGAATCACAATTCCAGCAATTAATCCCAAATCTTCGAAATCTAAGTCGGGAACTCTCTGCAGCTCCATAGCTGCCAGCCTATCCTCCAAGCTTTTGTACTTATCGTCGGCAGGTGGGTATTTTTGTTCTGAGTAGTCTTCATCTTCTTCAGCCTCTTCCTCTTCAGCTTCAGATTCAGACGGTAACGTAACCCCTTTTCCTTTACTGGTTCCCTCTTTAGATGCAGAGGGAAATTCCAGAACTCTTCTGGCTTCGTTCTCAAACATTCTTCCCAGGGTAGCCACCCCGACTCTTTTCTTCTTCTTCTTCACTTTCTCTGGCTCTTTTTTCCCAAGCAGTGCCTTTAGATCCTCCTGACCCTTTGCTAAGGTCATTAGAAGATGTTGAAACTGTGAGTTTTGAGACTGTAGATCTTTGACCGTCTGTTCGAGATCCATCTTACTGAAATAAACAACAGAAAGATAAGGAAACCTGGTGTGGAGACCTGCTTATGCACATGATGAATGATATGTTTATTTATGCAATGCATTCAAGGATTTAGAAATTCACAATTGTTGCAGACAAAAAGAACACACGTCATATTAATAAGAAGAAATTTTGTCAGTACATAAATGCCCTATGGGCCAAATATTACAAAAACTTCTCAAGGTAAAAAGACGTTGCGCATCCTCTTTGGTGCGATGTAGGTGTTGATGGTCTCTTCCTCATGGAGTTGGCGGGTAAGCTCCAAAACCTTCTTCTCACTGGCGTAGAAGCTGGCTTCAAAAGTATCCCTTTCTTCCTTGAGTTGGATCCAACTCTTCTGCATCTCCTCCCATGATGTTGGCATGTCAGGATGTAGGACGGTGTAGGGAACCTCTCCTTCCTTAACAGGCTCTTTGATTAAAGGGAGAATGTGGGGGTAAGGCATCATGAGGCTCTGGGCTCGGGTCCTTACCCACTTGAGATAAGGCTCAAGAGGAATGGAGTTCTTGTGCCCCAGCGTCTTGCTATCTACCTTGTTAGGAATCCTCCAAGCTCTGATGAATCTTTGGCGAAGTCCTTGCGCATCGTTGTCGAAGTCAAAAACTAGGTCAGGAATCAGCATGTCATGGGGGCCATCCCTCCGTGCATATCCAAATTGTCTCAAAGCTAGACAAGGGTTGTAGGTAATGCCTCCCCTAATGCCAAGTAATGGAACATTGGGGAACTCTCCACAACGATCGACGATGATGACATTTTCTCTGGACCGAGAACACCAATGTACATCAGAGTGTGTGAGGGTCATCAATCGTTGTGACCACCTTAAGCCTTGGTCATTCTTCAAAACAGATTGTGGAAGGTGCGAAATAAACCACCTTGCAAGGAGAGGAGTACAGCACATGAGAACACCTCTCTTTCTCACTGTTCGTGTGTAAAATGAGTGGAGGATGTCCCCAAGCAATGTTGGTATCAGATTCCTGGATAAGAAGATCTTGACGGCGTTGACATCTATAAGCTGGTCAGGATTTGGGAACAAGACCAACCCATAAATGAGGAGTGCCACAATTTCTTCAAAGGCTTGTAGATCCAAGGAATTCCAACACTCTTGTGCCTTCTCAAACAAGAATTTTGCCAAGAAGCCTTTGACACCGCTTCTAGTTTCCCAATGCCCCTTGATGTCAGATGGTTGCAAGTGTAGTGCTTGAGCAACATCTTCAGGCTTTGGTTCCTTTTCCGTACCGTTGAAAGGTAGTTGATTAAGAATAGGAATTCTCAGGAGTTGAGAAAATTCCTCCAAAGTGGGCACCAATTGGTAGTCAGGGAATGTGAAACAGTGGTGAAGGGGGTCAAAGAACTGGAACAAAACCTTCATCATGTCCTCTTCAATGCTGGTGCTGACTAGGCTGAGCAGTCTACCATGTCTTTCACTGAAGGGAGAGCTTTCGGGAATTCTAGATGTGAGCTCCTTTAGTTGAGGAGGGATCCTCACAAGGTTGACTTGGATAGTTTTCCTGCGAGGAATTTCCATGACCTACAAAACAAGAACAAAGGTGAAGATCCAAACCCTTGAAATGGTTAGTGGATGCATATGATGCCTTATGATGTTTATGATGTATGCACAAACACATGTACAAGCAATTCACACAAAGCCCTAGCTTCAGGCTTGCATGAGGTTTCATAGGTAAGTACCCTCTTGAATGTAGTTGGCTCAAAAACCTGTCCTATAAATAGTAACCGGGTTCTAAGGAGCTCAATATCATTGGATTGTTTTCCATGTTCATTGTTTTGGTTTAGCCACTTAACTAGAGACCAAAATATTCCAAGAAAACAACCCTCAATGAGTGTAGTATCGAGTATCTACCAACTTCGGACTGCACCAAAGCCGGTCATCTCACTACTCCTAATAAAAGGCCAAGATGGTCAAGTAAGGTTCTAGGTCATTAGTGCTTAGTGACATCACTCAGTGGCCCCGTACTCTCCTTGATTGAACTCAAGGGTTACCAGTACTCACAAATATGTCGCACTAATATAGCTATTGCTTCAACCGTGTCGGTATACCCTGCACAGTTTCCACAATGTATTGCTATCTATGAATGTTTCCCAAATCCGGGTGTAGGATTTCAAGCCCAAACAAGAGAACCACAAAGGTAAAGCAATCAAAGCAAACAATTAATCATGCAAGAGGGTGATCTAAAACCCTAAGGTAACCCTACTTTTAAATTTCTCCCCAGCAGAGTCGCCATTTCTGTGATACGGTGGGAGAACTGACTTGAGGTTTGCGTTTTGTATTCGCACTTGTTCGGTTTAGCAAGAGTCGCCACCGACTTTTTATTTTATCCTAAAGGAAAGGTTAAAAAGCACAGGAAAAACCTTTTGAGATGTTTCGTGGGTTCGGGGGGTAGATTATGAAAAGGGAAGGTATTAGCACCCCTTTCATCCATGGTTATACATGGGCTCTTAGTTACTTGTTTTAGATCACTTGCCTTGATTTTCAATTGCTTGAAATGGTGGTGTGTGTGTGTGTTTTGAAAATGTTTTGAAAAAGAGGCCTTGTCTAGGCAACCGTTGTAACAATTCTTTACTCGAATGTTTTACAAAGGTGTGTATCTTTTCGAAAAGATGTTTCAAATGTTTTGAAAGTTGTTTTGAAATTGTGTTTGTGGAGTGTGATTTTGAAAAGTAGGCAAGTGTGTTTTGCAAGTTTGATCAAGTAACTAAGAGTTGTCTACCCCTAAATTTACTCAAAGATTTTTCTCATGTTTTAACCCTTTTAACAATTTTGTTCCACCATTGTATTTGGTGCGCAATCTTGCGTTAGGATGTTAACGGGACGGGCGCGGGTCATCGTATGTACTATGAATGCAATGGTGCCAAGTGTCTTTGGCAATTTTGCTTGAAGGGACTATGATCATTTTGATTAGGCAACTTTCGAAAGCGTCATCGAGGGACTTATGATCATTTGAATTGTTTTGCCAAAGAAACTCGACGTGCAAACATGGCCCATTTTGGAAGGCAAAGAGTGGGATTATCCTAGGGGGTGCAAGTGTGAATAGTGTGTTGATTGTCATGCATTTGTCTTGTGTTAGGTTATCTAGCGTTTGATTTTATTTACATACAAACCCTAGGTCTAAACATGGTATATTTGAAAGCGATAAATTGCGGGAATTTAAAGTCTACGCTATTACAAATGGGTATCCGAGAGTGGGGGTACAAATATTTACAAATGGGGATGAGACTTATTAGGAGAGTAGTGTCCAAATATTTACAACAAAATCTACTCAATCGCAATCTCAAATGTAAAGTAATAGCAATGTAAAAAGACAAGCAAATGTAAATGTATTAATGTATTTGTGTAAGTATAGGTGAATATTTATAAATGAAATGTTAACTTAATGTAAGATTAAGTATTTATTTATTCTTTTTGTATTTTTGTATTTTTGTTAATATGTACAAAACTAAGGATTTAATAAAAAGGAAAGAAAATGTTTAAGAATTCTATTTTTTTTTAAATATATTTCTATGAATACTCTATACAAGAGTTTTAATAAAAAGGAAAAAGAAGTTTTAAGAAAAATTAATGTTTTATGTGTTTTAGTTAGTAATTTTATGTACAAATGTTTTAGTTAAAAAAAAAGAATATTCAACCTAAAAGTCTATTTTTTTTTATGTATTTCCTATAAATGTTTCATACAAGGCTTACATTTAAATAAAAAAAGTTTTGATAAAAAAAGAAAGAAAAAAGTTTAAACTTAATAATATCTAATATTCATGTATTTTAGTATATATAAAAAAAGTATGGTTAATAAAATTTAATGTAAAAATAAAATTAGTGTATTTATTTAACAAAGTAAGTTATAAAAAGGATATTTAATGATAAAAGAGTAATAGTTTTTTTGTTAAAAAAGAAAAAAAGGAATGGAATGGGCTCAATGGTGTAAAAGGGGGCAGGCCCAAACAAGACAAAGCATCAGAAGGAGAAATGGGGGGTGCATGCCTAGTTTTGTTGGGCTTAAGCGCTGAGGGAAAGGGCAAGGCCCATTGTGTTTTACAAGAATTTGTAAGGGTTTGAATTATTGTTTCAGAAAGGGGAATTAGGGTTAGGCAACAGAGGCGCCGTTCACTTCGTTTCGTTCGTCTTCTTCATCTCTTGAACCAAGGCCGTTGATCCCCCTCCAACCTTAGGCTACCAGGCGCCGCTTCCGTCCTCATCTCCTCACAGTTGTTCAGTTAACAACAGAAAGAAAGGTAATGAGTTTTGGGCGTTTTAGGGTTTTTGATTTCTGTCTTTGCTTGTCATTATTTTTCAATTATTGATTCTGATTTTCATGTATTATTGTTCACTTGAGGCGTGAAAGGAGGGAGAAGAAATACTACCTTTGTTGGAGACGGAGGAGGACGGTGGCGTCCTAGGGCGGCTGGAGGTGAGGGGAGATGATGCTGGCTTTTGCTACGTGGCCTTCCCTGGTACTCTGTATTCCTTCTTTTAGAGTTTTATGATGAATGCTGAAAACCTAATTCACTTGCTTCTTTTCCTCTTTTGAACGCTTCTGTTGCCTTTGATTTCTTCTTCTGTATGCTTCTGAGTGATGGCCTTGATGATGTTTATGATTCTGAATATGTTGTTGCTACCCCTATGATGAGCCCAGCTCTGAGGGCCTTATGATTTTGAACGCTTTTTTGGACAAAGGCTTAAGGCTAGATGCTTGACAGTTTGTTTGTTTAAGGCTATGGCTTTTGACAGGTTGGGTTTGCAGCAGGTAAGGCTGGAAGCTTGTAAGCTTCTGGTTTCAGCAGGCTAGACTTTGGCTTGCTGTTTGAGGCTACAGGCTTGATGACAGTTTACAGGTTTTAGATATTTTTCTGGTTCGTGGCTTTACTGGTTTAGGCTCGGACAGGTTTAGGCTTTTCACAGGCTTTTGATGCTTGTCCAGGCTTAAGGCTTAGTATGCTCCTTATGGTTTAATGATGCAGGTTTAGGCTTGAAGCTTTGAAAGGCTTCAGGCTTTTTGATATTTGACACAGTTTGTGGCTTTTGTTTCTGGTTTATGAGGCTTGATGAACTTGGAGGCTGTTAGGCTTTGTGTGGCTTGTGATATCTGTGTTATGGAGGTTGATGGCTTTTGTTTTATATCTTCCAGGGTCTTGGCCTTGTGGTCTTTGAAAGGCAGGAGGTGTTATAATTTTTTGTATATTCGTTCTTTTTGAATTTGGTCAATGCTTGGACAGGTTTGCAAGGCTTGAGGTTTTCATTCTTTATGATCTCTTCTACTGTATGCCTTCTGCCTCCTCTCTCTATGTGCTCTGATACATCCTGTTTATATCTTCTTTTTAGCCTTTAGCCTGCTGAACTATAAGCTCCTTTCTTCTCTCCTTCTCTCTCTAGATTAAAGAAAGCATTTTTATTGCTTAATTTTGTCTTTTCTGAAAAAGCAAATGGCCTAGGAAGATGATGTATCTGAACATTGTTTGCCTTTGTCCCTTTCCTCTGCATATTTTCCATATTTCTTGCATACTTTGTGTACTTTATTGACAGCTTTTTGGAGTTTGATATCTTTTGGTATCCTTGGACAATTTTTGACAGCTTTTGGCTTAGTTTGAAATTGTGATTCAGTTTGCCTTTATACTTGTACATGCTGTTTGGAAACTTTGGTTGACAATTTTGGATTTATGCAGTATGTTTTGACAAACTTTGAATTTGTGCAATTTGTATACTTGTGCATTTCATACTTTAATTGCAAGCAAACTTCCATCCCTCTTTGTGAACCAAGAGAAATCTTGTGATTTGCAGAGAGGGCAAACTGATTCCGGCCAGTCGCTTTTAATGACGAGTCCATTTTTTTTGTCTGCTTTTAATTTCATTTCATCTGCTTTTGACTTTTCCTTTTTCTTTGTTTTGCAGATAAAAATCAATGGAGCAAAAGAGGAGTAGCAGTAGAAGATGAAGATTTAGGAAATTTTAGGATGCAATTTTATTTTCCTTTTAATCATTGTAACATTATTATTGTAAATACTTTGTAAATAATTACTGTATTTAAATAACAATTGTACAAATAATTAAAGATAAATAAAAAAATCTTTTTATTGACATTCCTTTTTAATTCTTCTTCAAATGTTTATTTAATTGTTTATAATTCTTAAATTATAATAAAATGGAAATAAATTCCAATTATTCTAACTTAAAATAAATAAACAATTGATAAACACTGTGGTCTTAGCATCAATCAATAATAAACCCGGCGCTCCAATTATCCAAAGCAATGCACAGTTAATCAAACAAAACGTCCACATGCCTTTTCTTTTAATGATTCAATCAAACACTGCAAGCTCCCAGTCAGAAACCTCAGTCCATATTCCAGAGTAAATTGAAAAGCACTGTAGACTTAATTCTTTCTGCGCGCACAAACTCTAGTTCTTGATTAAATGTTAGAGAAGCGTCCGCCTGATCAAAACCTGAGCCAACTCAACCAAACCTTAGCAATCTGCTTGAACTGCTTTAAAATCAATGACAACCCTAAATTTTGTCTGACTGACGAGAAAAGTCTGTTTGACCGATTCTTGAGCCAGTCTGAAAAATCAGGAAAAGCCCGAAGCTGTGATTTCTTGTGGAAAAATAGGAGGGCAAATTTTGGGGTACAACACCATGTGACCTTATATGCACACATACACACATTTACAGATTCATATCCACTCCGGATCTCATTGACAACAATTCTGCTATTGTCGTTTATGACTTCAAAAATCTAATCTATCAAGCCGAAGACGAAGGTGAAGAAGATTGTGAGATACCTGGAGAACTCGCCAGAATCCTGATACAAGAGGAAAAGGCTATCCAACCGTACGAAGAACCAATCAAAGTGATAAATTTGGGTATTGAGGCAGACAAGAAAGAAGTCAAGATCGGCGCTAACTTAGAAGACAATGTCAAGAAAAGATTGGTTCAAATGTTGCATGACTATGTTGAGGTTTTCGCTTGGTCATATGAAGACATTCTAGGGCTAGATACTGATATCATGGTTCATCGTCTGCTAATGAAAGAAGGTTATTTTCCAATCAAACAAAAGGCTTGCCACACGCGTCCTGATATGTCTGAGAAAATTAAGGCTAAGGTAATGAAACAGTTCAGTCCAGGCTTCTTGGCAGTAACGTCATAACCCCAAATGGGTTGCAAATGTTGTTCCAGTGCCGAAGAAAAACGGTAAGGCCTGTATGTGCATGGACTACAAGGATTTAAATAAGGAAAGCCCCAAAGACGACTTCCCACTACCATATATTGATGTATTGGTTGACAACACTGCTCAATGCAAGGTATTCTCCTATATAGATGGCTTTTCGGGTTACAACCAAATCAAAATGGCACCTGAAGGCATAGAGAAGACCACCTTTGTCACACAATGGGAAACCTTCTGTTATAAGGTCATGCCTTTTGGGCTGAAGAATGCAGGCGCAACTTATCAACGGGCTATGGCGGCTTTATTTCATGATATGATTCATCATGAGATAGAAGTATATGTTGATGACATGATAACAAGATCCCAAACTGAGGAAGAGCACCTTGATCATCTGCACAAGCTGTTTGAGAGGTTGAAGAAATACAAGCTAAGGTTGAATCTCAACAAATGCATATTCGGGGTGAGGTCTGGAAAGCTCCTAGGCTTCATCGTCAGTGGCAAAGGAATTGAGGTTGATCTCGCCAAAGTCAAAGAAATCCAAGAAATTCCATCTCCTCGTACAGAGAAGGAAGTTAGAGGTTTTCTAGGACGACTAAACTACATTTCCCGATTCATCTCTCACCTGACTGCTACTTGTGAGCCACTCTTCAAGCTGCTGAAGAAAGATTAAGTGGTAAGATGGAATGACGATTGTCAAATATATTTTAACAAAATCAAGGAGTACTTGAATGAACCTCCAATCCTGATGCCACCAGTCGAAGGAAGACCTATGATCATGTACTTATCTATTTTGATGAATTCAATGGGGTGTGTGCTGGGACAACATGACGAGTCTGGTTGAAAAGAGCATGCAGTATACTATCTTTAAAAAAAGTTTGCCAACTGTGAAACAAGATATTCACTGCTCGAGAAAACTTGCTGCACTTTGGCATGGGCTACTCGCTGACTAAAACAATATATGTTGACTCATACCACTCTACTGATCTCTAAAATGGATCCCATCAAGTACATCTTCGAGAAGACAACTCTCTCCGGAAGAATAGCTCGATGGCAAATGATCTTAACCGAATACGACATTTATTACACTACATAAAAATCAATCAAAGGGAGTGTACTGCCAGATCATTTGGCACATCAAGCTGTTGATGACTACCAAACTATAAACTTTGAATTCCCGGACGAGAATATCATGCTGATTACGGATTGTGAAAAGCCTGGACCGTATGAAGGACCTGAACAAGGATCCCGATGGACTATGGTTTTTGATGGAGCTTCCAACTCACTGGGCAACATAATTGGTCCTGTGATCATTTCCCCCGAAGGTTTCCATACACTTTTCACTACTAGACTTTGCTTCAACTATACCAATAATATGGCCGAGTATGAAGCATACATCCTGGGTCTTAAAGCTGCTATTGAATTAAGAATCAAATTCTTAAGTGTATATGGAGACTAAGCTTTGGCCATCAGTCAAGTTAAAGGAGAGTGAGATACAAAACATCCAAATCTTATCCCTTACAAAGAACTTGTGCTAGCCTTAATCCCGTATTTTTAAAAGATCACCTTTGAACACATTATGAGGAAAGAAAATCAGTTGGCTAATGCTCTAGCTACCATGTCTTCTATGTTCAAGGTCAGATGGGACAACAAAGCTCCCCGAATTACTATCGAAAGATTTGAAGAACTAGCTCACTTCTATGAGATTGACACCGATGGGGTAGAGGAGAAGCCTTGGTTCCATGAAGTGGAAAGGTACCTTGAAGCTCAAGAGTATCCTGAAGGGGCATCAATCAATGATAATAAATTCTTGCGGAGATTCTCATCCAAGTTCTTCCTAAGCAATTGGATCTTATACAAGCGCAACCATGATTCAATTCTGCTTCGTTTTATGGACAAGAAGGAAGCAGAGAAGATCATGGAGAATATGCATGAAGGTATCTTTAGAACCCACTCCAGTGGGCACACTATGGCCAAGAGGATTCTGAGAGCTGGATACTCTTGGTCGGCTATGTAAACTGACTCTCACCACCACTCGAGGACTTGCCATAAGTGCCAAATTTATGCTGATAAAGTTCACGTGCCTCTAGTACCTTTGAATGCCATGACTGCTCCTTGGCCATTTGAAATTTGGGGCATCAACATGATTGTAGAAATAAAACCTACTGCCTCTAATGGACGCCATTTCATTCTTGTCGTCATTAACTACTTTACCAAGTGGGTTGAAGCAACTTCATTTGCCTCAGTTTTCAAGAACGTCGTAGCCCGGTTCATCAAGGATAACCTCATCTACCGATATGGTATCCCCGAGAGGATCATCACTGACAATGGCACCAACCTTAACAATGACATGATCACACTCTGCATGTAGTTCAAGATCAAGCATCACAACTCTTCTCCATACATGCCTAAGATGAATGGCACAATGGAAGTTGCCAACAAGAATATAAAGAAGATTGTGCAAAAGATAGTGGTGACCTACAAAGACTGGCATGAGATGCTACCATTTGCTCTTTATGGCTATCTGTTGAACCCCAAAATTTTCCCTCTCATTTTACTCAACACATGCCCACTGAGATCCTCAATTTGCTCAAGGTTGCCCAAGAGTTGACCAGACAAACTCTCTCCTAAGGCAATGTGTCTCAAATTAGGGTTTCCATTTTCATCAGGATGGGTGTACTCCAAAGGCCTCAAATGCTTTCCATGGTCCTAATATGCTCTCAATATCATCCATGTCAAGTTTCATGCCTTGCACAAGAAGTTTGCTCAGTCAATTGCTCAGATGCCTGGAAATCAACTATACTAGGTCAAAAGTCAACTGTGGTCCACATACAGTCAAACTTCAATATTTTTGGTCAACATCAACATTTTGAAATGAATTTCATCATTTGATCAAGGGTTGATCATGATACCTCAAGGAATGCTCCTAATTCATCAAAACTCAAAAGTTGCTAAATTAGGGTTTCTTAGGAAAAGTCAACCAAACTTTGACCAAGCATAACTTCCTCACACTTTATCAAAAAATTTCCATCCAAGGCTAATTTTGAAGAGGATGCAATTACCTACAATTCATATTCATCCCTCAATTTCAAAATATTCACTCATCAAAAGATATGAATTTCCACATTATAGGTCCTTTTGAAAAGTCAACAAATACACCTTTTGGGTCAAAGCTTCTTACATGAACATGGAAGACCCAATTGAGATGAGACCAAGAGGGTTGTTTAGGAGATATCCTAAAATTTATAAAAAGTCCAAGAACACCTCTCTAGGGTTAAAATTGGAATAGATATGCCTTGTCAAAGTTGACCATTTTTGCAAAATTGCCAAAAGTCAAATGTGCTCAAAGATGCATTTTTTTGCCAAATAGGCCTAACTTTTTATGCTTGCACCTCACTCATAACATGGTCCACGACCCAAATATTCACCCACACATTGTTTGCTTCATTTTTCATTTTATTTTGATTTTTTATTAATTAAAAATTGAATTAAATCAAATAAATGACAACTAATAGCAAAGATTTGTTTTGATCTGATTTTTGGACAGACTCATAAGCTAACTATGTTGATATATCAGGATCAAATTGAATCGAGGTGGATTAGCACAAGAATGGCATGATTAGGCCTAATTTGGAAACAAATCATACAAGGAAGGAATGAGATCAAATCTTCAAAATTTGCAAAGATACATGTAATTTTTATAACCCTAATTCATTCAGGGATATATATTGAGTAAGAACAAGTGCATACAAAAAGGCTAGCAGTCGTGGAAAGCACAAAGAAGAACTCAAATTTTTGGCAAAACTTGGTGAATCAGATTTCAGCATAGAGACTAATTCAAAGCATTCCAACACTCCCAATCGCATCCTGGAGCATCTCTGAAGCTAACTGGATCAATTGCAAGTCATTTCACGCCCAGAAACGCACACTACGACTCACACGGTTTGTTCTCTTTTCCAAAATCGATTACATCAATTCTTGCATCATTAGCACATTTGAATGATATATTTGTGATCATTGATATGTTTGCAACATAACTGAATGGTTTAATTGAATTTTTTATTCCTATGTATGTGTTTTCCATTGCTAGGGTTTTTGTGTTTGTTTTAGGGTTTTTGTCCACATGTAAAATTAGACCAAGAACAATCCACCATGAGGATCGTGGCATCAAGATCAGTTGAATTCTGGTCTTCAATTTCATTTATCATTTGTTTTGTGAATTTTGGAAATTTGCAGGGTTTTAGTTACAGACGTTGTCCGTAGGTATAAGTCACATACCTAAGACGACGGATAGAAGGAAGAAGACAATGATTTGTCATACCCTATTGGGCTGTTTGAATGTTGGCGCGCATTTTTCTTTTGATTTATTAATCCATTCTCTTTTTATATAATACTCATTGTTTCTATTATACTAACAAATAAAGCAAGTGGTTCGGTTGGTAAAGCGCGCATGATTTGAGTGGAGGGACCTGGGTTCGATCCCAGGTCCAGCAAATTTTGTTTTCTTATTTTTTTCTACAGATCATGTACATCACCCTCTCAAACGCTCACCACATGCCATCAACATCCAGCCATGGGATTCACCATCAATCCAATCCAACGCCCCACCTGCCAGAGACTATGGTACACCATCAGGAGAGAGCACCACTGAATCAAGCGTTGACTGGGCTGACCAGCTCTTTGGGCCTAAGCATTTTCAACAATACACCCCCTCTTCTCATCCAGCAAACAGGCCCAAATCTTCTTTCTTTCATATTTTTATTTATTTACTAATTATTTTCTCTTTTATCAAAATAACACATAAATCATTTTTTTATTTATTAAATCAAAATCACAAAAACACCAAAAAAACCTTTTTCATAAAAAATATTTTTGTTTCCTTGAATTAATTAATTTAGTTAAATTAAGGCAATTAAATCTTATTTTTCATGATTAAAAACAATTAGAAATTAGGGTTTTAATTTTGTATATAATTAATTTTTTTCTTCAAAAAATAACTTAAATATTTTTCAATTAGGGTTTTTAGGTTCTTTTTAATCATCCTCACATTTAACTTGCCGCACGCATTTCAATTACTTTTTATTATTAATGTAACTGTTGATGGTTTGTAATAGTTTTAAATTAGGGTTTTATTTATTGCTCTTATTCCCAAGTTTTGGTTATGTAATCCCCATCCCCGAGGTCCTGTAATAGTTAGGGTTTCTATTTCCGTACTTTAAAATTCCTGCAATTTTTAACTGTCTAGATGCATGGCTAATAGGATTGTATGGGAAGAATGCTTGAAAATTAAAACGGTAGATAACCTAATTGTTGGAAGATAAATTAATTGAAAACATACACTCGCACATGCTCACTTCTAGGGTTTACTCCACTCCGGTTGCCTTCGATTAAACGGTCATGAGGTATAGGGTTTATTAGTGGTCGTCCTCTAGCCCCGAAAGATCTAAAAATGACCCATTCAGATGTTTCCTCGGAAAAGATCTTTAAGGCTTTAGGATGATTACTAACATTTCTTAACATTGCCTTTGTGATCGTATTTGTCCCTTCAAACGTTCCTTAAAACTCCAACGACGGTGCTACCTATTCCTTAATAATGGGATTGCGCTGTCTAAAGGAAAACGAACATACTTTTTCGAGTAGGTAGATTAGTTCCTAGGTACTTACTCAAACAAACAAATCTTTTTCACACCAACACTTTCCCAAACAAAGTTTTCAAAAACAACTTCGCCACACCCTTGAGGACTGATACAAGGGTTATCACGAAGTAAAACAAAACTTTTCAAAACAAGCAAACATAAACACACAAAATAAATTTTAAAATGAGCAAGTACCTAAGAGCCCGTAGAAAACTACGGATAGAAAGGGTGCTAACACCTTCCCTTTCTATAATCTACCCCCGTACTCAGAAACATCTTGAAAAAGGTTTTTTTTTGTTCTTTTTCCTTTTCCTAATTGGATAAAATAAAAGTCGATGGCGACTCTTTCTTACCGCGACATTTTGCGAACAAAAAACACAAACCAGTATTAACAGTCGGTTCTGCCACCATATCACACTATCGTACTTCGGCACGAACATCAACTGGGGCAACCCCTTTTTCTTTGGTCTATGGCATGGAAGTTGTCTTGCCTGTCAAAGTCCATATTCCTTCTATAAGGATTATGAAAGAAGCAGACTTAGACGAAGATGAATGGATATAGACAAGGTTTGATCAGTTGAATTTGAGTGACGAGAAGAGGCTGGTTTCTTTCTATCATGGTTAGGTATACCAGAAGCGTATGATCAAAGCTTTCAACAAAAAGATTAAACATATGGTGTACCAGGCTGGTGACTTGGTAATAAAGTGAATTATTATACCACAAGGTGATCCCATGGGCAAATGGAATCCCACTTTCGAAATGTCATTTGTTGTCAAGAAAGTATTCTCGGGCGGAGCAATGATGCTAACCACTATGGTCGACAAAGATTTCCCGCACCCTGTGAATGCTGACATAGTCAAAAAATACTACGCATTAGAATGACCCGCTAGGTTGACATACCTAGACAAAAATAAGGGAATCCTGACGAACCAAAAGGGTTCGGGAAAAAATAAGGGATATATACAAAAGATTGTACATCCAGCAAGTCAAAAACCTGAAATGGCGGCTTGGGTAAAAAAGGGTTTCCTGGTGGACAGAAAATCCGAGAGGGAGGTCCAGACAAAAATTAGGGATTAAAGCTTACGACTATGTCCTGTTGGATCACTTACAGTCAACTTTATTACTAAGTGTGATACGGTGGGAGAACTGACTTGGGTTTTGCGTTTGTTTTCGCAAATGTTTCGGTTGAGCAAGAGTCACCACCGACTTTTTATTTTATCCTAAGGAAAGGTTAAAAAGCACAGCAAAAACCTTTGAGATGTTTTCTTGGGTTCGGGGAGTAGATTATAGAAAGGGAAGGTATTAGCACCCTTTCTATCCATGGTTATCCATGGGCTCTTAGTTACTTGCTTAGATCAACTTGCCTTGATTTTCAATTGTTTGAAATGGTGCTTTCAATTGTTTGAAATGGTGCTTTGTGTGTGTGGGTTTGAAAATGTTTTGAAAAGAGGCCATTTGTTTGGCAACCTTTGCAATGATCCATGTTTGAATGTATACAAAGATGTACTTATCTTTTGAAAAGTTTTGAAAGTTATTTTGAAAATGTGTTGTGGAGTGTGGTTTTGAAAAATAGGCAAGGGTCTTTGTTTTTGCAAGTTGGCAAGTGACTAAGAGCTATCTACCCTAAATTTCTCAAAGATCTTTGCTATGTTTTAACTCTTTTAACAATTTTTTTCCACCATTGTATTTGGTGGACAATCTTGTGTTAGGATGTTAACAGGACGGGCGCGGGTCATCGTTTAGACCATGATTGCAATGGTGCCAAGTATCTTTGGGCAATTTTTCCTTTAAGGGACTTGATCATTTTTCAGGCAACTTTCGAAAGCGTCGTCGAGGGACTATGATCATTTGAATTTGTTTTGTTTTGCCAAAGATACCTAACATGCAATATGGCCCATTATTGAAGGCAACAAGTGGAGTAACCCTAGGGGTGCAAGTGTGATTGGTGTTGTCCATTTTCATGCTTTGTTATCTTTGAATTAGGTCAAGTTAATTGTTTGGTTGATTTTTTGCATACAAACCCTAGGTCTATCATGGCATATTTAGAAAGCTTTAAAATACGGAATTAAAAGTCCTAAATTATTACACAATGATCATGGGGATGGAGGTACAAATGTCCAAATGGGGATGAGACTTAATAGGAGAGTGGTATCCCAATATTTACAACCAAATCGAAAATATAAAATGTATCAAATGTACAAGAATAAACAAATGTGTATGTGTAAATGTATTTGTGTAAGTGTATGATTTATTTACAAGTGAAATAAAAATAATAAAAAAGTTAATTTTGGATATTTTCATGTTTAGGGCAAAACCCTAATTTTTATAAATAAAAGGTATTTATTATTTAATATATGCAATATTTATTAATTATGTACAAAAAATAAATTAAAGAAGGTATATTGTAAAAAAAGTATTTTTGAGGTCAAAATATTAAGAAAAATAAAATGTATTAGTTCTTTGTATTTTCCCTAAATATACTAATAAATATATAAGTATTTTACATTATTTATTATATATATATTATATGTACAAAAATAAAATATTTAATATTATATAAAAAAAATATATTTATTATAAAATGTTTTCAAGAGATAACATAAAAATAAAAAAATCAGAAATAAAATGTGTTTGTATTATTTTTTATATTTTTAAAATAAAAGTATACTTATTTATTTATTTACAAAACTAAATAAAGCCAAATAAATATCAAAATAAATGCAAAAATATGGGAAAAAATAATTTTAATATTTTTTATGCTTTGTCAACAATAAATAAGTCAGAAACAAAAATCAAAAGTAAAAAATAATGAAAATAAAATGCAATGGGCCAAGGAGGTGCAAATGTGAAATAGTGGTGTGAAAAGAAAAACAAATCTCAGGCCCAGCCCAAGACTCTGTCTTCTTCAACCTCTAGCTTCTTTGAACAAAACGCGTGCCTCTGCTATCTCAAGATCCTTGGACTTTTAGCTCAAACTCACAACATGAAAAATGTTAAGCATCAAGCCACGATTCCAGACATATAAAAAACTTAACCTAACTCTCAGAAATGAGAGAGAATTTCTCCATCCCTAATTCTTAACCTAAGTTTTTGTCAATGTTCAGGTTCAAAATACTCGCAGCATATGCAATATAAATGGAAAGTAAAGATATGTATGGCTTCAGGGACATGAGTAGAACATTTTTCATTCACAAACTTAGAGCTAACTCTTCCTATATTGAGAGATAGAAGTCCATGAACTTACCTGTTCAGCTTGGATCGTGTCTGACAATGGAGGCACCTTCAAGGCAAAATGAGGATTGGTACAGCTTGCTTGAAGTTCAGAGATGCTATTCCAACCTTTAGTTTGCTTTGAAACCAAGTGAATCAAGCTATAGCAATCCACCTACAAAACAGAAAATGTGAAAATGGTGAAGTTGGTTAGAGGTGTTACAGTTTGCTTCCAAGGCTTGGGACAGTTTGTATGGATGGTAAGGAATGTGTTTGAACTGGTTTGGATGAAAATGCATGAGTGGATTGAGCTATGGGATTCAAACTGCAGCTTATGCCCTGTTTTTGCAGTTTTATGGTGTTTCTGTGAATGGAGAGATATGGAAGGTGATAGGCTCGTGTTTCAGCTCAGTTATGTTAATTGGAAGGTGTACAACAACTTTGCTTAAGCTTGTGCTTGCTGAAATGAGAGTTGGTGTGTAATATCCAAGTTTCTTCACACTTAAGCAAGAAATGTCAACTCGGTTTCTAGGCCAGTACAATGCCTCTATCTATGCTGCACATTTGAGTCTTGATTAGTGGGATATGCCTATGCCTTTGTGCCTCAAAGATCTGCATTGTACCTCATAGATTGCAAAGTTGACATAAAGTAACACTTTACAAAAATGGATAATATGCTTTTTCTTATTAAGGCTTAATCTTGTATGCAATGTTTAAACACATAATGTAAGGCTTGAACACAAGGGGTTTGCATTAAATTTATGAGTGTGAATGAGATAAAGGACCTGTAATTCATCTTAGAACATGCTGAGTTCAAAAATGCAAGGTTATGGACATGTAAATTGGTCATGAACAAAGTGAGTTTTGCCCATATTGCCAAATTCGATTCTCCCTAACCACAAGGTTGTTTGATGAGTTCTTGGACATTTTGGAAAGCTTGGAATGTTTAATACAACCCATCTTTGTAATGAAAATTGAAATTCCAAGTGGAAGCATGTGAAAAGTAGCCATGAAGTTAGGCAAAAATCCTGCCTAAAATAGGTCAAAATTTCTCTAAGTTAAGAATGTTTTGCACCCTTGTTCCAAAAATCATAACTTGAGCTACAAGCTTCTTTTGAGGAAACTTTGTGAATCAAAGTTGTAGATTTTGCAATGGTCTACAACTTTCATGTTTTGACTTTTGTTTTAATCCAAATGAATCTTGATGAAAAAATGGGACAAAGTTAGGAAAAAATTAGGGATTTTCATAACTTAGAAAATTTCTAAGTTATGAAAATTCTTCATTTCAAACCCTAATTTGTGATTTTTGATTTCTTGATGAACAAGTTTCATAATTTGGCATGTTTTGATGAAAAATGAATCTTGACATTTGGTTTTGACCAAAAAGTCAAAGTTTGACTTTTCAGTATACAGTCAAAAATTGATCAATTGACTGGAAAATTCATCTGTCAATCTTGTGCGTTTGGGATCTTTTGAACTTGTTGAACATGTCAAGACAATTCCATGGGGTCCTTGAGTCCATATATGAGCTTGGTTTGCCATTGGTTAAGTCAAACAGTCAAAAATTGCCTTTGTGCAGTCAAAACCCTAAAAATGACCATTTTGCCCTTTTGGTGATCTGATCAAATTTCTTGTGCAATTTTGATCCAAACTTGACCAAATGGTTCAAATGAGTTCAATATGTTGATGTGGGTCAAAAATCATGAGGTTTGACAGTCAATTGACCATAGTTGACTTTTTCCCCAATACAGTTGATTTCTAGGTCAACTGTCCAATTGACTGGGCAAAGTTTGGAATCAAGACTTGAAACTTGGTATGGATAAACTTGGGAGTCCAACATGAAGCATGAAAGTCATCTTAGGCATTTTAGGTCAAAACATCTTTGTGCAAACACAAACCCTAATTTGGGTCAACAGTGCAAGGAGGAGTCTTGAGCAGAGCAAACCCTAACTTGATCTTGAGCTCCAAGGGTCTTGTGATGAGAAAATGTTGAGGAAATGGGAGGGAAAATTTTGGGGTACAACAGTTGCCCATGTTCAATCTTCTTGCACCTGAAGAGTTAGATTGGCAGGTTTGCCTTTCGCATCTCGAAGGTAAAAGGAGATTGGACACTAGAGTGCCCTTAAATTTGCACTTATCAGAACAATGGATATGGGAATGGGCTTAGAGATGCCATTTGGAGATGGGCTTAAAGATGCCATCCGAAGGGTGACAGAATCTTGTCAGAGATGGGCTTAAAGATGCCATCTGGAAGGTTTGTTGAACTGTAGTGTGACGGGTCCGAAGAATGAGGATCAAAAGGGTATCCGTGTCTGGAATGTATTTGAACTGCATCTAAGGACTGAGTTTGTATGAGCAGAAGAATGGCCTCCGTGTCTGGGGCGTATCTGAGCTGTAACTGTGTTTGAAGTGTAGAACGAATATCAGAATGACTGCCGTGTCTGGAGTGTATCTGTATTGTATCTGGGTAACAGAGAACATCTGTATGGAGCAACTGCGTGTTGGGGAAAAATTCTGAATGAGTGACAGAATGGCAACCATGTTTGGAGCGTATATGGACTGTATCTGAAGTTGAGAGTCGTATGAGTAGCAGAATGACTTCCGTGTCTAGAGTGTATATGAAACTGTAACTAGGATTGAGATCCGTATGAGCAATATAATGACTTCTGTGTTTGAAGTGTATCTGAAACTGTAACTGGGATCTAGATAAATGACAGAATTACTTCCGTGGCGAACGCATTGGAGAGAATCAAGCTGCTGTTGTAAGGGTCAGAATGGTATCCGTGTTTGGAATGCATTGAACCCTGAGGTGGATAAATGAATCTGAATGAGGGATAGAATGACTGCCGTGACTGGAGCGTATCTAGTCCGTATCTGATTGCTGTAGTCCAAATGAGTAGTAGAATAACCGTCGTGTCTGAGGTGTATCCATACTGTATCTGACTTGAGATTCTGAATGAGTAATAGAATGACCGCCGTGTTTGGGGTGTATCCATACTGTATCTGAATAATTGTTAATGATAGCCTTTTAATTTTATCCTGAAAAGGGTGAAATGTTAGCTAAAACACAAAGTTATGTTGCATGATATGTATGATGCAAAATATGTTACATCAATGTTTATGATATGAATGTAGATGAATGCATATGTAAGCCGAAGAGTTGTCTTGCTGAGGATAGATGAATCCTGGAGATAAAGAATCTTGACTGCTGCCAGGGAAAATGAATCCTTGACTGTTGCCGGGGAAGACAAAAAAATTTGATTGCTGAGGATGAGACATCCTTGTCGACTAACTGCTGGAGAAACAGGAGCTTGGGTTGTATACCAATCTTCTGGAGATTCTTGTCTTGAGGAGATATTCACTGGAGAACATCTGATTATCCTGTGAGGCACTGAGAATGAACCTTCATTCTGCTTGGGGGATATAAGATCTTCAATCGTTGAGGGATCTTAGGGCCACTGCTGGAGAACTGGCATTCCTTGGTGACTTGCGGGGAATGAGAATTCCTGAAAATCTCTACTGGGGAAGTTCAGAATCTGGTAGACTCGTGCTGGAGAGGTATGATTGAGAATTTCCAGTTTGGTGGCAGGTATCTCTGTGGGGAGAAATTTCACTAGCCTGGTTCAGCTGGGAATTGATGGCAGGAAATCTTAGCTCCGCTGGGGGATTGGATTTTCAGATTTTTAAGGCTCCACTGGGGATTCTGAAACTTAACTCTGAGGGGAATCGAGTTCTGGAAGGCCCTCTGGCTGGGGAATTTGGAGTATAACTCTGCTGAGGATTCTTTCTGAAAGGGCATCAAGATATCTACTTGTACCTTTAACCTATCAGTAATCATCTTTCTTGATTCATAAGGAAATGATTATGTTCAAATGCATATGCCTATTTAACAAAACATTGGACGTTTCTCAAATAAAACATAAGTGCAAAAGAAAAGAGAAAAGGAAGACAACGCAAATTTCTGTATTTGGAAAAGTATTTGTATTAACTTTCTATAAGTATATTTGTACAGAGGAGACAATCATCCTAGTAAGAGGATGCCATCGTAAAAATTGAAAAAATTATACAAAAGAAAGATGGCTATGTGAAACAATTCCATGGGATTCCATTCTACTATAGCCTCCACAACTCTGAATATCTGTCCATTCAATGCTTCTTCTGCCGATGACTGGGTTGATTGGAAGCTTGGAGCTGGTTGGTGAAGAGATTGTCCTTAAAGTGATCCGACGAGACATAATCATACACTTTAATTCCCTAACTTTTGCCTGAATCGCCCTTTCGGGTTTTCGATCCACCAGGAAACCCCTTTTTGCCCAAGCCGCCCTTTCGGGTTTTCAACTTGCCGGGTGTACAGATTTTTTGTTTTATCCCTAATTTTTGCCTGAACCGCCCTTTCGGGTTTTCGGTCCACCGGGATGCCCATTTTTGCCCAAGCCGCCCTTTCGGGTTTTCGACTTGTCGGGTTATCTTACGCGTAGTATCTTTTGACTATGTCTGCGTTCGCAGGGTGCAGCAAATCGTCGCCGTCCATGGTGGTCAGAATCATTGCACCACCAGAAAATATGTTCTTGATCATAAATGGTCCTTCGTATGTAGGGGTCCATTTGCCCCTGGGATCACTTTGCGGCAGGATAATCCGCTTGATTACGAGATCTCCGACTTGATATACTTGACGTCTGACTTTCTTGTTGAAAGCCTTGATCATCCGCTTTTGATACGTTTGACCATGGCAGACAGCAGCGAGTCGCTTCTCGTTGATCAAATTGAGTTGATCAAGTCGGGTCTGAATCCAATCATCTTCACTCAAACCAGAGTCCTTCATAATCCTTCAAGAAGGAATTTGAACTTCCATGGGCAGGACAACTTCCATGCCATATACCAAAGAAAATGGGGTTGCCCCGGTTGAAGTACGTGCCGTCGTACGGTATCTATGTAGAGCAAACGGTAACATCTCATGCCAGTCCTTGTAAGTGACTGTCATTTTCTGAATGATCTTCTTAATGTTTTTGTTCGCAGCTTCAACAGCACCGTTCATCTTCGGCCGATAGGGAGATGAATTATGATGATAAATCTTGAACTGTTCGCATAGAGCGGTGATCATAGTATTATTCAGATTCGTAACGTTGTCTGTAATGATCCTGTTGGGGACACCATACCGACATATGAGGTTTTGCTTGATGAAGCGGGCAACCACATTTTTAGTGACAGAGGCGAAAGAAGCTGCTTCGACCCATTTGGTGAAGTAGTCAATGGCAACCAGGATGAAGCGATGTCCGTTGGAAGCCGTGGGCTTGATCTCTCCAATCATGTCAATGCCCCACATTGCGAATGGCCAAGGAGCTGTCAGCACGTTGAGAGGAACCGGAGGAATATGAATCTTGTCAGCGTAGACTTGACACTTGTGGCAAGTACGAGAGTGCTGATGGCAATCTGCTTCCATGGTAGACCAGTAATAGCCTGCCCTTAGGATCTTTTTAGTCATAGTATGCCCGCTCAAATGGGTGCAAAATGTACCGCTGTGCATTTCTGTCATGATTAACTCCGCTTCAGCTTTGTCAACACATCGGAGTAAAACACAATCATGGTTGCGCTTATAGAGGATGCCATTGCTCAGGAAGAACTTGGCAGCAAATTTCCTTAGGAACTTCTTGTCATTTACGGAAGCTCCTTCGGGATATTCTCTAGTCTGGAGATACCTTTTGATTTCATGAAACCAGGGTTGTTCCACTACTTCTTCGGCATTAATCTCATGACAATGCGCAGGTTCATCCATTTGCTCGATGGTGATTTGGGGAGCCTCGTTATCCCAGTCGAGTTTAAACATAGAAGACATTGTAGCCAGAGCATCTTCTAGCTGATTTTCTTCTCGCGGGAAATGCTCGAAGGTAATTTGCTCGAAATGAGGCAACAATGTCAGGACATGTTCTCTGTATGGGATAAGATTAGGATGTTTGGTATCCCACTCTCCTTTGATTTGACTGATAACCAGAGCCGATTCCCCAAATACGATCAAAGATTTGATCCCCAAGTCTATAGCAGCCTTGAGACCAAAGATGCAAGCTTCATATTCCGCCATGTTGTTTGTGCAGCTGAAGCAGAGTCGAGCCGTGAAAGGAGTGTGACAACCTTCCTGGGAGATGAGTTCCGCACCGATACCGTTTCCAAGTGCATTTGAAGCACCATCGAAGTATAGGGTCCATCGGGATCCCTTTTCGGGTCCGTCATACGGTCCGTTACCTTCAATGCTGTCCAAATTCATGATGTCCTCGTCTGGGAAGTCAAATCTCATGGTTTGATAATCTTCGATAGCTTGATGAGCTAGATGATTAGCTAGTACACTCCCTTTTATAGCTTTTTGAGTGGTGTACTGGATGTCATACTCTGTTAGGATCATTTGCCATCTAGCTATTCTTCCAGATAAAGCAGGCTTCTCGAAGATATACTTGATAGGATCCATTTTGGAAATCAACAAGGTGGTATGAGTTAGCATATACTGCCTTAGTCGGCGAGCAGCCCATACCAAAGTGCAGCAAGTTTTCTCGAGCAGTGAGTAGCGAGTCTCACAGTCGGTAAACTTTTTGCTAAGGTAATAAATAGCATGCTCTTTTCGATCAGACTCGTCATGCTGGCCCAAAACACACCCCATTGAGTTATCCAAAACGGTCAGATACATGATCAATGGTCTTCCTTCGACGGGAGGCATCAGAATAGGAGGTTCTAGCAAATACTCCTTGATCTTATCAAAAGCAGCTTGGCAGTCGTCGTTCCATTCGACTACCTGATCCTTCTTTAATAATTTGAAAATTGGCTCACAGGTAGAAGTCAGATGAGAGATGAATCTGGCAATATTGTTCAAGCGCCCCAAGAACCCTCTAACCTCCTTTTCAGTACGGGGAGCAGGCATCTCTTGTATTGCTTTCACTTTTGCTGGATCGACCTCAATGCCTTTGTTGCTGACAATAAACCCTAGAAGTTTACCAGACCTAACTCCAAAAGTACACTTACTTGGATTCAGCCTGAGTTTGTACTCTTTCAACCGAGCAAACAGCTTTCCTAGATGTTCGAGGTGTTCCTCCTCTGTTTGTGACCGAGCTATCATATCGTCTACATAAACTTCGATCTCATGATGTATCATATCATGAAATAAAGTTACCATGGCGCGTTGATAAGTTGCCCCTGCGTTCTTCAGTCCGAACAACATCACCTTGTAACAGAAAGTACCCCACTGTGTAACAAAGGTTGCTTTCTCCATGTCCTCGGGGGCCATTTTAATTTGATTGTAGCCCGAGAATCCATCCATGAAGGAAAACACTTTGTGATGAGCCGTGTTGTCAATCAGAATATCAATGTGCGGTAGCGGAAAATCATCTTTGGGGCTGGCCCTATTCAAATCCCGGTAGTCTACACACATCCTGACCTTTCCATCTTTTTTAGGGACTAGCACGATGTTAGCAACCCATTGTGGATAGAATGTAACAGCCAGAAAGCCAGCGTTGAATTGTTTCATCACTTCTGCTTTAATCTTCTCAGACATGTCGGGCCTCATTCGGCAGACTTTTTGCTTGATCGGTGGACAATCCTCTCTTGTAGAGAGACGGTGAACCACGATGTCTGTGTCTAAACCCGACATGTCTTCGTAAGACCAGGCGAAGATTTCAACGTACTCATTTAACAGCTGTATCAGGCGCTCCTTGACACTTGGTTCCAGATTGGCACCCACTTGCACTTCCTTCCGGTCTTCCTCTGTTCCTAAGTTGACAGTTTCCAACGAATCTTCGTGAGGTAAGATGGACCTTTCCTCCTGCTGTAGAAGTCTGGCTAGTTCCCCTGGTACTTCACAACCTTCGTCATCTTCATACTCAGCCTGATTGACCAGATCTTCAGAGTTATTGAAGGACATAGCAGAATAGTCACCCATAGAATCCAGAGTGGATGGGTACCTGCATTTGTGGGTGTGTGTAAGGGATAGCCATCTTTAAACAAAAAAATGCAAAAAGGAAGGAAAATGAACACAGCAGTTTATCGATGAAAAACGTCCAATGAATCATTAAACATGGCATATGGATATGAAGATAATCAAAACCCTTACAAATGGACCTACATGCCACGGGCAAGGCATGAGGTGAAAAAGTAGTGTACGGATTGTTCAAAAGAAATTATTACAGACCAAAGGAAATGTTTGACAGATAATTACTGATTAACAAAAGTAATGGGGACAAAGTCCTTTGCCTCCCAGTTGCGTAGTCCCCCTTCGATGGTTGGGTAGATCCAATCTTCAATGTTGGCCTCTTCGTCTTCACCTTCCAAAGCATTGATCCCATAAGGAGAGATCTTGATGGGTGCTCTTTCAACCTTTGAGCGGCGCATAGCTTTCTGCCCCGCAGCAGTGAATCCTAAACCAAACTTGTCTGTTTTGTGAGGAATGTCCGACAACTGCCCCCATGTTGAGCTCTTCCCTTCCTTCATTGCGGCCTTCGCGTCTTTTAGAGATGCCATCCTGGCCATCTGCTTTGGTACCTCAGCTACCACTTTTTCTACCTCCACCTTAGGAGAGACTTCCTCGAAGTGCTGGAATGGCGTCTCAATGAATTCACCTTCTACCTCTACATATCGGAAAGAGTTCAGGTGGCTGATCATATACTCCTCTTCACCGTGGACGGTTGTGATCTTTCCTTTGATAGGGTACTTCAACATTTGATGTAGGGAAGAGGTGACTGCCCCAGCATTGTGTATCCATGGTCTCCCCAATAAGCAAGAGTATGACGGACGGATGTCCATCACATAGAAAGTTGAGGGGAAAACCTCTGTGCCAACCTTAATGGGAATGTCCACCTCCCCATGTACCATTCTCTTTGACCCGTCAAATGCTCTTACAATGATATTACTTGGCCTTAACTCCAAGCCTTCACAGTCTAAACGGTCGAGGGCCTTCTTAGGCAGCATGTTCAGAGAAGAACCAGTGTTGACTAGAACATGGGCCAGAGTAGTCCCTTGGCATTCTACTGACACATGTAATGCGTCGTTGTGTTTTCTTCCTTTTGAGGTTAGGTCAGCATCAGAGAACCCTAAACCGTTGTCTGCTGTAAGACTGGCTACACAGTTTTGGAATTGGTCGACAGAGGTTTCCTGGGGTACATGGGCTGTCTTCAGGAATTTTATCAATGCTTTGGCGTGCGCCTCTGAACACAGTAGCAATGCTAACATGGAGATTTTCGAGGGGGTTTGCCCCAGCTGCTCTACCACGTCATAATCACTCTTTTTAATTATTTTCAAGATCTCCTCCATCTCTTTCTTAGAGGTTTCCAGGATGACCAAAGGTTGAGCTCTCGTCCTGACGAGCTCATCTTGGATCCCTTTACCCTTATCAGCAGAAGTTGGAGGGACAACAACAGGAACAACAACATCTTCAATCAAAGGGGTTCTAGCGGAAAGTTTTATTGGTGCAGGAATAACTTCGGCGGCAGATGAGGGTCCAAAGATTGCCTTTGGGGGAGCAATCTCTGGAGAAAATATTCTCCCACTTCGAGTGATCTTGCTTGTGCCGGCAATGTTTCCAATGCTGGCATCTTCTTCATCAGAGCTTCCTTCGGTTATTTCAACTTGTTTAATACCATGGTAGTAGATTTCTCCACCGTAATTCCATGGTATTGACTTTTCAGAACTGTAGGGGACAGACCCTGGCATAGTTATCTTCAGAGGAACAGACTTTGTAGCAGATGTAATCTTAACAGGCTTTCTGACGGCCTTGGAAAGATTGGCGTGAATGGTGATAATTGAAACATCTCCAGTAGGGGTCGGAATAGCAGAAACTTTTTCAAACAGAATTTGTTGACTGTCCATCAGGCCTTGGATTCCTTTCTTCAGTAACGGGCAGTCAATTGGCAGAGAGTAACAACAATAACAATCTTCTTTGCATCCCGGGAAAATCCCGGCCTTTAACAGATTTAACTTGATGGTTAACAGCGGAGTTATCAGGTCATTGACATTAGAAACATACAAATCCTCCTCAATAGCATGGACATTTCGACCGTGCTTCGGCATCGGAGCAGATATCACGTTTGGTTTCTCTGGAGCATCGAACTCCACCTCTTTGGCATCTATCAAGTCTTGAATTTTATTTTTCAGCGCCCAACAATTATTTGTGTCATGTCCGACGCTATCAGAATGATAGGCGCATTTGGCATTGGCATTGTAAGCTGGTGAGGTTGTATTCACATTTTTCGGCGCTTCTTTGATATTTGTGAGATTCAGCTTTAACAAGTGTGGAAGAACTTGCGCGGGCGTCATATTAATGCGGGTGAACTGCCGTGGTGGCCGTTCTCCCCATTGCTGTTTAGGTCTGGACGGGTTATTGCGAGGCTGATCATTTGGTGGATTTTGGATCATTACGGCCCCCACAGTCGGCCTGCGCTCACTTCTTCCTACTCCCCTTTGAGAATACACAACAACTGTTTCTTTCTTTGCTGGAAATGATTTCTTAGCAATTGTAGATGCAGAGGCATCCTTCTGAATCTTCCCATTCTTGATACCGGCTTCTACCCGCTCGCCAGTCAGAATTAATTCAGTAAACCCCGAGGAAGAGCTACCGATCAGATGATTAAAGAATGGACCAGACAGGGTCCCTAGGAACATATCAACAAGTTCTCTATCGGAAAGAGGCGGCTGCACCCTTCCAGCCAGATCGCGCCACTTCTGGGTGTATTCCTTAAATCCCTCACCTGAGGCCATTCCCATACTCTACAACTGAGTGTGGGTTGGTGCCAGGTCATAGTTATACTGATATTGGCGATAAAAAGCAGCTGCCAGATCCTCCCAACTACGTATCTCCGACCTTTCCAGCTTATAAAACCAGTCTAGCTGAGTGCCAGACAGGCTATCCTGAAAGAAATGTATCCAAAGGTTTCTGTCAGATGTGTGAGGTTGGATTCTTCGAAAATATGACCTTAGGTGCATTTTTGGGCAGGACAGCCCGTCATATCTTGCAAAAATAGGCACTTTGAACTTCGGGGGGATCACAACTCCAGCAATTAATCCCAAATCTTCAAAATCTAAACCTGGAACTCTCTGCAGCTCCATAGCTGCTAACCTGTCCTCCAAACTCTTGTACTTGTCATCAGCCGGCGGGTATTGTTGTTCTGAGTAGTCTTCGTCTTCTTCAGCCTCTTCTTCTTCAGCTTCGGATTCGGAAGGTACCGCAACCCCTTTTCCTTTACTGTTTTCTTCTTCGGATGCAGAAGGAAATTCAAGAACCCTTCTGGCTTCACCCTCAAACCTTCTCCCCAAGGTAGCCACCCCGACTCTCTTCTTCTTCTTTTTCACTTGGTCTTTGTTCCCTAGCAGGGCTTTCAGATCCTCCTGACCCTTAGCCAAGGTCATCAGGAGTTGTTGAAACTGTGCGTTCTGAGACTGCAAGTCCTTGACCGTCTGTTCGAGATCCATCTTACTGAAATAAACAGCAGAAAGATAAGGAAACCTGGTGTGGAGACCTGCTTATGCACATGATGAATGGTATGCTTATGTATGCAATGCATTCAAGGATTTAGAAAGTTCAAAATTGTTGCAAACAAAAAGAACGCACGTCATATTAATAAGAAGAAATTTGTTAGTACATAAATACCTCATGGGCCAAATATTACAAAAACTTCTCAAGATAAAAAGACGTTGCGCATCCTCTTTGGTGCGATGTAGGTGTTGAGGGTCTCTTCCTCATGGAGTCGGCGGGTGAGCTCTAAAACCTTCTTCTCACTGGCGTAGAAGCTGGCTTCAAAAGTGTTCCGTTCCTCCTTGAGTTGGATCCAACTCTTCTGCATCTCCTCCCACGATGTAGGCATGTTAGGATATAGGATGGTTTAGGGAACCTCTCCTTCCGTAACGGGCTCTTTAATCACAGGGAGAACGTGAGGATAAGGCATCGTTAGACTCTGGGCTCGGGTTCGTACCCACTTGAGATAAGGCTTAAGAGGGATGGAGTTTTTGTGCCCCAGTGTCTTGCTGTCAACCTTATTGGGCATCCTCCAAGCTCTGATGAATCTTTGGCGAAGTCCTTGCGCATCGTTGTCGAAGTCAAAAACTAGGTCAGGAATCAACATGTCATGAGGGCCATCCCTCCGTGCATATCCAAATTGTCTCAAAGTTAGACAAGGATTGTAGGTAATGCCTCCTCTAATGCCAAGCAATGGAACATTAGGGAACTCCCCACAACGATCGACGATGATGACATTTTCTCTGGACCGAGAACACCAATGTACATCAGAGTGATTAAGGGTCATCAACCGTGTGACCACCTTAGGCCTTGGTCGTTCTTCAAGACAGATTGTGGAAGGTGCGAAATAAACCACTTTTCAAGGAGAGGAGTACAGCACATGAGAACACCCCTCTTTCTCATTGTTCGAGTGTAAAATGAGTGAAGAATGTCCCCAAGCAATGTTGGTACTGGATTTCTGGATAAGAAGATTTTGACGGCATTGACATCCACAAGCTGGTCAGGATTTGGGAACAAGACCAACCCATAGATAAGGAGGGCCACAATTTCTTCAAAGGCTTGTAGGTCCAATGAATTCCAACATTCTTGTGCCTTCTCAAACAAGAATTTTGCTAAGAAGCCTTTGACACCGCTTCTAATTTCCCAATGCCCCTTGATGTCAGATGGTTGTAGATGTAGTGCTCAAGCAACATCTTCAGGCTTTGGTTCCTTTTCAGTACCGTTGAAAGGTAGTTGATTAAGGATAGGAATTCTCAGGAGTTAAGAAAATTCCTCCAAAGTGGGTACCAACTGGTAGTCGGGGAATGTGAAACATTGGTGAAGGGGGTCAAAGAACTGAAACAGCACCTTCATCATGTCCTCTTCAATGTTGGTGTTGACTAAGCTGAGCAGTCTACCATGTCTTTCACTGAAGGGAGAGCTTTCTGGAATCCTTGATGTGAGCTCCTTGAGTTGAGGAGGGATTCTCACAAGGTTGACTTGGATGGTTTTCCTGCGAGGAATTTCCATGACCTACAAAACAAGAACAAAGATGAAGATCTAAACCCTCTAAATGGTTAGTACATGCATATGATGCTTCATGATGTTTATGATGTATGCACAAAACATATGTAAAAGCAAATCACACAAAACCCTAGTTTCAGGCTTGCATGGGGTTTCATAGGTAAGTACCCTCTTGAGTGTAGTTGGCTTAAAACTTGTCCTATAAGTAATAACCGGGTTCTAAGGAGCTCAATATCACGGGATTGTTTTCATTGTTCATTGTTTTGGTTTAGCCACTTACCTAGCGACCAAAATATTCCAAGAAAACAACCCTCAATGAGTGTAGTATCGAGTATCTACCAACTTCGGACTGCACCAAAGCCGGTCATCTCACTACCCCTAATGAAAGGCCAAGATGGTCAAGTAAGGTTCTAGGTCATTAGTGCTTAGTGACATCACTCAACGGCCCCGTACTCTCCTTGATTGAACTCAATGGTTACCGGTACTCACAAATATGTCGCACTAATATAGCTATTGCTTCAACCGTGTCGGTATACCCCGCATAGTTTCCACAACGTATTGCTATCTATGAATGTTTCCCCAAATCCGGGTGTAGGATTGCAAACCCAAACAAGAGAGCCAAGATGTAAAGCAATCAAAACAAATAATTAGTCATGCAAGAGGGTGATCTAAGCCCTAAGGTTACTCCACTTTTAAAATTGTCCCCAGCAGAGTCGCCAGTTCTGTGATACGGTGGGAGAACTAACTTGGGTTTTGCGTTTTTTTCCGCAAATGTTTCGGTTGAGCAAGAGTCGCCACCGACTTTTTATTTTATCCTAAGGAAAGGTTAAAAAGCACAACAAAAACCTTTGAGATGTTTTCTTGGGTTCGGGGAGTAGATTATAGAAAGGGAAGGTATTAGCACCCTTTCTATCCATGGTTATCCATGGGCTCTTAGTTACTTGCTTAGATCAACTTGCCTTGATTTTCAATTGTTTGAAATGGTGCTTTCAATTGTTTGAAATGGTGCTTTGTGTGTGTGGGTTTGAAAATGTTTTGAAAAGAGGCCATTTGTTGTGGCAACCTTTGCAATGATACATGTTTGAATGTATACAAAGGTGTACTTATCTTTTGAAAAGTTTTGAAAGTTATTTTGAAAATGTGTTGTGGAGTGTGGTTTTGAAAAATAGGCAAGGGTCTTTGTTTTTGCAAGTTGGCAAGTGACCAAGAGCTATCTACCCTAAATTTCTCAAAGATCTTTGCTATGTTTTAACTCTTTTAACAATTTTGTTCCACCATTGTATTTGGTGGACAATCTTGTGTTAGGATGTTAACGGGACGGACGTGGGTCATCGTTTAGACCATGATTGCAATGGTGCCAAGTATCTTTGGGCAATTTTTCCTTTAAGGGACTTGATCATTTTTCAGGCAACTTTCGAAAGCGTCGTCGAGGGACTATGATCATTTGAATTTGTTTTGTTTTGCCAAAGATACCTAACATGCAATATGGCCCATTATTGAAGGCAACAAGTGGAGTAACCCTAGGGGTGCATGTGTGATTGGTGTTGTCCATTTTCATGCTTTGTTATCTTTGAATTAGGTCAAGCTAATTGTTTGGTTGATGTTTTGCATACAAACCCTAGGTCTATCATGGCATATTTAGAAAGCTTTAAAATACGGAATTAAAAGTCCTAAATTATTACACAATGATCATGGGGATGGGGGTACAAATGTCCAAATGGGGATGAGACTTAATAGGAGAGTGGTATCCCAATATTTACAACCAAATCGAATCAATTCGCAAATATAAAATGTATCAAATGTACAAGAATAAACAAATGTGTATGTGTAAATGTATTTGTGTAAGTGTATGATTTATTTACAAGTGAAATAAAAATAATAAAAAAGATAATTTTGGATATTTTCATGTTTAGGGCAAAACCCTAATTTTTATAAATAAAAGGTATTTATTATTTAATATATGCAATATTTATTAATTATGTACAAAAAATAAATAAAAGAAGGTATATTGTAAAAAAAGTATTTTTGAGGTCAAAATATTAAGAAAAATAAAATGTATTAATTCTTTGTATTTTCCCTAAATATACTAATAAATATATAAGTATTTTACATTATTTATTATATATATATTATATGTACAAAAATAAAATATTTAATATTATATAAAAAAAAATATTTATTATAAAATGTTTTCAAGAGATAACATAAAAATAAAAAAATCAGAAATAAAATGTGTTTGTATTATTTTTTATATTTTTAAAATAAAAGTATACTTATTTATTTATTTACAAAACTAAATAAAGCCAAATAAATATCAAAATAAATGCAAAAATATGGGAAAAAATAATTTTAATATTTTTTATGCTTTGTCAACAATAAATAAGTCAGAAACAAAAATCAAAAGTCAAAAATAATGAAAATAAAATGCAATGGGCCAAGGAGGTGCAAATGTGAAATAGTGGTGTGAAAAGAAAAACAAATCTCAGGCCCAGCCCAAGACTCTGTCTTCTTCAACCTCCAGCTTCTTTGAACAAAACGCGTACCTCTGCTATCTCAAGACCCTTGGACCTTTAGCACAAACTCACAACATGAAAAATGTTAAGCATCAAGCTACGATTCCAGACATATAAAAAACTTAACCTAACTCTCAGAAATGAGAGAGAATTTCTCCATCCCTAATTCTTAACCTAAGTTTTTGTCAATGTTCAGGTTCAAAATACTCTCAGCATATGCAATATAAATGGAAAGTAAAGATATGTATGGCTTCAGGGACACGAGTATAACATTTTTCATTCACAAACTTAGAGCTAACTCTTCCTATATTGAGAGATAGAAGTCCATGAACTTACCTGTTCAGCTTGGACTGTGTCTGACAATGGAGGCACCTTCAAGGTAAAATGAGGATTGGTACAGCTTGCTTGAAGTTCAGAGATGCTATTCCAACCTTTAGTTTGCTTTGAAACCAAGTGAATCAAGCTATAGCAATCCACCTGCAAAACAGAAAATGTGAAAATGGTGAAGTTGGTTAGAGGTGTTACAGTTTGCTTCCAAGGCTTGGGACAGTTTGTATGGATGGCCTTGATGATGTTTATGATTCTGAATATGTTGTTGCTACCCCTATGATGAGCCCAGCTCTGAGGGATTTATGATTTTGAACGCTTTTTTGGACAAAGGCTTAAGGCTAGATGCTTGACAGTTTATTTGTTTAAGGCTATGGCTTTTGACAGGTTGGGTTTGCAGCAGATAAGGCTGAAAGCTTGTAAACTTCTGGTTTCAGCAGGCTAGACTTTGGCTTGCTGTTTGAGGCTACAGGCTTGATGACAGTTTACAGGTTTTAGATATTTTTCTGGTTCGTTGCTTTACTGGTTTAGGCTCGGACATGTTTAGGCTTTTCACAGGCTTTTGATGCTTGTCCAGGCTTAAGGCTTAGTATGCTCCTTATGGTTTAATGATGCAGGTTTAGGCTTGAAGCTTTGAAAGGCTTCGGGCTTTTTGATATTTGATACAGTTTGTGGCTTTTGTTTCTGGTTTATGAGGCTTGATGAACTTGGAGGCTGTTAGGCTTTGTGTGGCTTGTGATATCTGTGTTATGCAGGTTGATGGATTTTGTTTTATATCTTCCAGGGTCTTGGCCTTGTGGTCTTTGAAAGGCAGGAGGTGTTATATTTTTTTGTATATTCGTTCTTTTTGAATTTGGTCAATGCTTGGACAGGTTTGCAAGGCTTGAGGTTTTCATTCTTTATGATCTCTTCTACTGTATGCCTTCTGCCTCCTCTCTCTATGTGCTCTGATACATCCTGTTTATATCTTCTTTTTAGCCTTTAGCCTGTTGTACTGTAAGCTCCTTTCTTCTCTCCTTCTCTCTCCAGATTAAAGAAAGCATTTTTATTGCTTAATTTTGTCTTTTCTGAAAAAGCAAATGGCCTAGGAAGATGATGTATCTGAACATTGTTTGCCTTTGTCCCTTTCCTCTGCATATTTTCCATATTTCTTGCATACTTTGTGTACTTTATTGACAGCTTTTTGGAGTTTGATATCTTTTGGTATCCTTGGACAATTTTTGACAGCTTTTGGCTTAGTTTGAAATTGTGATTCAGTTTGCCTTTATACTTGTACATGCTGTTTGGAAACTTTGGTTGACAATTTTGGATTTATGCAGTATGTTTTGACAAACTTTGAATTTGTGCAATTTGTATACTTGTGCATTTCATACTTTAATTGCAAGCAAACTTCCATCCCTCTTTGTGAACCAAGAGAAATCTTGTGATTTGCAGAGAGGGCAAACTGATTCCGTCCAATCGCTTTTAATGATGAGTCAATTTTTTTTTGTCTGCTTTTAATTTCATTTCATCTGCTTTTGACTTTTCCTTTTTCTTTGTTTTGCAGATAAAAATCAATGGAGCAAAAGAGGAGTAGCAGTAGAAGATGAAGATTTAGGAAATTTTAGGATGCAATTTTATTTTCCTTTTAATCATTGTAACATTATTATTGTAAATACTTTGTAAATAATTACTGTATTTAAATAACAATTGTACAAATAATTAAAGATAAATAAAAAAATATTTTTATTGACATTCCTTTTTAATTCTTCTTCAAATGTTTATTTAATTGTTTATAATTCTTAAATTATAATAAAATGGAAATAAATTCCAATTATTCTAACTTAAAATAAATAAACAATTGATAAACACTGTGGTCTTAACATCAATCAATAATAAACCCGGCGCTCTAATTATCCAAAGCAATGCACAGTTAATCAAACAAAACGTCCACATGCCTTTTCTTTTAATGATTCAATCAAACACTGCAAGCTCCCAGTCAGAAACCTCAGTCCATATTCCAGAGTAAATTGAAAAGCACTGTAGACTTAATTCTTTCTGCGCGCACAAACCCTAGTTCTTGATTAAATGTTAGAGAAGCGTCCGCCTGATCAAAACCTGAGCCAACTCAACCAAACCTTAGCAATCTGCTTGAACTGCTTTAAAATCAATGACAACCCTAAATTTTGTCTGACTGACGAGAAAAGTCTGTTTGACCGATTCTTGAGCCAGTCTGAAAAATCAGGAAAAGCCCGAAGCTGTGATTTCCTGTGGAAAAATAGGAGGGCAAATTTTCGGGTACAACACCATGTGACCTTATATGCACACATACACACATTTGCAGATTCATATCCACTCTGGATCTCATTGACAACAATTCTGCTATTGTCGTTTATGACTTCAAAAATCTAATCTATCAAGCCGAAGACGAAGGTGAAGAAGATTGTGAGATACCTGGAGAACTCGCCAGAATCCTGATACAAGAGGAAAAGGCTATCCAACCGTACGAAGAACCAATCAAAGTGATAAATTTGGGTATTGAGGCAGACAAGAAAGAAGTCAAGATCGGCGCTAACTTAGAAGACAATGTCAAGAAAAGATTGGTTCAAATGTTGCATGACTATGTTGAGGTTTTCGCTTGGTCATAAGAAGACATTCTAGGGCTAGATACTGATATTATGGTTCATCGTCTGCCAATGAAAGAAGGTTACTTTCCAATCAAACAAAAGGCTTGCCACACGCGTCCTGATATGTCTGAGAAAATTAAGGCTAAGGTAATGAAACAGTTCAGTCCAGGCTTCTTGGCAGTAACGTCATAACCCAAAATGGGTTGCAAATGTTGTTCCAGTGCCGAAGAAAAACGGTAAGGCCCGTATGTGCATGGACTACAAGGATTTAAATAAGGAAAGCCCCAAAGACGACTTCCCACTACCATATATTGATGTATTGGTTGACAACACTGCTCAATGCAAGGTATTCTCCTTTATAGATGGCTTTTCGGGTTACAACCAAATCAAAATGGCACCTGAAGGCATAGAGAAGACCACCTTTGTCACACAATGGGAAACCTTCTGTTATAAGGTCATGCCTTTTGGGCTGAAGAATGCAGGCGCAACTTATCAACGGGCTATGGCGGCTTTATTTCATGATATGATTCATCATGAGATAGAAGTCTATGTTGATGACATGATAACAAGATCCCAAACTGAGGAAGAGCACCTTGATCATCTGCACAAGCTGTTTGAGAGGTTGAAGAAATACAAGCTAAGGTTGAATCTCAACAAATGCATATTCGGGGTGAGGTATGGAAAGCTCCTAGGCTTCATCGTCAGTGGCAAAGGAATTGAGGTTGATCCCGCCAAAGTCAAAGAAATCCAAGAAATTCCATCTCCTCGTACAGAGAAGGAAGTTAGAGGTTTTCTAGGACGACTAAACTACATTTCCCGATTCATCTCTCACCTGACTGCTACTTGTGAGCCACTCTTCAAGCTGTTGAAGAAAGATTAAGTGGTAAGATGGAATGACGATTGTCAAATATATTTTAACAAAATCAAGGAGTACTTGAAAGAACCTCCAATCCTGATGCCACCAGTCGAAGGAAGACCTCTGATCATGTACTTATCTATTTTGATGAATTCAATGGGGTGTGTGCTGGGACAACATGACGAGTCTGGTTGAAAAGAGCATGCAATATACTATCTTTAAAAAAAGTTTACCAACTGTGAAACAAGATATTCACTGCTCGAGAAAACTTGCTGCACTTTGGCATGGGCTGCTCGCTGACTAAAACAACATATGTTGACTCATACCACTCTACTGATCTCTAAAATGGATCCCATCAAGTACATCTTTGAGAAGACAACTCTCTCCGGAAGAATAGCTCGATGGCAAATGATCTTAACCGAATACGACATTCAGTACACTATATAAAAATCAATCAAAGGGAGTGTACTGCCAGATCATTTGGCACATCAAGCTGTTGATGACTACCAAACTATAAACTTTGAATTCCCGGACGAGAATATCATGCTGATTACGGATTGTGAAAAGCCTGGACCGTATGAAGGACCTGAACAAGGATCCCGATGGACTATGGTTTTAGATGGAGCTTCCAACTCACTGGGCAACATAATTGGTCCTGTGATCATTTCCCCCGAAAGTTTCCATACACCTTTCACTACTAGACTTTGCTTCAACTGTACCAATAATATCGCCGAGTATGAAGCATACATCCTGGGTCTTAAAGCTGCTATTGAATTAAGAATCAAATTCTTAAGTGTATATGGAGACTAAGCTTTGGCCATCAGTCAAGTTAAAGGACAGTGAGATACAAAACATCCAAATCTTATCCCTTACAAAGAACTTGTGCTAGCCTTGATCCCGTATTTTTAAAAGATCACCTTTGAACACATTATGAGGAAAGAAAATCAGTTAGCTAATGCTCTAGCTACCATGTCTTCTATGTTCAAGGTCAGATGGGACAACAAAGCTCCCCGAATTACTATCGAAAGATTTGAAGAACCAGCTCACTTCTATGAGATTGACACCGATGGGGTAGAGGAGAAGCCTTGGTTCCATGAAGTGGAAAGGTACCTTGAAGCTCAAGAGTATCCTGAAGGGGCATCAATCAATGATAATAAATTCTTGTGGAGATTCTCATCCAAGTTCTTCCTAAGCAATTGGATCTTATACAAGCGCAACCATGATTCAATTCTGCTTCGTTTTATGGACAAGAAGGAAGCAGAGAAGATCATGGAGAATATGCATGAAGGTACCTTTGGAACCCACTCCAGTGGGCACACTATGGCCAAGAGGATTCTGAGAGCTGGATACTCTTGGTCGACTATGTAAACTGATTCTCACCACCACTCGAGGACTTGCCATAAGTGCCAAATTTATGCTGATAAAGTTCACGTGCCTCTAGTACCTTTGAATGCCATGACTGCTCCTTAGCCATTTGAAATTTGGGGCATCAATATGATTGTAGAAATCAAACCTACTGCCTCTAATGGACGCCATTTCATTCTTGTCGTCATTAACTACTTTACCAAGTGGGTTGAAGCAGCTTCATTTGCCTCAGTTTTCAAGAACGTCGTAGCCCGGTTCATCAAGGATAACCTCATCTACCGATATGGTATCCTCGAGAGGATCATCACTGACAATGGCACCAACCTTAACAATGACATGATCACACTCTGCATGTAGTTCAAGATCAAGCATCACAACTCTTCTCCATACATGCCTAAGATGAATGGCACAGTGGAAGTTGCCAACAAGAATATAAAGAAGATTGTGCAAAAGATAGTGGTGACCTACAAAGACTGGCATGAGATGCTACCATTTGCTCTTTATGGCTATCTGTTGAACCCCAAAATTTTCCTTCTCATTTTACTCAACACATGCCCATTGAGATCCTCAATTTGCTCAAGGTTGCCCAAGAGTTGACCAGACAAACTCTCTCCTAAGGCAATGTGTCTCAAATTAGGGTTTCCATTTTCATCAGGATGAGTGTACTCCAAAGGCCTCAAATGCTTTCCATGGTCCTAATATGCTCTCAATATCATCCATGTCAAGTTTCATGCCTTGCACAAGAAGTTTGCTCAGTCAACTGCTCAGATGCCTGGAAATCAACTATACTAGGTCAAAAGTCAACTGTGGCCCACATACAGTCAAACTTCAAGATTTTTGGTCAACATCAACATTTTGAAATGAATTTCATCATTTGATCAAGGGTTGATCATGATACCTAAAGGAATGCTCCTAATTCATCAAAACTCAAAAGTTGCTAAATTAGGGTTTCTTAGGAAAAGTCAACCAAACTTTGACCAAGCATAACTTCCTCATACTTTATCAAAAAATTTCCATCCAAGGCTAATTTTGAAGAGGATGCAATTACCTACAATTCATATTCATCCCTCAATTTCAAAATATTCACTCATCAAAAGATATGAATTTCCACATTATAGGTCCTTTTGAAAAGTCAACAAATACACCTTTTGGGTCAAAGCTTCTTACATGAACATGGAAGACCCAATTGAGATGAGACCAAGAGGGTTGTTTAGGAGATATCCTAAAATTTATAAAAAGTCCAAGAACACCTCTCTAGGGTTAAAATTGGAATAGATATGCCTTGTCAAAGTTGACCATTTTTGCAAAATTGCCAAAAGTCAAATATGCTCAAAGATGCATTTTTTGCCAAATAGGCCTAACTTTTTATGCTTGCACCTCACTCATAACATGGTCCACGACCCAAATATTCACCCACACATTGTTTGCTTCATTTTTCATTTTATTTTGATTTTTTATTAATTAAAAATTGAATTAAATCAAATAAATGACAACTAATAGCAAAGATTTGTTTTGATCTGATTTTTGGACAGACTCATAAGCTAACTATGTTGATATATCAGGATCAAATCGAATCGAGGTGGATTAGCACAAGAATGGCATGATTAGGCCTAATTTGGAAACAAATCATACAAGGAAGGAATGAGATCAAATCTTCAAAATTTGCGAAGATACATGTAATTTTTATAACCCTAATTCATTCAGGGATATATATTGAGTAAGACCAAGTGCAGACAAAAAGGCTAGCAGTCGTGGAAAGCACAAAGAAGAACTCAAATTTTTGGCAAAACTTGGTGAATCAGATTTCAGCATAGAGACTAATTCAAAGCATTCCAACACTCCCAATCGCATCCTGGAGCATCTCTGAAGCTAACTGGATCAATTGCAAGTCATTTCACGCCCAGAAACGCACACTACGACTCACACGGTTTGTTCTCTTTTCCAAAATCGATTACATCAATTCTTGCATCATTAGCACATTTGAATGATATATTTGTGATCATTGATATGTTTGCAACATGACTGAATGGTTTAATTGAATTTTTTATTCCTATGTATGTGTTTTCCATTGCTAGGGTTTTTGTGTTTGTTTTAGGGTTTTTGTCCACAGGTAAAATTAGACCAAGAACAATCCACCATGAGGATCATGGCATCAAGATCAGTTGAATTCTGGTCTTCAATTTCATTTATCATTTGTTTTGTGAATTTTGGAAATTTGCAGGGTTTTAGTTACAGACCTTGTCCGTAGGTATAAGTCACATACCTAAGACGACAGATAGAAGGAAGAAGACAATGATTTGTCATACCCTATTGGGCTGTTTGAATGTTGGCGCGCATTTTTCTTTTGATTTATTAATCCATTCTCTTTTTATATAATACTCATTGTTTCTATTATACTAACAAATAAAGCAAGTGGTTCGGTTGGTAAAGCGCGCATGATTTGAGTGGAGGGACCTGGGTTCGATCCCAGGTCCAGCAAATTTTGTTTTCTTATTTTTTTTTCTACAGATCATGTACATCACCCTCTCAAACGCTCACCACATGCCATCAACATCCAGCCATGGGATTCACCATCAATCCAATCCAACGCCCCACCTGCCAGAGACTATGGTACACCATCAGGAGAGAGCACCACTGAATCAAGCGTTGACTGGGCTGACCAGCTCTTTGGGCCTAAGCATTTTCAACAATACACCCCCTCTTCTCATCCAGCAAACAGGCCCAAATCTTCTTTCTTTCATATTTTTACTTATTTACTAATTATTTTCTCTTTTATCAAAATAACACATAAATCATTTTTTTATTTATTAAATCAAAATCACAAAAACACCAAAAAAACCTTTTTCATAAAAAATATTTTTGTTTCCTTGAATTAATTAATTTAGTTAAATTAAGGCAATTAAATCTTATTTTTCATGATTAAAAACAATTAGAAATTAGGGTTTAATTTTGTATATAATTAATTTTTTTCTTCAAAAAATAACTTAAATATTTTTCAATTAGGGTTTTTAGGTTCTTTTTAATCATCCTCACATTTAACTTGCCGCGCGCATTTCAATTACTTTTTATTATTAATGTAACTGTTGATGGTTTGTAATAGTTTTAAATTAGGGTTTTATTTATTGCTCTTATTCCTAAGTTTTGGTTATGTAATCCCCATCCCCGAGGTCCTGTAATAGTTAGGGTTTCTATTTCCGTACTTTAAAATTCCTGCAATTTTTAACTGTCTAGATGCATGGCTAATAGGATTGTATGGGAAGAATGCTTGAAAATTAAAACGGTAGATAACCTAATTGTGCGAAGATAAATTAATTGAAAACATACACTCGCACATGCTCACTTCTAGGGTTTACTCCACTCCGGTTGCCTTCGATTAAACGGTCATGAGGTATAGGGTTTATTAGTGGTCGTCCTCTAGCCCCGAAAGATCTAAAAATGACCCATTCAGATGTTTCCTCGGAAAAGATCTTTAAGGCTTTAGGATGATTACTAACATTTCTTAACATTGCCTTTGTGATCGTATTTGTCCCTTCAAACGTTCCTTAAAATTCCAACGACGGTGCTACCTATTCCTTAATAATGGGATTGCGCTGTCTAAAGGAAAACGAACATACTTTTTCGAGTAGGTAGATTAGTTCCTAGGTACTTACTCAAACAAACAAATCTTTTTCACACCAACACTTTCCCAAACAAAGTTTTCAAAAACAACTTCGCCACACCCTTGAGGACTGATACAAGGGTTATCACGAAGTAAAACAAAACTTTTCAAAACAAGCAAACATAAACACACAAAATAAATTTTAAAATGAGCAAGTACCTAAGAGCCCGTAGAAAACTACGGATAGAAAGGGTGCTAACACCTTCCCTTTCTATAATCTACCCCCGTACTCAGAAACATCTTGAAAAAGGTTTTTTTTGTTCTTTTTCCTTTTCCTAATTGGATAAAATAAAAGTCGATGGCGACTCTTTCTTACCGCGACATTTTGCGAACAAAAAACACAAACCAGTATTAACAGTCGGTTCTGCCACCATATCACACTATCGTACTTCGGCACGAACATCAACTGGGGCAACCACTTTCTCTTTGGTCTATGGCATGGAAGTTGTCTTGCCTGTCAAAGTCCATATTCCTTCTATAAGGATTATGAACTAAGCAGACTTAGACGAAGATGAATGGATATAGACAAGGTTTGATCAGTTGAATTTGAGTGACGAGAAGAGGATGGTTTCTTTCTATCATGGTTAGGTATACCAGAAGCGTATGATCAAAGCTTTCAACAAAAAGATTAAACATCTGGTGTACCAGGCTGGTGACTTGGTAATAAAGTGAATCATTATACCACAAGGTGATCCCATGGGCAAATGGAATCCCACTTTCGAAATGTCATTTGTTGTCAAGAAAGTATTCTCGGGCTAAGCAATGATGCTAACCACTATGGACGATAAAGATTTCCCGCACCCTGTGAATGCTGACATAGTCAAAAAATACTACGCATAAGAATGACCCACTAGGTTGACATACCTAGACAAAAATAAGGGAATCCTGACGAACCAAAAGGGTTCGGGAAAAAATAAGGGATATATACAAAAGATTGTACACCCAGCAAGTCAAAAACCTGAAAGGGCGGCTTGGGTAAAAAAGGGTATCCTGGTGGACAGAAAATCCGAGAGGGCGGTCCAGACAAAGATTAGGGATTAAAGCTTACGACTATGTCCTGTTGGATCACTTACAGTCAACTTTATTACTAAGTGTGATACGGTGGGAGAACTGACTTGGGTTTTGCGTTTGTTTTCGCAAATGTTTCGGTTGAGCAAGAGTCGCCACCGACTTTTTATTTTATCCTAAGGAAAGGTTAAAAAGCACAGCAAAAACCTTTGAGATGTTTTCTTGGGTTCGGGGAGTAGATTATAGAAAGGGAAGGTATTAGCACCCTTTCTATCCATGGTTATCCATGGGCTCTTAGTTACTTGCCTAGATCAACTTGCCTTGATTTTCAATTATTTGAAATGGTGCTTTCAATTGTTTGAAATGGTGCTTTGTGTGTGTGGGTTTGAAAATGTTTTGAAAAGAGGCCATTTGTTGTGGCAACCTTTGCAATGATCCATGTTTGAATGTATACAAAGGTGTACTTATCTTTTGAAAAGTTTTGAAAGTTATTTTGAAAATGTGTTGTGGAGTGTGGTTTTGAAAAATAGGCAAGGGTATTTGTTTTTGCAAGTTGGCAAGTGACCAAGAGCTATCTACCCTAAATTTCTCAAAGATCTTTGCTATGTTTTAACTCTTTTAACAATTTTGTTCCACCATTGTATTTGGTGGACAATCTTGTGTTAGGATGTTAACGGGACGGGCGCGGGTCATCGTTTAGAACATGATTGCAATGGTGCCAAGTATCTTTGGGCAATTTTTCCTTTAAGGGACTTGATCATTTTTCAGGCAACTTTCGAAAGCGTCGTCGAGGGACTATGATCATTTGAATTTGTTTTGTTTTGCCAAAGATACCTAACATGCAATATGGCCCATTATTGAAGGCAACAAGTGGAGTAACCCTAGGGGTGCAAGTGTGATTGGTGTTGTCCATTTTCATGCTTTGTTATCTTTGAATTAGGTCAAGCTAATTGTTTGGTTGATTTTTTGCATACAAACCCTAGGTCTATCATGGCATATTTAGAAAGCTTTAAAATACGGAATTAAAAGTCCTAAATTATTACACAATGATCATGGGGATGGGGGTACAAATGTCCAAATGGGGATGAGACTTAATAGGAGAGTGGTATCCCAATATTTACAACCAAATCGAATCAATTCGCAAATATAAAATGTATCAAATGTACAAGAATAAACAAATGTGTATGTGTAAATGTATTTGTGTAAGTGTATGATTTATTTACAAGTGAAATAAAAATAATAAAAAAGTTAATTTTGGATATTTTCATGTTTAGGGTAAAACCCTAATTTTTATAAATAAAAGGTATTTATTATTTAATATATGCAATATTTATTAATTATGTACAAAAAATAAATAAAAGAAGGTATATTGTAAAAAAAGTATTTTTGAGGTCAAAATATTAAGAAAAATAAAATGTATTAATTCTTTGTATTTTCCCTAAATATACTAATAAATATATAAGTATTTTACATTATTTATTATATATATATTATATGTACAAAAATAAAATATTTAATATTATATAAAAAAAAATATTTATTATAAAATATTTTCAAGAGATAACATAAAAATAAAAAAATCAGAAATTAAATGTGTTTGTATTATTTTTTATATTTTTAAAATAAAAGTATACTTATTTATTTATTTACAAAACTAAATAAAGCCAAATAAATATCAAAATAAATGCAAAAATATGGGAAAAAATAATTTTAATATTTTTTATGCTTTGTCAACAATAAATAAGTCAGAAACAAAAATCAAAAGAAAAAAATAATGAAAATAAAATGCAATGGGCCAAGGAGGTGCAAATGTGAAATAATGGTGTGAAAAGAAAAACAAATCTCAGGCCCAGCCCAAGACTCTGTCTTCTTCAACCTCCAGCTTCTTTGAACAAAACGCGTGCCTCTGCTATCTCAAGATCCTTGGACTTTTAGCACAAACTCACAACATGAAAAATGTTAAGCACCAAGCCACGATTCCAGACATATAAAAAACTTAACCTAACTCTCAGAAATGAGAGAGAATTTCTCCATCCCTAATTCTTAACCTAAGTTTTTGTCAATGTTCAGGTTCAAAATACTCTCAGCATATGCAATATAAATGGAAAGTAAAGATATGTATGGCTTCAGGGACATGAGTAGAACATTTTTCATTCACAAACTTAGAGCTAACTCTTCCTATATTGAGAGATAGAAGTCCATGAACTTACCTGTTCAGCTTGGATCGTGTCTGACAATGGAGGCACCTTCAAGGCAAAATGAGGATTGGTACAGCTTGCTTGAAGTTCAGAGATGCTATTCCAACCTTTAGTTTGCTTTGAAACCAAGTGAATCAAGCTATAGCAATCCACCTGCAAAACATAAAATGTGAAAATGGTGAAGTTGGTTAGAGGTGTTACAGTTTGCTTCCAAGGCTTGGGACAGTTTGTATGGATGGTAGGGAATGTGTTTGAACTGGTTTGGATGAAAATGCACAAGTCGATTAAGCTATGGGATTCAAACTGCAGCTTATGCCCTGCTTTTGCAGTTTTATGGTGTTTCTGTGAATGGAGAGATATGGAAGGTGATAGGCTCGTGTTTCAGCTCAGTTATGTTATTTGGAAGGTGTACAACAACTTTGCTTAAGCTTGTGCTTGCTGAAATGATAGTTGGTGTGTAATATCCAAGTTTCTTCACACTTAAGCAAGAAATGTCAACTCGGTTTCTAGACCAGTACAATGCCTCTATCTATGCTGCACATTTGAGTCTTGATTAGTGGGATATGCCTATGCCTTTGTGCCTCAAAGATCTGCATTGTACCTCATAGATTGCAAAGTTGACATAAAGTAACAGTTTACAAAAATGGATAATATGCTTTTTCTTATTAAGGCTTAATCTTGTATGCAATGTTTAAACACATAATTTAAGGCTTGAACACAAGGGGTTTGCATTAAATTTATGAGTATGAATGAGATAAAGGACCTGTAATTCATCTTAGAACATGCTGAGTTCAAAAATGCAAGGTTATGGACATGTAAATTGGTCATGAACAAAGTGAGTTTTGCCCATATTGCCAAATTCGATTCTCCCTAACCACAAGGTTGTTTGATGAGTTCTTGGACATTTTGGAAAGCTTGGAATGTGTAATACAACCCATCTTTGTAATGAAAATTGAAATTCCAAGTGGAAGCATGTGAAAAGTAGCCATGAAGTTAGGCAAAAATCCTGCCTAAAATAGGTCAAAATTTCTCTAAGTTAAGAATGTTTTGCACCCTTGTTCCAAAAATCATAACTTGAGCTACAAGCTTCTTTTGAGGAAACTTTGTGAATAAAAGTTGTATATTTTGCAATGGACTACAACTTTCATGTTTTGACTTTTGTTTGAATCCAAATGCATCTTAATGAAAAAATGGGACAAAGTTAGGAAAAAATTAGGGATTTTCATAACTTAGAAAATTTCTAAGTTATGAAAATTCTTCATTTCAAACCCTAATTTGTGATTTTTGATTTCTTGATGAACAAGTTTCATAATTTGGCATGTTTTGATGAAAAATGAATCTTGACATTTGGTTTTGACCAAAAAGTCAAAGTTTGACTTTTCAGTATACAGTCAAAAATTGATCAATTGACTGGAAAATTCATCTGTCAATCTTGTGCATTTGGGATCTTTTGAACTTGTTGAACATGTCAAGACAATTCCATGGGGTCCTTGAGTCCATATATGAGCTTGGTTTGCCATTGGTTAAGTCAAACAGTCAAAAATTGCCTTTGTGCAGTCAAAACCCTAAAAATGACCATTTTGCCCTTTTGGTGATCTGATCAAATTTCTTGTGCAATTTTGATCCAAACTTAACCAAATGGTTCAAATGAGTTCAATATGTTGATGTGGGTCAAAAATCATGAGGTTTGACTGTCAATTGACCATAGTTGACTTTTTCCCCAATACAGTTGATTTCTAGGTCAACTGTCCAATTGACTGGGCAAAGTTTGGAATCAAGACTTGAAACTTGGTATGGATAAACTTGGGAGTCCAACATGAAGCATGAAAGTCATCTTAGGCATTTTAGGTCAAAACATCTTTGTGCAAACACAAACCCTAATTTGGGTCAACAGTGCAAGGAGGAGTCTTGAGCAGAGCAAACCCTAACTTGATCTTGAGCTCCAAGGGTCTTGTGATGAGAAAATGTTGAGGAAATGGGAGGGCAAATTTTGGGGTACAACACTAAGGTTAAAAGTTCAAATGGTTCAATCAACTACTTCCAATGGCAAAGGACGAGATGTTCGAAGACATAGAGGCAATATCAGAGTTAGAACCCAATGAGATTATTTTTCACATGGCTATATATATATATATATATATATATATATATATATATATATATATATATATATATATATATATATATATATATATATATATATGTGTGTGTGTGTGTTTTCACTTTGTACTCTTTCATTTCACGACGACTTCCTCTTACAAGGATTTCCGTCTCTTTGTACAAACTCGCCTGTTTTTAGGCAAATTATCAATACAAATATACTTTAAAGTCCAAACTTTTTGTTTTTCCTGTTTTGCTTGCAAAAACGTCAAATGACTAAAGTTGAATGAGCATATGCATATGAACATGATTAATAGTTAACAAATATATATATATATATATATATATATATATATATATATATATATATATATATATATATATATATATATATATATATATATATATATATATATATATATATATATATATATATATATATATAAGAACATGAATGAACATTTACTCAAAACTCTAGGAGCTGGGATGACACTCAAGTTGTCCATAAATCTCCACAGAATCCCTTCCATAAGGTTATCCCTAGTGAAATCGTCAGAGAAGCTTCTATGAAATTATTCCCCACAGAGTAGTCTTCACATATAAGGGTAAATTCCCCATAATCTCTTTCCTGACAATACCACCAACCTACAGAGTTCCCATTAGTACAATGCATGGAAATTCTCCCCCCAGCTAAGTTTGCAGAGTTTCTTCTCTTTAGAAAATTCAATTTCCCCAAGAGAGTTAGTTTTCTCAACAGAGCACTTCTCCATCAACAAGGGTTTATTTCCCCAACATGGTTTATTTCTCCAACAGATTACCGATTTCCCAACTCGAGTCTATTCCTCAGACTACTACAAATCACTGACAAAAATTTTCTCCCCAGTAAAAATCATCATTATCCCCAGAAGGTTGATGTAAAGCTTGGAATCCGACCAAATACACATTAACTTTATCTTCCCCAAAAGAGAAGAAGTTTAACCATCTCTTTTATCCCCAGCCAAGTGTTTACAGTGATTTCTGGTAAACAACCGCTAGTCCTCCAAACTATCAAATAATCTTAATGACTGTTATTTAATCTCTCTGGTAACTTGCATAATAGACTAGATTGATCCTATGGGGTATTGGTCGTTTGGATAAATCTAATTTCAAAGCTGATACTCATAGTTAGGATTTGTATTTAGAATGTTTTATAGACGTTCAACTCACTTCGATTACCATGTTAAAAGAGTCTAATGACATGATCAAGTAAAGACATACGAAATTGAATTGTATGAATAAAGATTCGTTTGCAAAGAAATGTTTAAATGCAGAAATAAGTAAATAACTTTGAATGTAAAGAATTTAATGTAAAAAGCATGAATATAAAAGCATGAAATGTAAAAGAGTTTCTGAAATGTAAAGGATTCGAATAGAAGAAAACGTTTAAATGCAAGAAATAGGTAAATGACTTTGAATGTAAAGATATTTGAATGACATTGACATGAAAATGGAAGGTAAACTGGAAAAGATAAAGAGTTTTACTTAATTATAAATGTTTGGTGTTATCATACGTACATTGTTCGAGCATTCGTTTCCCTAGCCATGTGGTATTTTGAATGTTTACTGAATTTTGTACAATAGATATGACATACGAAATCCTAATACTAAGACTTCTATTTATACTACTTCGACCATAACGGTCTTGCCTATAAGATTTTGCCACGTTCAGAACATGCAGAGCACTGCTCCTTTCTAGCCTCCACGCGTCTTCGAACGCTCCAGCGCATATATATTTGAATTCCAACATCCCGCTCGCGTTTGAATTTCAAATGCTTTGGCAATCTTCGCTTCGAATTCATTTCACAGACACTGTCTCGATACCACTTCGAGGCTTCTTTTAAATATATCTTCACAACTGTCACTCGAAGCTCCGAGCTTTGACATTCCCGTTCAAAGAACCGCTTCTACCATTCCGAACTGTAACATTTTGCTTTATTCCAACGAAACATCCAATTTGCTTCATTTCGAACTGTATCATCAAAATCTTCAGCCAACAAAATGCCCCTTTAAAATATGTATTTCGATCCTTTGAGAAACACTTATTTTAAATATATTTGCAAGATTTTGATGTGACCTTTGAGTAATCATAACATTTATTGTGTATGACCCCAATCACGTCAATCACGACGCCTCTTGGATTTCTTAACCGTCTTGAATCAGTATTTCACAGCATGGTGCAGTTATAAAACAATGATTATTATTAATCACGCTTATTACCAATATCAGCCTTTACGCCACCTCCTCCTCAATCCAACCCACGACTCCCACGTATCCTAGTCTCACTTAGTGGATGTTTAAGCTTCCACACTATAAAAACTAATCAACTTAGTCTTTTATTCTTTTTCTACATTCTGAAACTTTTTCTTCCTCTCCTCTTACTAAAACCCTAAAACTTCCAACAATCTTCAACAATGTCTTCAACAACATCATCCCAACTGAAGAAAACTTCTAAGAAGAAAAGTAAGAACACAAGAACAATTATGGAAAGCAAGGTTGGTACTTATCAAGGTCAATCTGTTCTTATCCCTCAAATGATCTCCAAGGAAAAGGAAATGCTCTACGCCTCTCAGGTATTGATTCCAACTAACGCTGCTGGAAAGAGGTTTGCTCTAATGGGTCCTCTTACATTTTTTGAAATCTTGAAAGATACTAGAAAAATCTTCCCTGTTTGTTACAACTTTAAGCCCTTGTTTAATAAGATGGACATCCCTAAGATAGGCGAGTCTTCTGATTCGACAACCATATAAACTCCAACCGTTCCCCCAAAAGATCCCTTTGTGTTAGACTACGTGAAGAGCAACTTTAAACCATTCCGATCCTGCCATACCTCTGACATAGCTTACCAAAACTGGCTTACCAAAGTAGAAGCCAAGAAATCCCAGCAATGGGAGGAATTAGGAATCTATAATCTGATTAAGTTATTGAAACCAGGCTTCACCTATAGTCATCCACTGTTATTTGCATCCTTATATTTCTGGGACAGCACCTACAACACCTTTCATCTCCCTGGGGGAATGATAACACCCACGTTTTTCGATATAGCAGCCATCACTGGTTTGTCACCAATAGGAGAAACCTACATCCCTGATAATGAAGAACACTCCAGCATTATTGACTTCAAAGTCAAATTAGCCAGTTTTTCCAAATTCATTAGCCATTACCACACTGAAGGAGATAGTGTGTCAGATGTGGAACATATTGCTTTTCTCACTTTATGGTTATCAAGATACGTATTTTGTAGCAGGTCCTTACAGGTAGCAAGCAGGTTCATCCCTCTAGCTAGAGACTTACATGAGAATAGGAGGGTATGTTTGAGCGAACTGTTACTTGTTGATCTTTACGAAAGCTTAAGATCAGCCGTTTCGAGTTTAAAATCCCATACTCCCAAAAACATCCTTCTAGCTGGCCCCTTCTGGTTACTCCAATTATGGCTTAATGCCATGTTTGAACCCTCATTATCAACTGCTGACACCGTTGTTGAACATGATTCGGAGATAGCGGATAAAATTATTGAAGGTACAAGGATGCGAAAACTCACCCCGAATGATGATAAAGATGACTTCAAGGTCCTTTTCTCAAACTACATCATGATCTTTTCCAAAAGACACAAATTTGAAGAGACCATGGCACCCTTTGCTTCAAGAACTCATGGACCATCATGGTTCACCATGTCTCTTTCAGAAGCAGTTAAAAGCAAAGAAATTCAAGATATTTGGAAAGCCTTCTTGCTTCCTAGATTAATTTCCTCACGAATCACTCCTTCCAAGAATCAAATCTTCCTCTTTGCCTACCAACCTAACTTTGTTTCCAGACAATTTGGCCTGTGCCAACTAATCCATAAACCTCTATTCCAAACAGAGAGTGCCATCACTTCTGGTCGAACCTTTAAAGCAAGAGAAGCCAAACTGCAACAGGAACAATATCAAGACTTCGCTCAATTTGAACTACTACCCTTGGAACCCACACACTTCACAGCGAAGGGTTTTCTGGAATGGTGGACTAAGTTCTACCAATCTTATATGTTCGATACCCTCTCCATTCAACAGAAACTAACTGATGCGTTCGATGTGCAGGTACACTCCAAGAAAGGTATGTTCACACACGCCAAAGAGATTAGGGCTTTTCAAAATTATTTCAAAACCACTTATGATCCTACACACTTGGAAACCACTGTGCATCAAGCGGCTGAGACCTTGAAGGAAAAATTAAAAGAAAAAATTTCTAAGCTCAAACTTCCTTCAGGGTTGTCATCTGAGGATAGGTATAGGTTGGCACTCGAAATGCATCCACCTAAATTCCCTAGATTGCCTACCTCAGAACTGGCTCTGGCTTGGTTTCCTCCATACCCTTGGTGGTTCACTTGCAAAGAAATGTTCAAATATCTTCAAAAGAAACCAAAGCCATCTGAGACTGTGACATGGGCTCGTCATTGACTCCATGATTTCCCAGGACATCTTCGCTATGACCTTTCTGCCATGTCGATTATATCTAATCAAGGCGCAGGTGCGAATGCTTGGGGAAATCCCAAATGTTTCTTACTTTCTTCATTTTTAACTTTTACCTTAATTTTTTCGATTTTCAGCCATCAGGATAAAGTCCGTTGCTTCGAAATCTAAAGAAGGAAGTGCCTCCCAACAATCTGTCGAAACCACTGATGATGTGACCTTAGCCATAACAACTACTGCAACAACAACAACACCAGCAATAACAACTGTTCCAACTCCACAGGTAATCAATTAGCCCTGATGTTTCGAATAAACTGAAACTCATGATTTAGATCTAACTCATGTTTAAATCTTTTCAGACTAACAAACTCCCACCAACCACTCCGAAGAAAAGAAAAATAAGCACTACTGGGAAGAATCCCAATGCTGGAGGGAATTCACCAACCGCTTCGAAGAAGAAGCAGAAGAAAGAAGTTACCAAAGGCGCTGAACCAACTGGCATTTCTGGACTCGATTCCGGAGATGCTGCTCCCTCAACAAAATCCAAAAATCCACCTTCGACCTCCAACGTAATGTTGGAACATATAGATAGTAACCTTTCATCTGAGAATCCACAGGTAAATTGAACTCGAATTTTTTAACAAAAATAGTTATTCATTACCTTGGTGCATGCCCTTAATATTCTTCGTCTCTGTAGGACATTTCGAACCCAACTCCTATTACTTCGACTTCTCCGTCAAAGACTGCTGCTCCCATCAACTCTTCTCCTCATGGGGACTCCAGTAACCTGGTGCAAAACAAAGGATCCTCCAACATGGCGGTTCCGACTGGAGCTTCAGAGCAACAAGATGACCAAAGCACTTCTCCTCATTTGAAAGAAACGATCGAAACAATGCTTCATAAATCTGCAGAGATTTTACCAGAAACTTCTCTTCAAAAGTCTCCTCTCGAAACCCTTCAAGAGAACCCAAAGGACATTCATGCTGAAGAGGAGAAGGCTGATTCTGATCAAGAGAACGAAGAATCTGCAGAGGAAGGATCTGAGGAAGAAGATGCCCAGAATGGTTCGACTGCTGGAACAGAGTCAGATGCCAATAGCAGTGAGAATAATGATATCGAAGTGGTGGATCTGGTTGATAATGAAGAAGGCAATGAGCAGGAAACAAGTGAAGGTGATGGTGACCAGACCAATGAGCCTATGGAATTCGAAATGGATGTGACTCCCTTGCGCATGGAACTTCCTCAATCGTCTCGATCTCAAATGACTGAAGAGGAGCTAGCTCTACTAAGACGAAATGACCCAATTGGGTATATGAAGGCTAAACTAGCTCAAAGGGACATTCCTCTTGCTAGGGCTGGTACTAGTTCGACTAACAATCCATTGCCCTCAGATGATAGAGTTATACTCCTTAACAGAATTAGGAGAACAATCCTTGATGTGGACTTGTTCGAAGTGCTCAAGAAGGATAGTACAGCTTGCTATACCATGAAGGAGCTACTTACGCAGGTTAACCTCGCCACCTGCTCTTTTCCAGTCAGCACCATATTATTCGATCTTCAATCTCTGTTAGATAACGTGACTGGGTGTCTTCTTCAAGACGAATTTGCTACTAAAAAGGTCCAGGAGAAACGAACTGCCATGGACGTTGCTTATGAGCATGCTTCGAAGCTCTCTAAAGAAGTTGAAGACCAAGACATGCATATAAAGCAAGCCAAAACTGACTATGAAGCTCGAGCTCAGTCTATTCTTCTCTGGGAAAAGCAAATTCAAGAGCTCCAACAAAAGGTTAAGGAGGCTCAACAACAACAATTGGCATATGAAACCAATACTGCTGGCAATCAGTTCGAAGAGCTCCTCAATAAAGGACTTGCAGAAATGGAAGCAGCAGAGCAACTTAAGGGAGAAGTAGCTACCCTAGAAGGAGCAAGGCGTTTTACTCAACAAAGGCTTGAGTCCTTTCGGAGTACTTTTAATAGATTGAGGAACAATGCCTATTTTTAAATCTCTATTTATTTAATTAGTTTTGAAACTTGGTTGAATTTTGGTCTGTAATATCCAAACAACGCCATTTTGGCAATCTATATTACCATTTTGGCATTCCTTTATGATGTTTCGATTACGTTGTTATTATTCGAATCTCCTGCAGACGTGGCTTATATTTCTTTAAATATTTCCCATTAACCTTTAGGATTCGCTTATCATCAGCCAACTATTCGATTTCATATGCATTGTTTGAAAATATCTTTACTATTCGAAAAGGTCCTTCCCAATGAGGTGACCATTTTCCTAATGTTTTATTTTTCTTATCCATGGGCAATATGACTTTCCAGACTAAGTCATTAATAGTGAATGCTTTTCCTTTCACCCTTTTGGTATATGCCCTGGCTACTCTTTCCTTTTGTCTCATTAGGATTTCCAATGCATGCAATCTAACTTCATCTAACTCAACTAACTCATTCATCATCATCTCCCAATATAATGCAGATGGGATCTCGTTTTGTCTTTGAATTCGAACTGATTGTAAATGAATTTCTACTGGTAGAACTGCATCATGACCAAATGTTAATTGGAAAGGCGTGGTGTTAGTAGCTTCTTTAGGAGATGTTCTACAGGCCCATAGTATTTGGTCCAAAGTCTTGTGCCAGTTCCTTGGCTTTTTACCAACATGTTTCTTAATTAACCCTATTATCACTTTATTGGCTGCTTCGACCTGACCATTTGCTTGAGCATAATATGGTGTTGATGTTAGTAATCTAAACCCCATCTCTTGAGCAAATTCTTGCATCTTCCTACCAGTAAACACAGAACCTTGGTCTGTGGTTATGCCCTCTGGCAATCCGAACCTATAGATAATTTGTTTCTGTATGAACTCAATAATAGCCTCTTGATCAGCAACTATTAATGGTACTGCTTCGATCCACTTGGTAAAATAGTCTATTCCTACAAAGATATATTTCTGTCCTTTAGACGAAGCAGGATTAATTTCTCCTATTAAATCTAATGCCCATCCTCTAAAGGGCCATGGTTTAATGATCGAATGTAACTCACTTGCAGGAGCATGTTGAATCCCTGCATGTTTCTGGCATTCTTCACACCCTTTAGCAAAGCCTATACAATCTTTGAGCATGCTGGGCCAATACATGCCATATAGAAATAACAACCATTTCATTTTATGACCTGCTTGATGTGCCCCACATGCCCCATTGTGGACTTCTGACAATGCTAAGTATGCCTCACTTTCTCCTAGGCATTTCAGTAATACGCCTTCCTGGGTCTTTTTGAACAATTCATTTCCCATGAGGACATATGATAATGCTCTATATTTTATCTTCCTATCAACATTCAAAGTTGGATTTGTTAAATAACTCACAAGTGGACTTCGCCAATCTGCATCTGATAAGGTGTCTATGGCTAGTACTTCGAATCCCTATTTAACAGCACAACCTAATTTTATACTCTCTAGATCTGATGGTATAAGTCTAGTAGCCATAACCCTACCTCTTAATTCGACCAAATCCTCAAAGTTTTTGGTAGAAACTTTATAACCTGAAGCCAACTGTGCTAAGTCATTTGCTTCTTGGTTTTCTATTCTTGGTATATGTTGAATATCCATGTATTCAAATTTTCTAAGTAGCCTGTTAGCTATGACGAAGTATGTCATCAGATTTTCCTTTATGCATTTGTACTCCTTTGTTATTTGCTTGACCACTAACTCTGAGTCTCCTTTAATTTCGACTCTAGTTGCCCCCAATTCCAACAAAGCTTCAAGTCCAACAATAAGCGCTTCGTACTCAGCTTCGTTGTTCGAGTAACGAGGACCATCTAACTTATACTTGAATTTTGTTGGAATTCCTTCAGGAGAAATTATAAGAACCCCAACACCACTTCCAGCCCTATGGGTCGAACCATCAAAGTATAATTTCCAAGGTTGCATTTCAACGTAACCCATGACAGTCTTTTCAACCAGTGAATGGTCCACAATGAAATCAGAAATTACTTGACCTTTCACAACTCTTAAAGGCATGAAAGTCAAAGAATATTCTGTTAAGGCTAAAGCCCATTTACCAACTCTGCTATGCATTATTGGTTTCAAAAGCATGTGTTTGATAACATCAAAATGAGATGAAACATAAACATCAACAGGCTTTATATAATACTTAAGTTTCATACAAGAAAAGTACAAACAGAGACATAGCTTTTCTATATTGCTATATCTAGTCTCTGCATCATTTAATACCCTACTTAAATAGTATATGGCTCTTTCGATGCCATTGCTATCTTCTTGTGCTAACATACTACCTATACTAACTTCAGAGGCGGATATGTACAATCTCATGGGCTTTCCCCATGAAGGTGGAGACAAGATGGGAGGCTGAGAGAGATATCTTTTTATCTTGTCAAATGTCTGCTGATGAGCTTAGTTCCACTCGAAGGCTTGGCCTTGCTTCAAACGAAGCAACGGAGAGAAAGCTTGGGTTCTTCCACTTAGATTCGAAATGAACCTTCTGAGAAAGTTAATCTTTCCTAGCAAAGATTGCAGCTCCCTTTTTGATGTAGGTGCTTTCGTCTCCATTATGGCTTTGGTCTTATTTTGGTTGATCTCGATTTCTTTTTTATGAACCACAAAGCCAAGGAAATCTCCAGCCTGCACAAAAAATGCACATTTAAGGGGGTTCATTTTTAAGCCATGTTTTCTCATTCGTTCGAATGATTGGCTCAAATGATGCAAATGGGTTTCCGCAGATATAGATTTGATGACTATATCATCAATGTACACCTGCATAAAGGTGCAATGAAATCATGGAAAATCTAATTCATTGCCCTTTGATAAGTTGCCCCAGCATTTTTTAAACCAAAAGGCATCACTACCCATTCGTAGGTGCCTAAGGCTCCTGGGCAACGAAATGTTGTCTTGGCAACATCTTCTTCAGCAATAAAATTCTGATTGTACCCAGAGTATCCATCTAACATACTTAAATATTCGAATCCTGCAGCAGAGTCTATTAACATTTCTGCCACAGGCATGGAATACTCATCTTTAGGGGTTGCAATATTTAAATCCCTAAAATCTATGCAAATTCTCAGAGAGCCATTTTTCTTAATAACAGGCACTATATTTGCTAACCATTCGACATACCTTGTGGTTCTGATGAATCTGCAGCGCAGCAACCTTTCGATCTCAGCTTTGATCTTTGTGAGGACCGCTGGTGCGAATCTTCTAGGAGTTTGCTTGATGGGCTTCTTGTCATCCTTGATTGGAAGCCTATGCTCCACTAACTCCCTCTTTAAACCAGGCATTTCATCGTAGTCTCACACGAAGCAATCTTTGTTTCTCTTGAGGACTTCGATCACTTCCTGCTTGAGGCCTGGATCAAGTTTTGCGCTTATGTAGGTTATTCTTTTCGTGTTCTCATCCCCCAAATTCACTTCTTCGAGCGGATCCTGCGCCAACATTTTGGCACCTGAGTCTGAGGGGTCCTTCTCGAAGCCTAAGGGTTCTTTATCATAGATGGCATCTAGCCTTTGATCTATTTCGTATTTTTCCAAGGGTGAGCCATTCGAACCATCTCCATTTATTTCATTCACTTCTACAGCCAATTTATCTATTTCAGCCTCTAAGGCCGCTTTCCATTCGTTCTCAGCCATATAGGCCGAAATCCTTTCGAAGAAGGAGGACTCAATCATGAGCAAGGTTGTTGAACTCCCATCCTGCTGGCCGTCTTTGCGTAGTACCTTCGACTCCTTCATCTTCACTGACTATTCTTCTATCCCAATACATGCCATCATGGCAAAGGGTCATATAATAGTGTGTGTTCCTGGTTTCGTTGATTTCGTCGTTAGGGGCACAAGGAGCAATCTTAGCCAAATGTTTGTCATAATTTCTCTTGTCAACAAAGTTGACTGCTGTCATGAAGTAACTCTGGTCCGCTTCGGTGTTCTCCACAATCCCATCTTCTCTCCATAAAACCAACCTCTGATGCATTGACGAAGGAACTGCTCCTACGCCATGGATCCACTCTCTTCCCAACAACAAGTTGTAGTTGGCTTTGGCTTCGATCACCATGAACATGGTGGGCCTGCAGCTCGATCCTACCGTCAAGTCCAGTTGAACTACCCCCAATGTTTGACCTACTTTCCCTTCATAGTTGGATAGGACCATGTTGTGTGGTTTGATGTCACCCTCGCGTATTTCTATCTTTTTCAGCATGAAATGGGGTATTAAGTTAACTGCAGCGCCTCCATCCACTAAGACCTTATTTACGCCATGGGCACCAACCTTTGCCCGAATGAATAATGGCTTCAGATGATTTTTCATAGTTGGCTCTGGGCGCTCGAAGAAAGCATTCTGCTCCTCGACAGCTCCGTTATCCATTACATAGTAACACACTGGCCTATGCTTCATCAGATCTATTGTATCATCCTCCTCATATTCTTCGATTTCAGTTTCCTGTCCAAACTCACAAGGTAGTACAGATACCACGTTGCAATTGATATTGAGTGAAGACTCCCCCTCTGATTCGAAGTTGTCCGTTAGCATATCCTCGTCTTCTTCTGGACTTGGTGTGTACTCCTTCGATTCATTTGGTTGTGTTTCAGAGAAGAGTCTCCTACTAACTGGGGGTTTGTCCTCAGGTTGATTATTTGGTGTAGGTTTGTTGGTGCTTGATTCTCCTTGGTTTTTGATCAAAGTTGCTCCTTTATTTGCCATAGCTTCCCTTTCAGCCTTTCGAATTCTCTGTTGCCTTCGCCATTGTGATCTTGACATAGGGTTTCTTCCTTTGTAGTTTTCTAACCTCACTTCTTCCCTCTTCTCCATGTTGAACTGCCTTCTATATGTCATGGCGTGGCGTGCGTTTCATTCATTGTTTCTCCATTTGTCTTTGCCCTTGTCAGTTCTGACTTGCAGCCATTTGTCTGTTGGTATTTCAGCAGGAATTTTGAACGTCACCATTCGTGCGCCTTTGGGATGAGGACTATCAGGCCCTCATTGAGTGTATTTGCTCTCGAAATGTTGGCTCATCTGACCAGTCTCTTTGTGGTTCCAGCATGGGGCGAAAGGGATTGTTTCGAAGGCTCCGGCCATGTTTTGATCATACACTGCAGAACACCTTGGGCATACTAGGCATTTGGTTACCCCTTTGTAACAGCGAACCAAAAACTCCAACAAACTTTCTCCAGCTTTAGGGTAACACCTGACTAACTGGTTATCCTGGCGCCAGTTGATGCCAGTTCGTGCCCTTTGTTTCCTCTCGAAGTTTGCAGCAATTCTCTGGTTGCAGATGATGCTGCATCTATGGCATAATATCATTTCGGCATCTCCTTTGTGGCACAACATGAGGTAGTCTTTAAGACTGGCATCCCTAGCATAGTTATCCTCCATTTTGTATTTTTCTTTTTCTAAGTACCTCTCCATCTCTTCCATTTCAGAATGAGGTCTCTCCATATCCACCATGTTGACATCTACATCCTCCCCCTTTTATGTCATCATCTCCCCATCCTGTAGGTTTGACATCTTCGATTTGGACTTTTGAACTTTCTGGGGCAGAATACTTCACCAAGTAGTCAAACTTTCCACTGGGCTCTCCCAAAGTATCCCATATTTCTTTCTGAGGGGAGGGTGGCTTTGTGATCTGGACTTTCTCCAGTTTTAGCCTCAGGCCTTCAATAACCTGTGTTAATTCTTGCTTTTGGTTCTCCTGGCCTTCAGTAGCCTGGATCTCTTTCGAAACAGCCAAAGGTACTGCTTCGATCGAAGCCTCTAGTTGCTTGTGGATGTTCTCAGTGACCCCCTTGTTGACTTCGACTAACACCCAGTTTTCATTCTCAGTGCTTTTTTCTCCTAATGGAGTGTCATCTTGATCTGCTTCCACCATATTAATTTCTCCAATGCATGCAGGCTCGGAGTAATTGGTGTCTGCAACATCCAAAGGGTCTTCATCTACTTTCATTTTTGGTTTGTCAGCGAATTTCAATCTGCATCCTTAATTGCATTTTGAATCAGATCCCTGAAAAGAAAACACTGTGAGGTTTTGTGGCCTAGGAAACTATGATATTTACAAAATCCTCTCTTCTTTCTTTGATCTAAAGGAGGTATTTTGACATTCGATGGCACAATGAGTTGGCCATCTTTGACAAGCAAATCAAAAATCTCGTCACACTTTGTTACATCGAAAGTATACACCTTCTTTGGGAATTTGTCACTTTTCTCATTTTCAACAATTTCTTTCCCCTTTGTGGGAACTAATAATTTACAAGAGTAAGGTGGAGCCTGTTTCAATTCAACGAGATCAATTTCGACCTCTTCGAATTCAGGGTAGTCTTCTGCTTCCTCAGCTCCAACATAGGAGACCCTTTCTTTCTTGTTATTTTTAAAAACTCTGGCCTTTTCGGCCTTTAGCCTTTCGACTTGTCGAACCATATCGGCTAATTGAGCCATGTCCCTCAAATATTGTGTGTCTAATTTCTTTCGAATAGAGTAATCCAGGCCGCCAGCAACCATTTCGACTAACTCATGTTCAGGAACTACTGTGAAGCATCTAGATTTCAAGAGTCTGAACCTATTCATATAATCATCTATGGGTTCAGTAAACTTCCTCTTGACACTGGCTAGTTCCTTCAGACTTATTTTAGATTGTCCCATGTAGAACTGTTCATGGAATAATCTCTCCAACAGAGCCTAAGTATCTATGGACCCAGGAGGCAAAGTGGTGAACCATGTGAAAGCGTTCTTAGTTAGGGAACTTGGGAAATATTTGATCCTAAGGTCTTCATTATTTGCTATATCTCCTGCTTCGGTTAGATACCTGGCTATGTGTTCGACTGTTGATTCGTTGGTATCTCCAGCAAACTTTGTAAACTTAGGGACCTTATATCCCCTTGGTAAATCAGTATGCATTATGTAATCTAATATAGGAGAGGCATAATTTGGCCTTCTAATTCCTGTATTGAGGCCATTTTGGGCCATGATCCTCTCTATCATGGTGGTTAAATTATTTTCTGCCAAGATGTTATCGTTTCGAATTCTGTGAACGACTGCATCAGCATCTTGATTTCGACCCACCATGACAACTCCTCTAGGTTGTTCTTCTCGAAACTCTGGGACTTCTAACCTTTCGATCCTTGGCCCTGGTTCTATAATTTCCCTTTGTGGGCCTTGAATCATTGGGGCTTCTAACCTTTGTGCCCTTGCCCCCAAGTTAACCCCCTCTCTGGCTGGTCTATAGGGTGGGTCATCAGCAATTTGTTCTATGATAGGTATGTTTGCTCGAACCCCCAACTGATTCTGCCTACGCCTTTCTGGCGGAGCGAAAAAATCTGCTATTCGACTCATGTTATCCGCGTTTTCTCTGTTTGTCACAGTTAGGGGTGTTCGCGGTGCGGTTTGGGCGGTTTTGAAGCAAAAAATCATCCGAATCGCAAGAGAAAAAAACATGCGGTTTGGTTTGGTTCGGTTGGGTTTTAAAAATAAATCTGAACCAAACCAAACCAAACTAATGCGGTTTGGATTGGTTCGGTTGTTTCGGTTTTTTACAAAAATAATTATTATGTCATACATACAAATATATAGGAAAATATAATTTTATATTTAATTGTTCATACATTACCATAAAAAATTTATAATTGTCAAAATAAATTTATAATTTGATACATAAAATTGCGTATTATAATTTTATCTAAATCTAAATAATGATATCAACAAGATTGCATTCTTAAATAAATATTATACAAAGAATATGATAAAATATATTTTGTGAAAATAGTATTTATAAATGAATAATATTTTATTTTTTATGATTTGTAAATTAAAATGAATATAATACAAAGTATGATAAAATATACACACAATACATGTTAATTTCTCTAAAGAATTATAGAAATATATATTGGTTAGTAAGATTTTATAACATAATGCGGTTTTGTTTGGTTTGGTTTGGTTTGTAAAATACAAACCGCAAACCAAACCGAACCATACGGTTCCACGAGAAAATGACCCAAACACATCCGAACCAAATGCGGTTTTTTGCGGTTTCGGTTTGGTTCGATTCAGTTTTGCGGTTTTCTATTGGGCCGGTTTGGTTTTGAACACCCCTAGTCACAGTTACATTTTGTACTATTGGGGAAAAGATCTCTTGCATAGTTTGTGCTAACACTCCTATCATATTATGGTTACTATCATCCATTAATTGCCTAAAAGCCATCTAATTTTCTGTGGTTAAGATAGGCAATGCACTATAACCTACTGAACCTTGGTTATTTGTCATAAATTGATTAGCCCTAGATCTAGACCCTACTTGTGGTGACGTATTCGATGTCGAAGTGTGCAGACCCGCCATAAAAGATGTTGGCATCCCATAAGAGGAATTTCTGTGTCTGTTACCATCGAAACCGGGTGGTCTAGTTAGTGGGGTGGCGAAATGGGTTTGTGTCCCTGATGGTGGGACAAATCCCCCAGGATAACCAGTGGTTCCTGTATTTCCTAGGATCAAACTGTTAGTCGACATGCCACTTGTTCCATTCGTGGCTACACTACTAGTAGAGGATGCGACAGACTGTGCGCTCGAAGGGATCGCATTAGACGTTCCCGTCGAAGCAGACATATTAGTGCCTGTTCCATGTGGGGCACTTTGTTCCCCTTGTTGATTGTTTGGATTAGACATCTTGTTATTACGTTTTCTTCTGGGTAAGGGTTGGTTGCTATTGGTTATTCTACCACTTCTAAGGTTCATATAACAACGAACTTATCACTCAGAAAGAACTTTTACAATGATTTCTCCTAACAATCTTTACTTTGTTTTAAATTTCGTAACGACCAATGATTGTCCCACCGGGTGTGCCAATTTGTTTACAGTGATTTCTGGTAAACAACCGCTAGTCCTCCAAACTATCAAATAATCTTAATGACTGTTATTTAATCTCTCTGGTAACTTGCAGGATCGACTAGATTGATCCTATGGGGTATTGGTCGTTTGGATAAATCTAATTTCAAAGCTGATACTCATAGTTAGGATTTGTATTTAGAATGTTTTATAGACGTTCAACTCACTTCGATTACCATGTTAAAAGAGTCTAATGACATGATCAAGTAAAGACATACGAAACTGAATTGTATGAATAAAGATTCGATTGCAAAGAAATGTTTAAATGCAGAAATAAGTAAATGACTTTGAATGTAAAGACTTTAATGTAAAAAGCATGAATATAAAAGCATTAAATGTAAAAGAGTTTCTGAAATGTAAAGGATTCGAATAGAAGAAAATGTTTAAATGCAAGAAATAGGTAAATGACTTTGAATGTAAAGATATTTGAATGACATTGACATGAAAATGGAAGGTAAACTGGAAAAGATAAAGAGTTTTACTGAATTATAAATGTTTGGTGTTATCATACGTACATTGTTCGAGCATTCGTTTCCCTAGCCATGTGGTATTTTGAATGTTTACTGAATTTTGTACAATAGATATGACACACGAAATCCTAATACTAAGACTTCTATTTATACTACTTCGACCATAACGGTCTTGCCTATAAGATTTTGCCACGTTCAGAACATGCAGAGCACTGCTCCTTTCTAGCCTCCACGCGTCTTCGAACGCTCCAGCGCATATATATTTGAATTCCAACATCCCGCTCGCGTTTGAATTTCAAATGCTTTGGCAATCTTCGCTTCGAATTCATTTCACAGACACAGTCTCGATACCACTTCGAGGCTTCTTTTAAATATATCTTCACAACTGTCACTCGAAGCTCCGAGCTTTGACATGCCCGTTCAAAGAACCGCTTCTACCATTCCGAACTGTAACATTTTGCTTTATTCCAACGAAACATCCAATTTGCTTCATTTCGAACTGTATCATCAAAATCTTCAACCAACACCAGGATATAAGGAATAAATTCCCCAATAAAGTAATAGACAACCAATGTTCCTAAACTTTATTCCCCAAACAGAAATCAATACATCCCCTGCAGATTTTCCTCAAATCAATAACCAGGACTCCCCAGCGGAAGCATTATAGACAAGATTAAAGAAACACATACTCTTCTTCCCCAATAATAGTCAGACATAAATACACTTCAAACAACATTTCACATTCATACGCCATAACATATGCATATGAAACACGTATAGCCCAATCTCATTTACTTTGAGAACATCATTATGCAATGCATACATCATTACATTGCATACAACTAACTATTTACCTTTTCAGGAAGAATCAATCGACAGATCAATATCATCAACAAATCCTTAAAACATATTGTAGGTCACTGTGATACGGTGGGAGAGCTGACTTGAGGTTTTGAGTTTTATTGCAAATGTTGCGGTTAGCAAGAGTCGCCACCGAATTTTCTTTTATCCAAAAGGAAAGGTGAAAAAGCATAGGAAAGAACTTTGAGATTGTTTCTTGAGTTTGGGGGGTAGATTATGAAAAGGGAAGGTATTAGCACCCTTTTCATCCATGGTTTTCCATGGGCTCTTAGTTACTTGCTTATATCACTTGATTTGGTTTGTTTGAAATAGTGTTTGATGTGGTTTTGAAAGTATTTTGTAAAAGAGGCCATTTGTTTAGGCAATCTTTGTAATGATTCTCGTTCGTAAGAATGTATACAAAGATGTTTGTCTTTTGAAAATGTTTTCAATGTTTGTAAGATGTTTTTGAAATATGTGTGTATTTATTTTTGAAAATAGCAAGGATTGTTTGAAATGGAGCAAGTAACTTAGAAGCTATCTACCTACTCAAATATCTTTCCTACGTATTTTCCATTCCTTTGACATTGTTGGCTTACCATTGATTTGGTAAGCAACCCCATCTTTGGATGTAAACGGGACGGGAGTGGGTCATCGTATAACCATGATAGCAATGTTGCAAAGTATCTTAGCATTTTTGAGGGACACATATCATTTTTGTTAGGCAACTTTTGAATAGCGTCATCGAGGGGCTATGATCTTATAGTTGTTTGTTTTGCCAAGATGCTTCGCATGCGTAACATGGCTATTTTTATAATGCAACAAGTGGAATTACTTAGAGGTGCATGTGTGAATAGTGTGTTATTTGCATGCATTTTTGTCTTGATTTAAGGGTTATCTATTTTGTTGTTTTTATCTTGCCATACATTTCCTATTTTACTAACATTTGTATAAAGCAATAAAAGTGCAAGAAATAAATATACTACACTATTAAAACCATATCGAAAGGCAAGAAAATGTAAAGGCAAAACAAAATGAAAGAAAGGAAAATGAGCTCTTCGACCCAGGCAGTGGCACCCTTCGACTTGCATTCTGTTGGCCTCCTTCGATTAGGGCTAGCACCAGTGAGGTCATGGCCTTCGATTGGCCTGGAAGTCAATGTATGGCGAAGCCTTCTAGTTTAGCCTTGTTGTCTTCTTCGACTGGAGGTTGGAAGCAGTGAGGAAATGTGTTTCGACTGAGCCTGGAAACAACAAGGTTCTGACTTTTCCACAGGCTCTTTGTTGATTCCTTGTGAGCATATTAGGCCCTCAAATTGTGATTCGAAAGGCTTGTGCAGCTAGCCAGTCGAAGGGTATAACAAACCTGTCTTAAGTTCTTAAAATGAAAAATCCAAACATAACTACAATCCAGGGGTTAGCACAAAAAAAAGGGTCTCCAGGTCCAAAGTATAACTAATTAAGGTGGAATTTTCAGCATATGGGCAGTCAGAACTGAATGTTAAAACATGGTCTAGAAATATCTACATTTTTCTTTATTGGCAAGTGCATATGATATTTAAATGAAATAGTTCCAAGTTTAGAGAGAACTTACCTCTTGGAGTGCTTAGTCGAAAGAGTTGTAGGTGACTTTTTTGATGGTGGAGGGAGCTTCGCTGGGATCTTCCTGAAGCTAGTTCTGTTACTGTTTGGTTTGGGCAGTCACTGAATCGAAAGAGAGTATATGATGGTGATGCGTGAATCTAAGGTTGCTTCAGTCTAGGGGAAGTAAATCGAAAGGTACACAACTGAGTCTTTTTATGAAAAAATCTTAGAGTTTTTAAGGTTTGAGAATGTTGGAGAGTTTGAGAATATGGGAGAGTTTGAGTGCTTGAGGATTTTTATGATTTTTCTCTCTAGCAAAAATCTGGACCCTTTCTTTGTCAATGGTTCCTCTATTTATAGAGAAAAGGTGTGGGAGTTTAAACAAAGATGTGGCTTGGCTGAAACGTGAATATTAAGCTATGTCAGACTTCCCAAGATCCCAAGGTGAAGTACTAAAGTTGTTGGTTAAAAGGGGCTGACTTTCCCGACTTATGGTGAAGTACAAATAGGATTTAAGCAAAGCATGGGCTTGGGACAAGATTTGTACTTAGCAAGTTCACTTTCATACAAAAACTTCTGGACAAAGGCTTAATCACCTGGACAATAGATTAATCCAAAATTTAAGCAATTAATTATGGAGTGAAATACAAGCATTAAGGCTTGTAAGGTAAGATCATGTGGCGTGGTCCACAGATTTGATCAGTGTCCTTTCAAAATCCTATTTTCCACTTGTATCGAAGAATTCTGGAAATGTACTAAAGAAGACCGCGTCGAAGGATTCAGAGTTGGGTTTGAAAGATGCTGATTCGAAGGGAACCAAAACTCCAACCGAAGCTTTTGTGCGAGGGTGGATCATGTCCAATCGAAAGCTTGCATGCCAGGGGGACAAAATGTTCACATTCGAAAGAGGCATATAGGGAACAGAAAGTGCAAATCGAAGGATGTTAAAAGAGAGCCTTTTGCCTTGGAAATGAAATAGATTACAAGAGGCTTTTTTCCTTATGAATCCAAACCAAAATGTGCCTGAGGCCCATGCCCATTCGAAGGACGCAAGGCAAGCCTGTGTCGAAAGAGACCATTAGGTCAATCAGAAGAGCTGAAACGAAGAACACTTGTATTTCTCTAAATTTTGTCAAAATAATATTTTTATCTGTTTTCTCCCTTTTTGACAGTTTCTTTTTAATTTTGGCACTGGAAAATTCCAAAGTACTTGTGCAAGTTTGAACCTTGAGAAACCTTGTGAGAAAGTCCTTGAAGAATGAGAGGGAAAATTTTGGGGTACAACAGCTTCCGCTGTTTAATCTTCTTAGACCTGAAGAGTTATATTGGCGAGCTTTGCCATTTGTGACTCGAAGGTGAAAGATGATTGGACACTAGAGTGCCCATAAATTTGAACTCGTCAATGTGTAGTTGAGGGAATGGGCTTAAAGATGCCATTTGGAAAAGTGAGAGTCTTGTTGGAGATGGGCTTGTAGATGCCATCCAAGAATGTTTGTTAAATTGTAAGTTGTAAGTCAAAAGAATAAGTATCAGAATGGTGTCCGTGTTTGGCACGTATCTGAGCCGTATCTGGAGACTGAATTTGTATGAGCGACAAAATATAATCTGTGTCTGGAGCGTATCCATACTGTATCTGAACTTGAAATCCGAATGAGTACCAGAATGGCATCCGTATCTGGAGCGTATCCGTACTGTATCTGAAGTTGAAATCCGAATCTGAATGAGTATCAGAATGACATCCGTGTCTGGAGAGTATCTAAATTGTATCATGAATCTGAATAAGTATCAGAATGGCATCCGTGTATGAAGCGTATCTGAACTTGAAATATGAATCTGAATGAGTATCAGAATGGCATCCGTGTCTGGAGCGTATCTGAACTTGAAATCTGAATTTGAATGAGTATCAGAATGGCATCTGTGTCTAGAGCGTATCTGAACTGTATCATGATTGCACATTGTTTAGCAGTAGCTGTTAATCTCATCTTGAAAGGGTAAAATGTTAGCTGGAACACAAAATTATGTTGCATGAAATGTATGATGCACTATATGTGTTTTATCAATGTTTATGATAATATGGATGTAATGTATGTGCATGTAAGCTGATTTGCTGTATTGCTGTTGGCTCCTAAATTCGACACTCTTGTTTTATCAATGTCAACCATTAAAAGCTGAAAGATGCTTTCGACTGGCTAAGTCTGTCGAAGTGCCCGTCGAAAGATGGCAAAGTACTTAGAAGATTTCTTCAAAGGAAGAAGGCTGGTTCCCTTCGACGTCGAAGGAGTTTCTCGTCGAAGGTGTCTCTTGACGAAAGTGTTCGATGGTTCAGAATGGAGCAGTTTGAAATTCAAGCGTTTGGAGGGAAAACTGTTTCCAGCAGTTACCACGTGCAAACGTGCAAGGATCTGGAGCGTCGAGCATGGAGAACGTGCCAAGTGGATTGATCTCGAAGCAGTGTAACTGCCCGGCGGTTACTTGGGATGTTTTAGTATAAATAGGAGTAGACATGTAGTTTCTCGCGTGTGTTCACAATTCTATACAAAGTCACTCATATAGATTCGAGTACCCAGCGTGTGAGAAAGAATTGTTGAGAAATGTATGTGTGAAACACCAATTTTATCAATTAAAGTCATTTACTTTTTCCAGAAATTTACTTGCTTTCTCCTTTACATTCTTGTCGAACCTTTTACTTTAAAGCCTTGTTTATTTTACCAAGTCTTTCCTTTATGCAATTCATTTAAAGCCAATTTATTTAAAGCCTTATCCAATTCAATCAAACTTCAAAATCAACCTATGTCCTAGGATCAATCTGATCGATCCTGCGAGCAACCAAATAAGTAACCATTTGGAGGATCAGCGGTTGTTTACCAAAACCCAAGGTAAACAAATTGGCACACCTGGTGGGACTGTGTGTTGATTGTTGAAAATAATCTCATCTTTTCGAGTTGTATGTTATTGAGGAGTGGTAGAATATACACTAACGATAACAATACTGCCAGAAGGAGGGAAGAGATGGCGAATCCGCCAAACAACAACGAAATCCCACAAACGAGTGTGGGAGCAACGGTTAGTATGACCGTAAGTGAAGCGACAAACGTTGGTTCGACACCAGCAGTGTCGGTCACAACCACGGGGCCAATACCTTCGTTAACAGGCCCCAGAATACCTTTGGGAACTCCCCCACCAAGGGGAAATTTAGGCACAAGGCCTTTGGTTCCCCCAGGATTTATTCCATTCTATGGTATGCCAACTTCTGAAGTGGCAAGCCTGACGAATGCTGCGTCCACTTTTTCAGACCCTTTCGTGAGTGCCTCTTCGCCACTCCAAGGCTCTGGAGTAGGCATGGCGAATAGAAATAGGACCCAACTCTTAGGAGGAACGTCCCAAGTAGCCCATGGCCTTACAAATGCCTCGACAGCAGTCTTGAGGCAACAGATGGACGAAAGCAACCATGATATGGTGCAAATGTTGGCACAAACTTTGAGTACAGTGCTAAACCCTCTAATACAAAACACTACTCAATCGAATCAGCAAGTTACAGCACAAATGACGCGTTTGGCTGACTTCTTTGGAGTACCCCCACCTATTCGACAGCCCCAAAGGGCGCAAATAAGGGGAAATCAGGGGATATTTGTAGAGGAAGAAACCACCATTAACCAGGCTCAACAGCCTGTCGAAGAAAACCTTAGGGCGCGATTGGAACAACCTGTCGAAGAACCTAGGGTAATAGCCCCAGAGGTAAGGTTAGTTAACAGAAACCAAAATGCTGACGAAGTAGTTCAGCATATCCAATACCAAAACATGGGTTTGGAAAACAATCTGGCAACCATGATCGAAAGGATCATGACTCAGAATGGGATGAACATGGGCTTTCGAAGGCCCAACTTTACATCTCCATTGTCAGAATACGTGTTACAAACGGACTTACCTCCTAGATGCAAAGTCCCCAAATTTACTAAGTTCTCTGGGGACACGACAGAATCTACTGTCGAGCATGTGGCGAGATATTTGATCGAAGCAGGAGACATTTCGAATAACGAAAACCTAAGGATCAAGTACTTCCCAAGTTCTTTAACCAAGAACGCTTTTACTTGGTTTACAACTCTCCCCCCCAATTCGATCCATCATTGGACCCAGTTGGAAAGATTGTTCCATGAACAATTCTACATGGGGCAAACCAAGATAAGCCTGAAAGAACTGGCCAGTGTGAAGAGACGTTTCACTGAACCTATAGACGAATATCTAAATAGGTTTAGGTTGCTCAAGGCGAGATGTTTTACACAAGTGCCAGAACATGAGTTGGTCGAAATAGCCGCAGGCGGTTTAGATTATTCCATTAGGAAGAAGCTAGACACCCAGTACCTAAGAGACATGGCCCAACTGGCCGATAGAGTTCGACAGGTCGAACGCCTCAAAGCTGAAAAAGCTAAGGCAACGAAAACTCACAAGAGAGAGAGGATAGCGTACGTTGAGATGGATGACGAAGATCTAGAATCCTTCGACGATGCTTTAACTGTCGAAGAAGGAGAAGTCGATTTAGCAGAACTAAAACAAGGGCCACCATACTCTTGTAAACTGTTAGTCCCCTCAAATGGGAAAAATCCCATTGGTCCAGAAAGGACCAACGATAGGTTCCCAAAAAAGACTTATAGTTTTGACATCACAAAATGTGATGAAATATTCGACTTGCTAGTTAAAGATGGCCAAATGATAGTACCCCCAGGGGTGAAAGTGCCTCCTCTTGATCAAAGAAAGAAGAGAGGTTTTTGCAAATATCATAATTTTTTGGGCCATAAAACTTCTCATTGTTTTCTTTTCAGGAATCTTGTGCAAGACGCTATTGAGGAAGGGAGATTAAAGTTTGCAGACAAATCCCCCATGGCTGTCGACTCCAATCCACTGAAGGTTGAAGCCCACTATGCTGAACCCTCTGAGGTGAACATGATAGAGGCAACCGGGATCCAGTCGAAGAAGCCAGGAGTTACCATGGTCGAAGTCTCAAAGGACCACATCAACATGCCAATCTTTGGCAGTTTTTATGGAAATTTATCCAGGAAGACAATTGAAGCTGTCCAGAAAGCGGTCGAAAACCCGAAGTCGGAGACTGCTGAAGCACAAAAAACTGGATCAAAGCCCAGTTCCCACTTGGCCACCGTTCAAGGCCAGACGGAGAATCTGGAGATACAAATGAAGCAGTTAACTCTTGCTAGCAAGGATACAATGAATATCAACATGGTTGAACTTTCTGACCCAAAAGCATCAGAAGAGGCCATAAGGCAAGAGCAGGCTAATAAGACGGCTTTCCCTCGGGAAAACGAAAACTTGGCAGATTTTTTACAAAGATGCCAGAAGAAGAAATCAGAGGTGATGCTGTGTCCAAGATGCAGTTCGATCTTTGATAAAAAAGCTGCTGAGCACATTCAAGGCGTGAGAGCAGCGAATAAGAGAAGGGAGAATGCTGACCTTCGACATGATCCCAGAAGGGGTTCTAATCAAGACAAGAGGCCATTGACTTTTAGGCCTCCAACAAATGTGCCAGTAGACACTTGGTACAAAACCTCTGGCCGGAAAAGGCCAAGTGAGGAGAAATGGCATTCTTTCGATGTGCCAAGAGGTTCCTCTTTTACTCAAAAGAAAGAGCCTCAAGTTGCTGCACCTAAGGTTACTCAAGTGTCCAGCAACTACAAGGGTAAAAACCCTATGTCTCGATCTCAATGGAGGAGATATCAAAGGAGACGAAAAGCTGAAAGGGAGGCTGCCAACGAACCTAAGGCAGAAACTAGTTCGAATGTTCCTCAAAGGAAACAAAGGAAGCCTCTAGAGAGAGAGCCAGTTACCAACAGGCTAGTTTGGCCTAACCAAAGTGAAGTCGAAGACGAAGATGATGCTGAGTCTGACGATACTTTGGACATAATGGTGAATATCGTTTCAGTACTGCCCAGAGAATTCAATCGACAGGTAGAAGTCGAAGCCAGTGACTGGGAAGTGGAACAAGAAATGGCCAAACATAGGCCAGTGTGCTATTTTGTCATGGACAATGGCACTACTGAGGAACAAAATGGCTTCTTCGAGCCACCTACAGAGGCGATGAAGAATCACCTCAAGCCTTTGTTCATAAGGGCTAAGCTCGAGGAAACTACTGTGAATAAAATATTGGTCGATTGTGGGGCAACCATCAATATTATCCCTCACTCTATGCTAAGGAAGATTGGCAAAAGAGATGAGGACATTAAACCTCACAATATGGTCCTGTCGAACTATGAGGGCGGCATTGGGACCACCATGGGAGTGATCCAGCTAGATATTAAAGTGGGGTCTATCCTTCGACCAACGATGTTCATGGTCATATCGGCCAAACCTAACTACAACCTTTTGTTGGGCCGTGAATAGATTCATGGTGTAGGCGCTGTGCCTTCATCGATGCACCAAAGACTGCTGCTATGGCGTCCAGATGGGATGGTCGAAAACATAGAGGCAGATCAAAGCTACTACCTTGGCGAAGTGAATCACTTGGGTGTGGCAGATTTCGACAAAAACTTGGCTCACATAGGGCCATGTCCGACACCTGACTTCGATATGGCGCCAGCGCCAAACACCTTTTGTTCCCTATACCTGCATCCTGAGCATGGTTTTCAATGGGACAGAGAAGACTTGTCCCACATAGACTTCAGTGGGTTAACTGATATCCAACCAACTGGTTGGGGAAGTGAATTCAGTGATAATGACTGAGTCACAATCTTTGAAGCGAATTTCGGCTTATGTAGCCGAAACCAAGATGATAACGGCTCTCGAAGCCGAAGTAAACTACATGGCCACACAGGCCAATGATCAACAAATATCTACTGTTGGCCCAGGAAAGGATTTCGATCCAAAACCTCCTGATATCATGCCAGAAGAAATGCAGGAACAGAGGCTCGACGCCATCTATGACGATGAGCCTTTGGGCTTCGAAAAGGACCCCTTGGCGAACAACATTAAAATGTTAGCACAAGACCCTTTAGAAGAAATCAACTTAGGCGAAGGATCAGAGAAGAGGCCAACTTACATCAGCGCTAAAATCGATCCAGAACTTAGGTTGGAAGTAATCCAATTGCTGAAGGAGTTTAAAGACTGTTTTGCATGGGATTATGACGAAATGCCTGGTCTCGACAGAGGATTGGTAGAACTTCAGTTGCCAATCAAACCTGGAAAGAAGCCAATCAAGCAAAATCCAAGGCGCTTCGCTCCAGAAATACTGTCGAAGATCAAAACGGAGGTCGAAAGACTTCTGAAATGCAAGTTCATCCGTGTTACAAGGTATGTCGAATGGATTGCAAATATTGTGCCAGTAATTAAGAAAAATGGCACATTAAGGGTGTGCATAGATTTCAGAGATTTGAATGCTGCCACCCCCAAAGATGAATATCCTATGCCTGTGGCGGAAATGCTAGTCGATTCTGCCGCTGGTTATGAATACCTGAGTATGCTCGATGGTTATTCAGGATATAATCAAATATTCATTGCTGAGGAGGATGTGTCGAAAACAGCTTTTCGATGCCCTGGGGCCTTAGGCACTTACGAATGGGTAGTGATGCCTTTTGGCCTAAAGAACGCTGGGGCAACATACCAGCGAGCAATGAATACTATCTTCCATGATTTTATTAACACTTTTATGCAAGTATATATTGATGATATTGTTATAAAATCTGTTTCCAGGAAGAATCATATTGACCACCTTCGACAATCATTCGAAAGGATGAGAGAACATGGTCTGAAGATGAACCCTTTGAAGTGTGCGTTCTGTGTGAAAGCTGGGGATTTCTTGGGCTTCGTTGTCCACAAGAAAGGAATCGAAATCAACCAGAACAAGACGAAGGCGATTCTGGAAGCGAAAGCGCCATCGAATAAGAAGGAATTGCAATCTCTCTTAGGAAAGATAAATTTCTTAAGGAGGTTTATATCTAATCTAAGTGGGAAAGCTCAGGCCTTTTCACCCTTACTTCGACTGAATAAAGAGGGGTTCGAATGGGGGCAGGAGCAACAAGAAGCCTTCGACAAAATCAAAGGGTACCTCACTAAGCCACCTATTTTGGTGCCTCCTTGTAGCAATAGGAGTATGAGATTGTACATAGCTGCATCTGACAAAACTCTGGGAAGTATGTTAGCCCAAGAGGATGAGAATGGAGTCGAAAGACCCATTTACTATCTCAGTCGAGTTTTGAATGATGCAGAAACTAGATATAGCGAAGTTGAAAAATTGTGTCTATGTCTGTATTTCTCTTGTACAAAACTCAAGCAATATATAAAACCAGTTGATGTTTATGTTTCGTCTCATTTTGATGTTTTCAAATATATGTTGTCGAAACCTATCTTGCATAGTCGAATTGGCAAGTGGGCATTAGCATTAACTGAATACTCCTTGACCTTTATGCCTCTTAAGGCAGTAAAAGGACAAGTGGTTGCAGATTTCATAGTCGACCACTCAATTCAAGTCGAGGATATTAATTATGTGGAGATAGAGCCTTGGAAATTCTACTTCGATGGTTCCAGCCATAAAGATGGAACAGGGGTAGGAGTCTTGATTATTTCTCCAGATAAAATTCCAACAACATTCAAGTACAAAATATCAGGTTCTTGTTCGAACAATGAGGCTGAGTATGAAGCTCTAATTACTGGCCTTGAGATATTGTTGGAATTGGGGGCAACTCGAGTCGAAATAATGGGAGACTCAGAGTTAGTCATTAAGCAAGTCACAAAGGAATATAAATGCATAAGAGAAAATCTCATTATGTACTTTGTGATAGCAAATCGTTTATTGAAAAAATTTGAAACGGTCAATATTCGACACATACCCAGAGTCGAAAATCAGATAGCTAATGACTTGGCACAAATTGCATCTGGGTATAAGATTTCAAAAATGAAACTACAAAGAGCAATCGAAGTTCGAGAAAAGATAAAGGCAACTTGTCTATCACCAACAGACTTGGAATCGACGAGACTAGGTTATGCTGATCACAGTAACTTCGAGATTTCGTTCATTGAGAATTTGTCAGAGTAAGATTGGAGGAAACCCATTGTGGACTATCTTCAAAATCCAGGAGCTTCGACGGAACGAAAAACAAAATACAGGGCGTTGAGTTTTGTACTCATGGGTAATGAGTTATTCAAGAAGACGCCTGAAGGGGTGTTGCTGAAATGTTTAAGTGAAACTGAAGCATACATAGCCCTTTCGACTACGCATGCTGGGGCATGTGGGGCTCACCAAGCAGGCCATAAGATGAAATGGTTGTTGTTTCGACAAGGACTATATTGGCCCACTATGCTGAAAGATTGTGTTGAGTTCGCCAAGGGTTGTCAAGAGTGTCAAGTCCATACAGGCATCCAACATGTACCAGCAAGCGAACTTCACTCGATAGTGAAGCCTTGGCCCTTTAGAGGATGGGCGTTGGATCTTATTGGAGAGATTCGACCAGCATCATCAAAGAGTCAGAAATACATATTGGTAGGCATTGATTACTTTACTAAGTGGATCGAAGCTGTCCCTTTAGTCAATGTGGACCAAGAAAATGTCATTGAATTTATTCAAAAGAACATTATCTTTAGATATGGAATTCCTGAGACGATAACAACTGATCAAGGGTCAGTTTTCACTGGTCGAAAGATGCAGGAATTTGCTCAGGAAATGGGTTTCAAACTCCTAACATCAACGCCTTATTATGCACAGGCGAATGGTCAAGTCGAAGCAGCTAATAAAGTGGTGATAGGCTTGATAAAGAAACATGTTGGGAAGAAGCCAAAGAATTGGCATAAGACGTTAGACCAGATCCTGTGGGCTTGTCGAACGTCCCCAAAAGAAGCCACTGGTACAACACCATATAGGCTAACTTTTGGCCATGATGCAGTGTTGCCAGCAGAAATTTGTCTTCAATCTGCAAGGGTTCAGAGGCATTATGATATTCCTTCTGAAGTTTATTGGAACATGATGTTAGATGAACTGGTGGATTTAGACGAAGAGAGATTACGCGCTCTCGACCTACTCAGGCTTCAGAAGAAAAGAGTAGAAGACTCTTATAATAGAAAGGTAAAACCTAAGGTATTTTTGCCTGAAGAACTAGTTTGGAAGGTAATTCTTCCCATGGATCGAAGGGATCGAAGCATGGGGAAATGGTCACCCAAATGGGAAGGACCCTTCAGAGTTATCCAAACTTTTTCTGGTGGAGCCTATGAAGTCGAAGAGTTAGGTGGAGATAAAAGGCTCTTGAGAGTAAATGGTAAATATTTGAAAAAATACAAACCTATACTTCAAGAGATAAAAATAAAATAATAAAAGAACAAGTCTAAATTAACCATAAAAATGCCAAAATAGAAATTTTATTAATTTCAGCCAAGATGGCAATTGTTGTCGAATAACGATTACAGAAGATGGTTACAAAAGAGAATCAATCAAAAGGTAAGAGAGTTCCTGAGTCGAAGATACTTGGCGTGCTGCAGCTCCAACCTCTTCTTGCACCAGGAGTTTTCCTGCACTAGTTTGGCAATTTGAGCGTCGAGGCTTTGGGCCCTCTCAGCGAATTCCAGGCCTTGTTTGATCTCAGTCTGGCTCTCAGTGTCTGAGATGGTCGAAAGAAGTTCCTCCTTGAGTACAGTGTTGGCGTTTATCTTCGCCTCTATTTCTGCGATTTGTGCCCGGAAGGAAACATTCTCTCGATCAATGGCATCGACTCTTTCCTGTGCAGACGCTTTTCGTTTCGACAACTCAGCAATTCGAGAAGTCGAATCTGAGACAGCAGTCCACGCAGATGAGCTTTTGCCATACAACACCTCAAGCTGACTGTTAAACCCCCTTTGGCGCCTGTAATCTGCGTAGACTTGATCAATCATAGAGTGTAACTCCATGATCAAGTCTGAGACTTCTGGGGCTACAGCTTCAAAGTCGACAACATTCAAGACCTCTTTCAAGCATGATGGAGCAGTGGGGTCCCCCTCTAAAGCCTTCATCAAGTCCCTCTTGAAGAACTGGGCCTTAACCTTCGCCAAAGCATCATCAAGGGGAGAAGTTTCGGTAGACTTCCCCGACAGGGTAGGAATTTCCTGACTAGCGTCAGACGAACTCTTACTCTCGATGATGGCATTGAGGTAGCTAACAGGGTCAGTTTGTTTCAAGAGTTCCAAGTCCTCTTTTGACCTGTGCTTCGAGGAGGTAACCCTTGCAATAGTATTATCTTGGGTTTGAGGTTCTTGAGTGTTAGGTGCCTCGACTGGTTGCTCTTCGACTCGGACTGGGGCAGTACCAGCGTCGACTTGTGGTTCTTCGCTAGCATCACCCTGGGGTCCTTCGCCAGCATCATTTTGTGGCTCTTCGCTAGCGTCACCCTGGTGTCCTTCGCCAGTACCACCTTGGTTCTCTTCGTCGGCAGCGTTTTGATTTTCTTCGCCATCATTGCCTTGGTCCCTTTCTTCATGATTCTCTTCTGACAGATCCACCACCTGAACCGTTTCTGGCTGTGGTTCCTCCGTTTGAGGCTCCTCCGCTGGTTTTTCTACTGTTTCAGCATTGGCCTCATTCTCAGTATGGGCTTCGTCATTGCCCAAGCCTTTTTCCTGAGGCCTGCTAAGTTCAGCAGATTCCAGCGTTTCTGAGGTCCTTGGCGGAGAACTCTCAGTAGTGTCCTGAAAAGGGAAAGAAGACAAATCTTCAGATGTCGAAAGAGACACAATCGAATATGGGTATCTATGCCTAAATTATAAAAAAGGTCTAAGGGATTACCTGTGGATTAACTTCAGCCCCAGGGCTGGAATTGTCACTTTCGACAGGCTTGTTAAGAAGAATTTTTAGTTCCTCCTCAGTTGGCTCCTCGATGATCACTGGAGGTGGCATAGGCTTTCTCACAGCAACCTTTATTCTGACAGTTCGACCTTCAGGAGCAGGAGCAGGAACAGAAGCATCCTTCGTCAACTTTCGCCTTTTTAAGGGGGCAGGAGGGGAATCACTTTCTTCATCACTCCCAGATTCGACCACCAGTCCTGGCCGTTTCTTGGGCGAAGGTGCCTAGAAAACCAATGGGAATTCGATTTAATAATTACATCGAAAATCAAAATCGAAAGCCAGAAGAAAAATGAAGAAAGTCTGGTTACCGATATAGAAGGCCTCTTCGAAGAGCCTTCCCCCTGTTGGTTGCCTGTGGTCTTCGCCGGCGCTGTAGTCTTCGCCGGCGGTGGAGGTTTTGTTGAAGGGCCTCCTCCCTGTTGGCCTTCTGTAGCCTTCTTGGCTACAGGCTTTCGAACAACTGAAAGCAAATGAAAAAGTTAACAGGCTAGCAGTCGAAGAGAAAGAAAAAAGTAATGTGAGAGAATGAACTTACATTTCTTTATTTTGTCCAACACAAGGACAAAAGACTTCTGCAGCTCATCCATGAAGTCCTTCTCGTCGAAGAAGTACTCAGCATAATAGCTTTTCCACCACTCCTCGAAGGATGGTGAGCAAAGGAAATTGAGCTGGTAGTCAAACAGCGAGAGGATTGTTCGACCAGCATATCTTCCGATATGCTTGATGGCAGCTTCTTCTGTATAATCATTGCAGAAGTACAACATTGACTTCTCTCTTTGAAAAATCGGAGAAGGTAGGGTTTGGATAATACCAAACTGGCGAGATACCAGGTTGGGTTGATAGGCAATCAGACTCAAATGAGTCTTTGAGCTCTTGAATCGAAGAGGCATGATCCTTGGTGTAAGGAACGCCTCCCAAAGTATTGTATGCTCATCGACATTGGGACCACTCGACGCCTTTGGATGTGGCCTTGTGAACCATGCTGGCCCCACCCGCCGTTGAGCAAATGGAGCCATAGTTGAAACAAACTCCTTCCTTCGAGCAAACATTAGAACGAAGTTGGTGAAGGTTTGTTGAAACTCCAGTCCATCGTCCGTAGGTGTCAGCAGAGCCAACCTGATTCCTTCGATGCGTCTATTCGCTATCGTTGGAGCCTGTTCATTTATCTGAACTTTCTTGGGCAGGAAAGATTCGAAAGTGGCATTGAGCCACAGTTGGAGTAGCCAAAAAGGCCCAGCGAGTAGCAAACTGGCCCTGTCCTCGATATGTTTCAGAAGAGTTGCCCCATTGCTGATCGAATCATAGAGGCTAGCCAGAATCAGTTCTGCCAAACAGATGTTTTGGCGATGATGCAGTTGAGTAGCAAGAGTGACCATCTTTTTGGTCACCTGTAGAGACTTCGAGCAAAACACAAAGCGAGTCAGCCATAAGGCTAGAAACGCTATGTGTTCGACATCCGACACAGCATCTGTCGACCTGTCATGATAATGGTTTATGAAAGTGGTGTAGGTTGGTTTAGTCTCAGAGAAGCCAATTTGGTCCTCCGACATCTCCTTCGGATCGAAGTAATCCCCGGTGGGTCGAAGGCCAGTAATAGCGGCCACATCGAAGAGTGTGGGGGTTAGCATCCCACATGGAAGATGAAAAGTAAAGTGGGAATAGTCCCAGAACAACAGTGAAGCTATCAGCATCTCCGGGGAGTAGTTCAAACCCGTCTTCGACAGCATCACTAGGTCGAAGATTCCCATATCCTTCCAGATCGAAGTTTGGTGCTTCTCCAACTTTGTTAGCCAAGCAACATAATCGGAGGTAAGATTAGGGCAAGACCTGAAGACCCTAACACCTCTGTTGAAGAAGCGGAGGTCGATTTTTTCGCGTGCAGGGTCTTCATTGTCTTCTGCGTCTTTCTTTGCGCATGCGACTGGTTTGAGTTTCTCGACTATCGGGAAATAGCTCTTGATCTTCAGAGCCTCAGAGATACTTGGATTCATGGGGCCAGACATTGCAAAGATCTGGTTGGAGTATCCAACCGGGATTATCAAGTGGCGTGAGTAGGCGTCGCGAACGGCGATGTCAGAAGGTTCAGGAACCCTTCGTTTGCCTGTAGAGTTTACTACCGGGGCAGTGACGAAAACCTTGGGTTTAACATGTTCAGTTGGTGCGTTAGCACTGGGAGCAGTAGAACCAGAGGCCATGGTTTGGTGTTGAGTTTGAAGTGAGGTTGGAGATGAAGTGAAAGAGGAAGAGTTTCTGCAAAGATAGCAAACTTGTATGAAAACAGGGAAGTTTGAAGGCTAGATGGCGTAAAAAGTCCCACAATGGGGTACTTACTACTATTTATAGTAGTGGGAAAAATCCCCAATAACGAGGACATTAAATGCCATTTAATGCTGCAGGAGTTAGTGGGACGCGTGGCAGCCTCCTGTTGTTTTGGCCGTTTCTGCAGAAATAGAGGGACGCAACGTGCGTCCTCGTTTTTGGGAATTGTCATAATGACAAATTCTGAAATGACGTTTGGTACTGCACGCCGTACTGAAAGTGACGTCCTAGGATCAAATCAATGATGGTTTTCTTGGGATTGCCAATAGTTGGTAAAAAGCAACAAAAAGTGCACAAGTTAATTTGTGACTAAGCGTGAAAAGACAAGTGTCGAATGGCGTTTCAAAGAATGCCTTTTTCTGTCAGAGTCGAAATAAGGCATTCTTGGGGGGCAATTTGTTGGCTCCTAAATTCGACACTCTTGTTTTATCAATGTCAACCATTAAAAGTTGAAAGATGCTTTCGACTGGCTAAGTCTGTCGAAGTGCCCGTCGAAAGATGGCAAAGTACTTAGAAGATTTCTTCAAAGGAAGAAGGCTGGTTCCCTTCGACGTCGAAGGAGTTTCTCGTCGAAGGTGTCTCTTGACGAAAGTGTTCGATGGTTCAGAATGGAGCAGTTTGAAATTCAAGCGTTTGGAGGGAAAACGGTTTCCAGCAGTTACCACGTGCAAACGTGCAAGGATCTGGAGCGTCGAGCATGGAGAACGTGCCAAGTGGATTGATCTCGAAGCAGTGTAACTGCCCGACGGTTACTTGGGATGTTTTAGTATAAATAGGAGTAGACATGTAGTTTCTCGCGTGTGTTCACAATTCTATACAAAGTCACTCATATAGATTCGAGTACCCAGCGTGTGAGAAAGAATTGTTGAGAAATGTATGTGTGAAACACCAATTTTATCAATTAAAGTCATTTACTTTTTCCAGAAATTTACTTGCTTTCTCCTTTACATTCTTGTCGAACCTTTTACTTTAAAGCCTTGTTTATTTTACCAAGTCTTTCCTTTATGCAATTCATTTAAAGCCAATTTATTTAAAGCCTTATCCAATTCAATCAAACTTCAAAATCAACCTATGTCCTAGGATCAATCTGATCGATCCTGCGAGCAACCAAATAAGTAACCATTTGGAGGATCAGCGGTTGTTTACCAAAACCCAAGGTAAACAATTGCTGAGGAAAATAAATCCTTGACTGCTGCTGAGGATATGTGGATTCTTCATGTCTTGAAGTTGGAGTAATTGACAAAAATTCTATTGTGAGAGAAAATTCCGTATACTGCTTGAGTAATCTGCTTGGGGAATCCAGAGAATTTTGATGACTTCTACTGGGAAATTATCCTAGGAATCCTCATTCTGTTGAGGAATAATGAAAACTCTGTGGGAAAAAGCTTATTCCTGTTTGGGAAAAAGTTCAAGAGTTTCGGTCGTCTGTCACTCTACCGAGGAATTATCCTAGGTTAGGGAGAAACAGAAGTTAGCCATTATCCGGTTGATTTTCAGGCTTCAAGACAACCTGCTGGGGAACTTGGAGAAACCAGATGGTTTCCACCGGGGATTAATAGTTTGAAGTTTCAGCTCCGCTGGGGATCTTAATGACGTACTGTAGGGATTGTTCATGGAATAGCCTAAAAGATGTTTTTCTATTCTTTCAACCTGTCAGTAATTGTTCTTTTCCATTTTGCTTATTTGTAAACAGTAATTATGTTCAAATGCATATGTTCATTAATGAATCATTGGACGCTTTTGCAAATAAAACACAAGTGTAAAAGAAAAGGACAAATAGTTTTCTATACTTGAAAGAGATATCTTTGTATTTACTTTGAATAAGTATTTTGTACAAAGGAGACAATCATCCTAGTAAGAGGATGGTGCCATAAAAGTAAAAAAGTTTTTACAAAGAAAGATAGCTATGTGTGATAATGCCATGGGGTTCCCATTCTGCTATAGCCTTCGTATCTCCAAATATCTCGTCCATTCTTTGCTTCGTCCGAAGATGATTGAATTGATCAGAAAACCTGAGTTTGTCAGTGGAGAGGTTGAAGTTGTCCTTAAAGTGATCTGACGAGACATAGTCATACGCTTTAATTCCCTAAATTTTGCCTGGACCGCCCTTTCGGGTTTTTAATCCACCGGGAAACCCTTTTTTTCTCAAGTCGCCTTTTCAGGTTTTCAACTTGCCGGGTGTACAAATTTTTTTATTTTATCCCTAATTTTTTCCCGAACCTTTTGGTTCGCCGGGATGCCCTTGTTTTGCCTAGGTGTGTCAACCTAGCGGGTCTCTTATGTGTAGAATCTCTCGACTATGTTTGTGTTCGTAGGGTGTGGCAGGTCGTCGCCGTCCATGGTGGTTAAGATCATTGCCCCACCAGAAAAGACGTTCTTGACTACAAATGGTCCTTCGTAGGTAGGAGTCCATTTGCCCCTGGGATCACTTTGTGGCAAAATGATGCGCTTGATCACTATATCTCTAACTTGATATTCTTGGCGTCTGACTTTCTTGTTGAAGGCCTTGATCATCCGCTTTTGATACATCTGACCATGGCAAACAACAGTAAGCCTCTTTTCATCAATTAAGTTCAGTTGATCAAGTCGGGTCTGGATCCAATCGTCCTCACTCAAACCTGCATCTTTCATGATTCTGAAAGAGGGGATCTGAACCTCAATAGGTAAAACAGCCTCCATGCCATAAACCAAAGAATAGGGTGTTGCCCCGGTGGATGTGCGAGCCATGGTACGGTACCCGTGGAGAGCAAATGGTAGCATTTCATGCCAGTCTTTGTAGGTGACTGTCATCTTCTGTATGATCTTTTTAATGTTTTTATTAGCATCTTCGAATGCACCATTCATCTTTGGCCGATAGGGGGATGAATTTTGATGTTGAATCTTAAACTGCTCACACAAGGCGGTGATCATAATATTGTTAAGGTTCGTACCGTTATCAATGGTGATCCTTTATGGGATACCGTACCGGCAAATAAGATTCTGCTTGATGAAGTGGGCAATAACATTCTTAGTAACAGATGCAAAGGAAGCTGCTTCGACCCATTTTGTAAAATAATCAATGGCCACTAGAATGAAACTGTGTCCATTGGAGGCTGTAGGCTTGATCTCCCCAATCATATCAATTCCCCACATAGCGAAGGGCCAATGAGCTGTTAAGACATTTAGAGGAACTGGAGACACGTGCACCTTGTCTGCATAGATTTGACACTTATGACAGGTCCGGGAGTGTTGATAGCAGTCTGCTTCCATGGTAGACCAGTAATAGCATGCCCGTAGGATTTTCTTTGCCATCGTATGCCCACTGGAGTGGGTTCCAAAGGTACCTTCATGTAATTCAGCCATGATCTTTTCAGCCTCAATCTTATCCATACAATGGAGCAGAATGGAGTCATGATTGCGTTTGTACAGGATGCCATTACTCAGGAAGAACTTAGCATAGAAACTCCTTAAGAACTTTTTATCATTGATTGAAGCTCCTTATGGATATTCTTGAGCCTCGAGATACCTCTTGACTTCATGAAACCAAGGTTGGTCCACTACTTCTTCAGTATTAATCTCGTGACAATGTGTTGGTTCATCCATTCGTTCAATGGTGATCTGGGGAGCCTCGTTATCCCAATTAATTTTTAAACATAGATGACATTGTGGTTAGAGCGTCTGCTAGATGATTTTCTTCTCGCGGGAAATGCTCGAAGGTAATTTGCTCAAAATGTGGTAGCAATGTCAAAACATGTTCTTTGTAAGGGATAAGGTTTGGGTGCTTAGTGTCCCATTCTCCTCTGATCTGACTGATGACCAAAGCTGAATCTCCAAACACATAAAGATTTGATTCCCAAGTCTACGGCAGCCTTGAGACCAAAGATGCATGCTTCATATTCTGCCATGTTGTTCATACAGTTGAAGCAAAGTTTGGCAGTAAAGGGAGTATGACACCCTTCCAGAGATATGAGTACAACGCTGATACCATTACCAAGTGCATTGGATGCCCCATCGAAGAACAGGGTCCATCGGGATCCTTGTCCAGGTCCGTAATGTGGTATGATTTCTTCACAGATGTCTAATGTCATGATGTCTTCGTCCGGGAATTCAAACTTCATGGAATGATAATCCTCTATAGCTTGATGGGCAAGATGATCATCTAGCACATTGCCCTTTATATATTTTTGGGTAGTGTACTGTATATCATATTCTGTTAGGATCATCTGCCATCTAGCTATCCTTCCAGACAGAGCAGGCTTCTCAAAGATGTACTTTATCGGATCCATCTTAGATATCTGCAAAGTGGTATGAGTCAATATATACTGTCTTAGCCGACGAGAAGCCCATACCAGAGCGCAACAAGTTTTCTCGAGCAGTGAATATCTGGTTTCACAGTCGATAAACTTTTTGCTCAGGTAATAAATAGCGTCCTCTTTTCGGCCAGACTCGTCATGCTTCCCCAATACACACCCCATTGAGTTCTCTAAAATGGTCAGATACATGATCATCGGTCTTCCTTCGACTGGTGGCATTAAGACAGGAGCTCTTGTAAATACTCTTTGATTTTATCGAGAGCAATCTGACATTCATCACTCCATCTGACTACTTGATCTTTCTTCAGTAGTTTGAAGATTGGTTCACAAGTAGATGTTAGGTGAGAAATGAATCTGGCAATATAGTTCAGGCGTCCCAAGAATCCTATGACTTCCTTCTCAGTACGAGGAGCAGGCATTTCTTCTATCGCTTTGACTTTGGCAGGATCAACCTTGATGCCTTTGTTGCTGACAATGAATCTAAGAGTTTACCGGATCAGACTCCGAATGTGAACTTGTTCGGGTTCAACCTCAGCTTGTACTCCTTCAATCTGACAAACAGCTTTTGCAACTGATCAAGGTGCTCTTCTTCAGTTTGTGATCGGGCTATCATGTCATCTATGTAGACCTCTATCTCATGATGTATCATATCATGAAACAAAGCCACCATGGCGCGTTGATAGGTTGCCCTGACATTCTTCAGCCAGAATGGCATCACTTGGTAGCAGAACGTGCCCCACTGTGTGACAAATGTAGTTTTCTCCATGTCCTCAGGCGCCATTTTGATCTGGTTATAGCCTGAGAATCCGTCCATGAAGGAAAATACTTTGTGCTGGGCCGTATTATCAACTAGGACGTCGATGTGTAGAAGTGGAAAATCATCTTTAGGGCTGGCCCTATTTAAATATTTATAATCCACGCACATCCGTACTTTACCGTCCTTTTTAGGCACCTGAACAATGTTAGCAACCCAATGAGGATAGGAAGTAACAACCAGAAATCCAGCATTGAATTGTTTCATGACTTCCGCTTTGATCTTCTCTGACATGTCAGGTCTCATGCGGCAAACTTTTTGTTTCACTGGTGGACAGTCTTCTCTTGTTGGTAGACGATGTACCACGATGTCTGTATCAAGTCCCGGCATGTCTTCGTATGACCAGGAAAAGATCTCAACATAATCACGCAATAGATGAATTAGGCGCTCCTTGACACTCGGCTCTAGGTTGGCACCCACCTTGATTTCCTTTTTATCTTCCTCGGTACCCAAGTTGATTGTATCTAATGGTTCCTCATGAGGTTGAATAGCTCTTTCCTCTTGTTGTAGTAGTCTGGCCAATTCCCCTGGAACCTCATAATCTTCCTCACCTTCGTATTCGACTTGGTAGATAAGATCTTCAGAGTCACTGAAGGATATAACAGTATCGTTACCCATGGGATCCAGAATGGAGGGGTACCTGCATTTGTGAGTGTGGGTGTGTGTAAGGGTATAGCCATCTTAAAACAATAAAATGTAAAAGAAAGACAATGGTCACAAAAGGTTTATATATGAAAAAGCATCCATGATTCATTGAATGTCATATGAAGATGAAATAAAATCCCTTACAAATGGACCATTGTGCCTCGGGTAAGACACAAGGTTTTTAAAGTGAGAATTGTTCGTGAATATTACAAGTCCAACAGAAATGTAAAAGATAAATTACTGAGAGATGAAAGTTATTGGGACAAAGTCTCTGGCTTCCTAATTGTGAAGTCCTCCGTTGACAGTAGGAAATATCCAATCTTCCAAGATTCCATCCTCTTCATTGTCTTCTACTGCATTAACCCCTTGGTTGATAATCTTCACAGGTGGCCCCCCAGCACGGGCACGACACACAGCCTTCTGAGCAGTTGAAGTAAACCCCAAGCCAAACTTGTCTGATTCGTACAGAATGTCTGGAAGCTTCCCCCAGATGGTGCATCCACCCTCTTCCACTACTGCATTTGCATCCTTTAGAGATGACATCCGAAGGGGAGGCCTTGTGATCTTAGGAATCGAGGATACCACCTTAGTCGCTGCTACCTCTTGAGAGACTTCTTCAAAATGTTGGAAAGGGGTTTCAATGAACTCTCCATCCAACTCCATATATCGGAAGGAATTTAGATGACTAATCATGTACTCCTCTTCTCCTTCGAAAGTTATGATCTTTCCTTGGACTGGGTACTTCAGCATCTAGTGTAGCATGGAAGTGACAACACCGACATTATGAATCCAGGGGCTTCCTAACAGACAGGAATAAGAAGGACGGATGTCCATCACATAGAAGGTTGAGTTGAAAATCTGGGTTCCCACCTTTATTGGGATGTCCAACTCCCCGTGGACCATCCTTTTCGAACCATCAAATGCTCTCACAACTATGTTACTGGGTTTTAGTGTCAGCCTTTTGCAATCCAATCTATCAAGGGCTTTCTTCGGCAAGATGTTCAAAGACGAACCTATGTCTACCAAGACATGGGCCAGAGTCATTCCTCTACACTCCACAGAGACATGTAATGCCTCGTTATGATTTCTCCCTTTGGGTGTCAAATCAGCATCAGAGAAGCCCAAGCCATTATCAGCTGTCAAACTGGCCACACATTCTTGGAATTGGTCAGCAGACGTCTCTTGCGACACATGAGCTGTCTTCAGAAATTTTACCAGAGCTTTTGCATGTTCTTCAGAGCACAACAGTAGAGCTAGCATAGAGATCTTAGAAGGGGTTTGCCCCAACTGTTCAACCACATCGTAATCACTCTTCTTTATTATCCTCAGGATTTCTTCCATTTCCTTCTTGGATGTTTCGGGGATAGCTAGTGATTGAGCCTTTGTCCGGACAGGCTCCTCTTGAACATTTTTTTCCTTTATTCTCAGTAGTGGAAGTAGGGATAGGTATTGCGTCGTATTTGTTGGTAGGTACGCTTGCAGGTATAATCACTGGTGCAAAGGTAATCTTCGGAATGACCGCGGGTCCAAAAACTGCCTTTGGAGGGGCAATCTCTGGAGAGAAGATTCTACCACTGCGGGTAATCTTGCTAGTTCCGGCAATATTGCTAATGTCAGAATTGTCCTCTTCGGAGCTCTCTTTTTCGGCAGTTAGTTCATCCTGTTTAATACCATGGTAGTAGATTTCTCCACCATAATTCCATGGTACTGTTTTATCTGATTTGTATGGGACCGGTCCGGGCATTGTAATTATGAGCGGAGTCGTCTTTGGAGCAGGTGTAATCCTAACGGGTCTTTTAGGGGCCCTGGAAGGATTGGTGTAGATGGTTATAATTGAAATGTCTTTAACAGAAACGGGTGAAACAGGAGCATTCTCAAATAGAATTTCTTGGTTATCAATTAGTCGTTGGATACCCTTTTTCAATAGAGGGAAATCAAATGATGAGGATAGGCAAACATGACAGTCTTTGTCACAACCTGGGAATATACCAACTTTCAACAAATTTAACTTAATGATCAGGAGCGGAGTCAACAGTTTATCCACGGTAGCAACAAACAAATCTTCTTTGATAGCATTGGCATTGTGACCATGCCTATGCATTGGAGTGGAAATAACATTTGGTTTCTCAGGCGCATCAAACTCAACTTCCTTCGCATCTATCAGGTCTTGAATTTTGTTCTTCAAAGCCCAATAGTTGTTAGTGTCGTGCCCTGGACTTTCAGAATGGTATGCGCGTCTGGAATTTGGATGGTAATGAGGGGACGCGGTATTGGGATTCTTTGGGGCCTCTTTCAAAGTTGCCAGATTCAATTTCAGAAGATGTGGTAGAACCTGGGCTAGAGTCATGTTAATCCTGGTGAATTGCCGGACTGGCCTTTCCACCCTTGGCTAGTTATTCCTTAGCTGGTCAGATGCAGGCTTTGGAATCATAACGGCCCCCACCGTTGGTCGGCGTTCAGTTCTTCCTTAATTCCTATGTGAATAAATAGCAGATACTTCCTTCCTTCCAGTGAAGGGTTTTCTCACAGCTGTAAAGGCAGACGAATCTTTCTGAATCTTCCCACTTCTTATACTATCCTCCACCCTCTCGCCGGTTAAAATCAATTCAGTAAACCCTGCAGAGGAACTCCCAATCAGATGATTGAAGAAAGGGCCCGATAGAGTACCCAAGAACATATCCACTAACTCCCTTTCAGGCAGAGGGGGTTGCACTCTTTCGGCTAGATCCCTCCACTTTTGAGCGTAATCTTTGAAGCCCTCATTGGAAACCATAGCCATACTCTGCAGTTGAGTACGTGTAGGTGCCAAATCAGCGTTGTACTGGTATTGTTTATAGAAAGCTGCGGCCAAGTCTTCCCAATTGTGGACGTCGGCCCTTTCCAACTGATAGAACCAATCAAGTCGCGTTCCTGATAAACAGTCTTGGAAAAAGTGGACCCACAAGTCTTTGTCGGCAGAGTGCAGCTGAATGTTTCTGACATATGACCGGAGGTGCATTTTAGGACACGACACTCCATCATATTTGGCAAATAATGGCACTTTAAACTTTGGCGGGATCACGATTCCTGACACCAGCCCCAACTCTTCAAAATGTAGACCCGGTACTCTCTGGATTTCCATAGCGCTTAAACGCTCTTCAAGGTGTTTGTACTTATCATCAACTGGAGGGAATTGTTGTTTAGAGTAGTCCTCCTCTTCCTCCTCTTCTTCAGAGTCTGACGGAAGTGCTGTTTCTTTTCCTTTTCTTTCCCCTTCATCAGATGTTGTTGTAAAATCTAAGGTCCTTCTAGCTTGTCCCTGAAACCTTCTGCCCATGATTACCACACCAGCTAGTTTCTTCTTCTTTTTCTCTTTTTCTTTTTCTAGCAGAGTCTTCAGCTCCTCTTGCCCCTTGGCTAAGGTCATGAGTAACTGTTGAAATTGTGTGTTTTGAGCTTGAAGGTCTTTGACCGTCTGTTCGAGATCCATCTTACTGAAATAAACAGTAAAGAGATGATGGACTTGTTGCAAAGACCTATTTATGTTTATGATGAATGATATGTATTCATGCAATGTTTTCAAGGATTTAAAAATTCAAATTTGTTTTAAAACAAAAAGAAACACACGTTATATTAATAAGATAGAATTTGAGTACATCAATGCCCCTTGGGAAAAATAATACAAAATTCTAAGGTAAAAATACATTGTGCATCCTCTTTGGTGCAATGTAGGTATTCAGAGTCTGCTCTTCATGAAGTAGCCGAGTGAGTTCCAAAACCTTCTTCTCGCTTGCGTAGAATTGGGCTTCTAAAGTATCGGGCTCTCCTTTGAGCTGTATCCAATCCCTTTGTAGGTCTTCGAGTGATGTAGGCATGTCAGGATGTAGGATAGTGTATGGAACTTCTCCCTCCTTAACAGGCTCAATAATCACTGGGAGAATGGAAGGATAAGGCATCATAAGACTTTGAGCACAGGTTTGTACCCACTTGAGGTAAGGCTCAAGAGGGATGGAATTCTTGTGTCTCAAAGTCTTGCTATCGACCTTGTTTAGCATCCTCCAAGCTCGGATGAATCTCTGGCGAAGTCCTTAATCTTTGTTGTCGTAGTCGAATACCAGGCCTTGAATTAGCATATCATGTGGGCCATCCCTTCGGGCATAACCAAACTGTCTTAGAGCTAAGCACGGGTTGTAGGTGATGCCTCCCCTAATTCTAAGTAGAGGGAGATTAGGGAATTCCCCACAACGGTCAACAATGATAACATTCTCTTTGGATCGAGAGCACCAATGAATATCTGAATGTTTAAGCGTCATTAACCTCTGCGACCACTTCAAACCTTGCTCATTCTTAAAGACTGATTTGGGAAGATGAGAAATAAACCATCTTGACAGGAGAGGAGTGCAACACATAAGAACACCTCTTTTCCTCATTGTACGAGTGTGAAAAGAGTGTAAGATATCCCCAAGCAATGTAGGCACCGGGTTGCGAGACATGAAGATTTTGATAGCGCTCACATCTATGAGTTGGTCAGGATTGGGGAACAAGACCATCCCATAGATGAGAAGAGCCACAATCTCCTCAAATGCTTGCAAGTCTAGAGAATTCCAACAGCTTTGGGCTTTCTCAAACAGAAACTTTGCCAAGAAGCCTTTGACACTACTTCTAGTTTCCCAATGAGTTGTGACATCAGATGAGTGCAAGTGTAGGGCTTGAGCAATCTCTTATGGATTTGGATCTCTTTCCGTACCGTTGAAAGGTAGTTGATTGAGAATAGGAATCCTCAAAAGTTGAGAGAATTCTTCCAAAGTGGGGACAAGTTGATAGTCAGGAAATGTGAAGCAATGATGCAAAAGGTCAAAGAACTGGAAGAGAACCTTCATCATATCCTCCTCTGTGTTGGAGGTGAACAAGTTGAGTAGACGACCATGTCTCTCGGTGAATGGAGAGTTCTCATGGATCCTTGAAGCTAGCTCCTTGAGTTGTGGAGGAATTCTTACAAGGTTGATTTGGATAGTTTTCCTGCGAAGTGAATCCATATCCTACAAAACAAGAACAAAGATGAATCTCCAAAATCCTTGAAATGGTTAGTGAATGCATATGATGTTCATGATGTCCATGATGTTTATGTACAAGCATGCATATACAAAGAAATCATAGAAGTTCTTAGTTTAGGCTTGCATGGGGTTTCATAGGTAAGTACCCTCTTGAAGTTTAGTTGGCTCAACTTGTCCTAGTAATAGTAACCGGGTTCTAAGGAGCTCAATATCACTGGATTGTTTCCTTGGTCATTGTTTCAACTCAAGCCTCTTTAATGGCGATTGAAATATCCCAAGAAACCAAACCTCAATGAGTGTAGTATCGAGTATCTACCAACTTCGGACTGCACCAAAGCCGGTCATCCCACTACATCCTAAAGGCCAAGTTGGTCAAGTAAAGGGTTCTAGAAGTTCATTAGTGCTTCATGACATCACTCAGCGGCCCCGTATTCTCTTTGATTAACTCAAAGGCTACCGGTACCCACAAATATGTCACACTAACATAGCTATTGCTTAGACCATGTCGATATACCCCACACAGTTTCCACAACGTATTGCTATTTACCTATAATGTATCCCAAATCCGGGTAGAGGATTTCAAACCCAAACAAAGAACCATAATGTAAAGAAAACAAGTTAAACAATGTAAGCAAATAAATATGATCTAAACCCTAAGGTAACCCCACTTTTATTAAAATCCCCAGCAGAGTCGCCAATTTTGTGATACGTTGGGAGAACTGACTTGAGGTTTTGTGTTTTATTGAAAATGTTGCGGTTAGCAAGAGTCGCCACCGACTTTTCTTTTATCCAAAAGGAAAGGTGAAAAAGCACAGGAAAGACCTTTGAGATTGTTTCTTGAGTTCGGGGGGTAGATTATGAAAAGGGAAGGTATTAGCACCCTTTTCATCCATGGTTTTCCATGGGCTCTTAGTTACTTGCTTAGATCACTTGCTTTGGTTTGTTTGAAATAGTGTTTGATGTGGTTTTGAAAGTATTTTGTAAAAGAGGTCATTTGTTTAGGCAATCTGTGTAATGATTCTCGTTCGTAAGAATGTATACAAAGATGTTTGTCTTTTAAAAATGTTTTCAATGTTTGTAAGATGTTTTTGAAATGTGTGTGTATTTGTTTTTGAAAATAGAAAGGATTGTTTGAAATGGAGCAAGTAACTTAGAAGCTATCTACCTACTCAAATGTCTTTCCTACGTATTTTCCATTCCTTTGACATTGTTGGCTTACCATTGATTTGGTAAGCAACCCCATCTTTGGATGTAAACGGGACGGGCGTGGGTCATCGTATAACCATGATAGCAATGTTGCAAAGTATCTTAGCATTTTTGAGGGACCAAGATCATTTTTGTTAGGCAACTTTTGAATAGCGTCATCGAGGGGCTATGATCTTATAGTTGTTTGTTTTGCCAAGATACTTCGCATGCGTAACATGGATATTTTTTATAAGGCAACAAGTGGAATTACTTAGGGGTGCATGTGTGAATAGTGTGTTATTTGCATGTGTTTTTGTCTTGATTTAAGGGTTGTATATTTTGTTGTTTTTATCTTGCCATACATTTCCTATTTTACTAACATTTGTATAAAGCAATAAAAGTGCAAGAAATAAATATCATACACTATTAAAACCATATCGAAAGGCAAGAAAATGTAAAGGCAAAAAAAAATGAAAGAAAGGAAAATGAGCTCTTCGACCCAGGCAGTGGAACCCTTCCACTTGCATTCTGTTGGCCTCCTTCGATTAGGGCTAGCACCAATGAGGTCATGGCCTTCGATTGGCCTGGAAGTCAGTGTATGGCGAAGCCTTCTGGTTCTGCCTTGTTGTCTTCTTCGAATGGAGGTTGGAAGCAGTGACGAAATGTGTTTTGACTGAGCCTGGAAACAACAAGGTTCTGAATTTTCCACAGGCTCTTTGTTGATTCCTTGTGAGCATATTAGGCCCTCAAATTGTGATTCGAAAGGCTTGTGCAGCTAGCCAGTCGAAGGGTATAACAAACCTGTCTTAAGTTCTTAAAATGCAAAATCCAAACATAACTACAGTCCAGGGGTTAGCACAAAAAAACAATGGGTCTCCAGGTCCAAAGTATAACTAATTAAGGTGGAATTTTCAGCATATGGGCAGTCAGAACCGAATGTTAAAACATGGTCTAGAAATATCTATATTTTTCTTTATTGGCAGGTGCATATGATATTTAAATGAAAGAGTTCCAAGTTTAGAGAGAACTTACCTCTTGGAGTGCTTAGTCGAAAGAGCTGTAGGTGACTTTTTTGATGGTGGAGGGAGCTTCGCTAGGATCTTCCTGAAGCTAGTTCTGTTACTGTTTGGTTTGGGCAGTCACTGAATCGAAAGAGAGTATATGATGGTGATGCGTGAATCGAAGGTTGCTTCAGTCTAGGGGAAGTAAATCGAAAGGTACACAACTGATACTTTTTATGAAAAAATCTTAGAGTTTTAAAGGTTTGAGAATGTTGGAGAGTTTGAGAATATGGGAGAGTTTGAGTGCTTGAGGATTTTTATGATTTTTCTCTCTAGCAAAAATCTGGACCCTTTCTTTGTCAATGGTTCCTCTATTTATAGAGAAAAGGTGTGGGAGTTTAAACAAAGACGTGGCTTGGCTGAAACGTGAATATTAAGCTATGTCAGATTTTCCAAGATCCCAAGGTGAAGTACTGAAGTTGTTGGTTAAAAGGGGCTGACTCTCCTGACTTATGGTGAAGTACAAACAGGATTTAAGCAAAGCATGGGCTTGGGACAGGATTTGTACTTAGCAAGTTCACTTTCATACAAAAACTTCTGGACAAAGGCTTAATCACCTGGACAATAGCTTAATCCAAAATGTAAGCAATTAATTATGGAGTGAAATACAAGCATTAAGGCTTGTAAGGTAAGATCATGTGACATGGTCCACAGATTTGATCAGTGTCCTTTCAAAATCCTATTTTCCACTTGTGTCGAAGAATTATGGAAATGTACTAAAGAAGACTGCGTCGAAGGATTCAGAGTTGGGTTTGAAAGATGCTGATTCGAAGGGAACCAAAACTCCAATCGAAGATTTTGTGCGAGGGTGGCTCATTTCCAATCGAAAGCTTGCATGCCAGGGGGACAAAATGTTCACATTCGAAATAGGCATATAGGGAATAGAAAGTGCAAATCGAAGGATGTTAAAAGAGAGCCTTTTTCCTTGGAAATGGAATAGATTACAAGAGGCTTTTTTCCTTGTGAATCCAAACCAAAATGTGCCTGAGGCCCATGCCCAGTCGAAGGACGCAAGCCAAGCCTGTGTCGAAAGAGGCCATTAGGCCAATCGGAAGAGCTGAAACGAAGAACACTTGTATTTCTCCAAATTTTGTCAAAATAATATTTTTATCTGTTTTCTCCCTTTTTGACAGTTTCTTTTTAATTTTGGCACTTGAAAATTCCAAAGTACTTGTGCAAGCTTGAAACTTGAGAAACCTTGTGAGAAAGGCCTTGAAGAATGAGAGGGAAAATTTTAGGGTACAACAGTCACTCCTTGAAACAAAACAAGGGCAAATATCAACATGTTGGACACACCCTTCAAACATCTGCTGGCTCCGATTAAATCGACCAGATATTTATTCTGATACTTATCTCTGTAGAATTTTTTCTGGCTTAGATTAAATCGACCAAAGATTTATTCTGATACTTCTCTTAGTTAAAGATTTAAAAACATCTGCTGGCTCAGATTAAATCGACCAAATATTTATTCTGATACTTCTCTCAGTAGACCTTTTTCTGGATTAGATTAAATCGACCAAAGATTTATTCTGATACTTATCTCAGTTAAAGATTTAAAAACATATGCTGGCTCAGATTAAATCGACCAAAGATTTATTCGGATACTTCTCTCAGTAGACCTTTTAATGGCTTAGATTAAATCGACCAAAGATTTATTCTGATACTTCTCTCAGTTAAAGATTTAAAAACATCTTCCGGCATAGATTAAATCGACCAAAGATTTATTCTGATACTTCTCTCAGTAGACCTTTTTATGGCTTAGATTAAATCGACCAAAGATTTATTCTGATACTTTTCTCAGTTAAAGATTTAAAAACATCTGTTGGCTTAGATTAAGTCGACCAAAGATTTATTCTGATACTTCTCTTAGTAGACCTTTTTCTAGGTTAGATTAAATCGACCTAAGATTTATTCTGATACTTTTCTCAGTTAAAGATTTAAAGACATTAGCTGGATCAGATTAAATCGACCAAAGATTTATTCTGATACTTCTCTCAGTAGACCCTTTTTCCGACTCAGACTAAATCGACTAAAGATTTATTCTGATACTCCTTCAGATACAGTGAAGCATAAACTCATTCTAATACTTCTATCAACAATTACCTATGGATGGCATCTATAAGCCCATATCCTACGATTCTCCGTCACCTCTCCAAGTGGCATCTTTAAACCCATTCCCGGCATAATCAACCAACAACATTACTTCGTGCACAAGCGAGTGCAAATTTCTGGGCACTTAAGTGTTCAATCATCTTCTACCTCAAGTCACGAATGACAGACATGCCAATCTAACTCTTCAAGTTTAAGAAGATTGAACAGGGGCAGCTGTTGTACCCCAAAATTTTCCCTCCCTTTTCTTCAAGACATCTCTCACAAAAAAATCCCAAATGCTCAAGGATACTCAAGAGTTGATCAGACAAGCTCACCGCCTAAACACTGAGTCCACAACTAGGGTTTTGGTTTTCACAAGTAAAATTGGACTTTTAATGCCTCAAATGACTTTCATGGTTCACCATAGGTCTCCAAGAATACTCATGCCAAGTTTCAAGTCTTGCATCACAAATTTGCTCAGTCAATTGCCTGGATGACTGAAAATCAACTATATTGGGTAAAAAGTCAATTGTATTCAAAATAAAGTCAAACTTCAAGATTTTTGGCCAACATCAACATTTTGAAGTCATATTCATCATTTGATCAGGGGTTGATCATAATTCCTCAAGAAAACCCTTAGATCACCAAAGGGGCAAATTGTCAAAGTTAGGGTTTTGATTTAGAATGACCGATCATTAACTTTTGACCTAGTACATGACCTAATCGATTAAAGCATGATCTTAAGGACTCAAACACAAAATCTTGACCTAATTTCATGGCTCAAATAATTTCTAAAGATCAAGTGATTGATAGTTGAAAATTTGAATCAACTGATGAAAAGTCAACAGTCACACAAAAAGTCAAACTTTGACTTTTTAGTCAACATTGAATTTCAAAGATCAAGATTCATCAAGACATTCAAAAATATCAAATTTGATCAACAAGAATCAACAAATTCCAGAAAAGTTAACAAAAAAGTCAAGATTTCCAATACTTAGAAAAATTCTAAGTATTTTTTGCCCTAATAAAATCACTACTTCATGACCTTTTTTTCACTAAGATGCAAGATGATTCAAGGAAAATTTTCAACATGAAAGTTATAGAGCATGATGAATTCTAAAACTTTGTCCTTGAGGAATGATGTCCAAAAAATTCTTGGATTAGGAGATATAGGCCCATGAATTCATGACATTTTTGTTTTACACTTAGAAAAATTTTCAATGAGTTTGGTCAGATTTTTATCCCAACTTCTTGGTCAATTTTCATCAAGTTCCAATTTGATTTAGTCGAAATGGTCAACATGAAAGTTGTAGACAATGTATCGGGCTTTTCAAAATATCAAAGAACTTGAATAGATCATTTTTGAGCTAGTAGATTCGAAGACTTGAAGTTGGCATGATAAACTTGAATTACAAGTCTATTTGGTGAAGAACACATGGTTCAATCTTCATGCTATTCAGCATAATCTTGCTTTGCAGGCCTCCTAACTTGCAAATCTCACCATAATTAAACTTTTACTCAAACTTTTGAGCTATGGTCCATTTGATTTAAGCATTGTCCAAACCACTTTGCCATTTTTGGAAGAAAGGCACCATTGTCATTCCTGAAAAGCAAGCTTTATGCATAATGTCAACTCCTTAAGCCTCTAACTTGTTCCCTCTTATCACACTCCATATAAAAATTCAGAATCACTGTTTAAAGTGTTTAACCACTCTATGAGCATTGGTACCATATATTGAAATTTGATTTCTCAAGAAATCACAAATGATGTTTCAAAAAACCATAACTTGTTATCTTTGGATTCTAATTTCTTGAGCCTTAAAAAATCTTTCTCTATAAATAGAGGAACTATTTTGCAAGCAAAGAACAAGTTCACAAGCCCTTAAAACCCCTTATACTCTCAAAAACCAGAATTGTCCACAAAACCTCAATTTTTGAGCTTTGAAGTCCAAATCTTTGAATCTCTCAAACCTCACAAGTTTTATCCAAACAAATCATGCAAATACTTCACATATATCATATAGAAGTTGTCCAAACACAAGGGCAACTTCTGTAACATCATTATCACCATCTTCCAAACTCAAAAACAGTACCTTGCAACTTGACTTGGTTGGGGTGATTCAACAACTTTCAACACAAAGTAAGGATTGGCATAACTTCAAGAATGTCCCAGGGAGCTTAATCAATCATAATATTGCACCTGGAATAGATAGAAGAGGTTTTATACTTTCATCCAAAAGAGGTAAGTTTTCTCAAATTATGATATCCTTATCCATTCATCATTTGCTTTCGATTTCAAAAAATAAAACAGGACAAGTCGGGGCAAAAGAGTGCAAATATCCAAAAAATGCTTCAGGAGCCCTGACACGGGTGGTTGTGTCGGCTGACACGGGCCGTGTCAGGGAGAAGAGATGGCAAGGAGGCAGCGTAGAAGGCGACACGGGTGCCCGTGTCACATGACACGACTCATGTCAACTCAGCTGGGACTAAGAAGGTGCAGAAGGCATTAAGCAGATTCTGACACGGGTGCCCGTGTCCGGTGACACAGCCTATGTCAGCCTAGGTGCCAGAAATCCAAACTGAGATTTTTGCCATAATTTTGGGTCATTAAGGGTACATTAGACATTTTGCATCGTTGGGAATTAACATTAACATCCAAATTATTTTCTAAATAATTAAAAATCATTAGACTTAGGTTTTATTTTAATTTCCTTAATTTCAATTAACTTAGATTTTTTAGGTTTTTTTGTTTAAAATAATTAGTTAATTTTTTTAAGTAAAACTAATTAGCTTTCTTAGGTTAATGATCAAATTTGATTTCTATCAAAAAAATCACCAACAACAAAATTCCTTTTTCTTTTCTACACTTTACATTTCTTTGTGCATTTTATTATTTCGCTTTATCATTTATGTGAATGGCCTGTAATAGATAATTAGGGTTTATTGCTTTCCATTACCTATTCATAAACTTGTACCCCCCATTCCAAAATAATTGTAATAGCGTAGGACATTTAAATTCCGCAATTTATCGCTTTCCTTATTAGTGCTAGTAATTAGGGTTTGCATGACAAGACTAAAATCAAACTATATAAAACCCTAAATTCCAAGATAAAATATTTGAATGAAACCCACTTTGCACACATGCACCTCTAGGGTTAACCCACACTTGTTGCCTCGGATAAAAACAATCATGTCCCTCGAACGTGGGATGTTTTAGCAAAGACCCTCAATTAAAAGATCGTAGTCCCTTGATGACCCTCCAATGTTGCATTCGGTAAACGATCTTAGTCCCTCACGACAATTTCTAAAGCATCTACAAGTTGTCTTCTATGACTATACGATGTCTCGCACCTGTCCCTCACATCTAATGATATGACTCTCTACCAATAAATGGTAAAATAACATTATCTAAAGGAGGAGAAAAAGAACGAATACTTTTTGAGTAGGTAAATTGCTCGTAATTCATTCTCACAAACAAAACCATTTTCACACTTCACACTTTCAAAACATTTTTCAAAACAAATATTTTGTATACATTCTCAATGATACGAGAATCATTACAAAATTGCCTTACATTGGCATTTTCAAACATCTTTCCAAACATTTCTTCTTGACAAATATTTTCAAAACCAACTCTTTGTATACATTCTCAATGATACGAGAATAATTGCAAAGTTTTCCAAACTTAGGCGTTTTCAAAATATTTTCAAACTTTCACAAACACAAAGCATTTAAAAGTGATCAAGCAATTAAGAGCCCGTAGATAACTACAGATGAAAAGGGTGCTAACACCTTCCATTTTCATAACCTATCCCGCGAACTCAAGAAAAATTCTTGAAAGGTCTTTCATGTTATTTTCACTCTTTCCTTTATTGGATAAAAGAAAAGTCAGTGGCGACTCTTACTATCCGCAACATTTGTGATAAAACCCAAAACACCCAAGTCATTTGTCCCACCGTATCACAGCTGCGCACTGCTGTGAAATTGACACTGATAGAGTAGAGGAGAAACCCTGGTTTCATGAGGTGAAAAGGTACCTCGAGGATCAAGAATACCCTGGGGGGGCATCCATCAATGATAAGAAATTCTTGCGAAGGTTCTCAGCTAAATTCTTCTTAAGCAATGGAATTTTATACAAACACAATCATGATTCAACCCTGATTCGTTGTGTGGACAAGAAATAAGTAGAAGAGATTATGCAAGATATGCACGAAGGTGTCTTTGGTACTCACTCTAGTGGGCATACTATGGCTAAAAAGATCATAAGAGCTGGTTACTTTTGGTCATCTATGGAAACTGACTGTCACCATCACTAGAGAACTTGTCATAAGTGTCAAATTTATGCCGATAAAGTTCATATACTTCCAGTACCTTTGAATGTCATGATTGAGCCTTGGCTGTTCGTAATGTGGGGCATTGATAAGATCGGAGAAATCAAGCCCACAACATCTAACGGACATCGACTCATCCTCGTCACCATTGAATTTTACAAAATGGATTGAAGCAACCTCATTTACCTCTGTTACTAAGAATGTGGTCGCCCGGTTCATCAACATAACCTTATATGTCAGTATGGCACCCCTGAGAGGATTATCAAAGACAACGGTACCAATTTCAACAACACAATGATCACAGAGCTCTACGCGCAGTTCAAGATCAAGCATCACAACTCTTCTCAGTATCGACCTAAGATGAATGGAACAGTGGAAGCCTCCAATAAGAATATAAAGAAGATCATAGAGTAAATGGTTTTGACATACAAAGATTGGCACAAGATGTTACCATTTACTCTTCAGGGATACCGCACTTCGGCTAGAACATTAATCGGGGAAACCCCTTTCTCCCTGGTCTATGGTATAGAAGTTGTCCTACCTGTCGAAGTTCAGATTCCTTCTCTAAGAATCATGAAAGATGCAGACTTGAGAGAAGACGAGTGGGTTCAGACCAGGTTGGATCAGTTAAATCTAATTGACAAGAAGAGGCTTGTGGCTGTCAGTCACAGTCAGATGTATCAGAAACACATGATCAAGGCATTCAATAAGAAGGCCAAACATCGGGTATATCAGGCTGGTGACTTGGTAATAAACCGTATTATCCTCCCACAAGGTAATCCCAGGGGAAAGTGGACTACTACTAATGAAGGAACATTTGTAATCAAGAAGATATTTTCTAGTGGAGCTATGATACTGACCACCATGGACGATGAAGATTTCCCGCACTCCATGAATGCGGACATAGTCAAAAGATACTACGCCTAAAAATGACCCGCTAGGCTGACTGGCCTAGGAAAAAATAAGGGAGTCCCGGTGAACCAAAAGGGTTCGGGAAAAAATTAGGGATATATATAAAAAGACTGTACACCCGGCAAGTCGAAAACCTGAAAAGGCAGCTTAGGCAAAAAAAGGTATCCCGGTGGACTGAAAACCCGAAAGGGCGGTCATGGAAAAATTAAGGATTAAAGCGTACAACTATGTCCCCACAGGATCACCTACAACAATCTTTAATATCAAAGTCAAAGTACAAACAGTACATATCAATTCACTCACCTTCTTCCAACAACAAGGGATGAGATGCTTGAAGACATAGGAGCAATAGCAGATTTGGAACCCGCCAAGATTATTTACACACAGCTATTATCTTGTTTACACTTTGTACTCTTTCCATTTTACAACAATTTTCCCTTATTGGGATCTTTTTTCTCTTTGTACAAAATCGCCTGTTTATGGGAAAACTATCAATGAAATACAATTTCAAAATTCGAACTCTTTGTTTTTACTTTTTTTGTTTTGTTTGCAAGACGTCCAATGACTAAAATTGAATGAGCATATGCATATGAATACAATTGACTGTTGATAAATATATACATAAAAATAGGAATAAGCGTTTACTCAGGACTCTAGGAGTTGGGGTAATGTTCGAGCCATCAACAAATCCCCACATAGCCACTCCTAGGAGATTACCCCTACAAAGTAATATTCGCAAGTTCATACATTCCCCATAATTTTCCCGGCGGATCACCTTGACAGTTTTCTTCCAAACAATATCGCCCATCTACAGAATCCTGATTATTATAGTTTATGGAAATTCCTCTCCCCTGCTGAGTTTTCAAAACTATAAAATCCCCTGCAGACTACTTCTCTCCAGCAGAACTTATTCCCCTCAGCAAGGAGTTTCCCTCAGTAGAATATTCCTCCGTCAATAGGGTTTACTTCCCCTAACGGAGTTCAAATTTTCGTCAAACAAGGTTTATTTCCCCAGCGAAGTTCCATCTCCCCAGCTTGAGTCCGCTCTTACCACAGGTCACCGACAAGATTCCCACATCCAGTAAAGGACAACCCGGATTGCTATCCCCAGAGAGTTGTTGCTAAATATGAAACCATACCAGATATCAGTTAACTTTATCATCCCCCGACAAGATGGAATGTTATCCATCTATTATATCCTCAGTTAAGGTATAAACTCCCCAGCAAAGCAATGAACAACCAATGTTCTTGAAATTTTCTCCCCAAGTAGGAATTAACATTTTCCAGTAGAGTTTCCTCAAGCAAAAAGCAGAAATCAATGTTCCCCAGCGGATTTTCCTCAAATAAGAAAGAAGAAGTCCCCAGCGGAAACAATCCCCAGAAGATCGAAGATACACATACTCTTCATCCCCAGCGACAATCAGTGATTTATTTTACCCAGACAAAGATGCTGCTCGAGTTTACAAATGCACTTCAATAACATTTCACATTCATACATCATTTACCAATAACATAGCATATACATACGAAACTCATATAGCACTGTTGTACCCCAAAATTTTCCCTTCCATTTTTACTCAAGACATGCTCCTAGAGGTCCTCAATTGCTCAAGGCTGGCCAAGAATTGACCAGACAAATTCTCTTCATAAGGCAATGAACCTCTAATTAGGGTTTCAATTTTCATCAAGATGTTTGAGCTTTAAAGATATCAAATGTTTTCCATGGTCCTAATATATCTTCAATATCGTCCATGCAAAATTTCATGCCTTGCACTACAAGTTTGCTCAGTCAATTGCCCAAATGTTTAAAAATAAACTGTACTAGGTCAAAAGTCAACTGTGGCCTATATACAGTCAAACTTCAAGGTTTTTGGTCAACATCAACATTTTGAAGTTATATCCATCATTTGATCAAGGGTTGATCATGATTCCTCAAGAAATGCTCCTAATTAATCAAAAGTCAAGAATTGCTAATTAGGGTTTCTATAGGAAAAGTCAACCAAACTATGACCAAGCATAACTTTATCATACTTCATCCATTGTTTCCCAACTAAAGCTCATTTTGAAGAGAGTCCAATTCCCTACAACTTATCTTCAACCATCAAGTACAATAAATGTACATTTGAAAGATACAAGCTCATACATTACAACTCATTTTTAGAAAGTCAACAAAAGGCACTTTTTGTCAAGACCATTTACATCAAGATAAAGTCTTAAAATGAAAAATTGATAAAAATAGGCATTGAAGTAGACATCTTAGGATTTCCAAAAAGTCCAAGATCATCATCATGAAATCAAAATTGAGCAAGTTATGGCTTTCCCAAGTTGGGAAAATTTGGGAAATTTTAAGAAAAGTGCATTTAGCAAATTTGAAGTTTTAAGGCAAGGACTCATTTTCTTGGACTACAAACATCTTCCTAAGATTATAGAGGACCTATAAAATCATTCTTACCATGTCTTACATTTTCTACCTATTTTGTACATATTTATTTTATTTTATTAAAATAAATATAAAATAAAATGTATAAAATAATTGGAAATGGGTTTTGAGCATCTGGGTAAGTGTTTTGGACAGCCTAGGCCCATAGATTTTGTGCAAACAATGCCAAGTACATTCAAATTCATAAAATGGACAAGTTTACATATTTTTGGCCAAAGTTACAATTTTGCATTCATGGTGTTGAAAGCACATAATCATGGTTGTTATTTTCCCTTGTTTCCTTGTCTCCTCACTCCTCTCTATATAAGGAAGCCATTTACAAGCTTCATGGACGCCCACACAGCCTGAGAAAACCACATGAAAATTTTCAAAAAATATTCAAAGTTGTCAAAACTGAAACACGATTTGTAGGCACCCTCAAGTCAAACTAACGATCATACGTTACTCCTGAGGTTCCCAACGACTTGCTCCAATTATTTTCAAAGCTTGCAACGTCCCAGATCATCAGATCCTGATCTCACTGTTTGGTAAAGTTTCCTTGATATAAAACTCATAAAATACTTGATTTAAATTCATACTGATCATATATATATATATATATATATATATATATATATATATATATATATATATATATATATATATATATATATATATATATATATATATATATATATATTGCTGCTAATGTTTATGTGTGTTTGAACGTATTACATGAGAAGCTAGGGCCTAAAATCACGTTATGCCATGGTTGACCGTCGTTAGGGTTTCAAGCTCGAACCCAATGATACGTGAGGATTTATAAATTTTAGAGACCATAATCGTGATCAGGGGACTTTTTTAAGGCATGTTGCATTGTTTGCTTTTCTGTTTGTTTGAGTTTTCAGGTGACCCCACCGGAGAAGACGATGGAAACCACCGCTCCGGTGGTTGGAGTGGCCGACCCTAAGTCAACAAGCTAGCATGGATGGACGACATCATCCCATTGGTTGGGTTCAAACAGATCTCTCCCTCTCTCTCTCTCTCTCTCTCTCTTCGCTTATAATTGGCTCGTTTGAAATGCAAGGGGCCCACTGAAGGGCGCACGTATGACAACTCAGTAGTTGTCTTTATTTTACATTATAATATTTTTGTTTGATTTATGTAAATGAATGATAAACAGCTCAAATGGAAAGGACAATGCGTATGTGAGGGAGAGGACCTGGGTTCAAGTCCCAGGTCCAGTGTTTTGCATTTTTCTAACCTATCTCATGCGGATTCTATGTGTTATGTTGCCAGATGTGTACCGTATGCCATCAGCCCATCACCTCTTGATCCAGATCCGGCGTCTCAACACGCAGCCTCATGGTAAACCTTCAAAGGTTGGCAGTAGAGGATCTAGCGTAGCTTCTGGGCCCTGGTTGGCTTGGGCCCAGTGAAATTTACAAACAACACCCCCTGTTACTAATCATCCCCAGGCCCCATTTTTATTTTTCTTTAATTTTTTATCTATTTCTTTTAAATCATTTTTTTAGCAAATAAAAAAAATCAGGAAAAAAAAATAGATTTAGGTTTTTTAAAGTTATTTTAATTGATTCATTAATTATTTTAATTTTATCAACTTTAAAATCAATTAGACTTAGGTCCATTTTAATACAAATATTTTCTTAATAAAAAAATACAAAAAATGTTAGGTTTTTATTTAGAATTTAGTCAATAACTTTTCTTTTTATTTTAATTAATTAAGTTTAGTTTTAATTTAATTTAGTATTTTCCAAAATAAATAAAAAAACAACCAAAAAGATTTTTTTTACTTAGTATTTTCTTAGGTTTCCTTTAGACGTAATATTCATTTCGCGCGCATAATTATTTTCTCGCATTTTTTTATAATAATATAACTGTATACTAGATGTAATAGTTAATAGGAATTTTTTTATCGCTTTTCTTTATTTTACCTTTCCCCATTTGAATATGTAAATACCCCCTCCCCAAAACATTGTAATAGCGTAGGATTTACCTTCCCGCACTTTACATTTATGCACTTTAAATTACTGTATATACCACTGTTAGTAATTAGGATTGCATGATAAGACTGAAAATTAAAATGCTAGAAAACTTAATAACGCAAGACAAATAACATGAATCAAACACAATTGCACATGCGTACCTCTATGGTATCCCACTTTCGGTTGCCTTCGGAAAACAATCACAATTCTCGAAACGTGAGAAGTTTTAGTGGCTGTTCTCTAGTTCGAAATAGCACAAGTCCCTCGATGACCCTCTCGACGTTGCCTCAGTTAAAAGTGATCTTAGAACTTTAGGACAATTGCTAAAATTTCTTCCCAAGTTGCCTTCGTGACCGTAACGTCCCTTCGATTGTCCCTCATACATCTAGAGATAGGGCTACCAACTCACTAATAGTAGGATAGCACTGTCTAAAGGATATGAGGAAAAGAATGAACCTTTTCGAGTATAAAGTAGATAGCTGTTAGAAGTTTGCTCAAAACATTTTGTACTAACACAAATACTACTTTTCAAGAACATTTTCAAGACACTTTGTATACTTTCTTCATATTCCCGAGAAACATTACAAAGTTTGCCATACTAAGGAATTTTCAAAACATTTCCAAATAAACAAAGCACAAAGTACTTTCAAAATGAGAAAACCTCTAAGAGCTCGTAGAAAACTACGGATGGAAAGGGTGCTAACACCTTCCCTTTCCATAATCTACCCCCCATACTCAGAAAATCTCGAAAAGGTCTTTTTTCTGTTCTTTTCACCCTTTCCTTAATTTAGATAAAAGAAAAGTTGGTGGAGACTCTTGATTACTGCAACATTTGCGAATACAAAATGCAAAAACCAATATTAAATAGTCGGTTCTGCCACCGTATCACAGAACTGGTGACTCTACTGGGGAACTATACAAAGTGGGGTTACCTTAGAGTTAGTTCATTTTAAAATTGTTTTAATTGCTTGCTTTATTTGCTTTACTTTTGAGGGCTTGTATGGGTTGTTACTAAAGGATCCTACACCCGGATCTGGGGTACCAGATTAGGTAAGTAGCAATAAATCATGGAAGTTGTACGGTATAGACCGATATGGACAAAGTGATAGCTACGTTAGCGTGATACTTTGGTTTGTACTAATGTTCCTTGAGTCAGTCAAGGATAACATTAGGCTTCCTTAGTGTCATTAAGCGCTAAGTGACCTTTAGAACCTTTAATTGACTCATCCTAAGCCATTAGAAAGTAGTGAGATGGCCGGCTTTGGTTCCGACCAAAGATTGGTTGATACTCGATACTACACTCATTGAGACTAGACTTTTGGGATATTCTGGCCGCAATACTTCCGTGCTTGAGCTAGAACAATGCATAAAAGAAAGGGCAGTGATATGAGACTCCTTAGAACCCGATTACTATTATTAGGATAGGTTGAGCCAACTGAAACTTCAAGAGGGTACTTACCTTTAAAACTCATGCAAGCCTTTAAACCTAATGTCTCTGTGTGACTTGTTTTTGTTTGATATACTTGTGATTTCAAAGCATAATCATAACATCATAAACATCATAACATATCATGTACAGTAACCATTTCAAGGGAATATGGATTTATCTCTTATCTATTTTGTAGGTCATGGATTCAGCTCGCAAAAAAACCATCCAAATCAATTTTGTAGAGATCCCTCCCAAACTCAAAGAATTGGTTTCAAAGGTTCCTGAGAATTCCTCATTCAACAAGAGATATGGCTACTTTTTCAGTTTGGTTGCTACCGGTTTTCGATGAAGGTTTGATGAGTGTCTTATTCCAGTTCTTCGACCCTAAGCACCACTGCTTCACATTTCCAGACTATCAGTTGGTGCCTATGTTGGAAGAATTCTCCAAAATACTCGGTTTGCCTATATTGGAGCAGATACCCTTTACCGGTTTAGAACAAGATCCAACTGCTGAAGATGTTCCCATAGTTTTGCATTTGAAATCATCTGACATTGAGTCCAATTGGGAAAAGAGGAGTGAAGTTAAGGGCCTTCTCACAAGTTTCTTGATGAAGAAAGCCCAACTATTTCTAGACACTATGAGTTACCATGCCTTTGAAGATGTGTTAGCTCTTTTAATCTACAGGTTGGTTATGTTCCCCAATTCAGACCAATTTGTAGATGTCAGTTCCATCAACATTTTCCTTTCTCACAATCCAGTGCTTACATTGCTCGGGGATATTCTGCACTCACTCTATACACGTACCATGAAGAAGCGAGGGACTCTTATATGTTGTATACCTCTACTCTATAGGTGGTTTATTTTGCACCTTCCTCGGTCAGTGATGAAGAATTAATTAGGCTTAAGATGGAATCAAAAATTGATGTCTCTTTCTCACTCTGACAATTATTGGTGTCCTCGCTCCCAAGAAGACATCTCTTTTATTGATCGCTGCGAAAAATTTCCCAATGTGACACTCCTTGGAATTAAAGGAGGCATCACCTACAACCCCTTTTTAGCTTTACATCAGTTTGGTTACGCCCAGAGGGATGGTCCTCATGGTATGCTCATTCAAGATATTGTGTTCGACTATTCAAATGATCCGCAAGGTTATCATCAGAAGTTCATCCGTGCTTGGGGAATGGTTAATAAAACTGATAGCAGGACTCTAGGGCACAAGAAATCCATCACTTTGGAGACATACCTCAAATGGGTGCGAACTCGTGCTCAAAATCTTATGATGTTGTATGTTGCTATCCTACTAGTGATTATAGAGCCTATTTTTCAAGGGGTCGAGTCTCGCATCATTCTTCATCCTGATATGCCAACAAACTTCAAAGAACTGCAAAAATCATGGATATAGCTCAAAGAAGAACGAGATACCTTTGGATCCAAGTTCTATGCAAGTGAGAAAAAGGTGTTGGAACTGACAAAGCGGCTTCATGAAGAGCAGAATCTCAATACCTGCATTAGCACCAAAAGGAAGCGTCCTTGGGAGACTTAGAAGTTTTAGAAGTTTCTTATTTGTTATTCCTTTGTAAAATTTGATTTCATTTGAGATTACTAATAAAAAGTCTTTGTTTATGTTTTGGTTAAAAGAGTTTAAATCCCATAAAGCCCTTGAAAACATTGCATACATATATCATACATATCATTGTACGAACGGGTTTTCAAGACAGATTTCTTATCTTCTTCGTTGTTTATTTCAGCAATGGCTCTTGAACAAACAGTCAAGGAGCTTCAGGCACAAAATGCCCAATTCCAAGAAATGTTCCTGAATCTGGCCAAGGAACAAGAAGACTTGAAAGCTCTAATTCTCAAGGACAAGAAGAAGAAAAAGAGGCTAGTGGATGTTCTGAATTTGGGAAGAAGGTTCAAAGGACTAGTGAAGCATGCTTCAGAGCTCGCAACTCCGTCAAGAGAGAGAGACAATCAGGATAGAGAGCCAAGAGAATAAGACCACAACACGAGGGAGTCTGAAGAAGATGAACCTGACTATTTTGAGGAGCAGTATCCTCCTACTGATGATAAATACAAACAGCTAGAGGATCGGCTCAATGCCATGGAGGTTCAAAGGGTTCCCAGACTGGACTTTGAAGAGCTAGGAATGGTCTCAGGGGTGGTCATTCCGCGAAAGTTCAAGGTCCTGGCATTTCCTAACTACGACAATGTCTCCTGCCCTAAGCTACATTTAAGGTCGTATATTAGGAAAATTCAACCCCACATTACTGATAGGGATTTATGGGTACACTTCTTCTAGGAAAGTATGGTAGGGACTCAGTTGGAATGGTTTTATCAACTGGAAAGAACCAATGTGCATAATTGGGAAGATCTGGCTTCTATTTTCTACAAGCACTACCAGTATAATGCTGACCTCGCCCCGACTTGTACACATTTGCAAAGCATGTCTATAGGTTCCGTCGAGGGCTTTAAGGACTATGCCCAGAAATGGAGACACCTTGTGGGAAGAGTCCACCCCCATTGTCTGATAGGGAGCTGGTGGGCATGTTTTTGGGCACATTATCCGGGCCATTCTTTAACCACCTGATTGGAAGTTCTTCTGCTGGGTTTACTGAGTTGATCTTGACAGGATAAAGAGTGTAAGCTGGTATTAAAAGTGGTAAAATACAAAGAGATACATCCTCCAGCACTACAAAGAAACCATTCACAGGTGTAACGCGGTGGGAGAACTGACTTGGTGTTTTGTGTTTTATCGCAAATGTGCAGATAGCAAGAGTCGCCACCGACTTTTCTTTTATCCAAAAGGAAAGGCTGAAAAGAACAGGAAAGACCTTTAGAGATGTTTTCTTGAGTTCGGGGGGTAGATTATTAAAAGGGAAGGTATTAGCACCCTTTTCATCCGTAGTTATCTACGGGCTCTTAGTTGCTTGCTAAATCACTTGCTTTTGTTTGAAAATGTGCTTTGTGTGGTTTTTGAAAGTGTTTTAAAAAGGCGCCATCGTTTATGAAAACCTTGTAATAATTCTCGTTCGTAAGAATGTATACAAAGTGTTGATCTTTTGAAAATGTTTCAATTTTGAAAGATGTTTTGAAAGTGTTGGTGCTTGTTTTGAAAATAGCAAGGATGTTTTGGTTTGAAAATGAGCAAGCAACTAGGAACAATCTACCTACTAAAAAAGTCTTAGTTCATTTCTTCCTTTCCTTTGATATTACTATCTTACCATTTATTTGGTAAGAAGCCTTATCTTTGGATGTAAAGGGACGGGCATGGGTCATCGTATAGCCATGATAACAATATTGTGAAAATATCTTAACAATTCTCTTTGAGGGACTAAGATCATTTTTGAAAGGCAACTTTGGATAGTGTCATCGAGGGACTATGATCTTGTATTTTTGATTGCTTTTGCTAAGATACTTCACATGCATAACATGGCCATTTTTGTAAGGCAACAAAGTGGATTTACCCTAGGGGTGTAAGTGTGCAAATGTGTTGGTTTACATGCATTGTTTTGTCTTAAATTAGGGTTTGCTAACTTGTTGATTTTAATTTTTCCATACAACTCTAATTTACTAGCATTTATATATAAAGCATTAAATTGTAAAAAATAAAAATACTAAGCTATTACATCAATAGGAGAGGGGGTGTACAAATTTACAAATGGGGATTTTACAAGAAAATTAAATCTAATTAACTATTACAACTATATTGAATATTATACAAAATTGAAAATAAAATACATGAATGTAAATGAAAAAAGAAATTATTTTTGTTTGGTTTTTAAGGGTTTTAGCCTAATGTCTAAGAAGGAAAAATAATTAATTAAAGATAATAATGTTAAACCTAAATTAGTTAAGAAAATAAAATTAGGTTAAAAAAGTATTTTTTAGGGTTTTTTATATGAAAGGTTTTAAGTTAATAAAAATGAAATGAAAAATAATTAATTAAGAGAAACCTAAGTTCTAAATTGATGTTTATTTAAAAGAAAATAATATAATAAATAAACCTAAGTCTAAATATTTATAAAAAAAGGAAATTTATTTGTTTAAGAAAATGTTTTTGGTCTTTTTTATGTTAATAGAGAAAATAAAATAAGTAATTATAAATAATAAATAAAATATTTTTTATATTTTTATTAATAAATAATAATAATAATGATAATAATAATAATAACAAAAATAAAGAAGAAAATATGAACTAGAAATGAAAAATAGAAAATAAATAAAAATGAAAAATTAAATAAAGGGCCAGGGGGTGTTGAACATAGTCAGGGATTAGTAAAAGAAAAAAGATAATCAGGTCCAAGCTAGAGGCCCAACACTTGTTCAAACAAAAAAAGGAAAACAGAAAAATGTGAAAAAAAGCAAAACGAACGCTGGGGCTCGAACCCAGGTCCTAAGGGTGACAGGCGCACACTTTAACCACTGGGGTGGTGATACATCCGTTAACTTGTACACAATAATAAATATATAACACAAGTTTGGTCCTGACTGTACTTCATCTTCAACCTCAAGCCAAAGGATCTGTAACTTGCTCATTCCTCAACCATTCTCAAAATTGTAAACAAGAAACTTGTGTATTTTTTCACCACGAATCCAACCATGTAACTAATTTAAGCTAACATTCAAAGATAAGGATGAATTTATGAAAGTACCAAATTCTGACTTAAACTTTTCAGCAAGTTTAAACTCAAAATTCTCCATGCTCAAGCAACATAAATGAAATATATGGACATGTATAGTTTTAGGGAAATGATATCTACATTCTATCTTCATAAATGCAAGCCACACAATGGCTAAATAATGAGATAGAAGTTCAAGAAAAATACCTCAAAACTGGAAATCGTTTAATGAGTTTGAGCTTGTTTCAAGTGATGGTGATGATCAAGTTAGCTTCCTTGGACCTCTAGGAAGCTAATGCAATGGTTGGCTTGTGCTGAAGGTGGCAGGAATGGTCTGGAGAAGTCCAACTGTGATACTCTATTTTTAAACTTGGAAATGGGTGAAGATGGTGTTACAGTCGTGTAACATGGATAAGGATGGCTTATGTATGATGTTTGGAAGCTTTTGGAAGCAAAAGGCCAAGAAACGCACGAGTGAAATGAAAGTTTGAAGTTCTTGGTCAGAATATGCAAAAATGGTGGTTTGTGATGCAGTTCTGAGTTTGGGGAAGTTTTAGAGCTTGTGTATTCCTCCGTTAGCTTGCAAACAACTTATGCATATGTATGGAAAATATTAGAGCACTTGAGGAGGTCAGAAGCACAAGATGTAGAGTTATGGCTATGTTACTTGATTTTGAAGAAAAGTGAAAACATGGTTTCAAGGTATAGTACAAGCATGGCCTGAGTTTATGGGAGGCTCTAGACATGTTACTTTTGCCTTTGACATTGCTTGTGATCAGAAGGAACAAGTGCAAAGCTCTATGCATTGACTTTGTGATTAAAGCTTCTTTACAAGAATGAAATGGTTACTTTGTGCCATAAATGGAAATGTAACTTGGATAAAGGCTCAAGTGCTTGGATTAAAGCTCTAACAGCCGTGTAAATATTTAATTATGTAGTAACAAACAAGTTTGAGGCATGCAAAGCAAAGATTATGCAGCCTAGGCTTGGATTTGAATTCTTGTTCATCATGAAATGGCTTGTAATTCAGGTTTGAAAACCCTAACTTCATCTCTTCGATTCTCCCTACTCATACATGATCTAAATGAGTTCTTGGACATTCTGGAAAGCTTGTAACATTCTCTACAACCCCTCTTTGAATCACCTTTTCAAATTCCCAATGGAGCTATGTGAAAAGTTGCTATGGAGTTGGTACCAAAAATCTGCCTAACTAGGGCAAACTTTTCACTAAGTGTTTAGTTTCATGACCATATCTTCATAAAATCATAACTTGAAATACATAAATTTCTAGGAGAAGTTGTGTTCAGCAATGTTTTAGATCTCATTGAGATCTACTACTTTCATGTTGAAAGCTTCCTTTGAATCATCTTGCATCATGGTGAAAAATTGGCTCAAAGTTGTGAAAAAATATGAAGTTTTCAACACATAAAAATTTCTAAGTTTGGAAACTTTGACATTTCAAAATGAAATCTTGAATTTTTGATTTCTTGATGAACAAGTTTCATATTTTGACATGTTTTGATGAATTTTGATCTTTGACACTTGATTTTGACCAAAAAGTCAAAGCTTGACTTTTCAGTGTGCAGTTGACTTTTGATGAGTTGACTGAAAATCAACTATCAATTGATTTACCTTGAACAATGTTTTGAGTCATGCCATTAGGTAAAAATGATTCAATTGAATCCTTGAGATCATGTTTCCAACCAATCAACCATTTGCTAGGTTAAAAATCAGAAATTGCCTTTTCTCAGTCAAAACCCTAATTTTAACCATTTTGCCCTTTTGATGATCTGATCAAATTTCTTGAGGAATTACGGTCCAAACTTGATCAAATGACATATATGAGTTCATAATGTTGACATGGATAAAAAATTATGAAGTTTGACTGTAAACTGACCACAATTGACTTTTTCCCCAATACAATTGATTTTCAGGTCAACTGATCAATTGACTGAGCAAAAATGTGATCTAAGACTTGAAACTTGTTATGAGTAATCTTGAGGGTCCATAATGATCTATGAAAGTCATATGAAGCATTAAAAGTTCAATTATCCTTGTGCAATCTCAAACCCTAATTTTCAGTCATTAGAGCTTGAGGAGGTGTCTTTAGCTGATCAACCTTAGTGCAGTCTTGAACCAAAGGAGATCTTGTGAGAAATTACTTGATAAATGAGAGGGAAAATTTTGGGGTACAACAGCTGCCCCTGTTCAATCTTCTTAAACCTGAAGAGTTAGATTGGCGGATCCGCCACTCGTGACTTGGAGGTGGAAGATGATTGAACACTAGAGGGCCCAAAATTTGCACTCGAAGATGAATTGTGAATGGGCTTATAGATGCCATTTGGAGGAATGAGGGAGATTTGTCGGAGATGGGCTTGTAGATTCCATCCAAAGGTGACTGTTGACAGCAAATGGACTAAGTCTGAACTTGATTTCAACTGGAAAAGAATCAGAATAAATCTTTGGAGCGATTTATCTGAAACTAGTAGAAGTCTTGTATGTTGTTTGACTGGGAAGAATTAGAATAAATCTTGGAGCGATTTATCTGAAACAGAAATGTTCATTTGGAAAGTATCAGGATAAACCGTTGAGAGGTTTAAATTGAACCAAAAGAGGTTTTGAATATTCTTTAACTAGAGAGAATCAGAGTAAATCTTTGAGCGATTTATCTGAACCAGAGAAAGTTCCTACTAGGAAAGAATCAGAATAAATCATTAAGAGATTTATCTGAACCAACAGGGATTTAGAGAAGAATCAAAATAAATCGTTGAGAGATTTATCTGAACCAGAAATGTTCATTTGGAAAGTATCAGGATAAACCGTTGAGAGATTTAAACTGAACCAAAAAAGTCTTGAATATTCTTTAACTGGAGAGAATCAGAGTAGATCTTTGAGCGATTTTATTGAACCAGAGAAAGTGCCTACTAGGAAAGAATCAGAATAAATCGTTAAGAGATTTATCTGAACCAGCAGGAATTTGGAGAAGAACCAGAATAAATTGGTAAGAGATTTATCTGAACCAAAGAAAATGTCTGCGTAGAATAAAACGTTGAGAGATCTAAACTAAACCGTCAGGGATCTGGAGAAGATATCTGTTATGTAGATGGTCGACCAGTCCTTTCTCGGGAATTGATCTATAATTGACTCGTTGAAAATTTGACGATAATTTTCTGTTGTTTGATCTTTCCTGAAAAGGTGAAGGGTTAGTTGCATGCAATGCCATGATGTATGAAATGCATGGTATAATGTTGTTTCTCAAAATAAATGAGATTGTGTTGTATGCATCTGTGTTGTCAATGTATGACATATGGATGTAATGTATGGACACATTAATTGTTATGCCGCAGTGTTGCTGGAGTTGGGGAAAATAAATCCCTGAGTACTACTGGGAATGTAAGTCTTCATATTTTGAAGCTGAATCATTGATGGATGAGTTTCCATTTATTAGAGAAATAAAATCTGTTGTGGAAGGGAAACGCCGTGCATTGCTTGTGGACCTCGTGAAATCCTGCTGGGGAATCCTGAGAAACTGGACGACTTTCACTGGGGAATCTTTGGAGCGGTAACTGATAATTTTGTTCCATCGGGGATGTGAGAGCACTTGATACCATTAGGCTGCATAGTGGAGATACGTTAGCGATCCTGTAGTGGGATGTTCCGGTTTCCTCTCTTGTTGGAAAAAGTACCTGCGGGGGATTTTATGGAATGGTCTATATATATTATCCTATTTCTTAAAGCCATTAGTGATTGTCTTTCTATTTTCCGTTCCCCTGTTTTTTTGCTCATTTGTAAACAGTAGTCACATTCAAATGCATATGCTCGAAAATACTCATTCGACATTTTTGCAAACAAAACAAGAAAATAAAAGAAAAACAGATAGTTTTGAGCTTTCAAAGGAATATTTTTGTATTAACTTGAATAAATATTTTTTTTACAACGAGACAAACATCCTAGTAAGGGAGTGTCGTCGTAGAAAATGAAATTTGATACAAAGAAAATATAGCTATGTGAAATAATCCCATGGGGTTCCCATTCTTCTATAGCCTTCATGTCTCTGAGCATCTCGTCCACTTGCTTCTTTGTCCGAAGCTGATTGGGTTGATTAGAACCGTTTGAGTTTGTCAGTCGATACTGGAAGTTGTCTGTAAGGTGATTCAACGGGACATAGTCATACACTTTGATTCCCTAACTTTTGCATGGATTGCCCTTTCAGGTTTTCAGTCCATCGGGATACCCTTTTTTGCCCAAGCCGCCCTTTTGGGTTTTCAGCTTGTCGGGTGTACAATTTTTGTTGTTGTATTTATCCCTAATTTTTGCCTGAACCTTTTCGGTTCGCCGGGATGCCCTAATTTTTGCCTAGGCCAGTCGACCTAGTGGTTCTTTATTTATGCGTAGTATCTTTTGACTATGTCCGCATTTACAGGATGTAGAAGGTCGTTGCCATCCATAGTGGTTAAGATCATTGATCAACTAGAGAAAATGCTTTTGATCACAAATGGTCCTCCGTATGTAGGAGTCCATTTTCCTCTAGGATCACCTTGTGGTAATATGATACGCTTGATTACCAAATCACCAACCCGATATACCTGACATCTGACTTTCTTGTTAAAAGCTTTGATCATACATTTTTGGTACATCTGACCATGATAGACAACCGTAAGCCTTTTCTCATCAATCAAGTTCAATTGGTCAAGTCGAGTTTGAAGCCATTCATCTTCATTCAGCCCTGCATTTTTTATGATTCTCAGAGAAGGTATTTGGAGTTCAATTGGTAGGACGACTTCCATACCGTATACCAAAGAGAAAGGAGTTTCCCCTGTTGACGTGCGCGCCGTGGTACAATAACCATGGAGATCAAATGGTAACATCTCATGCCACTCCTTGTAGGTCACTCATTTTTTGTATGATCTTCTTGATGTTTTTATTTGCGGCTTCGACAATGCCATTCATCTTTGGCCGGTAAGGAGAAGAGTTATGGTGCTGGATCTTGAATTTCAGGAATAGTGCGGTAATCATAGTATTGTTGATATTGGTACCATTATTCGTAATGATTCTCTCTGGGATACCGTACTGACAGATGAGATTCTACTTGATGAATCGGGTCACAACGTTCTTGGTAACAGAAGCGAAAGAAGTTGCATCAACCTACTTCGTGAAGTAGTCAATGACAACCAAGATGAAGCGGTGTCCATTAGAAGCTGTAGGTTTGACTTCTCCAATTATGTCGATGCCCCACATCGCGAATGGCTAGGGAGCAGTCAGGACGTTTAGAGGAATGGAGGCACATGTACTTTGTCAGCATAGATCTGACACTTGTGACAGGTTCGTGAATGCTGATGACAATATGCTTCCATGGTAGACCAGTAGTACCCCGCCTTTAGGATCCTTTTAGCCATCGTGTGCCCACTAGAATGGGTGCCAAAAGTGCCTTCATGTAGATCAGCCATGATCTTGTCTGCCTCACTCTTGTCTATGCAACGAAGTAAAGTAGAGTCGTGGTTGCGCTTGTAGAGAATGTTGTTACTGAGGAAGAACTTAGCAGAGAATCTTCTCAAGAACTTCTTATCATTGATCGAAGCTCTCCCCAGATATTCTCGAGCCTCGAGATACCTCTTAACTTCATGGAACCAAGGCTTTTCCACTACTTATTTAGTATCGATCTCGTGACAGTAAGCTGGTTCATCCATCCGCTCAATGGTGATCTGGGGAGCCTCGTTATCCCACTTGATTTTAAACATTGATGACATAGTGGCTAGCGCGTCCGCTAGTTTATTTTCCTCTCGTGGAAAATGCTCAAAGGTAATTTCCTCAAAATGTGGGATTAATTTCAACACATTATCTTTGTAGGGGATGAGATTAGGGTGCCTCATATCCCATTCTCCTTTGATATGACTGATGACTAATGCTGAATCTCCAAATACCCTTAAGAACTTGATTACCAAATCTATGGCGGCTTTGAGACCCATAATACACGCTTCATATTCTGCCATATTATTGGTACAGTTGAAACAAAGCCTTACAGTGAAGGGAGTATGACATCCTTCAGGGGATATGATCACATCACCTATGCCATTTCCGAGTGCGTTGGAAGCTCCGTCAAAAACCAAGGTCCGTTGGGATCCTTGTTCAGGTCCTTCATATGGTCTGAGTTCTTCACAATTGTTTACCAACATGATATCTTCATCTGGGAACTAGAATTTCATGGACTGGTAGTCATCCACAGCCTGATGAGCAAGGTGATCGGCTAGCACACTGCCCTTTATTTCTTTTTGGGTAGTGTATTGAATGTTGTATTCAGTCAGGATCATCTGCAATCTTGCTATTCTTCCAGAGAGGGCGGGATTCTCGAATATGTATTTAATTGGATCCATCTTGGATATCAATAAGGTAGTATGGGTCAACATATACTGTCTTAGGTGGTGAGCAGCCCATGCCAGAGCGTAACAAGTTTTCTCGAGCAATGAATATCTGGTTTCACAATCGGTAAACTTTTTGCTCAGGTAGTATATTGCATGCTCTTTTTGACCAGACTCATCATGCTGCCCCAGCACACACCCCATTGAATTTTCCAAGACAGGTAGATACATGATCAAAGGTCTTCCCGCGACTGGCGGCATCAAAATAGGAGGCTCTTGAAGGTACTCTTTGATCCTATCGAAGGCAGCCTGGAAGTCGTTGTTCCAATCCAACACTTGATCTTTCTTCAGTAATTTGAAGATTGGTTCACAAGTAGTGGTTAGGTGAGAAATGAATCTGGCGATGTAGTTTAGTCGTCCTAAGAATCCTCTGACTTCCTTCTCAGTGCGAGGAGTAGGCATTTATTGTATTTCTTTTACCTTTGCAGGGACTACTTCGATACCTTTACCGTTGACGATGAAGCCTAGGAGTTTGCCGGACCTCACTCCAAATGTGCATTTACTCGGGTTCAACCTTTGCTTGTATTTCTTTAGCCTTCAAACAGTCTCTGCAAATAGTCAAGATGTTCCTCTTCAGTTTGAGATCTGGCTATCATGTCATCCACATAGACCTCTATCTCGTGATGGATCATATCATGAAACAGAATTACCATGGCACACTGAGAAGTTGCCCCCAGCATTTTTCAAACCGAATGGCATAACTTTGTAACAGAACGTGCCCCACTATCTGACGAAGATTGTTTTCTCCATGTCCTCAAGTGCCATTTTGATTTGATTGTACCCGGAGAAACCATCCATGAAGGAGAATACTTTATGTTGTGCGGTATTGTCAACCAGAATATCGATATGGGGAAGCGGGAAATCATCCTTAGGGCTTGCCCTATTTAAATCTCTGTAATCCACACACATGCGAACTTTACCGTCCTTTTAGACACTGGAACAACATTGGCGACCCATTGTGGATAGGAGGTGACGGCTAAGAATCCGGTGTTGAATTGTTTCATGACTTCAGTCTTGATCTTCTCTGAAATTTTTGGCCGCATGCGAAGAACTTTCTGTTTTACCGGAGGGCAGTCTTCTTTTGTCGGTAGACGATGGACCACGATATCAGTGTCGAGTCCTGGAATGTCTTTGTATGACCAGGCAAAGACCTCAACATAGTCATGTAGTAACTGAGTTAAGCGCTTCTTGACACTAGGTTCTAGATTGGCTCCTACCTTGACTTCTTTCTTGTCCTCTTTGGTACCTAAGTTAATTGTGTCAACCGGTTCTTCGTGGGGCTGTATGGTCCTTTCTTCCTGTTGTAGTAATCTCGCTATCTCCCTTGGCACCTTACAATATTCCTCACCTTCGTCTTCGGATTGGTAGATAGGATTTTCAAAGTCACAATAGGCCATAGCAGAATCGTTACCCATGGAATCCTGAGTGGATGTGGATCTACATTTTTGATATGTGAGTGTGTGTAAGAGCATAACTATCTTTGAAAAAATAAAAATGTAGAAAAAAGAAGAACAAAGAGCGTAAAATTTGCATGCAAAAACGTCCATGATTCATTGATGACATATGAAAATGAAGTAACAACCCTTACAAATGGACCGTTGTGCCTCGGGTAAGACACAAGGTTTTAAAAGTCTAAATTGTTTAATTATTACAAGTCCGACAAAAATTTAAAGACAATTACTGTTGGATAAAATTAATAAGGACAAATTCTTTAGATTCCTAGTTGTTGAGTCCTCCCCTGATAGTTGGAAAAATCCAATCTTCCAGGTCACAACTGTCATCACTATCCTCCACTACGTTGACTCCATGGTTGCTGATCCGCAAAGGTGGTTCCCCGGAACGAGTACGACAAACAACTTTCTGGGCTCCTGAAGTAAAACCCAAACCAAATTTGTCATATTTGTAGGGATTATCCGGGAGTTGGCCCCAAATGGTACACCCACCTTCTTCGACTACTGCCTTGGCATCTTTCAGAGAAGCCATCTTCAGCGGAGGTCTTGTAATCTTCGGAACTTTGGAAACAGTCTTGGTTGCCGCAACTGTTTGTGGGACTTCCTCGAAATGATGACACGGAGTTTCGATGAATTCACCATGCATTTCTACATATCTGAAGGAGTTCAGGTGACTGACCATATATTCCTCCTCTTCATGGACAGTGATGATTTTTCCCTTGATTGGGTACTTCAGCATCTGATGTAATGTAGAGGTGACGGCACCAGCGTCATGAATCTAAGGTCGGCCCAACAAACCGGAATAGAAAGGGAGAATATCCATCACATAGAAAGTTAAATCAAAGGTATGAGTTCCAACTTTAATGGGGATGTCCACCTCCTTGTGCACCATTCTCTTTGAACCGTCGAAGGCCCTTACCACTATATTGCTGGGTTTTAAGGTCAAACCTTCACAGTCTAGTCTATCTAGAGCCTTCTTTGGAAGCACATTCAATGATGAACCAGTGTCTACCAGGACATGGGCCAAAGTAATGCCCCTGCATTCGACAGAGACATGCAACGCCTCATTGTGTTTCCTCCCTCTAGGTGTCAGATCAGCATCAGAAAAGCCCAAACTGTTATTAGCTGTCAAAATGGCCACACAATCTTCGAATTGGTCAGCAGAGGTTTCATGTGGCACATGGGCAGTTTTAAGAAATTTCAACAAGGCCTTCTCATGAGGTTCGGAGCACAACAATAAATCTAGCATAAAAATCTTTGAAGGGGTCTACCCCAGCTGTTCGACTATATTGTAGTCACTTCTCTTTATAATTTTCAAAATTTCTTCCATTTCCTTCTTGGAAGCCTCTGGGATAGATACTGATTGCGCCTCATCCAGACATGTTCAACCAAAATGCCTTTGCCCCAAGTCTCGGTCGACTCGGCGATATGGGTGTCAACAGGGGTAACCACATAAATTGTAGTAGTAGTATCAGTAGGAACAAAAGCAGGAATGATCACAAGACCGGTAACAGTTTTCGGAGGAGCAATCTCAGGGAAGAACACTCTTCCACTTCTGGTTATTTTGCTGGTTCCCACAATGTTGCCAGTGTCGGAGTCAGCCCTCTCAAAAACCGAGTCTTCATCAGCCATCCAATCTTGCTTGACGCCGTGGTAGTAGACGTCACCCCCATAGTTCTAGGGGACAGTTTTATTTGAGGAGTATGGGATTTGCCCTGGAATAGTAATTATCAGTGGAGTCACCTTCAGAATGGATGTAATCCTAATGGGTCTTTTGGTGGAGACCTTGGGAGGATTGGCGGAAATGGTTACTATTGAAACATCCTTATAAGCAATGGTTGGAACGGGAGTCTTTTCAAACAAAATCTCTTTGTCATCCATCAGGCGTTGGACACCTGCCTTTAATAATTGACAACCAGTCGGTAGGGATAAATAGAGGTGGTAGCCTTCGCCACAGCCCGGAAATAAACCGGCATTCAACAGTTTCCTTTTGACGGTTAGGAGAGGAGTAACAAGTTCACCAACAACAACAACAAACACATCATCTTCAACAGCATTAACACCACGACTGTGCTTGGGCATATGAGCGGTGATAACATTTGGGATCTCAGGAGCGTCAAATTCAATTTCCTCTGCCTCGAGAAGGTCTTGAACCTTATTTTTCAAAGCCCAACAGTCATTTGTATCGTGACCTGGACTTTATGAATGGTAAGCACAACAGGCATTTGGGTTATAACAGGGAGAGGAAGTGTTGGGATTCTTCGGAGGTTCCTGCAAGGTCACCATATTAGATTTCAACAAATGCATCAAAACTTGAGACAATGTCATATTTATCCGGGTAAACTGTCTTACTGGTCTTTTCGTTCTAGGCTGGTTGTTCCTTTGTTGAATAGGTGCAGGCTTAGAGATCATGAAAGCCCCTACCGATGGACGATGTTCAATTCTGTCCTGATTTCTATGGTTATATGCAACATTGACCTCCTTTTTTCTGATAAAGGGCTTCTTAATTGCGCTCTAGGATGCATCTATTTGAATTTTGCCACTTTTTATACCCGCTTCTACCCGTTCACCGGTCATGATTAATTCGGTAAATCTAGCCGAAGAGCTTCCGATTAAGATGGACCAGATAGAGTGCCTAAGAACATATCCACCAATTCTCTGTCAGATAGAGGGGGTTGGACCCTTCCCACGAGATCCCTCCATTTTTTAGCATAGGTCTTGAAACCTTCACCTGCACCCATAGACATGCCTTGCAACTGTGTCCGTGTTGGAGCTAAGTCAGCATTATACTGGTATTGCTTGTAAAAAGAGGCTGCCAAATATTTCCAATCGCGGATGTTGGTCCATTCCAACTGATAGAACCAATCCAACTGCATTCTTGACAAGCTTTCTTGGAAGAAATGCACCCATAGATTCCTATCCGCAGTATGGGGTTGAATTTTCCTGACTTATGATCTCAAATGCAGCTTTGGACAAGAGACACTGTCATATTTAGCGAAAGTGGGGACCTTGAATTTATGTGGTATGACAACCTGTGAGACAAGTCCTAGCTCCTTAAAATCCAACCCGGGTACTTTCTGGATCTCCATAGCATTTAAGCGATCTTTCAATTGTTTGTATTTGTCGTCAGCTGGAGGATACTGCTCTTCAGAGTAATCAACCTCTTCTTCCTCTTTAGATTCTGGATGGTCAGTCACTTCCTTGTCTTTCCCTTCTTGATTATCCATTTCACCTGACAATGTTGCTAAGTCTAGAGTCTGTATGGCTGGTCCTCTGAACCTTCTTCCCAGACTCAAAACACCGGTTGATTTCTTCACTTTCTTCTTCTTTTCTTTGATCAACAGGGTTTTCAATTCATCTTGTTCTTTTGCCAGATTTAAGAACATTTATTGAAACTGGGCGTTCTGCGCCTGGAGATCTTTTACTGTCTGTTTAATATCCATCTCATTGAAATAAATAGTAGAAAGATAAGGAGACCTGTTGTAAGAAAGTTGTTTCTGTTATGATGAATGAAGATGCATATGCAAATGATTTCAAGGAAATTAGAGATTATAATTTGCTTTAGACAAAAAGGAACACACATTATATTAATAAATCAAAGCTTGAGTACATCATGCCTCTTTTGGCTTACAATGAAAGAAATAAAATACAAAACTCTAAGAAAAAAAGTTGAACGCATCCTCTTTGATGCGATGTAGGTGTTCAGACTCCGCTCTTCATGAAGCTGCTTGGTGAGTTCCATAACTTTCTTCTCGCTGGCGTAGAATTGGGATTCGAAAGTTTCTCGCTCTTCCTTAAGTTGTATAGAATCTCTTTGAAAGTCTTCAAGAGAGGTGGGCATTTTAGTATGAAGGGTAGTGTATGGGACATCTGCTTCCACAACAAGCTCTATTATAACTGTGAGAATGGAGGGGTAAGGCATCATAAGACTTTGAGAATGAGCTCATAAACATTTTAGATTAGGCTCAAGAGGGATGGAATTCTTGTGCCCCAATGTCTTGCTATCAACTCTATGTACCATGCCCCAAGCTCGCATGAACCTTTTGCGGTAACCTTGAGCATCATTCTCGTAGTTGAAGACGATTCATTGGATAAGTGTATCATGAGGACCATCCCTTCTCGCATATCCAAAATGTCACAGTGCCAAAAAAGGATTTTAAGTGATTCCTCCCCTTATGCCTAAGAGAGGGACATTAGGGAATTCTCCACATTAATCAATGATGGTAACATTCTCCGAGAATCAAGGACACCAATGAATGCTTGAATGTGTAAGAGTCATTAGCCTACGAGACCATCTCAAACCCTGTTCATTCTTCAAGACGGATCAGGGTAGGTGAGAAATAAACCACCTAGCCAAAAGAGGTGTGCAGCATAGAAGGGTTCCTCTCCTCCTTATCGTGCAAGTATGCAAAGAATGTAGGATATCTCCAAGCAGAGTAGGTACCAGACTGCGTGACAGGAAAATCTTAACTGCATTCACGTCTATGAGCTGGTCCAGATTAGGAAAGAGTACCAACCCATAGATGAGAAGGGCTAACACCTCTTCAAAAGCTTGTAAGTCCAGGGTATACCAAAAATGATGAGCTTTCTCAAACAAGAACTTAGCCAAAAAACCCTTGACACCTCTCTTGGTTTCCCAATTTGCTACTACGTCAGACCGTTGTAAGGATAGAGCTTTATCAATATCTTCAGGTTTAGGGTCTCTTTCTATACCATTGAAAGGTACCTCGTTAAGGATAGGCACCCCCAGTAATAGAGAAAACTCCTCCATAGTAGGCACTAACTGGTAATCCAGAAAAGTGAAGCAGCGATGTAGAGGGTCAAAGAATTGAAAGAGCACTTTTCACATTTCTTCATCAGGGTTTGAGGTGACCAAGCTGAGAAGTCGACCATGTATTTCAGTGAAGGGAGAGCTTTCAGGAACCCTTGATACCAATTCCTTAAGCTGAGGAGGTACATTTACTAGACTGACTTGGATAGTGAATCTGCGGGCGAGGGCCATGTCCTACAAAACAAGACAAAAATAAACCCTAAGAATCCTTGAATGGTCAGTATGATATGATGTCATGATTATGCTTAGATATGGAAAATATAGCAAACACAAGCAAATCACACATATACCTTAGGTTTAAGGCTTGCATGGATTTTAAGGTGATACCCTCTTAAAGTTGGGTTGGTTCAACCTGTCCTAAATATAGTAACCGGGTTCTAAGAGATCTCAATATCACCGGTCTTTCCCCCAAATCTCGTTCTAATAGACAATTGACTTTCCACCAAACAAAATTCAAGGGTCGAACCTCAATGAGTGTAGTATTGAGTATCAACCGACTTTAGGTTTACACCAAAGACGGCTATCTCATTACGTCTTAAAGGCCAAGTTGGTCAATTAAGGTGCTGAGGTCAGTTGACGCTTTATGATACCACGCAACGGCCCCTTATTCTCCTTAATTACTCAAGGGCTACCGGTACACACCAAAGTATCACATCAACGTAGCTACTGTTTCAACCTTGTTGGTATACCCTGCACATTTCCCTTACAATTTATTGCTACTTACCTAAAAAGGTGCCCTAAATCCGGGTGTAGGATTAAAGCAAACCCAAACAAGGAACTATAATGTAAAGCGTGCAAGTTAAACAAAGAAAGCAAGTAAATGTGATCTATCCCTAAATTAACCCCACTTTTAAGTATATTCTCCAGCAGAGTCTCCAGTTCTGTAACACGGTGAGAAACTAACTTGGGTGTTTTGTGTTTGATCGCAATTATGAAGATAGCAAGAGTCACCACCTACTTTTCTTTTATTCAATAGGAAAGGCTGAAAAGAACAGGAAAGACCTTTAGAGATGTTTTCTGAGTTCGGGGGGTAGATTATGAAAAGGGAAGGTATTAGCACCCTTTTCATCCGTAGTTATCTACGGGATCTTAGTTTCTTTCTAGATCACTTGCTTTTGTTTTAATGTGCTTGTGGTGCAGGTTTTGAAAGGATTTTGAAAATATCTTTGTAATAGTTCTCGTTTCTATAAGAACGCATACAAAGTGTTTGTTTCAAAAATAGTTGAAAGATGTGTTTATGGAGTGTTTTTTTTTGAAAGTATTTGGAAAGATGTTTTGGTAATGGTTCTCATCTCTATAAGAACATATACAAAAAGCTTTTGTCTTTTGAAAAGATTTTAATATGAAAGTGTTGGTGTAAAATGTTTGGTTGTGAGCAAGCGAGTAACTAGGAGCGAGTCTACCTACTCAAAAGGTCTTAGATGTTATTTTCCTCCTCCTTTAGATGTTGCTATCTTACCATTGTTTTGGTAAGAAGCCCCATCATTGGATGTGAAGGGACAGACGCAGGATGTTTGTACAGTCATAGAAGGCAACTTATGAGACGCTTTAGCAATTTTTTTGTAAGAGACTAGATCATTTTATCGAAGACAACATCGAGGGACATCGAGGGACTACGATCTTTTTTTATCGAAGGGTCTTTGCTAAAGCGTCCCATATTCGAGGGACATGACTGTTTTTCCGAGGCAACGAGCGAGGTTACCCTAGGGGTGTGTGTGTGAAAAAGTGTGTTTGTTTCAAGTTATTTTGTCTTTGAAATTAGGTTATCTAGCGATTGATTTTGAATCTTGCCATGCACGCCTAATTACTATACAATATAAGGAAAATAGTAAATTGCGGAAATTAAAATTCTACGCTATTACAGAGTTTTAAGGAATGGGGTACAAATTTACAAATGGGGATGGATTAGTACAATTAAATGCCCAAATAGGCAAACAATACAACCAAATCGAATCGGGAAGTTAATCGAAATTATAATAGTTTATGAAATAAAATTAATTGACAAAGCATAGAAATTTTTGGTATTTTTGTTTGTGAGAAATTTTGAAAATAAAATAAAATCCTATTTTATTATTTTAAAATTTTGTTTATCACGAAAAAATTAAACAATTTGTAAAAAATGTTAACTAAAAAGTTAATTAACTAAATTATTCACACAAAAAAATTGCTAACTAAACTAATTGAGAAGATTAAATAATTCAAAATTTCGAATCTAGAATTAAAACTAAAGATTAAATTAAATCTAAATTAAAATTATGAAGATAATTCTAAACTAAACTTAAAATTCTAAATAACTGAATTAATCCTAAAACTAAGTTAAGGTTCTAGAATTCTTAAGTTAAATCTAAACTAAATTAAAAAATATACAATTACTAATTAAATTAAAATTACTAATTTAAACCTAAGATAAATTAAAACCTAAGATCATTAACTAAACCAAAATAAATATAGAAAGAAAAGAAAATTAAGGGTGCAACAGAGATTAGAATTAGGCTTAAACAAATCAGAGCCCAAAACATATTAAAGGGAAGGGATCAGGTTCGGGTTGGGGCTTTGAGGCCAAGCCCACGAACCAGATCCAATTAGGCAAAAGGGGTGGGTTCTCGAAACCCTAAACATGGAGAGAGCAGCCGCTGGCACTGTCAAACCAAATATCAAACTAAAACGACTCATCTTCCTCTCTTTGCTTGTTCCAGATTTCCTCGATTCCTCTATTCTCCATAACACAACAACACGCTATAAAAACAAACACCCTAGGTCTCTCTCTCAACCTCACACTCTCAGCCACGAACCGAAACCCACAACAGTGAAATAAAACCCAGGAACCCGATGCAAACCCTTATCCCCAAGTTTGATTTCAATGAATCCGACGAGTTTTATAAGCTACATCATGAGCAAACAGAGATTCAAGTAGCGAAATCAACAAGAAATCATACCAGTGGGACTCCGTGTAAGCTTCTGAATTTTACATTTTTCTATGATTTTGCTTCTGAAATGCGTATGTATTTGAATGGGGTTATATATTGATTGGTGAATTGGTTGAACAGAAGGTTAACAATTTTTCTTTGTTTGATGTTGTTAATGTTTGTAGATGAACATGGAAGGTGAGTTGAGTGGTGTTATGTTAGGCTTGGGAGAATGGTTGTTGACAGAAGGTTCGTTGGAATTGTAAGGGATGGCGGTATACATAAGGTTTCAGGGAAGATGATGGTTTGATGAATGGAAGAAAGGAGATGTTTTGATGGTAGTATATTGTTTGCAATTGAAACGAGGAAGAGTGATGGAAATTGGAAAAGATTAAAGTGGAAATGGAGTTTGTGTTTTCTGGTTTTTGTGTGTATATTGGTTTGGTTATCTCTCGCTGGTTTCCTGCTTTGTTCTTGGTTTGATGTCTCTTCTTTTGCTGGTTTTTTTGGCTCTTGTTTCTTTTTTTTTTGCTATGGTTTTTGTGCTGTTTTTGTATATTGTTTTTTGCCTCCTTTGTTTTATGGAAGAGTTCCTTTGTTATATTGAAAATCAGGGTCAAAAGTGGGGGGAAATGGGATGAGTTTGAACAACTTTGGAATGCTGACCTTGGGCCTTTTAGATGCAGGTTTTAAATTTTCTATTTGTGTGCAATTTATTGGACATGTTTGGTTCATATTTTTGGACTGTATTGACAGGGTTATTATGCAGGCTAGGTGATATCTCTTTCATCTTTATTTTTTCATCTTTCAATGAAATAAAGCATTTTGCTTTTCATACAATTTTCTGAAGGATTTGCACTCTTTTTTGGAAAATGATGACATGGTTTTGATAGCTTGCGTTGCTATATTTGATGTTTTTTTTGACCATTTGACCTGTTGCTTGTTGTTTTGTTTAGGCTGCCCATTTGCTATGTTTACAGCAACTGCTATTTTGCTGCAATTTTTGTTGCAGGTTTGCCCTGCTGTTCTGTTTGTTGTAGATTTTTGCTTGGCAGCCTAGCCGCTGCTCCTTATTTTGTTTGTTGTGGCTTGGGTAGCTTGTTGTTATTTTCTTGTTTTTATTTGTTTTATTATGCTGCGGTTTGCTGTGGCTTGGGCAGCTTGCTATTATTTGCTTGTTTTTGTTCCAAATTTCTTTTCCCTTTTGTGAACCAAAAGGGTCAAACTTTTTGTGATTTGAAAAAGTAGGAGGAGGTATCTTATGATTGAAAATAAAACCTTTGAAAATTCTGATTCCAAAGTGCGAATTCTAATGATGAAATTTCTCTTTTAACAAATAATTCTTGCTTGGAATCTGTTCTCATGTTGATCATTGCTAACTTCTTCTTTTTCTTTTGTTACATGTACGGGCAATTGAATGGCGAGCGAGGCAAGGTGAAGAGAAAGCCACGGCTAGCAATGAGGAGTTTCTTGAAGATGAAGCAAACTTGAAAACAAACATTTATTTCTTTCTTTGTAAACAACAAATGTAGCTTGTGATTCAATTTATTTTTTTGCATTGTAAACCCTTTTGAAAATTTTCCAAGAATGTAACCCGAACACAACATTTGAATGAAATGTATGAATGATGAATTTGTTGTAAGTCTTGAATTCTTGGAAATTTGGAATAATCCTCTAGAAATTAGGGTGTATTTTACTCAAAATTCTAAACTCATAAATCTTCTTGAATTGATATTGCAATTTAATTGACGAACTTGGATATTTGATTTTGAACCCTTGAAATGCACTCCAATTAGAAACACATAAACCTTTTTATCATGAACCAAATCTTGATGAACAAACAAAGAAACTTAAGAAACCTGATCTATATCCAATTTTAATTCAGTAATTACTAATGCTTCGAACACAAGCAACTTGTATTATAAGCAATATATAATCAATGAAACTTAAAACTTAACATCTTATCTTTACCCTTGACTTAGTGGAGAACAAACTCAACACAAAATCAATTCTAAGTCCCAAAATGTTCCAACGAATTTCATGGCCTTCTAAGTGCATTTGACTATTGATCCTTGAAGCAATCTTACAGACAACATCATTTGCGATATGTTGCAAAACGAACCATGCCCATTTGATGAAAATCGGAAGAGTTACGGTCCTTGAAAGTATAGTAACAGTTACTTGAGATTAAGCCAAAGTCCACAAAGCGGCCTCTAAAGTATCCAATCTTTTGATGATCTTGTGCAAATTATTGGCTCTTGACTTGTAAAGATGAGTTAATGAGAACGTAAAAAGGAAAACAATACTTAGAGAATCACTTAGAAATATTGAATATCATAGAAGTTATGATCTTCTGAACTTAATCTTGAAAGGGTCGACTTTTACAGTTGATTTTTAGTCATTCGAGCCATTGACTGGGCACTATCGCGATGCGGGGATTGAAACTTGGCACGAACATCCTTTAAGACACGGGAAGGACTAAGAAGACCAATTGAAACTTCAGAAACTCAATTTTATCTGAGAAATACCAAACCCTAATTGTTGATTTACTGCGTAGAGAGAGAATCTTCCTGACCAACTTCTGAGCCAAATTGAGTATTCGAAAAACCCTAGAATATGAAAAACAGGAGGGAAAATTTTGGGGTACGTCAGCTACCCCTGTTCAATCTTCTTAAACTTGAAAAGAAAGATCGGCACGCTTGTCGTTCGTAACTTGAAAGTGGAAGATGATTGAACACTAGAGTGCCCAGAAATTTGCACTTGATGACGTGTTGGCTGATTGTGTAGGGAATGGGCTTAAAGATGCCATTTGGAGAAATGATGGAGAGTTGTCTGAGACGGGCTTATAGATTCCATCCAAAGGTGATTGTTGACATAAATTGGACTAAGTCTAAACTTGACTTCAACTGGAAAAGAATCGGAATAAACCTTTAGTCGATTTAAACTGAAATTAGCAGAAGTCTTACATGTTGTTTGACTGGAAAGAATCAGAATAAATCATGGAGAGATTTATCTGAACCAGAAATGACGTTTACGGGGAAGAATCAGAATAAACCGTTGAGAGATTTAAACTGAACCAATAGAGGTCTTGAATATTCTTTAATTGGAGAGAATCCGAGTTAATCTTTGAGCGATTTATCTGAACCAGAGAAAGATGTCTACGGGAAAGAATTAGGATAAACCGTTGATAGATTTAAACTGAACCAACAGGGTTCTGGAAAAGAATCAGAATAAATTGTTGAGAGATTTATCTGAACCATAGAATACATTTGCGGGGAAGAATCAGAATAAATCATTGAGATTTAAACTGAACCGGAAGGGACCTGGAGAAGAATCAGAACCAATCATTAAGAGATTTATCTAAACTGTAAGTTCATATGCGCCTAAGAGGGGGGGTGAATTAGGTTCTTTAAAACTTTTTCTGAATTGTATGACTATTTTTGCAATTGTTTCTTTTCTTTCTTTTTGTGATATGTGATGAAAGCAGTAAATGCGGAAAGTAAAGAACACAATGATGTATCCCGGTTCCCCTCACAGTCCGAGAGTACTCCAGTCCCCTTTCAACATGAAAGAGATTTCCTTATTGTTGGTAATTTGTACAAGACTACCTAACAAGCCAAGAACAATCCTCTTGGACCAAGAACAATCCTCTTGGATTTTCACTAAGACCACAAAGAGAACAATCCTCCCTAAGTGTCTTTCTTGTTTCCAACAATCCTGAAAACAAGTACAATAGTTTATTTGATTTTGTATAAGAGTTTGAATAATGAATAAGCAATGTAAATCACTTGATTGATCTTTTCTTATCAATATGAAATTTAAGATGGAATACTCTTCTAAGTGCTCAAGAACAATTTTCAGAATGCATATGAAAATGATGAACAAAATCTTGAGTATAAAGAGTATAATAAAAAATAAGAAAGTTGTTAGTGATTGTTGTTGTATAATTTTTTATGTATTTTTGATTGATTTTCAAAATTCTAAATTGAAAATAATTTATAGTGTAGTAATGCCTTTTCAATGAAACATAGCAATGTTTAGACCATTTTTACTAAAACAATGTATATGAAAAGATACAAGGATTGCCATGAAAAGGTGTTACCAAAGGTTGCTAGAAAAATAAATTTTTTCAAAATTTAAGGCACAACAACCGATTGCACCAGAGCAGCAATTGATTGCAGCATAGCAACGTTTTAAAAAATTGAAAATCATAACTAGGACAACCGATTGTCATTGAGGAGCAATCGGTTGCTCTAAAGCCAACATTCAAAAAATTTGAAAATAAAACACATGACAATCGATTGCTGCCGGACGACAACCGATTGCATGTCAAACAGAATCAAATGTTTCTTGGATGCAACCGATTGTTGTTTTATGACAATCGATTGCTTCAGTACAAAAATTGAAAAAACATTATTTTCAAAGATTTTAAACAATTTAAACTATCCTTCTTTAATCATACTTAGTATATACTCAAAATATTATTTTAATAAATTAAATGCATGATTAAAAATAGTTTTGAGCACTAAGAGCATAAGATCAAAAATTTCATATACCTTAAGCCATAAGTCTTGAAAAGTTGATCTTGATCAACGAATCTTTGCTTGAGATAAATCTTCTAACTTGATCCATTCATTTTTGCATGCTAGCTTGTCTTCATCAAAACATTTGGAAAGCTTGATTTCACAATCTCCCCCTTTTTGATGATGACAACCATTGCTTGAAGTTTGGAGTGCATCTTGGTTTTCTCTAAACAAGTTGTTTGAAAAACTCCCCCTAAATCAAAGACTCCTCCTTGATCTATTGCATGAGAGTTTTGAAGATTTCCATGAGAGTTTTGAAGATTGCTTGCTTGCTTCAATTTGGGTTAGAGAAACACAAAAGAAACTACAAAGTCTTCTCCCCCTTTGTCATTAGCAAAAAGGAATGGGAAAGAAGAGCATAAAATTTTTGCACATAGAAACAACATAGCATAAATAAAGTTTGCATACATAGACATAACAGAAACAAAGTGCACAAAACGAAAAGGATCACAATACACGAAGTGTTCTAAATGAAACTAGAAAAACGGCATAAAACATAAGAACATAAAGTACTAAAAACATAAAAACTTAAAAACTAATCATCCATGCCTTCAACAAAGTCTTCATCATCTTGACCTTCACCATCATTGCCTTCATTGGTTTGAGGTTGAATGAAAGGGTAATGATAAGGTTGAGCTTAATAAGGAGGGACATTGGTATGGGCATAGAGATGAGCAAATTGATTGTTCATGTTGTTGTTCATGAATTGAAGATAGTCAAAAACTTGATTGTAAGAGTTTTCCATTGGTTGTGGAGGTTGGTTTTGAGGTTGTTGTTCTTGTTGAGGTTGGTTTTATGGAGGAGTATGAATGTATGTGATGGTTCTATTAATTGGATCAAATTTGACGCCGATTTTGGTATTACATACTTTCTTCGGAGTGATTTCATGTTTAGGGTCAGACATCAGCACCATGTGTTCACCAGACAAGGGAACATTGAACTTCTCAAAAACAAGGGTAAGCCAGGAGCCATAGGGCAAAGCATAAGCATTTTCATTATGAATTGCCTTATGATGTAGAATCACATAAGACCAGTTGATTTGAATCCCATTCTTCATCGCATACAAAATCTGCATCTCACAATCATTGACATTGGAAATATTTGAGAATTTTGGCATAACCACATACGCCAAAAAATAGTGGATCAAACGATCATCAATAGTGAGAATTCCTGCAGACCAAGAGTTCCTCTCCGGAGTACCACCAAGTAGTCTTTGCCTTTTCTGAATAAAATCACGCTCAGGAATTCTTGCAATTCTATAGTAGAAGTCTCTTTTGTTGTAGCCAGGCAGATTTGCATTTGAGAGAAGTTTAATGCAAGCACCATCATTTGGAATACCCAAAGCTTCACCAAAGTTTTGCACTGTGAGTTCTATAGGAACCCCTTTGACATTTGAAATCATGCAACCTTTAGAAATGGTTAGATTGCTGTAGAAAATCCTTACCAAAGTGGGGTAAATGGGTCCATTAACACCAATCAAGTTGTATATCCCTTGAGATCTAAATAATGCTGGAAAACTAAAGCATTCGGAATAAAAGTTGTCAAGATTACCGAACCTTGGAAAAAGAACCGTCATCTTTTAAAAGTGAGACACAAATCTTTCCCTTTGGCTTCTTGATGGAATGAGTCTTGAGATATCATCACCTTGATATGAGGAAGAAGCTTTTCCCTTCCCTTTCTTTGATGTTGACATGGTGAGAAATGAGAGAATTGGAAGGGGAAAGGATATTTGGTGTTTGTAGGGTTTTCTTGAAATAAAAGAGGATATGTGAGGCTTAGATTTTGGTTGAGCTTTTATAGATGGGTAGGAATTGAATGGTTAGGTAAAGCATGCAATGGTTTAGTCAAAACAATAAAGACTTGTACCATAGAGATTCTTGAGTGTGTAAGTATCCAAGAAATTTTGTCATAGGAAAGGACTATGCATTTAAAAGTTGTTGACCAAACACTTAAAACATTCAAAAAGAGAATAAGAATCTTAATTAGATAATGTCATTTTCGTCTAAGATACCTAGCTCTCTTCGGATCTTGAAAAATGGTTCTCTTGCCAACGGTTTAGTGAAGATATCTGCTAGTTGATTATGCGTATCCACAAAGGTGACTTTGACATCTCCTTGAAGTACATGATCACGAAGAAAGTGATGTCGAATAACGATATGCTTTGTTCTAGAATGCATCACAGTATTTTTTGTAATGTTGATTGCACTTGTGTTGTCGCATTGGAGTGGAATGCATCCAAGGTCGAGTCCGTAGTCACGGAGTTGTTGCTTGAGCCATAGAATTTGCGCACAGCAACTACCCGCTGCAATATATTCTGCCTCGGTTGTACTAAGAGCCACACAAGCTTGTTTCTTGCATGCCCAAGAGACTAATGCATTTCCCAAAATGTGACAAGTGCCACTTGTGCTTTTTCTATCTGTTTTACATCCTGCATAATCAGCATCAGAATAACTAATTAAATTGCATATATTACCTTTTGGGTACCAGAGGCCGACATTGGTTGTTCCTTTGAGATATTTCATGATTCTTTTTACCGCCATGAGGTGTGATTTCTTCGGGTTTGCTTGAAATTGTGCACACAGACATACACTGAACATGATGTCAGGACGACTTGCCGTCAAGTATAACAGTGAGCCAATCATGCCTCGATATTTAGTAATATCAATGGAAATACCGGATTCATCTTGATCAACAGAAGTACCGGAGCCCATTGGCGTGTGCATTGATTTGCAATTATCCATATCAAACTTTTTCAAAAGTTCCTTGCAATATTTTGATTGATTGATGAAGATACCATCTTTCAGTTGCTTAATTTGCAATCCAAGGAAATAGTTGATCTTGCCCATCATAGACATCTCAAATTCTCCTTGCATCATCAACGAGAATTCGTCACATAAATCTTGGTTAGTTGAACCGAATATAATATCATCGACATAGACTTGTACCAATAAAGTGTTACCTTTGATCTTCTTTATGAACAAGGTCTTATCCACTCTACCTTTCTCGAAACCTTTTTCGCATAAGAATGTACTGAGTCTGTCATACCATGCTCTAGGTGCTTGTTTTAAGCCATAAAGAGCTTTTCTCAACTTAAAGACATGTAAAGGATTCTTGAAGTCTTCAAAGCCCGGGGGTTATTTGACATAGACTTCTTCATTGATGTAGCCATTTAAGAATGCACTTTTGACGTCCATTTGGTAAAGCTGAAAATTCAATGAACAAGCGTAAGCAAGTACAACACGGATAGCTTCTAACCTTGCAACCGAGGCAAAAGTTTCTTCAAAGTCAATTCCATCTTCTTGGTTGTATCCTTGGGCTACCAATCTTGCTTTGTTTCGGACAATTATACCGTTCTCGTCAAGTTTATTTTTGAACACCCATCTTGTACCTATGATGTGTTTGTCACTTGGTCTAGGAACAAGTTCCCAAACTTGATTTCTCTCGAACTGATTTAATTCTTCTTGCATAGCAATTATCCATTGGTCGTCTCCTAATGCGTCGTCGACTTTGGAAGGTTCGATTTGAGAAACGAACGCCATGTTCAATCAAGCATCTTTGAGATTCAATCTTGTTGAAACACATTGACTTATGTCACCGATGATTTTATCAATAGGGGGATCTCTATGGGTTCTCCATTCCTTAGGTAGATTATTGACATTTGATTCATCCAGAATTTGTTCTTCTTGTTGTTCCAATTGATTCTCATTGTTGGTCTTGGAGCCATCTTCTTGAGGAATATCTAGAATCTCATCATCATTATTTAAAACAATAGTATCCTCCTCGGAGGGGTTAGATTCATCAAATGATACATGCATAGATTCCTCAATAGTTAAAGTTCTTTTATTGTATATACGATAAGCTTTACTAGATAAGGAGTAACCAAGAAAAATACCTTCATCTGATTTTTCATCAAACTTACCAAGGTTGTCTTTGTCGTTGTTAAGGACAAAACATTTGCAGCCAAAGACATGAAAGAATGAAATATTTGGTTTCCTTCCTCGAAAGAGTTCATACGGAGTTTTCTTCAAGATAGGTCGAATATTAACTCTATTGCTCACAAAGCATGTCGTGCTTACCGCATCCGCCCAAAAGTATTTTGGAAGGTTTGAATCACTAAGCATTGTCCTTGCAAGTTCAATAAGAGACCTATTCTTCCTTTCTACAACTCCATTCTGTTGAGGAGTCCTTGGTGCTGAGAAATTATGTGATATTCCATGTTCTTCACAAAAATCTTCAAAGGAGGAATTCTGGAATTCTACACCATGGTCGCTTCTTATGGAGGCAATAAATAGTGACTTCTCATTTTGAATTTGCTTTGCATATTTCTTAAACGCCTTGAATGCATCATTTTTCTGCACTAAAAAGAGTGTCCAAGTACATCTAGAAAAGTCATCAACAATAACTAGAGCGTATACATTACCTCTGAAACTTCTTGTTCTTGAAGGGACAAACAAGTCCATATGAAGAAATTGTAGTGGCCTAGTAGTGGACACTACATTCTTGGATTTGAAAGTTGATTTTGTTTGCTTTCCCTTTTGACATGCATCGCAAAGTCTATCTTTGATGAACTTTATCTTAGGCAGCCCAACAACAAGGTCATGCTTAATCAATTTGTTTAAATGCTCCATATGAATATGAGCGATTCTTTTGTGCCATAGCCATGAGTCGTTGTTGTTTGCCATGAGAAATTTAACCTTCAAAGACAAATCATTAAGGGAAATCATAAAAATATTATTTACTCTTTTACCTTTAAGTTTAGCCTCATGTGTGACTTCGTCTTCTATCAAACATTCATCTTTAGTGAACTTGATCTTGAGACCTTTGTCACATAGTTGGCTAATACTTAGAAGATTGTGCTTTAGTCCTTCGACATAAAGAACATCTTCAATTGATGTGAAAGGTGGACCTCCAACTTTTCCTATGCCAAGAATCTTTCCTTTGTTGTTATCTCCATACGTCATATAACCCCTGGCCTTAAGCGTTAGATGTGAAAATTTGTCGATATCTCCCGTCATATGCTTGGAATAACCATTATCGAGATACCATAGATTTGAAGTGGTCGTCAAGCTTACCTACAAAACAAGATTAAGTTTTTTTAGGTACCCAAGTTGCTTTGGGTCCTTCATAATTAGTTCCTTTCTTAACCCACACATATTGCCTATTTGCCATGCCAAAGTTTCTAACATAACAAGCATTAGGTGTGTGTCCTCGAATACCACAATAAAAACAAGTAGGTTCAAATTTACTTCTATATCTAGAAGGATGAGATTTCTTCTTAGGGGGTATTTTCTTTTTAGGATGGTGGTGAACTATTTTGGGAGTGATTTCTTTCTCTTTGGTTGGTTGGTCGCTAGCCTTGACAAGGATGGTCTTGTTGGTACTTGGTTTTGAAAATTTTGAGTATCCAAGACCACTTTTGTCATTTGAGTATCTTTGTTGGCTAAGAACACTTTCCAATCCAATTTTTCCTTTTTCATATCTTTCAATAACCCTTTTCAATTGGACAATTTGGAAAGAGAGAGATTTACACTTTGTGCATACAAAATCCAGTTTTTCATCACTAACTTTTTGTTTTTCATCTTTGAGATCTTTTTCAATAGATCCACATTTTTCTTCCAATGATGAAATTTGTTTCTTTTGTGATGAGATAGTTTTGTACAAAATTTTGAATTCATTTAAAAGTTCATTTATAGCACCTCTTGCATCACTATCAAAAAGAGAGAATACGTTACTAACCTCATCATCTTCGCTTTCGGAGTGGTGTGATGCCATTAACGCACGATTGGCACTTTCGTCGCTATCGGAGTTGGATGACGAACTCAGTTCAACATCTTCCCATGCAACATATGCTTTCTTATCTTTTGATTCCTTCTTGACTTTGTAGCCACTTTTCTTTGAAAGTTTTGGACAGTCCGGTTTGATGTGACCTTGTTTACCACATTCATAACAAGTAACTTCTTGTGTTGATGAGGATCCTTCCTTCTTCTTGAAGTGTTTCTTCTTTTTTGAGTGTGAGAAGGCTTTGTCGTTTTTACCAAAGAATTTTCCAAGTCTTCTAACGAGAAGCATGAAGTTTTTATCTTCATCAGGATTATCTTTCTTTTCGTCTTCCTTGGAGTCAATCTTCAAGGCAATGTTCTTAGACTTCTTTTCTTGATTTTCACGCTTTTCCAATCTACCAAGTTCTGTCTTGTATTCTTGAAGTTTTCCAAACAAGGTTGCGGATGTCATAGTAGAGAGACTCTTCTTTTCTGAGATTGCCGTTACCTTTGGTTGCCATTCTCTAGTCAAGGATTTGAGCACTTTTAGATTCAATTCATCATTAGTCAATTTTTTGCCAAGTGCCCTTAGATGATTTGTTAGATGCACAAATCTCTTTTGTAAATCAAGAATGGATTCTCCGGGTTGCATGCGGAACAATTCATATTGTTGACTTAACGTATTAAGTCTCGATCTCTTAACTTCAGTTGTTCCTTCATGTGTTTCAACCAATGTATCCCAAATCTCTTTTGCCGTTGTACATGCTGAGACACAGAATAATTCATCCATACTAAGTGCGTTTTGAAGGAGGTTTATTGCCTTTTTGTCATACAAGACCTTTTTCTTATCATCATCATTCCATACGGTTTTAAGTTTTGATGAATCAACGTCGTTCACAACAGTTACCGGAATAAAAGGACCATTTTGGACAGCATCCCATATTTCTTCTCCTTGTGCTTCTAGATGAGCCTTTATACGGATCTTCCAGAAATCAAAAATATTCACCACAAAATAGAGGAGGTTTGTTGCTACTACCACCATCTCTGAACACATAATTGTTGTTTGCAGAAGCCATTCTGGATCTAGTAGGAACAGGTTACCTATAACCTGCTCTGATGCCAATTGTAAGTTCAAATGCGCCTAAGAGGGGGGGGGGGGGGTGAATTAGGTTCTTTATTACTTTTTCTTAATTGTATGACTATTTTTGCAAGTGTTTCTTTTCTTTCTTTTTGTGATAAGTGATGAAAGCAGTAAATGCGGAAAGTAAAGAACACAATGATGTATCCTGGTTCCCCTCACAGTCCGAGAGTACTCCAGTCCCCTTTCAACATGAAAGAGATTTCCTTATTGTTGGTAATTTGTACAAGACTACCTAACAAGCCAAGAACAATCCTCTTGGACCAAGAACAATCCTCTTGGATTTTCACTAAGAACACAAAGAGAACAATCCTCCCTAAGTGTCTTTCTTGTTTCCAACAATCCTGAAAACAGGTACAATAGTTTGTTTGATTTTGTATAAGAGTTTGAATAATGAAGAAGCAATGTCAATCACTTGATTGATCTTTTCTTATCAATATGAAATTTAAGATGGAATACTCTTCTAAGTGCTCAAGAACAATTTTCAGAATGCATATGAAAATGATGAACAAAATCTTGAGTATAAAGAGTATAATCAAAAATAAGAAAGTTGTTAGTGATTGTTGTTGTATAATTTTTGATGTATTTTTGATTGATTTTCAAAATTCTAAAGTGAAAATAATTTATAGTGTAGTAATGCCTTTTCAATGAAACATAGCAATGTTTAGACCATTTTTACTAAAACAATGTATATGAAAAGATACAAGGATTGCCATGAAAAGGTGTTACCAAAGGTTGTTGGAAAAATAAAATTTTTCAAAATTTAAGGCACAACAACCGATTGCACCAGAGCAGCAATCGATTGCAGCATAACAACGTTTTAAAAAATCGAAAATTATAACTAGGACAACCGATTGTCATTGAGAAGCAATCGGTTGCTCTAAAGCCAACGTTCAAAAAATTTGAAAATAAAACACATGACAATCGATTGCTTTCAGATGACAACTGATTGCATGTCAAACAGAATCAAATGTTTCTTGGATGCAACCGATTGTCGTTTTATGAAAATCGATTGCTTCAGTACAAAAATTGAAAAAACATTATTTTCAAAGATTTTAAACAATTTAAACTATCCTTCTTTAATCATACTTAGTATATACTTAATATATTATTTTAATAAATTAAATGCATGATTAAAAATAGTTTTGAGCACTAAGAGCATAAGATCAAAAATTTCATATACCTTAAGCCATAAGTCTTGAAAAGTTGATCTTGATCAATGAATCTTTGCTTGAGATAAATCTTCTATCTTGATCCATTCATTTTTGCATGCTAGCTTGTCTTCATCAAAACATTTGGAAAGCTTGATTTCACATAAACCAGAGAAAGTCTCTGCGGGAAAGAATCAGAATAAACCGTTGAGAGATTTAAACTGAAGCGGAAGGGATCTAGAGAAGAATTAGAATAAATCATTGAGAGATTTATCTAAACCAGAGAAAGTGTCTGCGGGAAAGAATAAGAATAAAGCGTTGAGAGATTTAAAGTGAACCAACAGGGATCTGGAGAAGAATTAGAATAAATCATTGAGAGATTTATCTGAACCAGAGAAGATGTCTAATGGAAAGAATCAGGATAAACCGTTGAGAGATTTAAACTAAACCAATAGAGGTCTTGAATATTCTTTAATCGGAGAGAATCAGTGTTAATCTTTGAGCGATATATCTGAACCAGAGAAAGGTGTCTACGGGAAAGAATTAGGATAAACCGTTGAGAGATTTAAACTGAACCAGTAGAGGTCTGGAGAAGAATCAGAATAAATCCTGAAGCGACTTATCTAAACTAGAAATGACGACTGCGGGAAAGAATCAAAATAAACCTTTGAGAGATTTAAACTGAACCGACATGGATCTAGAGAAGAATCAGAACAAATCATTGAGAGATTTATCTGAATCAGAAAAAAGCATCTGCTATATAGATGGATGACCAACCCTTTCTTGGGAATTAATCTGTAATTGACTTGTTGAAAATTTGACGGTAATTTTCTGTTGATTGATCTTTCATGAAAAGATGAAAGGTTAGTTGCATGCAATGCCATGATGTATGAAATGCATGGTATAATGTTGCTCCTAAAAATAAATGAGATCGCATTGTATGCATATGTGTTGTCAATGCTATGACGTATGGATATGATGTATGGACACATTAATTGCCCTACCGCAGTGTTGCTAGAGTCGGGGAAAATAAATCCCTGAGTACTGCTGGGAATGGGGAGTGTAAGTCTTCATATTTTGAAGTTGAAGTGCTGATGGATGAGTCTCCATTTTCTTAGAAAAATAAACTCTATTGTGGAAGGGAAACGTCGTGCATTGCTTGTCGACCTCGTGAAAATCTGCTGGGGAATCCTGAGAAACTGGGCGACCTTCACTGGGGAATCTTCGGAGCGGCAACCGGAAGTTTTGTTCCGTCGGGGATGTGAGAGAGTTTGATATCATTAAGCTACGTACGGGAGATACGTTAGCGATCCTGTAGTGGGATGTCCCGTTTTTCCGCTCTTGCTGGGAAAGTATCTGCGAGGGACTTCATGGAATAGTATGAAGATATTATCTTGTTTCTTAAAACCATTAGTGATTGTCTTTCTACTTTTTGTTCCTCTTTTTTTTTGTTCATTCGTAAACAGTGGTTACCTTCAAATTCATATGTTCAAAAATAAATCATTGGATGTTTTTGTAAACAAAGCACAGAAATAGAAAAAAATACAGATATTTTTGCACTTTCAAAGGAATATCTTGTATTAACTTGAACAAGCATTTTGTACAATGAGACGAACATCCTAGTAAGAGATTGTCATCGTAAAAATGAAAAATTGATACAAAGAAAAGATAGCTATATGAAATAATCCCATGGGGTTCCCATTGTGCTATAGCCTTTGTGTCTATGAGCGTCTTGTCCACTTGCTGCCTCGTCCGAAGTTGATTGGATTGGTCAGAACCGTCGAGTTTGTTAGTAGATGCTAACGGTTGTCTGTAAGGTGACCCAACAAGACATAGTCATACGCTTTAATTTCCTAACTTTTTCCTGGACCGCCCTTTTGGGTTTTCAGTCCACCGGGATATCCTTTTTCGCCTAAGCTGCCCTTTCGAGTTTTCAGCTTGCCGGGTGTACCGATTTTTTTGTATTTTATCCCTAATTTTTGCCCGAACCTTTGTGGTTCGCCGGGATGCCCCTGTTTTGCTTAGGTGTGTCAACCTAGCGGGTCTCTAATGCGTAGTATCTTTTGACTATGTCTGCGTTCACAGGGTATGGGAGGTCATCACCATCCATAATGGTTAAGATCAATGCTCCACCAGAGAATATGCTTTTGATCACAAACGGTCCTTCGTATGTAGGAGTCCATTTTCCCCTGGGATCACCTTGCGGCAATATGATGCACTTGATCACTAGATCCCCGACTTGATACACTTGGCATCTGACCTTTTTGTTGAAAGCTTTGATCATCTGTTTTTGATATATTTGACCATGACAGACAGTAGTAAGCCTTTTCTCATCAATCAAGTTCAGTTGATCAAGTCGAGTTTGGATCCAATCGTCTTCATTCAGCCCTACATCCTTTATGATTCTTAGAGAAGGTATTTGTACTTCGATTGGTAGAACAACTTCCATGCCGTATACCAAGGAGAAGGGAGTTGCCCCTGTTGATGTGCGCTCCGTGGTATGGTAACCGTAGAGAGCGAATGGTAGAATCTCATCCCATTCCTTGTAGGTTACTGTCATTTTTTGTATGATCTTTTTTATGTTCTTATTTGCGGCTTTGACAACACCATTCATTTTCGGCCGACTGGTAAGGAGATGAATTATGGTGCTGGATTTTGAATTGCACGCATAGTGCGGTGATCATAGTGTTGTTGAGATTCATACCATTTTCTGTCATGATTCTCTCTGGGATACCATATCGACAGATGAGATTCTGTTTGATGAAACAGGCCATAATATTTTTGGTAACGGAAGTGAAAGAAGCTGCCTCAACCTACTTCGTGAAATAGTCAATGGCCACCAAGATGAAGCGATGCCCATTAAAAGCTGTTGTTTTGACTTCTCCAATCATATTGATGCCCCACATCGCGAATGGCCAAGGAGCAGTCAGGACGTTTAAAGGAACTGGAGGCACATGCACTTTGTCAGCATAGATCTGACATTTGTGGCAGGTTCGGGAATGCTGATAGCAATCCACCTCCATGGTAGAACAGTAATACCTTGCTCGCAAGATCTTCTTTTCCATCGTATGCCCACTGGAATGGGTGCCAAAAGTGCCCTCATGTAGATCAGCCATGATCTTTTCGGCCTCAACCTTGTCCACGCAACTAAGAAAAATAGAGTCGTGGTTGCGTTTGTAAAGAATGTCATTACTGAGGAAGAACTTAGCAGAGAATCTTCTCAAGAACTTCTTATCATTGACTGAAGCTCCTTTCGGATACTCTTGAGCCTCGAGATACCTCTTATCTTCATGGAACCAAGGCTGGTCCACTACTTCTTCAGTATCGATCTCATGACAATAAGCTGATTTTTCCATCCGTTCAATGGTGATCTGGGGAGCCTCGTTATCCCAATTGATTTTAAACATGGATGACATGGTGGCTAGCGTATCCTCTAATTGATTTTCCTCTCGTGGGAAATGTTCAAAGGTAATCTCCTCAAAATGCGGGATTAATGTCAACACATGTTCTTTATAGGGGATGAGATTAGGGTGCTTTGTGTTCCATTCTCCTTTGATCTGACTGATGACCAAGGTTGAATCTTAAAATACACTTAAAGACTTGATTCCCAAATCTATGGCAACTTTGAGACCAAAAATACACACTTCGTATTCTGCCATGTTATTTGTACAGTTGAAGCAAAGTCTTGCGGTGAAGGGAGTATGACATCCTTCTGGGGATATGATTACATCACCTATGCCATTGCCGAGTGTGTTAGACGCTCCATCAAAAACCAAGGTCCATTGGGATCCTTGTTCAGGTCCGTCATATGGTCTGAGTTCTTCACAGTTGTTCACTATCATGATGTCTTCATCTGGGAATTCGAATTTCATGGACTGGTAGTCATCCACAGCCTGATGAGCAAAATGATCGGCTAGAACACTCCCCTTTATTGCTTTTTGGGTAGTGTACAGAATGTCGTATTCAGTCAGGATCATCTGCCATCTTGCTATTCTCTCAGAGAGGGCAGGCTTCTCGAATGTGTATTTTATTGGATCCATCTTGGATACCAATAAGGTAGTATGGGTCAGCATATACTGTCTTAGTCGGCGAGAAGACCATGCTAGAGCGCAGCAAGTTTTCTCGAGCAATGAATATCTTATTTCACAGTCGGTAAAATTTTTGCTCAGGTAATAAATAGCATGCTCTTTTCGGCCAGACTCGTCATGCTGCCCCAACACACACCCCATTGAATTTTCCAAAACAGTTAGATACATGATCAGAGGTCTTCCCTCGACTGGAGGCATCAAAACAGGAGGCTCTTGAAGGTACTCTTTGATCTTGTCGAAGGCAGCTTGGCACTCACCATTCCATTTTACTACTTGATCTTTCTTCAGTAATTTGAAGATTGGTTCACAAGTAGCGGTCAAGTGAGAAATGAATCTAGAAATGTAGTTTAACCATCCCAAGAATCCTCTGACTTCCTTCTCGGTGCGAGGAGCAGGAATTTCTTATATTGCTTTCACCTTGGCAGGATCCACTTTGATACCTTTACCGCTGACGATGAAGCCTAGGAGTTTACCGGACCCTACCACAAATGTGCATTTATTCAGGTTCAACCTCAGCTTATATTTCTTTAGTCTCTCAAACAGTTTCTGTAAATGGTCAAGATGTTCCTCTTCAGTTTGAGATCTGGCTATCATGTCGTCCACATAGACCTCTATTTCGTGATGGATCATGTCGTGAAATAGAGCTACCATGGCACGTTGGTAAGTTGCCCCAACGTTCTTCAACCCGAATGGCATAACCTTGTAACAGAATGTGCCCCACTGTGTGACGAAAATCATTTTTTCCATGTCCTCAGGTGCCATTTTGATTTTATTGTAGCCTGGGAAACCATCCATGAATGATAACACTTTATGCTCTGCGGTGTTCTCAACCAAAATATCGATACAGGGAAGTGGGAAATCATCCTTAGGGCTTGCCCTATTCAAATCTCGGTAATCCACACACATGCGTACTTTTCCGTCCTTTTTAGGCACTGGAACAACATTGGCGACCCATTGTGGATAAGAGGTAACGACTAAGAATTTGGAGTTGAATTGTTTCATGAATTTGGCCTTGATCTTCTCTGACATGTCTGGCCGTATGCGACAGACTTTTTGTTTTATCGGAGGGCGGTCTTCTTTTTTCGGTAGACGATGGGCCACGATATCAACTTCAAGTCCTGGCATGTCTTTGTACGACCAGGAAAAAACTTTAACATAATCATGTAGCAACTAAGTTAGACGCTTCTTGACATTGGGTTACAAATTGGCACCCATCTTGATTTCTTTCTTGTCCTCTTCAGTACCTAGGTTAATTGTATCCACTGGTTCTTTGTGGGGCTGTATGGTCCTTTCTTCTTGTTGTAGTAACCTGGCTAGTTCCCCTGGCACCTCACAATCTTCCCCACCTTCGTCTTCGGCTTGGTAGATTAGATTTTTAGAGTCACAAAAGGCCATAGCAGAATTGTTATCCATGGGATCACGAATGGATGTAGATCTACATTTTGAATGTGAGTGTGTGTAAGAGTATAACTATCTTTGAAAGAACTAAAAATGTAGAAAAAGAAAGACAAAGAGCACAAAGTTTGTATGTAAAAACGTCCATGATTCATTGATGACATATGAAAATGAGGTAACAAACCCTTACAAATGGACCGTTGTGCCTCGGGTAAGACACAAGGTTTTAAAAGTTTGAATTTTTTAATTATTACAGACCGACAAAAATTTAAAGACAATTACTGTTGGATGAAAGTAATTGGGACAAAATCTTTAGCTTCCCAGTTGCTGAGTCCTCCATTGATGGTTGGGAAAATCCAATCTTCTAGGTCACAACTTCCATCATCATCATCCTCCACTGCGTTGACTCTGTGGTTGCTAATTGTTGTACCCCAAAATTTTCCCTCCCATATTCTTCAAGAATTGCAAGGAGCATGCTTCAAAATTTCTCAAAGGGTTGCACAGTTCAAGGGCCTCCCAACAGTCAAAAACTAGGGTTTTGGTTCTGACAAAGAAAATGAAGTTTCCAAGGGTCCAATCAAGTCCCACATGCCTACAAACATGGTCAAGCACCCTCATACCAAGTTTCAAGACTTACAGCACAAAATTGCACAGTCAAAAACCCTAATTGCCCTACAGTCAACTGTAGGGGGCAAAATGGTCATTTGACAGTCAAAAATTCAAATTTTTGGTCAACCTCTCATTTTGAAGCCACAAACATCATTTGATCAATTCTTGATCATGATTTTCAAAGCTTGGCTCAAAAAGTCTCAAAATGCAAAGGTTTCCATATTTGGACAGTTGAAAAAGTCAACTGTAACTTGACCAAGGCATAACTTCCACATGGATTATCAGAAAAATTCCATCCATAGCTCATTTTTAATAGAAATAAATTTCCTACAACTCCTCTTCACACTTCAAGTCCAAGAAATGCTCTCACAAAAAGTTATCAATTTCAACATTATAGGTCATTTTCAAAAGTCAACAAAAAGGGACTTTAAGTCAAAGGCCATAACATGAGATTAGTAAATCAAAATGATATGGGACCAATGGCATTGGTTAGAGGACTTCAAGACCTTTCCAAAATGTCCAAGAACATGATCAAAGCTTAAAAATTGAGCAAGATATGCCTTCTGGAAGTTGGGAAATTTTTGGATATTTTGAAAAGTCAACTTTGCTTCAAATGCCTTAAAATTGCTAATGGGCCACATTTTCTTCCAAGATTGATCATCCAAAGCATATGCACGACCATTTGGCCCAAAGGGAATTTATTCATCATTTTTATTTATTTATTTGAATTTTTAATTGCTAATAATTCATTTAATTAATTAAAATATGGAAAAAATACTAAAGCAAACTTTTTAAATCTTTTTATGCATGAAATACCTTCAAGATTTCGTGCATGATCTGATATGGAAAGAATCAAAGTGATTGGACATGATTGGTATCAAATATGCATGAAAAAGATTGAAAAATATATGCATGAAAATCAAATATCTTGTACATCAATGCAAAGGTTTTTGGATCCAAATCTTTACCCTAATCATTCCATACATAAGCCTAATGCAAACCCTAGTGGAAAGAACCTAAGAGCTGCGCCAGAAAACAAGAACAAAGTTTGAGTTTTTGTCAAAAAATTCCAAAACTGAAAACTACATTCCAGTGCGATTCAAAGGAAAATAATCATTCCATTACATTCCTGAGACTTCAAGGAAGGTTTTCAGATCAAAACCATCAACTCTAACGTCGAGAATTGGTAGAACAACCTCATTCTGTTCATGCTTTTTTTTGTATTCTCGTATCATAAATCATGCATTGTTTGAAATTTTTAATATTGGATTTGTATTCAGTGGATCATTCTGAAGCTAACCCTATAGTTTGATTGAGTTTTTATGCATCGTACGCGATTTCACCATGGAAGCATGCTAGGGTTACAAAACTGAAAAATTGGGGGTTTCCTCGTCCAGAAAAATTAAACCCCAAGACTTGAACCATTGGAACGAGAAGCTTCATGTGAATCGAACACACATATCGCGCCTAATTTATGATGCAGGGATTTCTATTCGCTATTTTTTGACACAGCATATAGTGGGGGTTTAAAACCCCCACAATCTTGTTTCCTTTTTTCAGGTAAAATGCAGAATGGAGGAGGAAGATGCTTAGGTGGCAAAGCGTGATTGAGCCATTTGAGTTCAGCGCGCGTTTTTGTGTTTTTTAGGCCACTAACCAATTTTCCCTTATGTTGTTTGTTTGTCATTCAATATACAAAGAAACACAACAGCGCGATTGGCAAGGCATCAGTGTGGTAACTTCTGGGACCTGGGTTCGAATCCCAGGTCCCCCTTTCTTATTCCATATTTTTCTTCTAACCAAGTTCCTATGCAGCATGCCTCCAAACATCCACCATACGCCCACAATCTCAGCTTGCCACGCATCCCATGATCCCAATCCAAAGGTCCAGATTTGAAGAACATCCTAGGCCTCAGTCAATGCACACACACGCTTCATGAAAAGTCAAACAAAGGCCTTAAACGTTGGGCCTGACTGCTAGCCAAAAAACCTCCAGTTTGGGGACAGAACCCCCCTTGGTTTGCTTCTTCATTCTTTTTATATTTTTCTATTTTTATTTGTTTTAATTAGTTTTAATTTTATTTAACATTTTCATAAAATATAAAAATAATATAAAAACCAGAAAAGACAAAAAACAAATATATTTTATTTTAATATCTTTGTAAATAAATTGTACCAATTAATTTAGTTTTAAATTCTAGGATTAATTTTAATATTTTCTCAATAAACCTAAAAATTGGTAGAATTAGGGTTTTAAGCACTTTTATCTTTTTTTCCTTTTTTCACCATATTAATTATTAATTATTAATTATTTTCTTGTAAATAAAATTGCATTAATTAATTAGGTTTAATTTTAGGTTCAATTTTAATATTTTTCCTTAATAAATAAAAATAGTTAGAATTAGGGTTAATTAATATTTTAATTTCATTTAATTCTCATAAAAATCCATAAATACGAAAAACTCAAAAAAAATAATTTCTCTTCATTTTAATTTAATTAATTGGTTAATCATAATTTAATTTCCTAAAAAGGGTCCAACGCCCTCGCATTCGATCGTAATTCCAATTCGCGCATTTATTTTTATTTCTATTTCCGTTCTTATAATATTTATGTAATTCTCCCAAAGCCATGTAATTCGGACATTTATATGTTTCGCACTTTACTTTATTTTATGTCAAATCGGGTCCTGGATTTAATTTGGCGATGTGGACCCGCGCCTTTGTAATAGTTTAGGAACTTTATATTTCTCGCAACTTTTTAATTGCTAATAAATTGCATGCAAGAATGAATGTCAAAATAAAAGCAACGCGTAGATCACCCCCGACATGAACAAGATAAATGTAAACGAACACGACACACAAATCACACACCACCCCTAGGGTACGCCTCACTGTTGCCTTGCCCCTCGAAAGGTGATCGTCGAGTAGAGGATGTTTTAGTAAGTCCTCATGATCCGGGAACCTGGCATGAGGGTAGCTTCTAAGGTGTCTTCCTATTGCTCTGGTGATCACCATGTCCCGAACCTTCGAATTGACCCGAACACCTCCAACGGTGGTGCTACCTACCTCTCAATGGTGGGATGGCACTACTTTAAAGGACATCTACACAGACGAATTCCTTAGGGTAGGTAGACGACTCTAGATACTTGCTCTAATTTCAAAAACAAATCAAAAATACTTTTCACACCGACACCTTTTCAAAAAGCTTTCGAAAGCAATTTTTCAAACACTCTTGAGGACCGATACAAGAGTCGAACTGGAATTTTCAAAGAAACTTTTTTTAAAACCCACAGTTGAAAAGCAAACAAACCATTTTTGAAAACACAATGAGCAAGTATCTAAGAGCCCATGGATAACCATGGATAGAAAGGGTGCTAACACCTTCCCTTTCTATAATCTACCTCCCGAACCGAGAGCAATCTCTTTAAGGAATTTTTCTGTGCTTTTGTCCTTTCCATTTGGAGAAAATAAAAGACGGTGGCGACTCTTGCTTCCGCGACATTTCGTGAACCAGCGTTAAACAGTCAGTTCCAGATCCACCGATCACAGAACTGGCGACTCTGTTGGGGAAATCTTTATAAAGTGAGGTGTACCTTAGGGATAGTTCATAACTGTGTTTTCAATTGCTTTCTTTGCTTGCTTTAAATTGTGGGACTGTCTTGGGAGCTCTATAGATCCTAACCCGGATCTGGGGATACCTTCTTAGAAAGTAGCAACAAGGCTGTGAGGGAACTGTGCGGGGTATACCGACATGGTTGAAACAGTCTGCTACGTTGATGTGGCACTTTGGTGTGTACCGGTAACCCTTGAGTTCAGTCAAAGAGAGTACGGGGCCTCCGCGTGGTGTCGTGAAGCATCAACAGACCTTGGGAACCTTAATTGAACCATCTTGGCCTCTTTAGGGTAGTGAGATAACTAACTTTGGTGCAGTCCAAGGTTGGTTGATACTCGATACTACACTCAATTGAGGGTTGCTTTCCTGGAATATTTCGGTCGCCAGTTCAGTGGCTAAATCGAAACGATGAACAATGAAAGCAATCTGATGATATTGGGACCCTTAGAACCCGGTTACTTCTAATAGGACAGGTTGAACCCACCAACTTCAAGAGGGTAATACCCAGACCCCATGCTGGCCTAAACCCTAAGGGCTTGTTTTGTGTGACTTGTGTGCCTTACATGTTTGTCTCTGTAAATATCTGTGGTGTGTTTAATCATAGCATCATAACATCATATAGCATCATATGCATTGACTAACCATTTCAGGGGTTCGAATCTTCATCTTTGTTCTTGTTTTGTAGGACATGGAAACTGTTCGCAGAAAGACAATTCAAATCAGCCTTGTAAGGATCCCTCCTCAGCTTAAGGAGCTTATATCCAGGATTCCCGAGAGCTCTTCATTCAGTGAGAGACACGGAAGACTCATCAGCTTGGTCAATACCAACATTGAGGAAGATATGATAAAGGTCCTGTTCCAGTTCTTTGACCCTCTGCATCACTGTTTCACCTTCTTGGACTATCAGCTGGTACCTACATTGGAGGAGTTCTCCCGGCTCCTGAAGATCCATATCCTTGATCAACTACCCTACAACGGTACGGAAAAGGAACCCAAGCTTGAAGAGATTGCTAAAGCCTTACACCTGCAATCATCTGATCTCAAGGGACATTGGGAAGTTAGAAGTGGTATCAAAGGGTTCTTAGCCAGGTTTCTGTTTGAAAAGGCCCATGAATGTTGGAACTCCCTTGACTTACAAGCTTTTGAAGAAGTTGTGGCCCTCCTTGTTTATGGTTTGGTGTTGTTCCCTAACCCAGATCAGCTTATAGATGTCAGTGCTGTCTAGATCTTCATGTCTAGGAATCCTGTACCTACGTTGCTGGGGGACATCCTTCACTCATGTTACACTCGAACCATGAGAAAAAGAGGTGTCCTTATGTGTTGCACTCCTCTCCTGGGAAGGTGGTTTATTTCGCACCTTCCACAATCAGTTTTGAAGAATGAGCGGGGTTTGAGATGGTCACAATGGTTGATGACTCTTACACATGCAGATATACATTGGTGACCTCGGTCCAGAGAGGATGTCACTATCATTGATCGTTGCGGGGAGTACCCTAATGTTCCTTTACTTGGAATCAGAGGAGGTATTACTTACAACCCATGCCTGGCTTGGAGACAGTTTGGTTATGCTCGGAGGGATGGTCTTCATGACATGTTAATTCCTGACATAGTTTTTGACTTCGACAACGATGAACAAGGACTTCGCCAGAGATTTATCAGAGCTTGGAGGATGCCCAGTAGGATAGATAGCAAGACACTGGGGCACAGGAACTCCATCCCATTGGAACCTTATCTCAAGTGGGTACGAGCCCGCTCCCAGAAGTTAGTGATGCCATATCCTCATATGCTCCCTGTGATCAAAGAGCCAGTCTTGGAAGGAGAAGTGTCCTACACTATTCAGCATCCTGATATACCCACATCCTGGGAAGAGATGCAGAAGAGCTGGATCCAGCTTAAGGAAGAACGGAATTCTCTTGAGACCAGTCTACATGCTAGTGAAAAGAAGGTCTTAGAGCTCACCCGCCTATTGCATGAGGAGAGGAATCTCAACACCTACATAGCTCCAAAGAGGATGCGTAGTGTCTTTTGGGATTGATTTGCTTTGTAATTGGTGCCGATGAGGCTTTGACGTACTGAACAATTATTTCCTTAATGATAACGTGTGTTCCTTTTTGTCTACAACAAATTTGAACTTTCGAACCCTTGAATGCGTTGCATAAACACATATCATTCATCATGTGCATAGCAGGTTTTCTTCTTTTCAGGTTGCTTACCGTTCTTCGCTGTTTATTTCAGCATCATGAATCCTGACTCATCATCAACTGAGATGTCCATCAAGGCTCTTCAGGCGCAGAATGCGCAATTTCAGGAACTAATCATGGGTTTGGCTCATGGCCAAGAAGAGCTGAAGGCTCTGCTCCTGAAGAAGGAGAAGAAGAAGAAGAGGAGAACTGTTCTTTTTAACTCGGGCCGAAGGTTTGGCAACACTCTGCAGAATGAAGAGGCTGGTTCTTCTATAGGCAAGGGTAGTCCCCAAGGGGGAAAAGGTCCTAGTCCGGTAGTCTCTGACAACGAGACTGATTTTGATGAGGAACAGTATCCTCCTGCAGAAGACAGATACAAGCAGCTGGAGGACAGACTGAATGCTATAGAGATCCAACAAGTGCCTGGGCTGGATTTTGGAGATTTGGGTTTGTCTACTGGTGTGATCATTCCTCATAAGTTCAAAGCACCATCTTTTACCAAGTATGACGGGGCGTCTTGTCCCAAGCTACACCTCAGATCCTACGTGCGGAAGATTCAACCGTACTCAGTGGACAAGAACTTGTGGATCCACTTCTTCCAGGAGAGTCTTTCAGGGACTCATCTCGAATGGTTCTATCAGCTGGATGGGACCAAGGTTCGTAACTGGGAGGAGTTGGCTACTGCTTTCTATAAGCAGTATCAATATAATGCCGACCTTGCCCCTACACGTACCCACCTCCAGGGTATTTCGCTAGGGTCAAGCGAAGGTTTTAAAGAGTATGCACAGAAGTGGAGGGATCTGGCTGGCAGGGTGCAGCCTCCGTTGACTGACCGGGAGTTGGTGGACATGTTCTTGGGGACCCTATCTGGGCCATTTTTCAACCATCTTATCGGTAACTCATCTGCAGGGTTTACTGATCTTATTCTGACTGAAGAGAGAATAGAGGCTGGGATGAAGTCTGGTAAAATTCAGAAGGGTGCATCGTCAAGTTCTGAGAAGAAACCCTTCAAAAAGGTGGCCAGTGCTGTATACGGGTCTAGAAGACAAGAGAAACCTGAGCGCCGCCAATCTGTCAACGCGGTGATGATTTCTAATCCTGCTGCCTCTCCTCGGCAAACTAATCCACCAAGGGCTGAAAGACCTAGAAGAGAGTTCACCCGTTTGAGTATGACCTTATCGCAGATCTTGCCACAGTTGCTGTCCACCAACCTAGTGACTGTCAGAGAAGCCCCAAAGGTTGTGAACACGGCTTCTCCCAAATACAATCCAAATGCCCGCTGTGCTTATCACTCCGATAGCCCGGGGCATTCCACTGATGACTGTTGGGCCTTAAGGAATAAGGTACAAGACCTTATTGATGCAAAAGAAATACAGTTTGAAGCACCTGAGAGGCCAAATGTGGTGACTGCTCCTATGCCCCAGCATGGAGTAAATGCTGTTGATGAAGATGTATACACCGTTTCTGTGGATGATGTGGCTACTCCCTTAATGACTGTCAAGAAGAACCTACTGCTGGCCGGTTTATTTCCGGGTTGTAGTGAAGGTTGCCTTTTCTGTATTGTTTCCCTATCTGGTTGTCCTTTGCTGAAGTTGGGCATCCAAAGCCTAATGGACAGCAAAGAGATTCTATTCAAGAAGTCCGCTGTTCAGTTTGTTTCGGTAGAAGAGGTTTCTGTTGTTACAATCTTTAATAATCCAATCAAGACTCTCCCAAGGAAGCCTGTCCAAATCATGATTGTCGCACCTGTTGTTATTACTGTTCCGGGGCCTCTCCCCTACGAATCTGATAAGGCTGTCCCCTGGCACTATGGGGCAGATGTGTATGTGAATGGAATTAAGCAAGAGTTCAACACTGGCACCAGCATCAGCAATATCACTGGTCCAGCAAAGGTTACCCGCAGTGGCAGGCTCTTCTCGCCTGACATTGCACCACCCGTTGTTCGAAGACCCCTCACTATAACACCTACAAGTGTACCTGTTCCTGTTTCTGATCAAGTTGTTTCCCCTGCTGCCGAGTCATCTAATGCTCGGGGCAAAGGGATTGACGATGAGCCTGCCCGGATGGAGGCACCAATACCTGTAAATGTTGAGGCCTCCCAACAAGAGATGGAGGAAATTCTAAAAATAATCAAGAAGAGTGACTTTAATGTTGTAGAGCAGCTGGGGCATATGCCCTCCAAGATCTCAATGCTCTCCTTATTACTATGCTCTGAGGCCCATGCTAAGGCCTTGATTTCATTTCTCAAGACGGCCCATGTGCCACAGGAGACATCTGTTGTCCAGTTTACTGATTGTGTAGCAAATCTGACAGCCGACAATGGCTTAGGTTTCTCAGATGCTGACCTTACTGCCAAAGGAAGGGACCACAATGACGCCCTGCATGTCTCTATTGGATGCAGGGGCACTACTCTTGCGCACGTGTTGGTGGACACTGGTTCTTCCTTGAATGTGCTACCCAAGAAGGCCTTAGACCGTTTGGATTGTGAAGGCCTGGAACTGAAACCTAGCAATATCATCATCAGAGCCTTTGACGGTTCCAAGAGGATGGTTCATGGAGAGGTAGACATTCCTATCCGGGTGGGTTCTCAGGTGTTCGACTCTACTTTCTATGTGATGGATATCCGTCCATCGTACTCTTGTCTACTGGGTCGACCTTGGATCCACAAAGCTGGGGCAGTGACCTCTACCTTGCACCAGAAGCTCAAATACCCCGTCAGAGGGAAGATTGTCACTGTGCAGGGAGAGGAGGAGTATATGGTGAGCCATTTGAATTCCTTCAGGTATATTGAGATGGACGGGGAATTTATTGAAACCCCCTTTCAGCATTTCGAAGAGGTACTTCCAACTTTAGCAGCAGCAGAAACAGCGGTCGAAGAGGATGTTCCTTTGAAGATGGCTTCCTTGAAGGATGCCCGGGCTGTGGTCAACAAAGGTGAATGTGCTAACTGGGGCAGGCTCCCTGATTTTACACAGAAAACTGACAAGTTCGGACTGGGTTTTACTGCAGAGGGACAGAAAGCTATGCGGAAGGCAAAGACCAGAAGACCTCCTGTGCTCATTACCAATCCAGGAGTGAATGCTGTTGGGGAGGATAATGAAGTGGATGAAGCTGAGTTCAATAGCTGGATCTACCCGAAAACTGATGGCGGATTGACCAATTGGATTGCCAAAGACCATACTCCTGTTACTTTTGTTACGCAGTAATAAACTTCTTTGTTTTGTTATTTGTAATAAACAATTAAAACTCTATGGCCCGGTGTCTTACCCGGGGCACCGTGGCTTCATTTGTGAGGGCATATAAATTGTCATTTCATATATCATGAATAAAGATCTTGGACGTTTTCTCGCATTTCAAATCTTATGCTCCTTTTCTGTCTTTCCTTCCTTTATATATTTCAAAACAGCTGTATTTACACACACTCACTCATACAGGTTTCAATCCACTCTGGATCTCACTGGTAACGACTCTGCTACTGCCAGTTATGACTTCGAAAATCCGATCAACTTAGCCGAAGATGAAGGTGAAGATGATTGCGAAGTGCCTGGCGAGCTTGCAAGACTGTTACTCCAGGAAGAGAGGGAAATTCAACCACATGAAGAGCCAGTGGAAACAATAAATCTGGGTACTGAGGCAGACAGAAAGGAGGTAAAGATTGGTGCCAACCTAGAGCTCAGCGTGAAGCAACGGTTGACTCAGATGCTACATGATTATATGGAGATCTTTGCCTGGTCCTACAAAGACATGCCCGGGTTGGATACCGATATTGTGGTCCATCACTTGCCTACTAAGGAAGACTGCCCTCCAGTTAAGAAAAAGGCCCGCCATATGCGTCCAGAGATGTCTGAGAAGATCAAAGCCGAGGTTATGAAACAGTTTGATGCCGGGTTCCTTGCAGTGACTTCTTACCCTCAGTGGGTTGCTAATGTGGTGTCGGTACCAAAGAATGATGGAAAGGTCAGAATGTGTGTCGATTACAGGGATCTGAACAGGGCCAGCCCCAAAGATGACTTCCCCTACCTCACATTGATGTCCTTGTTGACAATACAGCTCAGCATAAGGTGTTCTCTTTCATGGATGGTTTTTCAGGTTACAATCAGATCAAGATGGCACCTGAAGACATGGAAAAAACTACCTTTGTTACTCAGTGGGGCACCTTCTGCTACAAGGTCATGCCTTTTGGACTGAAAAATGCTGGGGCAACCTACCAATGTGCCATGGTTGCTTTATTTCATGACATGATCCATCATGAGATAGAAGTGTATGTTGATGACATGATTGCAAGGTCCCAGACTGAGGAAGAACACCTTGATCATCTGCAGAAATTGTTTGACCGTCTGAAGTTGTACAAGCTGAGGTTGAACCCGAACAAGTGCACCTTCGGGGTAAGATCTGGAAAGTTTCTAGGCTTCGTTGTAAGTGATAAGGGTATTCAAGTGGACCCTGCCAAGGTTAAAGCTATTAAAGAGATGCCAGTTCCTAGGACAGAGAAAGAGGTCAGAGGCTTTTTAGGACGCCTGAATTACATTGCTCGGTTCATCTCACATCTGACTGCCACCTGTGAGCCAATCTTCAAGCTGCTGAAGAAAGATCAGGTAGTACGTTGGAATGATGAATGTCAGGATGCTTTTGACAGGATCAAAGAGTATCTCCAAGAACCACCCATCCTTATGCCACCGGTTGAAGGGAGACCTCTGATATTATACCTGACAGTACTTGACAACTCAATGGGGTATGTGCTGGGGCAGCATGACGAGTCTGGCCAAAAAGAGCATACCATTTATTACCTTAGCAAAAAGTTTACCGACTGTGAGACCCGATACTCACTGCTTGAGAAAACTTGCTGCGCTTTGGTATGGGCTGCTCGCCGGCTGAGACAGTATATGCTGACTCACACTACCTTGTTGATCTCAAAGATGGATCCCATAAAGTACATATTTGAAAAGCCTGCTCTGTCTGGGAGAATAGCAAGATGGTAAATGATCTTGACAGAATACGACATTCAATACACAACCCAGAAAGCCATCAAGGGAAGTGTATTGGCAGACCACTTGGCACATCAGGCAGTAGACGACTATCAGTCAATGAACTTTGAGTTTCCGGACGAGAGCATCATGATAGTGACTGATTATAAAGTACCTGGACCAGATGAAAGACCTGAGGAGGGATCCCGATGGTCTATGCACTTCGACGGAGCCTCCAATGCTTTGGGTAACGGTATCGGCGCTGTGATCATATCTCCTCAAGGCACTCATACCCCACTCACTGCCCGGCTATGTTTCAACTGTACCAACAACATGGCGGAGTATGAGGCATGCATCATGGGTCTTCAAGCTGCGATCGACTTAAGGATCAAGTTTCTGAGTGTCTTCGGAGATTCCGCTCTTGTGATCAATCAGATCAAAGGAGAGTGGGATACGAAACATCCGAATCTTATTCCTTACAGAGAATGTGTGTTGACATTGATCCCCCATTTCACGAAGATAACCTTTGAACATTTCCCGAGAGAGGAGAATCAGCTGGTGGACGCGTTAGCTACGATGTCTTCTATGTTCAAGGTCAAATGGGATAATGAGGCTCCCCGGATCATCATCTGGAAACTGGACGAACCGGCATACTGTTGTGATCTCGAGACTGAGTCGGTAACTGAGAAGCCTTCGTACCATGAGGTGAAGAGATATTTGGAAGCTCAGGAATACCCTGAAGGTGCGTCTGTCAACGATAAAAAGTTTCTGAGAAGGTTCGCAGCGAAGTTCTTCCTTAGCAAGGACATCTTGTATAAGTGAAACCATGATTCTACCTTGCTGCGTTGTGTGGATAAGGCAGAAGCAGAAAGGATCATGGAAGAGTTACCTGAAGGGACCTTCGGGACACATTCCAGTGGACACACTATGGCGAAGAAAATCCTTCGGGCAGGGTATTTCTGGTCCACAATGGAGGCAGACTGTTACCAACATTCTCGGACATGCCATAAATGCCAGATTTATGCAGACAAGGTGCATATTCCTCCAGTTCCTCTAAATGTTCTGACTGCGCCTTGGCCGTTTGCAATGTGGGGCTTAGATATGATCGGTGAGATTAGACCTACAGCGTCCAATGGGCATCGCTTCATCCTGGTAGCGATTGATTACTTCACAAAGTGGGTCGAAGCAGCTTCCTACGCTACGGTAACCAAGACGGTTGTGGCACGGTTCATTCGGCATAATCTGATCTGTCGATACGGCGTCCCTGAAAGAATCATTACAGACAATGGTACCAATCTTAATAACAAGATGATCACTGAGCTCTGCGAGCAGTTTAAGATACAGCATCATAACTCTTCTCCTTACAGACCGAAGATGAATGGGGCTGTAGAAGCAGCAAATAAGAACATTAAGAAAATTGTGCAGAAGATGACAGTGACTTATAAAGATTGGCATGAGATGTTACCGTTCGCTCTACATGGGTACCGTACCTCAGCCAGGACGTCAACCGGGGCAACTCCTTTCTCCTTGGTCTACGGTATGGAAGCAGTCTTACCGATCGAAGTGCAAATACCCTCTCTCCGGATAATGAAGGATGCAGATCTGAACGAAGATGATTGGATCCAGACACGACTTGATCAATTAAACCTTATTGATGAAAAGAGACTTGCTGCTATCTATCATGGTCAGACGTATCAAAAACGGATGATCAGGGCATTTAACAAAAAGGTCAGACCACAGGAATATCAAGTTGGGGATCTGGTAATCAAGCGAATCATCCTTCCTCAGAGTGATCCAAGGGGAAAATGGACCCCTACGTACGAAGGGCCGTTTGTGGTTAAACATGTGTTCTCAGGAGGAGCCATGATTCTAACTAACATGGATGGTGACGACCTTCCTCACCCCGCCAATGCAGACATAGTAAAAAGATACTACGCATGAAAAAAGACCCGCTAGGCTGACATGCCTAGGCAAAAATTAGGGCTTCCCGGCGAACCAAAAGGGTTCGGGCAAAATGAAGGGATGAAATGAAAAAATTTGTACACCCGGCAAGTCGAAAACCTGAAAAGGCGGCTTGGGCAAAAATGGGTATCCCGGTGGACTGAAAACCCGAAAGGGCGGTCCAGGCAAAAGTTAGGGATAAAGCGTAATACTATGTCTCATTGGATCACTCCGCATCCAGAATCCGGTATCTACATCAAGTACAGACGGCATCGATCAGTCAGCTTCACTTTCAACTAAGGTCATCAAGTGATGAGACGCTCGGAGATATAAAGGCGATAGCAGAGTTGAAACCCAGTGGGATCATTCATTTCACACAGCTGTTTTATGTTCTCTTGTACAAAATTTGTGTAAACTCTTTTGTTCGGCGGCGTTCTCTTACTAGGACGTCAGCCACTTGTACATAAACGCCTATTTTACAGGCAAATTCAAAAATCAATATAAATCACTTTTCAGTTAAAATTGCCAATTGTTTTTCCTTTTCTGTTTTGTTTTGCGAAGAACGTCCAAGGTTCAATTTGTGATATATGCATTGACAATAATTTGCTAACTCATGAATATTTGCATACGAAACAAAGGATTAATTACAGGTAACATTAGAAACAGGGGAAATAAAGAGTTGTCTAAGCAATCTAATTGTTCTGTCCTCCAAGGTATCAAGGTAGGTTCGGCTGAAGAACATAACCAGATATCTTAATTCCCCGGAGAGTGAGCCAGCAAGTCAGTGCACTCTCCCCAAGCAAAGCTATTATCAAACCTTAAGGAAGTTGGGTATCCTCCAGTATATGTCAACATTCCCCAACAATATACGTATTCTTAACAAGCATCCCCGGCAGTCTGGACCTAAAGATTGTTCCCCGGCGGTATATCAAACATTCAAAAAAGTCACTTCCCCAGGAGAGTCCAACCCAATTTCCCCAAGAAAAGTTGGAATCCATTTCCCCAAGCAGTAAGCTTATCCCCAGTAGATTCTGGAAGCTTATCCTCGCAGAGTACGAACGCATCCCCCGGCTTTATTCAAAGAGTTATTTCCCTACCAGGATATAACTGGGTTATCCTCAGCCAAAAGCCACGGAAAGAGCGTCCTCGACGAAGTCTTCTTATCCCCAGCGAAGTCTATTAACACTTCCAACACAACAATGGTATCCCCAGCAAGATTATCAACAACTCAGCAAAGTATCTCTCTCCCCACAGAGTATTGCTTCCCAGCAAGGTAGCTAGAGTACTTTTCTCCCCGCAGAGTAATCCATTCGCCAAGCTTATTCCCCAACGGAGTTATCTTCTCCTACCGGTATACTTGCAACTATCATCCCCAGCGGAAGCAAAGATCTATTCTTCAACATCAGCCCAGGATATGACTTCCCGGCACCCGTCAAGGATTTACTTTCCTAGACGACGAAAGGATACATTCATAAACATCACATTTTCATACATTATAGCATGCATATACGCATCATATCTTACAAATCTCATTTATGTTGAGAACATCATTGCTTGATCCATATCATGCATTGCATATGACTGACCTTTTACCTTTTACCTTGTTCAGGTCCGTCATATGGTCTGAGTTCTTCACAGTTGTTCACTATCATGATGTCTTCATCTGGGAATTCGAATTTCATGGACTGGTAGTCATCCACAGCCTGATGAGCAAAATGATCGGCTAGAACACTCCCCTTTATTGCTTTTTGGGTAGTGTACAGAATGTCGTATTCAGTCAGGATCATCTGCCATCTTGCTATTCTCTCAGAGAGGGCAGGCTTCTCGAATGTGTATTTTATTGGATCCATCTTGGATACCAATAAGGTAGTATGGGTCAGCATATTATGTCTTAGTCGGCGAGCAGACCATGCTAGAGCGCAGCAAGTTTTCTCGAGCAATGAATATCTTATTTCACAGTCGGTAAAATTTTTGCTCAGGTAATAAATAGCATGCTCTTTTCGGCCAGACTCGTCATGCTGCCCCAACACACACCCCATTGAATTTTCCAAAACAGTTAGATACATGATAAGAGGTCTTCCCTCGACTGGCGGCATCAAAACAGGAGGCTCTTGAAGGTACTCTTTGATCTTGTCGAAGGCAGCTTGGCACTCACCATTCCATTTTACTACTTGATCTTTCTTCAGTAATTTGAAGATTGGTTCACAAGTAGCGGTCAAGTGAGAAATGAATCTAGAAATGTAGTTTAACCATCCCAAGAATCCTCTGACTTCCTTCTCGGTGCGAGGAGCAGGCATTTCTTATATTGCTTTCACCTTGGCAGGATCCACTTTGATACCTTTACCGCTGACGATGAAGCCTAGGAGTTTACCGGACCCTACCACAAATGTGCATTTATTCAGGTTCAACCTCAGCTTATATTTCTTTAGTCTCTCAAACAGTTTTTGTAAATGGTCAAGATGTTCCTCTTCAGTTTGAGATCTGGCTATCATGTCGTCCACATAGACCTCTATTTCGTGATGGATCATGTCGTGAAATAGAGCTACCATGGCACGTTGGTAAGTTGCCCCAACGTTCTTCAACCCGAATAGCATAACCTTGTAACAGAATGTGCCCCACTGTGTGACGAAAATCATTTTTTCCATGTCCTCAGGTGCCATTTTGATTTTATTGTGTCCTGGGAAACCATCCATGAATGATAACACTTTATGCTCTGCGGTGTTCTCAACCAAAATATCGATACGGGGAAGTGGGAAATCATCCTTAGGGCTTGCCCTATTCAAATCTCGGTAATCCACACACATGCGTACTTTTCCGTCCTTTTTAGGCACTGGAACAACATTGGCGACCCATTGTGGATAAGAGGTAACGACTAAGAATTTGGAGTTGAATTGTTTCATGAATTTGGCCTTGATCTTCTCTGACATGTCTGGCCGTATGCGACAGACTTTTTGTTTTATCGGAGGGCGGTCTTCTTTTTTCGGTAGACGATGGGCCAAGATATCAACATCAAGTCCTGGCATGTCTTTGTACGACCAGGAAAAACTTTAACATAATCATGTAGCAACTAAGTTAGACGCTTCTTGACATTGGGTTACAAATTGGCACCCATCTTGATTTCTTTCTTGTCCTCTTCAGTACCTAGGTTAATTGTATCCACTGGTTCTTTGTGGGGCTGTATGGTCCTTTCTTCTTGTTGTAGTAACCTGGCTAGTTCCCCTGGCACCTCACAATCTTCCCCACCTTCGTCTTCGGCTTGGTAGATTAGATTTTTAGAGTCACAAAAGGCCATAGCAGAATTGTTATCCATGGGATCACGAATGGATGTAGATCTACATTTTGAATGTGAGTGTGTGTAAGAGTATAACTATCTTTGAAAGAACTAAAAATGTAGAAAAAGAAAGACAAAGAGCACAAAGTTTGTATGTAAAAACGTCCATGATTCATTGATGACATATGAAAATGAGGTAACAAACCCTTACAAATGGACCGTTGTGCCTCGAGTAAGACACAAGGTTTTAAAAGTTTGAATTTTTTAATTATTACAGACCGACAAAAATTTAAAGATAATTACTGTTGGATGAAAGTAATTGGGACAAAATCTTTAGCTTCCCAGTTGCTGAGTCCTCCATTGATGGTTGGGAAAATCCAATCTTCTAGGTCACAACTTCCATCATCATCATCCTCCACTGCGTTGACTCTGTGGTTGCTAATTGTTGTACCCCAAAATTTGCCCTCCCATATTCTTCAAGAATTGCAAGGAGCATGCTTCAAAATTTCTCAAAGGGTTGCACAGTTCAAGGGCCTCCCAATAGTCAAAAACTAGGGTTTTGGTTCTGACAAAGAAAATGAAGTTTCCAAGGGTCCAATCAAGTCCCACATGCCTACAAACATGGTCAAGCACCCTCATACCAAGTTTCAAGACTTACAGCACAAAATTGCATAGTCAAAAACCCTAATTGCCCTACAGTCAACTGTAGGGGGCAAAATGGTCATTTGACAGTCAAAAGTTCAAATTTTTGGTCAACCTCTCATTTTGAAGCCACAAACATAATTTGATCAATTCTTGATCATGATTTTCAAAGCTTGGCTCAAAAAGTCTCAAAATGCAAAGGTTTCCATATTTGGACAGTTGAAAAAGTCAACTGTAACTTGACCAAGGCATAACTTCCACATGGATTATCAGAAAAATTCCATCCAAAGATCATTTTGAATAGAAAGACATTTCCTACAACTCCTCTTCACACTTCAAGTCCAAGAAATGCTCTCACAAAAAGTTATCAATTTCAACATTATAGGTCATTTTCAAAAGTCAACAAAAAGGGACTTTAAGTCAAAGGCCATAACATGAGATTGGTAAATCAAAATGATATGGGACCAAAGGAATTGGTTAGAGGACTTCAAGACCTTTCGAAAATGTCCAAGAACATGATCAAAGCTTAAATATTGAGTAAGATATGCCTTGTGGAAGTTGGGAAATTTTTGGATATTTTGAAAAGTCAACTTTGCTTCAAATGCCTTAAAATTGCTAATGGGCCACATTTTCTTCCAAGATTGATCATCCAAAGCATATGCACGACCATTTGGCCCAAAGGGAATTTATTCATCATTTTTATTTATTTATTTGAATTTTTAATTGCTAATAATTCATTTAATTAATTAAAATATGGAAAAAATACTAAAGCAAACTTTTTAAATCTTTTTATGCATGAAATACCTTCAAGATTTCGTGCATGATCTGATATGGAAAGAATCAAAGTGATTGGACATGATTGGTATCAAATATGCATGAAAAAGATTGAAAAATATATGCATGAAAATCAAATATCTTGAACATCAATGCAAAGGTTTTTGGATCCAAATCTTTACCCTAATCATTCCATACATAAGCCTAATGCAAACCCTAGTGGAAAGAACCTAAGAGCTGCGCCAGAAAACAAGAACAAAGTTTGAGTTTTTGTCAAAAAATTCCAAAACTGAAAACTACATTCCAGTGCGATTCAAAGGAAAATAATCATTCCATTACATTCCTGAGACTTCAAGGAAGGTTTTCAGATCAAAACCATCAACTCTAACGTCGAGAATTGGTAGAACAACCTCATTCTGTTCATGCTTTTTTTTGTATTCTCGTATCATAAATCATGCATTGTTTGAAATTTTTAATATTGGATTTGTATTCAGTGGATCATTCTGAAGCTAACCCTATAGTTTGATTGAGTTTTTATGGATCGTACGCGATTTCACCATGGAAGCATGCTAGGGTTACAAAACTTAGAAATTGGGGGTTTCCTCGTCCAGAAAAATTAAACCCCAAGACTTGAACCATTGGAACGAGAAGCTTCATGTGAATCGAACACACATATCGCGCCTAATTTATGATGCAGGGATTTCTATTCGCTATTTTTTGACACAGCATATAGTGGGGGTTTAAAACCCCCGCAATCTTGTTTCCTTTTTTCAGGTAAAACGCAGAATGGAGGAGGAAGATGCTTAGGTGGCAAAGCGTGATTGAGCCATTTGAGTTCAGCGCGCGTTTTTGTGTTTTTTAGGCCACTAACCAATTTTCCCTTATGTTGTTTGTTTATCATTCAATATACAAAGAAACACAACAGCGCGATTGGCAAGGCATCAGTGTGGTAACTTCTGGGACCTGGGTTCGAATCCCAGGTCCCCCTTTCTTATTCCATATTTTTCTTCTAACCAAGTTCCTATGCAACATGCCTCCAAACATCCACCATACGCCCACAATCTCAGCTTGCCACGCATCCCATGATCCCAATCCAAAGGTCCAGATTTGAAGAACATCCTAGGCCTCAGTCAATGCACACACACGCTTCATGAAAAGTCAAACAAAGGCCTTAAACGTTGGGCCTGACTGCTAGCCAAAAAACCTCCAGTTTGGGGACAGAACCCCCCTTGGTTTGCTTCTTCATTCTTTTTATATTTTTCTATTTTTATTTGTTTTAATTAGTTTTAATTTTATTTAACATTTTCATAAAATATAAAAATAATATAAAAACCAGAAAAGACAAAAAACAAATATATTTTATTTTAATATCTTTGTAAATAAATTGTACCAATTAATTTAGTTTTAAATTCTAGGATTAATTTTAATGTTTTCTCAATAAACCTAAAAATTGGTAGAATTAGGGTTTTAAGCACTTTTATCTTTTTTTCCTTTTTTCACCATATTAATTATTAATTATTAATTATTTTCTTGTAAATAAAATTGCATTAATTAATTAGGTTTAATTTTAGGTTCAATTTTAATATTTTTCCTTAATAAATAAAAATAGTTAGAATTAGGGTTAATTAATATTTTAATTTCATTTAATTCTCATAAAAATCCATAAATACGAAAAACTCAAAAAAAATAATTTCTCTTCATTTTAATTTAATTAATTGGTTAATCATTATTTAATTTCCTAAAAAGGGTCCAACGCCCTCGCATTCGATCGTAATTCCAATTCGCGCATTTATTTTTATTTCTATTTCCGTTCTTATAATATTTATGTAATTCTCCCAAAGCCATGTAATTCAGACATTTATATGTTTCGCACTTTACTTTATTTTATGTCAAATCGGGTCCTGGATTTAATTTGGCGATGTGGACCCGCGCCTTTGTAATAGTTTAGGAACTTTATATTTCTCGCAACTTTTTAATTGCTAATAAATTGCATGCAAGAATGAATGTCAAAATAAAAGCAACGTGTAGATCACCCCCGACATGAACAAGATAAATGTAAACGAACACGACACACAAATCACACACCACCCCTAGGGTACGCCTCACTGTTGCCTTGCCCCTCGAAAGGTGATCGTCGAGTAGAGGATGTTTTAGTAAGTCCTCATGATCCGGGAACCTGGCATGAGGGTAGCTTCTAAGGTGTCTTCCTATTGCTCTGGTGATCACCATGTCCCGAACCTTCGAATTGACCCGAACACCTCCAACGGTGGTGCTACCTACCTCTCAATGGTGGGATGGCACTACTTTAAAGGACATCTACACAGACGAATTCCTTAGGGTAGGTAGACGACTCTAGATACTTGCTCTAATTTCAAAAACAAATCAAAAATACTTTTCACACCGACACCTTTTCAAAAAGCTTTCGAAAGCAATTTTTCAAACACTCTTGAGGACCGATACAAGAGTCGAACTGGAATTTTCAAAGAAACTTTTTTTAAAACCCACAGTTGAAAAGCAAACAAACCATTTTTGAAAACACAATGAGCAAGTATCTAAGAGCCCATGGATAAACATGGATAGAAAGGGCGCTAACACCCTCCCTTTCTATAATCTACCTCCCGAACCGAGAGCAATCTCTTTAAGGAATTTTTCTGTGCTTTTGTCCTTTCCATTTGGAGAAAATAAAAGACGGTGGCGACTCTTGCTTCCGCGACATTTCGCGAACCAGCGTTAAACAGTCAGTTCCAGATCCACCGATCACACTAATATTCAAAGGTGGTCCCCTAGCACGAGCACGCCGAACAATTTTCTGGGCTCCTGAAGTGAAACCCTAACCAAATTTATCAGATTTGTAAGGGATATTCGGGAGTTGGCCCCAAATAGTACACCCACCTTCTTCGACCACTGCCTTGGCATCTTTTAATGAAGACATCTTTAGCGGAGGTCTTGTAATCTTCGGGACTTGGGAAACAGTCTTGGTTACTGCCACGGTTTGTGGGACTTCCTCGAAATGCTGAAATGGAGTTTCGATGAATTCACCATCCATTTCCGCGTATCTGAAGGAGTTCAAGTGACTGACCATATATTCCTCTTCACCATGGACAATAATTATTTTCCCTTTGGTTGGGTATTTCAGCATCTGATGTAATGTAGAGGTGACGACACCAGCATTGTGAATCCATGGTCGGCCCAATAAACAAGAATAGGAATGGTGAATGTCCATTACGTAAAAAGTTGAATCAAAGGTTTGAGTTCCAACTTTTATGGGGATGTCCACCTCCCCATGCACCATTCTCTTTGAACTGTCGAAGGCCCTTACCACTATGTTGCTGGGTTTTAAGGTCAAACCTTCACAATCGAGTCTATCAAGAGCCTTCTTAGGCAGCACATTCAAAGACGAACCAATATCAACCAAGACATGGGCCAAAGTTGTGCCCTAAAATTCGACAGAGACATGCAATGCCTCGTTGTTCTTCCTCCCTCTCGGTGTCAGGTCAGCATCAGAAAAGCCTAAACTATTGTCAGCAGTCAAACTGGCCATACAGTCTTAGAACTGATCAGTAGAGGTTTCTTATGGCACGTGGGCAGTTTTAAGAAATTTCACAAAGGCCTTCGCATGAGCCTCGGAGCACAACAATAAAGCCAGCATGGAAATCTTTTATGGAGTCTGCCCTAACTGTTCGACCACGTTGTAGTCGCTTCTCTTTATAATTTTCAGAATTTCTTCCATCTCCTTTTGGGAGGCTTCCGGGATAGATACTGATTGTGCCTTCATCCGGATAGGCTCAACCAAAATGCCTTTTCCTCGAGTATCGGTCGACTCGGTGGTAGGGGTGTCAGTAGGGATAACCATATGAATTGTAGTAGTAGTGTCAACAGGAACAAAAGCAGGGATGATTACAGGACCGGTAACAGTCTTCGAAGGAGCAATCTCTGGGGAGAATACTCTTCCACTTCGGGTTATCTTGCTGGTTCCCACAATGTTGCCGATGTCGGGGTTAGCCTTCTCAAAAATCGAGTCTTCATCAGCCAACCAATCTTGTTTGACACCGTGATAGTAGATGTCACCCCCATAGTTCCATGGGACAATTTTATCTGATGAATACGGGATCGGCCCTGGCATAGTAATTATCAGTGGAGTCACTTTAGGAACTGATGTAATAATAACAGTTCTTTTGGTGGAGACCCTGGAAGGATTGGCGGAAATGGTTACTATTGAAACATCCTTGTAAATAATGGTTGGAACGGGAGCCTTTTCAAACAAAATCTCTTTATCATCCATCAGGCGCTGGACACCTGCCTTCAATAAATGACAACCATTCGGTAGAGAAAAACAGAGGTGGCAGCCTTCATCACAACCCGGAAATAAACTGGCCTTCAACAAGTTCCTCTTGACGGTCAGAAGAGGATTAACAAGTTCATCAATGATTTCAACAAACACGTCGTCTTCTATAATGTTAACACCACGATGATGCTTGGGAATAGGAGCGGTGATAACATTTGGGATCTCTAGAGCGTCAAATTCAATTTCTTTAGCTTCGAGGAGGTCTTGCACCTTGTTTTTCAAAACCCAACAGTCATTTGTATCATGAGCTAGACTGTCTGAATGGTAAGCACAATGAGCGTTTAGGTTGTAACGGGGAGAGGCAGTGTTGGGATTCTTCGGAGCTTCCCGCAATGTTACCAGGTTAGATCTCAACAAATGTGGCAAGACTTGAGACAACGTCATATTTTTCCGGGTAAATTGTCTCACCGGTCTTTCTGTTCTAGGCTGGTTGTTCTTTGTTGAATAGGTGCAGGCTTAGGGATCATGACGGCACCTACCGTTGGATGGTGTTCAGTTATATCCTGATTCCTTTAAGGGTACACAACACCAACCTCTTTCTTCCCAATAAATAGTTTTTTCACGGCACTGGAGGATGCATCTTTTTGGATATTCCCACTCTTAATCCCAACTTCCAATCTTTCTCCGGTCAAGATTAATTCAGTGAAGCTTACTAAGGAGCTTCCAATTAGATGATTAAAGAAAAGACCGGACATGGTACCCAGAAACATGTCTACTAGCTCTCTTTCAGACAGGGGAGGCTGGACTCTTCTTGCTAAGTCCCTCCATTTCTGAGCGTAATCTTTGAAACCTTCGCTTGAAACCATAGCCATACTTTGGAGTTGAGTACGAGTGGGAGAAAGGTCTGCATTATACTGATATTGTTTATAAAAATCAGCAAAAAGGTCTTCCCAATTATGGATATTGGCCCTTTCTAGTTGATAAAACCAATCTAGTTGAGTCCCGGATAGACTATCCTGAAAGAAGTGGACCCATAAATTTTTGTCGGTAGTGTGAGGATGTATCTTCCTCACATAAGATCGGAGGTGCATCTTGGGACACAAAACCTCGTCGTACTTAGCAAACACTGGTGCCTTGAATTTTGGTGGAATAACAATCCTATACACCAAACCTAACTCTTCAAATTCTAGCCCGGGCACTTTCTGAATCTCCATTGCATCTAGACGTTCTTCCAAATGTTTGTATTTGTCGTCGGTCGGAGGATACTGTTCTTAAGAGTAATCCTCTTCTTCTTCCTCTTCAGATTCTGGTTGGGCAGGCGCCTCCTTGCATTCCCCTTCTTGATTGTCTTTTTCACCAGACGATGTTGTGAAGTATAGAGTCCATCTGGCTTGTCCCTTGAACCTTCTTCCCATATTCAAAACACCGATTGATTTCTTCGCTTTCTTCTTCTTTTCTTTGATCAACAGGGTTTTCAACTCATCTTGTCCTTTTGCCGGAGTCAAGAACATTTGTTGAAACTGGGCGTTCTGCGCCTGAAGGTCTTTCACTGTCTGCTCAAGATCCATCTTACTGAAATAAACAGTAGAAAAATAAGGAGACCTGTGGTAAGAAACCTTCTTATGTTATGATGAATGAAGATGCATATATAATGATTTCAAGGAAATTAGAGATTTAAATTTGCTTTAGACCAAAAAAGAACACACGTTATATTAATAAATCAAAGTTTGAGTACAACATGCCTCTTTGGGCTTACAATGAAAGAAATGAAAATACAAACAACTAAGACAAAAAAGTTGAGTGCATCCTCTTTGGTGCGATGTAGGCGTTCATACTCCGCTCCTCATGAAGCTTCTTGGTGAGTTCCAGAACCTTCTTCTCGCTGGTGTAGAATTGGGCCTCGAAAGTGTCTCTCTCCCCCTTAAGCTGTATCCAATCCCTTTGCAAGTCTTTGAGAGAGGTTGGCATGTTAGGATGAAGGATAGTGTACGGGACATCTCCTTCCACAACAGGTTCTATAATAACTGGGATAATAGAGGGATAAGGCATCATAAGACTTTGAGCACGAGCTCGTACCCATTTGAGATAAGGCTCAAGAGGGATAGAATTATTGTGCCCCAGTGTCTTGCTATCAACTTTATGTACCATGCCCTAAGCTCGCATGAACCTCTTTGGGTAATCCTGAGCATCATTCTCGTATTCGAAGATGATTCCTTGAATAAGTGTATCATGAGGACCATCCCTTCTTGCATATCCAAACTTTCGTAGTGCGAAACAAGGATTGTAAGTGATTCCCCCCCCCCCCCACCTGAATGCCTAAGAGAGAGACATTAGGGAATTCTCTGCAATCATCAATGATGGTAACATTCTCTGAGGATCTGGGACACCAATGAATGCCTGAATGTGTAAGAGTCATCAACCTTTGAGACCATCTCAAACCTTGTTCATTCTTCGAGACGGATCGGGGTAGGTGCAAAATAAACCACCTAGCCAAAAGAGGTGTGCAACATAGAAGGCTTCCTCTCCTATTTATAGTGCGAGTATGTAGAGAATGTAGGATATCTCCAAGCAGAGTAGGTACTGGATTGCGTGACAGGAAAATATTAACCGCATTCATGTCTATGAGTTGGTCCGGATTAGGAAACAGTACCAACCCATAGATGAGAAGAGCTAACACCTCTTCAAAAGCTTGTAAGTCCAAGGTATCCCAGAAATTATGAGCTTTCTCGAACAAGAACTTAGCCAAAAAACCCTTGACACCTCTCCTAGTTTCCTAATTGGCTACTATGTCAGACCGTTGTAAAAATAAAGCTTTATCAATATCTTCAAGTTTAGGGTCTCTTTCCATACCATTGAAAGGTACCTCATTAAGGATAGGCACCCCCAACAGCAGAGAAAAATCCTCCATAGTAGGCACTAACTAATAATCCAGAAAAATGAAGCAGTGATGTAGAGGGTCAAAGAACTGAATGAGAACTTTTAACATTTCTTCATCAGGGCTTAAAGTGACCAAGCTGAGAAGCCTACCATGTCTTTCTGTGAATGGAGAGCATTCGGGAACCCTTGATTCCAAATCCTTAAGCTGAGGAGGTACTTTTACCAGACTGATTTGGATAGTGAATTTGCGGGCGAGAGCCATGTCCTACAAAACAAGACAAAATAAACTCTAAGAATCCTTGAAATGGTTAGTATGATATGCTATGTATGATGTCATGACTATGCTCAGATATAGCAGATATAGCAAGCACAAACAAGTCACACAAAAACCTTATATTTAAGGCTTGCATGGATTTTAAGGTGATACCCTCTTGAAGTTGGGTTGGTTCAACCTGTCCTAAATATAGTAACCGGGTTCTAAGGTATCTCAATATCACCGATCTTTCCCCCAAATCTCGTTCCGATAGACAATTGACTTGCCACCAAACAAAATTCAAGGGTCGAACCTCAATGAGTGTAGTATCGAGTATCAATCGACTTTGGATTTACACCAAAGACGACTATCTCACTACGTTCTAAAAGCCAAGTTGGTCAACTAAGGTGCTAAGGTTAGTTGACGCTTTATGATACCACGTAGCATCCCCGTATTCTCCTTGATTACTCAAGGGCTACCGGTACACACCAAAGTATCGCATCAACGTAGCTATTGTTTCAACTGTGTCGGTATACCCCGCACAGTTCCCTTACAGTTTATTGCTATTTACCTAAAAAGGTGCCCTAAATTCGGGTGTAGGATTAAAGCAAACCCAAACAATGAACTATAATGTAAAGCATACAAGTTAAACAAAGAAAGCAAGTAAATGTGATCTAGCCCTAAGGTAACCCCACTTTTAAGTATATTCCCTAGCAGAGTCACCAGTTCTGTAACACGGTGGGAGGACTGACTTGGATGTTTCGCGTTTGATTGCAATTGTGCAGATAGCAAGAGTCACCACCGAATTTTCTTTTATCCAATAGGAAAGGCTGAAAAGAACATGAAAGACCTTTAGAGATGTTTTTTGAGTTCGGGGGGTAGATTATGAAAAGGGAAGGTATTAGCACCCTTTTCATCCGTAGTTATCTACGGGATCTTAGTTGCTTGCTAGATCACTTGCTTTTGTTTGAATGTGCTTGTGGTGCAGGTTTTGAAATGATTTTGAAAATATCTTTGTAATAGTTCTCGTTTCTATAAGAACGCGTACAAAGTGTTTGTTTCGAAAATAGTTCAAAGATGTGTTTGTGGAGTGTGTTTGTTTTTTTAAAGTATTTGGAAAGATGTTTTGGTAATGGTTCTCGTCTCTATAAGAACGTATACAAAAAGCTTTTGTCTTTTGAAAAGATTTTAATATGAAAGTGTTGGTGTAAAATGTTTGGTTGTGAGCAAGCGAGCAACTAGGAGCGAATCTGCCTACTCAAAAGGTCTTGGATGTTCTTTTCCTCCTCCTTTAGATGTTGCTATCTTACCATTATATTGGTAAGAAGCCCCATCGTTGGATGTGAAGGGACAGGCGCAGGATGTTTGTACAGTCATAGAAGGCAACTTATGAGACGCTTTAGCAATTTTTTTTGTACGGGACTAGATCGTTTTATCGAAGACAACATCGAGGGACATCGAGGGACTACGATCTTTTTTTATCGAAGGGTCTTTGCTAAAGCGTCCCATATTCGAGGGACATGACTGTTTTTCCGAGGCAACGAGCGAGGTTACCCTAGGGGTGTGTGTGAAAAGTGTGTTTGTTTCAAGTTATTTTGTCTTTGAAATTAGGTTATCTAGCGATTGATTTTGAATCTTGCTATTCACGCCTAATTACTATACAGTATAAGGAAAACAGTAAATTGCGGAAATTAAAATTCTACGCTATTACAGAGTTTTCGGGAATGGGGTACAAATTTACAAATAGGGATGGATTAGTACAATTAAATATCCAAATAGGCAAACAATACAACCAAATCGAATCGGGAAGTTAATCGAAATTATAACAGTTTATGAAATAAAATTAATTGACAAAGCATAGAAATTTTTGGTATTTTTGTTTGTGAGAAATTTTGAAAAGAAAATAAAATCCTATTTTATTATTTTAAAATTTTGTTTATCATGAAGAAATTAAACAATTTGTAAAAAATTATAACTAAAAAGTTAATTAACTAAATTATTCACAAAAAAAAAAGTGCTAACTAAACTAACTGAGAAGATTAAATAATTCAAAATTACGAATCTAGAATTAAAATTAAAGATTAAATTAAACCTAAATTAAAATTTTAAGATAATTCTAAACTAAACTTAAAATTATAAATAACTGAATTAATCTTAAAACTAAGTTAAGGTTCTAGAATTCCTAAGTTAAATCTAAACTAAATTAAAAAATCTACAATTACTAATTAAATTAAAATTACTAATTTAAACCTAAGTTAAATTAAAACCTAAAATCATTAACTAAACCAAAATAAATATAGAAAGAAAAGAAAATTAAGGGTGCAACAGATATCAGAATTGGGCTTAAACAAATCATAGCCCAAAACAGATTAAAGGGAAGGGATCAGGTTCAGGTTGGGGCTTTGAGGCCAAGCTCACGAACCAGATCCAACAAGGCAAAAGGGGTGGGTTCTCGAAACCATAAACATGGAGAGGGCATCCACTGGCACTGTCAAACCAAATCTCAAACTAAAATGACACATCTTCCTCTATCTGCTTGTTCCAGATTTCCTCGATTCCTCTATTCTCCATAACACAACAACATCATGCTACGGAAACAAACACCCTAGGTCTCTCTCAACCTCACACTCTCATCCATGAATCGAAACCCGTAGCAGTGAAACAAAACCCAGGAACCCGATGCAAACCCTTATCCCCAAGTTTAATTTCAATGAACCCGACAGGTTTTATAAGCTACATAATGAGCAAACAGAGGTTCAAGTAGCGAAATCAACAAGAAATCATATCAGTGAGACTCCAGGTAAGCTTTTGAATTTGATATTTTTCTATGATTTTGCTTCTGAAATGCGTATGTATTTGAATGGGGTTATATATTGATTGGTGAATTGGTTGAACAGAAGGTTAACAATTTTTCTTTGTTTGATGTTGTTAATGTTTGTAGATGAACATGGAAGGTGGGTTGAGTGGTGTTATGTTATGCTTAGGTGAATAGTTGTTGACAGAAGGTTCGTTGGAATTGTAAGGGATGGCAATATATAGAAGGATTCAGGGAAGATGATGGTTTGATGAATGGAATAAAGGAGATGTTTTGATGGTAGTATATTGTTTGCAATTGAAACAAGGAAGAGTGATGGCAATTGGCAAAGATTAAAGAGGAAATGGAGTTTGTGTTTTCTGGTTTTTATGGGTATATTGGTTTGGTTATCTCTCGCTGGTTTCCTGCTTTGTTCTTGGTTTGATGTCTCTTCCTTTGCTAGTTTTTTTGGCTCTTGGTTCTTTTTTTTGGCTATGGTTTTTGTGATGTTTTTGTATATTGTTTTTTGCCTCCTCTGTCTTACGGAACAGTTCCTTTGTTATATTGAAAATCAGGGTCAAAAGTGGGGGGAAATGGGATGAGTTTGAACAACTTTGGCATGCTGACCTTGGGCCTTTTAGATGTAGGTTTCAAATTTTCTATTTGTGTGTAATTTATTGGATAGGTTTGGTTCCGATTTTTGGACTGTATTGACAAGGTTAGTATGCAGGCTAGGTGATATCTCTTTCATCTTTCTTTTTTCATCTTTCAATGAAATAAAGCATTTTGCTTTTTATACAATTTTTTGAAGGATTTGCACTCTTTTTTGGAAAATGATGACAGGGTTTTGATAGCCTGCATTGCTATATTTGATTTTTTTTGACCATTTGGCCTGTTGTTTGTTGTTTTGTTTAGGCTGCCCATTTGCTATTTTACAACAGCTTCTGTTTTGCTGCAAAATTTGTTGCAGGTTTGCCTTGCTGTTCTGTTTGTTGCAAATTTTTGCTTGGCAGCCTAGCTGCTGCATCTTATTTCGTTTTCTGTTATTTGTTCTGTTGTGGCTTGGGCCGCTTGTTGTTATTTGCTTGTTTTTATTTGTTTTGTTATGCTGCGGTTTGCTAAGGCTTAGGCAGCTTGCTGTTATTTGCTTGTTTTTGTTCCAAATTTCTTTTCCCTTTTGTGAACCAAAAGGGTCAAACTTTTTGTGATTTGCAAAAGTAGGAGGAGGTATCTTACGATTGAAAACAAAACCTTTGAAAATTCTGATTCCAAAGTGCGAATTCTAATGATGAAATTTCTCTTTTAATAAATAATTCTTGTTTGGAATATTATCTCATTGCTAACTTCTTCTTTTTCTTTTGTTACATGTACGAGCAATTGAATGGCGTGCGAGGCAAGGTGAAGAGAAAGCCACGGCTAGAAATGAGGAGTTTCTTGAAGATGAAGCAAACTTGAAAAACAAACATTTATTTCTTTCTTTGTAAACAACAAATGTAGCTTGTGATTCAATTTATTTTTTTGCATTGTAAAACCTTTTGAAAATTGTCTAAGAATGTAACCCGAACACAACATTTGAATGAAATGTATGAATGATGAATTTGTTGTAAGTCATGAATTCTTGGAAATTTGGAATAATCCTCTAGAAATTAGGGTGTATTTTGCTCAAAATTCTAAACTCATAAATCTTCTTGAATTGATATTGAAATTTAATTGACGAACTTAGATATTTGATTTTGAACCCTTGAAATGCACTCCAAGTAGAAACATATAAACCTTTTTATCATGAACCAAATCTTGATGAACAAACAAAGAAACTTAAGAGACCTGATCTATATCCAATTTCAATTCAGTAAATACTAATGCTTCGAACACAAGAAACTTGTATTATAAGCAATATATAATCAATGAAACTTCAAACTTAACATCTTGTCTTTACCCTTGACTTAGTGGAGAACAAACTCAACACAAAATCAATTCTATGTCCCAAAATGTTCCAACGAATTTCATGGCCTTCTAAGTGCATTTGACTATTGATCCTTGAAGCAATCTTACAAACAACACCATTTGCGATATGTTTCAAAAAGAACCATCCCGATATGATGAAAATCAGAAGAGTTGCGATCCTTGAAAGTCTAGTAACAGTTACTTGAGATTAAGCCAAAGTCCACAAAGCGGCCTCTAAAGTATCCAAACTTTTGATGATCTTGTGAAAATTATTGGCTCTTGACTTGTAAAGATAAGTTAATGAGGACATAAAAAGGAAACAAATACTTAGAGAATCACTCAGAAATATTGAATATCAAAGAAGTTATGATCTTCTAAACTTGATCTTGAAAGGGTCGACTTTTACAGTTGATTTCGAGCCATTGACTGGGCACACTCGCGATGCGGGGCTTGAAACTTGGCACGAACATCCTTCAGGACACATGAAGGACTAAGAAGACCAATTGAAACTTCGGAAACTCAATTTGCTCTGAGAAATACCAAACCCTAATTGTTGATTTACTGCGTAGAGAGAGAATCCGCCTGACCAACTTCCGAGCCAAATTGAGTATTCGAAAAACCCTAGAATATGAAAAACGGGAGGGAAAATTTTGGGGTACGACACATACGAAGACATGCCAGGACTTAACACCGATATTGTGGTTCATCACTTACCGACAAAATAGGATTTCCCTCTAGTGAAACAGAAGGTTAATCGTATGCGACCGAATATGTCAGAAAAGATCAAGGTTGAAGCCATGAAACAATTCAATGCCAGTTTCTTAGTTGTCACGTCATATCCATAATGGGTCGCTAATGTTATTCCAGTGCCTAAGAAGGACGGTAAGGTACGTATGTGTGTGGATTATAGAGACTTGAATAGGGCAAGCCCTAAGGATGACCTTCCGCTTCCCCACATTGATGTTCTGGTTTCCAACACCGCACAACATAAAGTATTCTCCTTCATGGATGGTTTCTCCAGGTATAATCAGATCAAGATGGCACATGAATACATGGAGAAGACGAACTTCGTCACACAGTGGGGCACTTTCTGTTACAAGGTTATGGCATTTAGGTTGAAGAACTCCGGGGAAACCTATCAGTGCGCCATGGTAGCTCTGTTTCATGATATGATCTATCACGAGATAGAAGTCTACGTTGATGACATGATATCCAGATCTCAGACTGCAGAGGAGCATCTTAATCACCTACAAAAGTTATTTGATAAGCTGAAGAAATACAAACTGAGGCTAAACCCGAATAAGTGCACTTTCAGAGTAAGATCCGGTAAGCTCTTAGGTTTCATTGTCAGCAACAAGGGCATTGAAGTGGATCATGCAAAGGTCAAAGCTATAGAAGAAATTACAACTCCTCGCACTGAGAAGGAAGTTAGAGGATTCTTGGGACGCTTAAACTACACAGCCAGATTTATTTCACATCTGACCGCTACTTGTGAACCAATCTTCAAATTACTGTAGAAAGATCAAGCAGTGAAGTGGAATGAAGATTTCCAGTACGCCTTTGACAAAATCAAGGAATACCTTCAAGAGCCTCCAATTTTGATGCCTCCAGTTGAAGGAAGACCTCTGATCATGTACTTAACGGTATTAGAGAACTCAATGGGGTGTGTGTTGGGGCAGCATGACGAGTCTGGTCGAAAAGAGCATGCAATATACTACCTTAGCAAAAAATTTACCGACTGTGAAACAAGATACTCACTGCTCGAGAAAACTTGTTGTGCTTTGGCATGGGCTGCTCACCGACTAAGACAATATATGTTGAGTCACACTACCTTGTTGATATCTAAAATGGATCTTATCAAGTACATCTTTGAGAAGCTCTCTCTCTCCTGAAGAATAGCAAGATGGCAAATGATCCTGACCGAATACGAAATTCAATACACAACCCAGAAAGCAATTAAGGGAAGTGTACTAGATAATCATTTGGCACATCAAGCTGTGGATGACTACCGATAGACTATGGTTTTTGATGGGGCTTCCAACGCTCTTGGCAATAGAATCGGCGCTATGATCATATCTCTTGAAGGCTGTCATACTCCTTTCACTGCCAGGCTATGTTTCAACTGTACCAACAATATGGATGAGTATGAAGCATGTATCATGGGTCTCAAAGCTTCAATCGATTTAAGGATCAAGTTCTTAAGTATGTTGGGAGACTCGACTTTGGTAATCAGCCAGATCAAAGGAGAATGGGACACGAAGCACCCAAATCTCATCCCGTACAAAGAACATGTGTTGACATTAATTCCATACTTTGAAGAAGTTACCTTTGAGCATTTTCCACGAGAGGAAAATCAACCAGCGGACGCGCTAGCTATAATGTCATCCATGTTCAAGGTTAGGTGGGATAATAAGGCTCCTCAGATCACCATTGAGAGGATGGACGAACCAGCATATTATCACGAGATTGATACTGAAGACGCAGTGGACAAGCCTTGGTTCCATGAAGTCAAAAGATATCTCGAATCCCAAGAATATCCTGAAGGATCTTCGGTCAATGATAAGAAGTTCCTAAGAAGGTTCGCTGCTAAGTTCTTTCTCAGTAACTGGATCCTCTATAAGAGCAATCACAAATCTACCTTGCTTCGGTGTGTAGATAGGAGTGAGGCAGAAAATATTATGGCTGACTTGCATGAAGGTACCTTTGACACTCATTCCAGTGGACATTCAATGGCTAAAAAAATCCTACGGGCAGGATACTACTGGTCCACTATGGAAGCAGACTGTTATCAGCATTCACAGACTTGTTACAAATGTCAGATCTATGCTAACAAGGTACATGTACCTCCGGTTCCTCTGGACGTCTTGACTGCTCCGTGGTTGTTCAAAATGTGGGGCATCAACATGATTGAAGAGATGAGATCGAAAACTTCTAATGGGCACCATTTCATCCTGGTTGCCGTTGACTACTTCACGAAGTGGGTCGAGGCAACTTCATTTTCTTCTGTTACCAAGAACTTTATGGCCCGATTAATCAAACATAACATTATTTGTCGATACGATATTCCAGAAAGAATCATTACAGATAATGGTACCAATCTCAATAATACTATGATCACCGAGCTTTGCACGCAATTCAAGATTCAGCATCACAACTCTTCTCCCTACCGACCGAAGATGAATGGCGTTGTTGAAGCTTCTAACAAAAATACCAAGAGAATCATACAAAAGATGACGGTGACATATAAACATTGGCATGAGATGTTACCGTTTTCCCTTCATGGTTACCGCACCATAATGCGCATATCAACAAGGACAACTCCTTTCTCTTTGGTATATAGAATGGAAGTTGTCCTACCCATTGAGGTCCAAATCCCTTGAGAATCATGAAGGATGTAGGTTTGAATGAAGACGAATGGGTCCAGACTCGACTTGACCAATTAAACTTGATTGACGAGAAGAGGCTCGCGGCTGTCTGTTACGGCAAGATGTACCAAAAACGTATGATCAAAGCTTTTAACAAGAAGGTCAAACGTCAGGAATATCAGGCCGGTGATCTTGTAATTAAGCGCATTATACTGCCACAAGGTGATCCCAAGGGCAAATGGACTCCCACATACGAAAGGCTATTTGTAATCAAGAACATATTCTCTGGTGGAGCCATGATCCTATCCACTATGGACGGTGACGACCTTTCACACCATGTAAACGCGGACATAGTTAAAAGATACTACACATAAACAAAGACCCGCTAGGTCGACTGGCCTAGGCAAAAATAAGGGCATCCTGGCGAACCAAAAGGGTTCGGGCAAAAATTAGGGGTATTCATAAAAAAAATATGTACACCCGGCTGAAGAAGTAAAAAACACAAGAAGGGGGGTTGAATTGTAAAACTGGAAATCAAATGCAGACAACACTGTATTTTTATCCTGGTTCGTTTGACCTCAAACTACTCCAGTCCACCCGCCAAGGTGATTTCTCCTCTCTCCAACGAGGACTTAATTCACTATATTCAACTAAATATTACAACTGCTTTAACAACTGCTAAAGCCTTCTTGAGTCCGAAACCACAACTGGGTTTCCTCAAGGAAATTCACTAAACAGATAATTGTATATAAAAGTGTACAGAGGTGTTTCTAAATAAACAGTATCACAAACTTGTGATGTATTACACAGCTTAATAATGAATTGATGAAGATGAAGATTGTTTGTAGCTTTACTGACTTTTCATGTTTTGTGTCGTTGTTCATCTCATCTGAAATTATCTTCTAGTCTTCTTTATATAGGCTTTGCAATAGAGACATAAGAAGATACTTTTGGTATGTCCATAACACGCGTTTAATGTGCTTTCCAAAACAGGAGATTCTTGTCTGTTTGTAGCCGTTGCATATGATCTTGCATTGATAAAGTTGTAACGCTTGAGAGACAGTATCAGATATTCTGTTTTTCTGCACTGGTGCATTCAGAAGTTCAAACAGAACTTCTTCATATAAACGTGTTATGCATATTTGATGTTGCTGAATCTTTCATAGTCCACTCAACTTCTGTGCTTGCATAATCAGAACTTCTGATGATGTTCTGGCAGATCTTCCAGTTGCATTAGAACCTCTTGTTCACATCAGAACTTCTGCATGTAAAGATACTTATTATTAGCAAGCATATTTGTTCTTTATATCATGTGTTTTTTATCATCAAAACTCTTGCTGGGCTGTAGAACTAAATTATGTTCTAACAATCTCCCCCTTTTTGATTATGACAAAAACTAGTATATTTTGATGGAAAATAAAGAACAAAAATTAAAAGGAAGGCTCCCCTGAGTAGAGTACTCAACTATGAAGAAAATAAAATACTTCCCTGACAAAAAGTGGTAAAGACTCTTATTGGCTTGCTCTGACAGAAGTGCTTTAAACAGTGTGACATCCTCTTCTGGATACTTCTGAGATTCTATAGAGAGCTTCTGATGCTGTATTTCCATTCCTGTTTCAAATAGTTTCAGAGCCAATAATCTTCTGTTTCTGATTGCCTTCTGAGACCTGCGAATCTTTTAAGTTCCAGGCCTTGGAACATATGCTCTATTTCCTCTATGTGTAGACAGCATTCAGAGTCCAGGTGTTAATACTGGAGTTTCATCCTTGCTGTCAAAAATACCTGCAACATAGATGATTTTGTCTTTTGGTACCCATATCTTTCTGGGTCCATGACTGTTAGAGTTTCCAAAATTCTGTTTGAATTTTGGTTTAGTATAAAACACCTTACCAACATATTTTATATCATGTGTTTGCCCAGTGGTGAAGTGCGAATAGAGAAAAGTGCGTTTGATAACCAAATCCTTAACTGTCTTAGGTTGGGATTCTTTTCCTTTGTATCCTATACCTATTCTGCAATTCTTGCTGACTTCATAGATCATTGAAGCCATTTTGCTTCTATCTATGTTGTTAGTCATAAACTTCTGAAAGCTTTGATCATATTCCTTTATGATCTTATCAGCATTAATGGGATCCTCTGAGATTATTTCCTTCTGAGAGTTTTGTAGATTATTTTCTAGTTTTGAAATTTTTTCTTTTAACTTAGATTTTTCTAATCTCAGACTCTCAGTTTCTTCAGAGTCAGAGGCAATATCCTTTTTCAGGTTCTTGCATTTGACTCTGAGCTGCTGATATCGTTCCAGAATCTCACTCAGACTTTCTGCAAGATCAGTTTTAGACAGATTAATTGCAAAGTTAGGGAATACCTCTTCAGTGTGTGATTCAGAGTCTGAACCAGAGGCTTCACTTTCTTCTGATATGTTTTCCATGAGAGCTATGTTTTCTCTTTCATTATCTGACTCTGAGTCAGCTTCAGAGGTGTCCGAATCGTCCCATGTTTCCATGAGGCTTTTCTTCTTCTGCCTGTGCTTCCATAGATGATTGACTCTTCTAGATAGAGAAGACTGTTCTTCTTCTTCTAATGAGGATTCTCTTAAGTTTTTTGCTTCTGCTTCTGCCTGCAAAATTTTGGTTTTATATTTGTTAGATTTCAGAGCGAGAGACTTACATTGCTTCTGAGGCTCATCATCTTCGAGCTCTATCTCGTGACTTCTGAGGGAGCTGACAAGTTCCTCCAGAGAGATTTTGTTGAGATCCTTAGCTAGCTTCAGCGCTATGACCATTGGCCTCCACTGTTTTGGTAAACTTCTGATGATCTTCTTTACATGATCAACAGTTGAGTACCCTTTGTCCAGCACCTCTAGCCCTGCCACCAGAGTTTGGAATCTAGAGAACATTGTTTCAATGTTTTCGTCTTCTTCCATTCTAAAGGCTTCGTACTTCTGAATGAGCGCAAGGGCTTTGGTTTCTTTTACTTGCAAGTTGCCTTCATGCGTCATTCTTAGAGAATCAAACATGTTCTTAGTTGTTTCTCTGTTTGTGATCTTCTCATACTCTGAATATGAGATGGCACTCAGGAGAATCGTTCTGGCCTTGTGATGATTTCTGAAATCACGCTTTTGCTGATCAGACATTGATTTCCTGTGAATCTTCTGACTGCTTTCAGCAACAGGATGTATGTATCCATCAGTTACCACATCCCAGAGGTCAGCATCATAGGCTAGGAAGAAACTTCTGATCATATCCTTCCAGTAGTCAAAATTTTCACCGTCAAATATTGGAGGACTAATGTTGATGTCCTGACTCGTTCCCACCATAGTGTTTTTCTTACGCTGGATCTTGTACAGACACAGTTAAGTGTTATAAGCTCATAACCAGGTGCTCTGATGCCAATTAAAGAAGTAAAAAACACAAGAAGGGGGGTTGAATTGTAAAACTGGAAATCAAATGCAGACAACAATATATTTTTATCCTGGTTCGTTTGACCTCAAACTACTCCAGTCCACCCGCCAAGGTGATTTCGCCTCTCTCCAACAAGGACTTAATTCACTATATTCAACTGAATATTACAACTGCTTTAACAACTGCTAAAGCCTTCTTGAGTCCGAAACCACAACCCGGTTTCCTCAAGGAAATTCACTAAACAGATAATTGTATATAAAAGTGTACAGAGATGTTTCTAAATAAACAGTATCACAAACTTGTGATGTATTATACAGCTTAATAATGAATTGATGAAGATGAAGACTGTTTGTAGCTTTACTGACTTTTCACGTTTTGTGTCATTGTTCATCTCATCTGAAATTATCTTCTAGTCTTCTTTATATAGGCTTTGCAATAGAGACATAAGAAGATACTTTTGGTATATCCATAACACGCGTTTAATGAGCTTTCCAAAACAGGAGATTCTTGTCTGTTTGTAGCCGTTGCATATGATCTTGCATTGATGGAGTTGTAACGCTTGAGAGACAATATCAGATATTCTGTTTTGCTGCGCTGGTGCATTCAGAAGTTCAAACAGAACTTCTTCATATAAACGTGTTATGCATATTTGATGCTGCTGAATCTTTCATAGTCCACTCAACTTCTGTGCTTGCATAATCAGAACTTCTGATGATGTTCTGGCAGATCTTCCAGTTGCATTAGAACCTCTTGTTCACATCAGAACTTCTGCATGTAAAGATACTTATTATTAGCAAGCATATTTTTTCTTTATATCATGTGTTTGTTATCATCAAAACTCTTGCTGGGTTGTAGAACTAAATTATGTTCTAACACCGGCAAGTCAAAAACCTGAAAAGGCGGCTTGGGCAAAAAAAGGGTATCCTAGTGGACTGAAAACCCGAAATAACGGTCCAGGAAAAAGTTAGGGATTTAAAGCGTATAACTATGTCCCGTTGGATCACCTTACAACCAATCTCCAGTATCAACTATCAAGCTCAAAGTGATACTAATCAATCCAATCAGCTCCAGACAAGCAGCGAAAGGGATGAGACGCTCAAAGATATAAAGGCAATAGCAGAATGGGAACCCAATGGGATTATTTCACATAGCTGTCTTTCTTTGTATATTATTTTTGTATAATTTCCATTCTTACGACGACATTCTCTTACTAGGATGTCTGTCTCCTTGTACAAAAATGCTTATTTTAAATTAATACAAAACTACTTCTTTAAAAGTTGCCAATTTCTATTTTTATTTCTCTGTTTTGTGTGCGAAAGCGTCGAGTGATTATTTTTGAACATATGCATTTAAATATGATTATTGCTCACAAATACATACATAAAAATAGAAAGACAATTGCTAATGGCTTTAAGAAACAAAACAATATCTAAGGGCCATCCACAAGATCCTCACAGATGTTTTCCCCGGCAGATACCTTCTCCAGCAGGTACCAAGGTAGGGGCATTCTACTACAAGGTCACTGCCATATTCTCAGCAGGTAACCTATTGATGTCAGTTGTTCTTGCATCCCCGGAAGGAGAAAAATCTCCAATTGCTGCTCCAAAAAACCCCAGTGAAGTCACCAAGCTTCTCAAGATTCCCTACAGGATTTCAACAAGATCCCCAAGCAGTTTATAGAGTTCACCTTCTGCAACAGAGTTTTATAAATATCAAGTAGTTTATAAAGCCTTATCCCCAATAGAGTTTATTTCTCTAGCTACGGAAGTTCATCTCCCAGCGGAGTTTATTTCTCCAAATCGGTGAAACATTCCAATGGAACTCTTCCTCTTGGCAAAACCATTCTCAAATAGAAGTAGAAGATCCTCGGAAGAGAAAGGGAATCGCCAACAAAACTATCTCCATTCACTGTCCCCAGTGGAAATTAAAGAATCAATTTCTTCACTCACCAACAGTGGTTCAGGATTCAACTTCCCAATAATCTTCAGCAGCAGTCACGGATTTATTTCCCCAGACAAAGATACTAGCACAACAACATTACATGTACATACATCATGGCATGTACATACAAATACATACATCACAATATCATTTATTTGGGATCATCATGCAATTCATACATCATGACATCACATGAAACTGATTTTTACCTTTTTAGGTTAAACTAGCAAACAAACAAATACTATCAACTTTTACAGCAGGTCAAAGATTAATGCCCGAAACCATAAGGGAAAATGGTATGAACTCCCAAAACAAGATGATTTTACCAACAAATAAAGCAGGCCACATATTAATGCCTGAAACCAGACGGGGAAGCTATCTATGTGACCAGCAAAACAAGTTCTAGATTAACGCATGAAACCAGCTAGGAAAACTATTCGTGGATGATCGATTGTAGGTTAATACTTGTAACAAGCCAGGAAAACTATCTACATGAGGAGATTGAAGATTAATACCTGTAACAAGCCAGGAAAACTATCTTTATTTCTCAGGTCAGAGATTAATAACTGAAACCAGCCAGGACAACTATCTCAGTGACCGACAATTTTCAAGTTCCAGATTAATACCTGAAACCAGACAGGACAACTATCTGCGAGCAGCTGATTTGTAGATTAACACCTGAAACCAGATAGGAAAAATATCTACATGACCAGACGAAAAAATCTTACACGTGTTCCTTCTCATCATCCGGATGCGGTCTAGCACAGACTTATCCTGAAGTAATCTTACACAGATTCCTTCTCAACTTTCCAGATGCAGTCTAACACGGACTCATCCTAAAGGAATATTACACGGATTCCTTCTCAAATTTTCCAGATGCAGTCTAACACAGACTCATCCCGAAGCAGCCCTACACAGGATCTTTCTTATATATCTTCGAATGCAGAATAACATGGATTCATCCTGGAACAGCCCTACACAGGATTTTTCTAATACATTTTAACGTAACGGTTAATTCCATTATCCCAAGCAAGTCACGGTGAAACGTGGATTTCAACCAGAAAGCAGCAAACTTTCATCTCTCCAGTACAGAGATAACTCTTCAGCAGAGCCTTGGACAACTGAAGTTCCTAGACTCTATTCCCCATAGAGTTTTCCTCAAGCAGGAGAACAACAGAAACCCACATTCCCCAGCGGACTCCTCCTCAGACAGCAGGAACAGGAATCCCCAAAAGGGACCACTTATGAAGTCGGCATCTACTTTGGATGGCATCTTTAAGCCCATCTCCGATGACTCTCTGTCATCTTTTCTAAATGGCATCTGTAAGCCCATTCCCGACATCATCAACCATCGGTGTTACTTCATGTGAGTGCAAATTTCTCGGCACTCTAGTGTTCAATCATCTTCCACCTTCAGATCACGATAGGCAGACAAGCCAATCTAAATCCCCAAGTTTAAGAAGATTGAACAGGGGCAGCTGTTTTACCCCAAAATTTGCACTACCATTTTTACTCAAGACATGCTCCTAGAGGTCCTCAATTGCTCAAGGCTGGCCAAGAATTGACCAAACAAATTCTCCTCCTAAGGCAATGAACCTCTAATTAGGGTTTCAATTTTCATCAAGATGTTTGAGCTTAAAAGGTCTCAAATGTTCTACATGGTCCCAATATATCTTCTATATTGTCCGTGCCAAATTTCATGCCTTGCACTACAAGTTTGCTCAGCCAATTGCCTAAATGTTTGAAAATCAACTATACTAGTTCAAAAGTCAACTGTGGCCTATATACAGTCAAAATTCAAGGTTTTTGGTCAACATCAACATTTTGAAGTGATATCCATCATTTGATCAAGGGCTGATCATGATTCCTCAAGAAATGCTCTTAATTCATCAAAAGTCAAGAATTGCTAATTAGGGTTTCTATAGGAAAAGTCAACCAAACTTTGACCAGGCATAACTTTCTCATAATTCATACACTCTTTCCTAACCAAAGCTCATTTTGAAGAGAATCCAATTCCCTACAACTTATCTTCATCCATCGAGTCCAAGAAATGCACCATTTGAAAGATACAAGCTCATACATTATAGGTCATTTTTAGAAAGTCAAGAAAAGGTACTTTTTGTCAAGACCATTTACATCAAGATAAATTCTTAAAATGCAAAATTGATCAAAAGAGGGATTGAAGCAGAGATCTTGGGATTTCCAAAAACTCCAAGATCATCACCGTGATATAAAAATTGAGTAAGTTATGGCTTGCCCAAGTTGGGAAAATTTGGGAAATTTCAAGAAAAGTGCATTGAGCAAATTTGAAGTTTTAAGGCAAGGGCTCATTTTCTAGGACTTCAAACATCTTCCTAAGATTATAGAGGACCTATAAAATCATTCTTACCATGCGTTACATTTTCTACCTATTTTGTACATATTTATTTTATTTTATTCAAATAAATATAAAATAAAATGTATAAAATAATTGGAAATGGGCTTTGAGAAGTTGGGTAAGTGTTTTGGATAGACTAGGCCCATAGATTTCGTGCAAACAATTCCAAGTACATTCAAATTCAAAAAATGTACAAGTTTCCATGTTTTTGGCCAAAGTTACAATTTTGCATTCATGGTGTTGAAAGTACATAATCATGGTTGTTATTTCCCTTGTTTCCTTGTCTCCTCAGTCCTCTCTATATAAGCAATCCATTTGCAAGCTTGATGGACGCCCACACAGCCTAAGAAAACCACACGAAAATTTGCAAAAAATATTCAAAGTTGTCAAAACTGAAACACAATTTGTAGGTACTCTCAAGTCAAACTAAGGATCATACGTTGCTTCTGAGGTTCCCAGGGACTTGCTCTAATTATTCTCAAAGCTTGCAAAGTCCCATATCATGAGATCCTGATCTCACTGTTTGGTAAAATTTCCTTAATATCAAACTCATAAAATACTTGATTTAAATCCATAATGATCATATATATATATATATATATATATATATATATATATATATATATATATATATATATATATATATATATATATATATATGTTGCTGCTAATGTTTATGTGTGTTTGAACGTATTACATGAGAAGTTAGGGCCCAGAATCACGTTATGCCATGGTTGACCGTCATTAGGGTTTCAAGCTCGAACCTAATGATACGTGAGGATTTAGAAATTTTAGAGACTATAATTGTGATCAGGGGACTTTTTTAAGGCAGGTTGCATTGTTTGTTTTTCTGTTTGTTTGAGTTTTCAGGTGATCCCACCGGAGAAGACGGTGGAAACCACCGGCTCCGGTGGTTGGACTTGCCGGCCCTAAGTTAACAAGTTGGCGTGGCTGGACGACATCATCCCATTGGCTGGGTTCAAACAGATCTCTCTCTCTCTCTCTCTCTCTCTCTCTCTCTCTCTCCGCTTGTGATTGGCTCGTTTGAAATGTAAGGGACCCACTGAAGGGCGTACGTATGACAACTCAGTAGTTGTCTTTGTTTTACATTATAATATTTTTGTTTGATTTATGTAAATGAATGATAAACAGCTCAGATGGCAAGGACAATGCGTATGTGAGGCAGAGGACCTGGGTTCGAGTCCCAAGTCCAGTGTTTTGCATTTTTCTAACCTATCTCATGTAGATTCAATGTGTTATGTTTCCAGATGTGTACCATATGCCATCATCCCATCACCTCTTGATCCAGATCCGGCGTCTCAACACGCAGCCTCATGGTAAACCTTCAAAGGTTGGCAGTAGAGGGTCTAGCGTAGCTTCTGGGCCCTGGTTTGCTTAGGCCCAGCTAAATTTCCAAACAACACCCCCTGTTACTAATCATCCCCAGGCCCCATTTTTATTTTTCTTTATTTTTTTATCTATTTCTTTTAAATCATTATTTTAGCAAATAAAAAAAATCAGAAAAAATAAAATAAATAGATTTAGGTTTTCTAAAATCATTTTAATTGATTAATTAATTATTTTAATTTTATCAACTTTAAAATCAATTAGACTTAGGTCCATTTTAATACAAATATTTTCTTAATAAAAAAACAAATACAAAAAATACAAAAAATGTTAGGTTTTTATTTAGAATTTAGCCAATAACTTTTCTTTTTATTTTAATTAATTAAGTTTAGTTTTAATTTAATTTAGTATTTTCCAAAATAAATAAAAAAACAACCAAAAATATTTTTTTTTACTTAGTATTTTCTTAGGTTTCCTTTAGACGTAATATTCGTTTCGCGCGCATCATTATTTTCTCGCATTTTTTATATAATAATGTAATTGTATACTGGATGTAATAGTTAATAGGAATTTTTTATTGCTTTTCTTTATTTTACCTTTCCCCATTTGAATATGTAAATACCCCCTCCCCAAAACATTATAATAGCATAGGATTTACCTTCCCGCATTTACATTTCTGCACTTTAAATTACTGTATATACCACTGCTAGTAATTAGGATTGCATGATAAGACTGAAAATTAAAACGTTGGCAAACTTAATAACGCAAGACAAATAACATGAATCAAACACAATTGCACATGCGTACCTCTAGGATATCCCACTTTCGGTTGCCTTTGGAAAACGGTTACAATTCTCGAAACGTGATACGTTTTAGTGGTTGTTCTCTAGTTCGAAAGATCACAAGTCCCTCGATGACCCTCTCGATGTTTCCTCGGTTAAAAGTGATCTTAGAACTTTAGGACAATTACTAAAATTTCTTTCCAAGTTGCCTTCGTGACCGTAACGTCCCTTCAATTGTCCCTCATACATCCAACGATAGGGCTACCTACTCACTAATAGTAGGACAGCGCTGTCTAAAGGATAGGAGGAAAAGAACGACCCTTTTCGAGTACAAAGTAGATAGTTGTTCGAATTTTGCTCAAAACATTTTGCACTTACACAAATACTACTTTTCAAGAACATTTTCAAGACACTTTGTATACTTTCTCCACATTCCCGAGAAACATTACAAAGTTTGTCATACTAAAACATTTTCAAAACATTTTCAAATACACAAAGCACAAAGTACTTTCAAAATGAGCAAACCTCTAACAGCCCGTAGAAAACTACGGATGGAAAGGGTGCTAACATCTTCCCTTTCCATAATCTACCCCCCTTACTCAGAAAATCTCGAAAAGGTCTTTTTCTGTTCTTTTCACCCTTTCCTGAATTTGGATAAAAGAAAAGTCGGTGGTGACTCTTGCTTACCGCAACATTTGCGAATACAAAATGCAAAAAATAGTATTAAACAATCGGTTCTGCCACCGTATCATAAGAACAATCTCATTTATTTTGAGAACATCATTATACAACACATTTCATACATCATGACATTGCATACAACTAACTCTTTACCACTAGGAAAGATCACTCAACAGACAAACATCATCAACTACTTAGATGACCCAACAATCTTCTTAAAGGCTACATCTGACAAAGGGCTATTTCAGCAATTTCCTCAGAAGGTCATTCTCAAAGAGACCTCTTCTGGCTCAGATTAAATCAACCAAAAATTTATTCTGATACTTCTTCCAGTCGAAGTCGGACATAAATATCTTTTGGCTCAGGGTAAATCGACCAAAGATTTATTCTGATACTTCTTCCAACAGACCTTTTTCTGGCTCAGATTAAATCGACCAAATATTTATTCTGATACTTCTTCCAGTTAAAGACAAAGAGACCTCTTCTGGATCAAATTAAATCAACCAATAATTTATTCTGATACTTCTTCTAGTCGAAGTCAGACATAAATATCTTCTGGCTCAGGGTGAATCGACCAAAGATTTATTCTGATACTTCTTCCAGCGGACCTTTTTCTGGCTCAAATTCAATCGACCAAAGATTTATTCTAATACTTCTTCCAATTAAAGACAAAGAGACATCTTCTGGATCAGATTAAATCAATTAAAGATTTATTCTGACACTTCTTCCCGTCGAAGTCGGACATGAATATCTTCTGGCTCAGGATAAATAGACCAAAGATTTATTTTGATACTTCTTCCAGCAGATCCTTTTTCTGGCTCAGATTCAATCGACCAAAGATTTATTATGATACTTCTTCCAGTTAAAGATAAAGACACCTCTTATGGCTCAAATTAAATAAACCAAAGATTTACTCCGATACTTTTTCCAATCGAAGTTAGACATAAATATCTTCTGGCTTAGAGTAAATTGACCAATGATTTATTCTGATACTTCTTCCAGTAGACCTTTTTCTGGCTCAAATTAAATCGACCAAGGATTTATTCTGATACTTCTTCCAGCGGACCTTTTTCTGGCTCAGATTAAATCGACCAAAGATTTATTCTGATGCTTCTTCCAGCAGACCTTTTTCTAACTCAGATTAAATAGACCAAAAGATTTATTCTGATACTTCTTCTAGTTAAAAACAAAGAGACCTCTTGTGGCTTAGATAAAATCGACCAAAGATTTATTCTGATACTTCTTCCAGTTAAAGACGATCGTAGATAGCTTTTGGATCAGATTATATCAACCATAGATTTATTCTGATACTTCTTCCAGTTACAGATAAGCATAGACATTTTCTGGCTCAGTTTAAATCAAGCATGTATTTATTTTGATACTTCTTCCAGTCAAAGTCAAACATATACATCTTCTGGCTCAGTTTAAGTCAAGCGTGCATTTATTCTGATACCTCTTCCAGATAAATAATAACATGGATATCTTCTGGCTCGGATTAAATCAACCATATATTTATTCTGATACTTCTTCCAGTTGAAGTCAACAGTTGATGTGGATGGAATCTATAAGCCCATCTCTAACAAATCTCTATCACCTCTCCAAATGGAATCTATAAGCCCATTCCCGGTACAATCAACCAACAACATCACTTCTTGCACAAGCGAGTGCAAATTTCTGGCCACTTAAGTGTTCAATCATCTTCTACCTTCAAGTCACGAATGGTGAGCATGCAAATCTAACTCTTCACATTTAAGAAGATTGAACAGGAGCAGCTGTTGTACCCCAAAATTTTCCCATCCATCTTTCTCAAGACATTCTTTCAAGGCTCCTCAAATAGTCAAAGAATCTCAAGGGATGACCAGTTAACTCACCTCCTAAGCCAAAGGTCTACAATTAGGGTTTTGAGTTTCTCAAGGAAATTTTGGTTGTAAAGGTCTCAAGTGGTTTCCATGTTTCATATTAGGTCCTTAACAAGGTTCATGTCAAGTTTCAAGTCTTGCATCACAAGTTTGCTCTATCAATGGCTCGGATGATTGAAAATCAATTGTATTGGGTAAAAAGTCAACCATGGTCAACATACAGTCAAACTTAAATATTTTTTGTCAACATCAACATTTTGAAGTGATTTTCATCATTTTATCAAGTGTTGATCATGATTCCCTAAGGAAATCCCTCAAATCATCAAAAGTCAAGAATTGTAAAATTAGGGTTTCCTTAGGAGAAGTCAACTGAACTTTGACCAAGCATAACTTTCACATACTTCATCAAATTTTCCCCAACCCAAGCTCATTTTGAAGAAAATTCAATTCCCTACAACTTTGTTTTTATACTCAAGTCCGAAAAATGCTCCATGTGAAAGATATGAGCTAAAAAATTATAGGTCATTTTCAAAAGTCAACAAAAGACACTTTTTGTCAAGGCAACTTACATCAAGATAAAGTCTTCATAAGCAAAAATGATCAACATAGAGGTTGTAGAGGACATATTTATCTTTCCAAAAAGTCGAGGATCATCTTCAAAAGATGCAAATTGAGCAAGTTATTAGTTGCACAATTTGGAAAGTTTTGAAGAAATTCATGAAATGCAAATTGAGCAAAATTGCAATTTTGAACTAGTGGGCCTAGTTTTTGATGTTCAAACATATTCACAACACCTTAGAGGACCTCTAAGTCCATCCATACATTGCCATGACTTTTATTCATAATTACTTTGATTTTATTTAATTTAAAAACAAAGTAAATTAAATAAAATCACAAAAATCACAAAAAATTTGCCAGCTTTGAAGCCCAATAATCTGTGCAACCCAGCCACAATATGTCCAGTTCATGAAAATGTGAAAATGCCAAGGTTATGGCAAGTTTAGAAACAATTTAAGGTGTTTGATATTGGTTTGAAAAGAGCCTTCATGGCTTAATTTATTTCTATGTATATCAGATCACCTCACCCCTCTATAAATATTGCAAGCTTAGCATGCCAAAAGGACCACGAGCGGCTTCCTCAAGAAAACCCTAAAGCTTTCAAAAAGTTCTCAAGATAGTGTGTGATACGGGGGAAGAACCGACTGTTAATACTGGTTTTGCGTTTGTGTTTGCAAATGTTACGGTAAGCAAGAGTCGCCACCGACTTTTCTTTTATCCAACAAAGGAAAGGGTGAAAAGAATAGAAAAATACCTTTCCGAGAGTTTTCTGAGTAAGGGGGTAGATTATGGAAATGGAAGGTTTTAGCACCCTTTTCATTCGTAGTTTTCTACGGGCTCTTAGAGGTTTGCTCATTTTGAAATACCTTTGTGCTTTGCGTGTTTGAAAATGTTTTGAGAATGCCTTAGTATGGCGAACTTTGTAATGTTTCTCGGGAAAATGGAGAAAGTATACAAAGTGTTTTGAAAATGTTTTTGAAAAGTAGTATTTGTGTAAGTGCGAAAAATGTTTTGAGCAAACCTCAAATAGCTATCTACTTTTTACTCGAAAGAGTCATTCTTTTTCCTCCCATCCTTTAGACAGTGTTATCCTACTATTAGTGAGTAGGTAGCTCTAGTCGTTGGATGTTTGAGGGACGATCGAAGAGACGTTATGATCATGAAGGTAACTTGGAAAGAGATTTTAGTAACTGTCCTAAAGTTCTAAGATCACTTTTAACCGATGCAACATCGAGATGGTCATCGAGGGACTTGCGATCTTTCAAACTAGAGGATAGCCACTAAAACTTCTCACGTTTGGAGAATTGTGACCGTTTTCCGAAGGAAACCTAAGTGGGGTACCCTAGAGGTGCGCATGTGAAATTATGTTTAGTTCAATTAGTTATCTTGCGCATTTAGGTTTGCTAACATTTTTCATTTCAGTCTTGCTATGCAATCCTAGTTACTAGCAGTTAATATATACATAAGAATGTAAAGTGCGAAAATAAACCTTACGCTATTACATGGCTTCGGGGAGGGGGAATATTTACAATATCCAACTAGATGGGGGAAGGAAGAAAGGAAAACGGTAAAGTCCTATTAACTATTACATACCATTGAACAGATACAAAAAAAAATGAAAAATTAATAACGCGCAAAAGGTTGAAAATATGTCTAAAAACCTAAGAGATTTGTGGTTAGTTGATTTAAGAAAATAATTAAATTAAAATATCCTAAAATCTATTTAGAAAAATAAAATTAAATTAAGAAAAATAATCTAATTTATTTCTAGTTTTTTTTATTATGAAAAGAAAATAATTAAAACTAAATTAAATCCTAAATTCTATCATTTTTAAATTAAAGAAAATAGTTAAAATATTTATTAATTTATTTACAAAATTAGTTTGATTAAAAAAATACTAAATTAATATTTTTTGTGAATTTGGATTATTTGGTTAAATAAATAATAAAAGAAAAAAAAAGAAAATAAACAATACAAAAAATGCCAAATGGGCCTGACGCTGAAAAGAAAAGGGGATGCAAGTTTGAATTTACTTGGCCCAAATGAATGTTGAGCCCAGGCCATGCTGGATCAGGTGAGGTGAGGTCTTGAGGGATTAATGTGAGCCTGTAGATTGGAGGTGTTGGATCTGATTAGATGTACATCTGATGGCAAAGATCTGTTGAAGCATGATGATCAATAGGCCATGAGGAATACTGGATTCTGCATGAAACATGTTAGAAAATATAAAATGCTAGACCTGGAATTCGAACTCAGGTCCCCTTCCTTCACACCAACGTGCCTTTCCAACTAACCTACTCTCTCATTCGTTATACAAAATAAAACAAGAATATTATAATACAAACTTCAAGCACTTATTTGAAATAAAAAAACACACGCAGATTTGAATTGCCTAATGGGACGCTGCAACGCTTTATCTTCTTCCTCCCTCTGTCGTCTTAGGTATTGCAACCTATAGTGATAGTTTTTGTTTGTCACTATAACACCTGCACTCAACAAAACCCATAATATGCAAAAAAAAAATTAACTATGAGGCCATGGATCGAATGGCCTCAACCTCCTGAGCATAATGGTACCCTTGATTGGGTCTAATTTTGGCTGATTTGAAAAACCCCAATTTAGAGGTCCAAATCCTAACAATGGCAAAACACGATACCTGTACCAAAACTCCAATCCAACTATACAGGAAGCTTGCAAACACTCATATAATCAATAATGCATGATCAAAACATATTTATATTTACATGAATCAAGTAAAACAAAATTGAAAAGAAGTGCAAATCATGCGAGCTTGATGAGGCGTTTTGTGATGTTTCGGGGCTTGGTAATGATTGCAAAAGATTCAGGGAGCCTCCAGGAATGTATTTGGATCTTTTGTTTGGGCTGAGGAAGGCTGGAACCTAAAATGCGAATTTTACAACTTTGATATTTTTTCAAAATTTGTAGAGATTTTCTAGGTTGTAATCGTGTCTAATGCTTACTAGTGTGTTGCTTATATAGTGGAGATGGAGGAGACAAGAGAGCAAAGGTTTAAACAGCCTTAAACATGTGTTTTCAAAGCCATGAATGCCATTTTCAAAGTTGGCCAAAGATGTGGAATCTTGTCTTTTTTTCAAATTTGCAATGTACCTGGACATTTTGCACGAATTCTTGGGCTTTAAGGCAAGCCAAAACACAAGCCCAAATGCCAAGACCCACCTCTAATTATTTTATACATTTTATTTTATATTTATTTGAAATAAATTAAAATAAATATGTACAAAATAAGTAAAAAATGTAAGGCATGGTAAAAATGAGATTAGGGGCTCTTCATGAGGTCATGAAAGTGTTTGAAGTCCAAAAAGTTATGTCATTGCCTTAAAAGATCAAATTTGCTCAATGCATATTTCTTGAAATTTCCAAAATTTTCCCAACTTGGGAAAGCCATAACTTGCTCAATTTTCATCTCATGATAATGATCTTAGAATTTTGGAAAGAATAAGATGTCTACTTCAATCCCTCTTTTGATCAATTTTTCATTTGAAGATTTTATCTTAATGTAAAAGGTCTTGGCAAAAAGTGGCTTTTGTTGACTTTTTGAAAATGACCTGTAATGTTTGAGCTTTTATCTTTCAAATGGTACATTTATTGGACTTGAGGGATGAAGAGAAGTTGTAGGTAATCATATTATCTTAAATATGAGCTTTGGTTTGGGAAAAATGGATGAAGTATGTGAAAGTTATGCTTGGTCAAAGTTCAGTTGAGTTTTCCTACAGAAACCCTAATTTATAAATTTTTTACTTTTGATGAATTAGGGACATTTCTTGAGGAATCATAACCAACCCTTGATCAAATTATTGATATCACTTCAAAATGTTGATGTTGACCAAAAATCTTGAAGTTTGATTGTACATGGGACACAGTTGACTTTTGACCTAACACAGTTGATTTTCAGGCATTTGAGCAATTGAATGAGCAAACTTGTAGTGGAAGGCATGAAATTTGTCATGGAAAATCTTGAAGGCATATTAGGACAATGGAAAACATTTTAGACCTTTGGATCTCACACATCTTTATGAGAAGTGAAACCCTAGTTAGAGGTTCATTGCTTAGGAGGAGAATTTTTCTGGTCAATTCTTGGTCAACCTTGAGCAATTGAGGATCTCTAGGAGCGTGTTTTGAGTAAAAATGGGAGGGAAAATTTTGGGGTACAACAGCTGCCCCTGTTCAATCTTTTTAAACCTGAGGATTTAGATTGGCTTGTCTGCCTTTCGTGATCTGAAGGTGAAAGATGATTGACATTAGGATGCCCAGAAATTTGCACTCACATGAAGTAACACTGATGGTTAATGATGTCGGGAATGGGCTTAAAAATGCCATTTGGAAAAGATGACCGAGAGTCGTCAGAGATGGGCTTAAAGATGCCATCTGAAGTAGATGTTGACCTCATAAGAGGTCTCTTTATGGGGATTCTGGTTCCTGCTGTCTGAGGAGGAGTCTGCTGGGGAGTGTTGTTTTCTGTTGTTCTCTTGCTTGGGGAAAACTCTTTGGGGAATAGAGTCTAGGAACTTCAGTTGTCCAAGGCTCTGCTGAAGAGTTATATCTATGCTAGAGAGATGAGAGTTTGTTTTTTTCTGGATGAAATCCAGGCTTCACAGTAACTTGTTGGGGATAATGGAATTAACCGGTATCTATAAATGTAATAAAAAGAGCTTGTGTAGGGCTTTTCTAGGATGAGCCCGTCTTAGTCTGCATCCGGAGATATATGAGAAGGAGCATGTGTGGGGCTGCTTCAAGATGAGTCTGTGTTAGAATATATTTGGAAATTATGAGAATAAACCTGTGTAAGATTGCTTTGTCTGGTCATGTAGATAGTTGTCCTGTCTGGTTTCAGGTGTTAATCTACAAACAACTATTCACAGATAGTTGTCCTGTCTGGTTTCAGGTATTAATATGGAATTTGAAAATTTTTGGTCATTGAGATAGTTGTCCTGGCTGGTTTCAGGTATTAATCTCTTATTCGAGAAAGAAAGATAGTTTTCCTGGCTTGTTACATGTATTAACTTACAGTCGGTGGTCCACAGATAGTTTTCCTGGCTTGTTACAGGTATTAATCTCTTACATGAGAAAGAAAGATAGTTTTCTTGGCTTGTTACAGGTATTAATCCTCAATCTCCTTATGTAGATAGTTTTCCTGGCTTGTTACAGGTATTAATCTCTAGTCAGTCGTTCATAGATTGTTGTCCTGGCTTGTTACAGGTATTAATCTGGAACTTGTTTTATCGGTCATTGAGATAATTATCCTGTCTGGTTTCAGATATTAATTTATGGCCTGAGAAAGAAAGATAGTTTTCCCGGTTAGTTTCAAGTATTAAACTTCAATCTGTTCATGTAGATAGTTTTCTTGGCTTGTTACAGGTATTAATCTATAGTCAATTGTTCACAGATAGTTGGCAACATCGGTCACGTAGATAGTTTTCCCCCGTCTAGTTTCGGGCCTTAATCCATGGCCTGCTGTATTTTTTAGTAAACCCATCTTGCTCCGGGAGTTCATACCACTTGGTCATGTAGATAGTTTCCCCGTCTGGTTTCGAGCATTAATCTTTGACCTGCTGTATAAGTTGAGAGTATTCGTCTGTCTGTGAATTCAACCTGGAAAGGTAAATTTAGTTTCATGCAATGTCATGATGTATGAATTGCATGATGCTCTCAAAATAAATGAGATTGTGATATATGCATTTATGCTGCATATGCTATGATGTTTGTAAAATGATGTATGAATGCAATGTATGAATGTGTTAGTTGTTCCATTATTGTGTTGTTGAATTAGGGAAAATAAATCCCTGACTGTTGCTGGGGGTGAAGAATGTAGGTCGTCAGATTTGTTGAAGTTGAAATGTTGGGAGATGAGCTTCCATTGTTAGAGAAATAAACTCTTTCGGGGAAGGAAAACTATGTGCACTGTCTGGGGATTTTGTTGGAATCCCATTGGGGAATCATAAGAAGCTTGGCGACTTCACCGGGGAATATTTTGGAGCAGTAATTGGAGATTTTTTTTCTGCCGGGGATGTGAGAACAACTGACACCATTTGGCTGCATACTAAGAATATGGTAGAGACCTTGCAGTAGGAGGTCCCTGCCTCTACACCTGCTGGAGAAGGTATCTTCTAGGGAAAACATCTGCGGGGATTTTGTGGATGGCCCTTAGATATTGTTCCGTTTCTTAAAGTCATTAGCAACTATCTTTCTATTTTTACGCGTGTATTTGTAAGCAGTAACCACATTCAAATGCACATGTTCCAAAATAACCACTGGACATTTTCGCACACAAAAACAGAAAAATAAAAACAGAAGTTTTACACTTTCAAAGGAATAGTTTTTGTATTAACTTGAAATAAGCGTTTTTGTACAAGGAGACAAGCATCCTAGTAAGAGAATGTTGTCATAATAATGGAAATTATACAAAGATAGTATACAAAGAAAGACAACTATGTGAAATAATCCCATTGGGTTCCCATTCTTCTATTTCCTTTATGTCCTTGAGCATCTCATCACTTTCGCTGCTTTTCTGAAGCTGATTGGATCGATTAGTACGGCTTGAGCTTGATATTTGATACTGAAGATTGGATGTAAGGTGATCTAACAGGACATAGTTATAGGCTTTAAATCCCTAACTTTTTCCTGGACCGCCCTTTCGGGTTTTCAGTCCATCGGGATACCCTTTTATGCCCAAACCGCCTTTTCATGTTTTTAACTCGCCGAGTGTAAATATTTTTTTCATGTAAATCCCTAATTTTTTCCCGAACCTTTTTGGTTCGCCGGTATGCCCTAATTTTTTCCTAGGCCAGTCGACCTAACGAGTCTTTGTTTATGTGTAGTATCTTTTAACTATGTCCGCGTTTACCAGGTGTGGAAGGTCATCACCATCCATAGTAGTTAAGATCATGGCTCCACCAGAAAATATGTTCTTGATCACAAATGGCCCTTCATATATGGGAGTCCATTTGCCCCTGGGATCACCTTGTGGCAGTATAATGCGCTTGATTACCAGATCACTGGCCTGATATTCCTGACGTTTGACCTTCTTGTTAAAAGCTTTGATCATATGTTTTTGGTACATTTGGTTGTGACAGACAGCCACGAGCCTCTTCTTATCAATCAGGTCTAATTGGTCAAGTTAAGTCTGAACCCATTCGTCTTCACTCAAACCTGCATCCTTCATGATTCTCAAAGAAGGGATCTGAACTTCAATGGGTAGGACATCTTCCATACCATATACCAAAGAGAAAGGAGTTTCCCCTGTTGATGTGTGCATTGTGGTATGATAACCATGAAGAGAAAATGGTAACATCTCATGCCAGTCTTTATATGTCACCGTCATCTTCTGTATGATTCTCTTGATATTTTCGTTAGCAGCTTCAATAGCACCATTCATCTTTGGCCGGTAGGGAAAAGAGTTATGATGCTAGATCTTTAATTGCATGCAAAGCTCAGTGATCATAGTATTATTGAGATTGGTATCATTATCTGTAATGATTCTCTCTGGAATACCATACCGACAAATAAGGTTATGTCTGATGAATCGGGCCACGACATTCTTGGTAACAGAAGCAAATGAAGCTACTTCGACCCACTTCGTAAAGTAATCAATGGAAACCAGGATGAAGCGCTGCCCATTAGAAGCTGTAGGTCTAATCTCTCCGATCATATTGATGCCCCACATTGCAAATGGCCAAGGAGCATTCAAGACGTTCAGAGGAACCGGAGGTACATGTACCTTATCAGCATAGATCTGGCACTTGTGACAAGTCCTTGAATGCTGATAACAGCCTGCTTCTATAGTGGACCAGTAATATCCTGCCCGTAGGATATTTTTAGCCATCGTATGTCCACTGGAATGAGTGCCGAAGGTACCTTCGTGCAAGTCAGCCATAATCTTTTCTTCCTCACTCTTGCCTACACATTGAAGCAAGGTAGAGTCGTGATTGCGCTTGTAGAGAATCTCGTTATTGAGGAAGAAATTAGCAAAGAACCTTCTTAGGAACTTCTTATCATTGACTGAAGCTCCCTCAGGATATTCTTGGGCTTCGAGATATCTTTTGACTTCATGGAACAAGTCTTGTCCACTACTTCTTCAGTACCAATCTCGTGACAGTATGCTGGCTTGTCCGTCCTCTCAATGGTGATATGAGGAGCCTCATTATCCCACTTGACCTTGAACATCAATGACATCGTAGCTAGCGCGTCCGCTAGTTGACTTTCCTCTCATGGAAAATTCTCAAAGGTAATTTCTTCAAAGTATGGGATTAGTGTCAACACATGCTCTTTATACGGGATGATATTAAGGTGCTTCGTGTCCCATTCTCCTTTGATCTGGCTGATTACCAAAGCCGAGTCTCCAAACACACTTAAGAAATTGATCCTTAAATAGATTGCAGCTTTGAGACCTATGATACATGCTTCATACTCAGCCATATTGTTGGTACAGTTGAAACATAGTCTGGCAGTGAAAGGAGTATGATAGTCTTTAGGAGATATGATCACAGCGCCAATGTCATTGCCAAGAGCGTTGGAAGCTCCATCAAAAACCATAGTCCATCGGGATCCTTTTTCAGGTCCTTCATCCGGTCCAGGTTCTTCATAATCAGTTACTAGCATGATGTTCTCATCCGGGAACTCAAAATTCATGGATTGGTAGTTATCCACAGCCTGATGAGCCAAATGATCAGTTAGTACACTTCCCTTAATTGCCTTCTGGTTTGTATATTGAATGTCATATTTGTTCAGGATCATTTTCCATCTGGCTATTCTTTCGGAGAGAGCGGGCTTCTCAAAGATGTACTTGATAGAATCCATTTTAGATATAAAAAAGGTAGTGTGAGTCAGCATATACTGTCTTAGTCAGCGAGCATCCCATTCCAAAGCACATTAAGTTTTCTAGAGCAGTGAGTATCTTGTTTCACAGTCGGTAAAATTTTTGCTAAGGTAGTATATTGCATGCTCTTTTCGACCAGACTCGTCATGCTGCCCCAGCACATACCCCATGGAGTTCTCTAATACCGTTAAGTACATGATCAGAGGTCTTCCTTCAACTGGTGGCATCAAAAATGGAGGCTTTTGGAGATATTCCTTAATTTTGTCAAAGGCATATTGGCAATCCTCATTCCACTTCACTGCTTGATCTTTCTTCAGTAATTTGAAGATTTGCTCACAAGTAGCGGTAAAATGTGAAATGGATCTGGAAATATAGTTTAGGCATCCCAAGAATCCCCTAACTTCCTTCTCAGTGCAAGGAGTTGGCATTTCTTGTATAGCTTTGACCTTTTTAGGATCCACTTCAATGCCTTTGCCGCTGACCACAAAACCTAAGAGCTTATGGGATCTTACTCCGAAAGTGCACTTATTTAGATTTAGCCTCAGTTTATATTTCTTCAGCCTGTCAAATAGCTTTTGTAGATGATCAATGTGCTCCTCTTCAGTCTGAGACATGGCTATCATGTCATCAATGTAGACCTCTATCTCGTGATGGATCATATCATGAAACAAAGCTACCATGGCGCGTTGATAGGTTGCCCCATGTTCTTTAGCCCAAATGGCATACCTTTGTAGCAGAAAGTGCTCCACTGTGTGACGAAGGTCGTCTTTTGCATGTCCTCAGGTGCCATTTTGATCTGATTGTATCCATAGAAACCATCCATGAAGGATAATACCATATATTGTGCGGTGTTGTCAACCAAAACATCGATATGGGGAAGTGGAAAGTCATCCTTCGGGCTTGCCCTGTTCAGGTCTCTGTAATCCATACACATACGTACCTTATCGTCCTTCTTAGGTAGTGTAACAACATTAGTGACCCATTATGGATAGGACGTGACAGCTAAGAAACCGGCATTGAACTGTTTCATGACTTCAACCTTGATCTTTTCACTGGAGGGCAGTCCTCTTTTGTAGGTAGGCGATGAACCACAATATCGGTGTCAAGTCCCGACATGTCTTCGTATGACCAAGCAAAAACAACATAGTCATGTAGCATCTGAATTAACCGTTGTTTGACACTGGGCTCCAAGTTAGCACCTACCTTGACTTCTTTTCTGTCCTCTTCACTACCCAAGTTCATTGTCTCAACTGGCTCTTCATGAGTTTACATTTCCCTTTCTTCCTGTTGTAACAGTCTGGAAAGCTCTCCTGGTACCTCACAATCTTCCTCACCTTCGTCCTCGGCTTGGTTGATCGGATTCTCAAAGTCATAATGAGCAATAGCAGAACTGTTATCAATGGGATCCAGAGTGGATGTGGATCTGCAGTTTGATATGTGAGTGTGTGTGTGTGTGTAACACGGTGGGAGAACTGACTTGGTGTTTTGCATTTAATCGCAATTGTCGTGGATAGCAAGAGTCGCCACCGACTTTTCTTTTATCCAAAAGGAAAGGTTTAAAAGAACAGGAAAGCCCTTTCGAGATTATTTCTTGAGTTCAGGGGGTAGGTTATGAAAAGGGAAGGTGTTAGCACCCTTTTCATCCGTAGTTATCTACGGGCTCTTAGTTGCTTGCTAGATCACTTGCTTTTGTTTGAAAATGTGCTTGTGGTGTGGGTTTTGAAAGTACTTTGAAAACGTCTTTGTAATGGTTCTCGTTTCTATAAGAACGCGTACAAAGTGTTGTTTAGAAAATAGTTCAAAGAAGTGTTTGTTGAATGTGTTTTTGAAAGTGATTTTGAAAAGATATCTTTGTAATGGTTCTCGTTTCTATAATAACACGTACAAAGTGTTTGTCTTTTGAAAATGTTTCAAAATGAAAGTGTTGGTGTATAAAATGTTTTTGTTGTGAGCATGCGAGCAACTAGGAGCAACCTACCTACTCAAAAGGTCTTAAATGTTATTTTCCTCCTCCTTTAAATATTGTTATCTTACCATTGATTTGGTAAGAAGCCCCATCGTTGGATGTGAAGGGACGAGCGTGGGACGTTTGTATAGTCATAGAAGGAAACCTATGAGACATTTTAGCAATGTCGTTTAGGGACTAGATCGTTTACCTAAGGCAACATTAAGGGTCATCGAGGGACTACGATCTTTTATCGAGGGTCTTTGCTAAAACGCCCATATTCGAGGAACATGACTATTTAACAAAAGGCAACAAAGCAGGATTACCCTAAGGATGCTAGTGTGCAAGTGTGTTTGATTTACATGCATTTAGTCTTGATTAGGGTTATCTATTTGTTGATTTCATCTCTTTCCATACAAACCCTAATTACTAGCATTTATATTTGAAAACGATAAATTGCAGAAAATGTAAAGTCCTATGCTATTACATCATTTCAGGGATGGGGGTACATAATTACAAATGGGGATTTGCAAGAATTTAAATCCTAATTATCTTATTACAACCATATTGAATTGTACAATATAAGAAAAGGAAAGGACTTGTTTTAAAAATGGTTTTTTTTTTGTCTTAATAAATTAAAAGGAAAATAAATATTTAATAAAAGAAAATATTTTTTGATGTCCTTTTATAAAAATAGTTATAATGTTAAAAATGATAAAAATAAGAGAGAAAAGGAAAAATAATGAGAAATAAGATCAGCATGTTACTGAAAGCAAAAATGAAGGGGACCAGAAGTTCTGATGCCAAGCGCGTTGTGGTTCAGAAAGAAACGTCAGAGGTAATCAGAAGTTCTGGGTTGATGCACGCTGAAGTCCTAAAATAAATGTTAGAAGGGAAAACAAAAGTTCTGGCTCGCTACGCGCTGAAGTTCTGAGTGTTAAAACAGTGAGAAAATCTTAGAAGTTTTGTGTATGTTAAAATAATAAGAAAGCCTAGAAGTTCTGTGTGTTAAAACAGTGAGGAGAATTCATAAGTTCTGTGTGTGTTAAAACAATAAGAAAACCTATAAGTTCTATGTGTTAAAACAATGAGGATAAATCAGAAGTTTCGTGTGTGTTAAAACAGTAAGAAAATCTAGAAGTTCTGTGTGTTAAAACAGTGAGGAGAACTGAGAAGTTATGTGTGTTAAAACAGTGAAGAGAACTCAGAAGTTCTGTGCGTGTTAAGACAGTGGGAAAGAAAACCCAGAAATTCTGTGTTACACTTCACCTCCTTCCTTACATTAGTCAGAACATCTGCAACGTATTAAATCCTTAACAACAGCAAATAAGAAAGATAAAAGCACGACAGTTTATAGAAGTTCTAATCCTAATTATGAGCCTAGCTTTATTCAAGAAGTTCTGATCCATAGTTTTTATACTTATGCAATGATATGGACATCATCAATACTATGATATTTACATATTTAATGATGTTCTGAATGAAAAGATTCAAAGTCTAAAAGACTTACCTTGAATCTGAAGCGTGTGTTTGGGACTTGAGCTACTGCCTTCAGATGTTCTGGGGTTAACAAGGAATGGAACAAAATGTTACGTTCTTTGATTCAAAAGGAAGAACAAAGTTTTGTTTTTGTTGGGAATTCTGAGTTCACGAGTGTTTGACTATTTTTCTCTTCTCTCTTCTTTGTATTTGATAATTCTCTCTTTTCAAAAGCCATCCCCTTGAACGTGTGATGGAGCAACTTATTTATAGATGGGTTTGCTAAGGTTTTAGAGGGGAAAACAAATGGGATTTTAAACCTTTTTGGCATACTGTTCCATTGCTTTTTAAACACAACTTTTGTATGCTAATTTGGTGCAATCATGGGGTTTGACAAAGTGCAAGCGTGGACTGGATCAGCAGCACTCTGGAGTGTTATTGTAGCCGGTTGCAGGACTGTGCCATAGCAATGCAACAAGCTGCTCAAACGAGGTTTTGGGATTTAGTGATGTTCTAATCGAAGAAGATCAGAATGAGACTCGAAGGGTGATGTTCTAACCGAAGCGTTGAACATAGCCTTCACATGCTGAAGAGCCGTGTTCTAATTGAAGAATGAAATTTTCATATGTTCTGACTGAAGAGTCATATCCTAAACCATCTTTGCAAATTCTAACTACACTCGTGTGGGGGCTGGCCCATAAGTTCTGAAGTATCATTTTCTCTTAACACTTAGAAAATTTTCTAAATGTTTAGAATTTTGATCTTTTCAAAGTAATTTCTGACTTTTGATTTCTCGAGGAACCAATTTCATGTCTTGGTGGAATATAACTGTTGAAACTTGATTTTTTATCCCAAAAGCCAAAGCTTTACTTTTCAGTGTAATTTTGACCATTTTGCCCTTGTAAATGACTTTCTTGGAAAATTGTAATCCAAGACTTGAAACTTGATAGAAGCAAACCTGAGAGTCCAGGATAATCTTTTGAGAAATGAGAGGGAAAATTTAGGGGTACAACAGTGTGTAAGATCATAGTTGTATATTTTTGATAAAGTAAAGAGGCGGAAAAGAAAAACAACGAGCGTAAAATTTGTATGTGAAACGTCCAATTTTTTATTGATGACATATGAAAATGAAGTAATGTCCCTCACAAATAGACCATTGTGCCTCAGGTAAGACACAAGGCTTTAATGTTTTAATTGTTCAAATATTACATATCCTTAAAAACAAAAGACAAATTACTCTTGAATAAAAGAGATGGGAATAAAGTCTTTGGCCTCCCAATTGTTGAGGCCACTACTGATGGTTGGGAAGATCCACTTGTCCAGGTCATAGCTACTGTCAGCATCTTCTGTGGCGGAGACAACATCAATAGCACTGACTCCCGGGCCATGCTTGGGCATAGGTGCAATAATGAAGTTGGGAGTCTCAGGAGCGTCAAATTCAATCTCCTTTACTTTAATAAAATACCGCACCTTGTTCTTCAAAGCCCAACAGTCATTTGTATCATGGCCTGGACTTTCAGAATGGTAAGCACATCGAGCATTTGAATTGTAGTGAGGAGATGCAGTGTTGGGATTTTGGGGAGCCTCTCTCAGGGTAACCAGATTAGATTTCAGAAAATGTGGCAAAACTTGAGACAAGTTCATATTAATCTGGGTAAACTGTCTTCTTGGCTTATCTGTGTTAGAACAAAGTTTGAATCTACTACCCTATATTTAAGTTTTGATGATAACAAAGTGAAAAGATATAGTATTTATAAGTTTCATGTATGAACTATCTGCTGCCTAAAATTATTATGTTCTGACTTGCAGATACTCTGATTGATATAAGCAAGATCACATCTATTCAGCATCAGAACTTGATTTCAGACACCAGCATCAGAAGTTGCTAGATCAGAACGTCAAAATCAGATGATCAACTCACGAACATGCTGAAGCCTGATGAACAAGACTGCGCTCAACACTCTGATACAGAAACACAATAGTTCATCAGCAGCGAAGCAGAGTCAGAATGAGCCAAGCCAGAACTTGCGTTAAGTGAGCAACGGTACTGTGCATTGAAAGCAAATTAATTCCAACGGCCTCATTCCAGACAAGATCTGCTCAATAAGGAAAGTTTATTATTAGCATTGAATCAAGAATATTGCATCCAACGTTCATCATCCCAATGCTATATAAACAAGGCTTTGAAGATTGAAATGGTTAATGCTCTCCAAAATCTCTACACGCACAAAAGCTGAACCATAATCTTCGTCCTATCAGTTTTGCTAAACCATACACTCTGATATTCCATTACTGTTTAGCAATCTAGTTTCTAAGCTTCATATTGTGTATACATCACAGTTGTGATACAGTTTTGTAGAAAACATCCACACACATAGTTTTATCTCTTTGTAAGAAAGTGTTACCTTGACAAACCAGGTTGTGGTTTGAATCAAGAAGGCTTTAGCAGTTGTTAAAGCAATCTGTAATATTCAGTTGAATATAGTGGATTAAGACCTCGTTGGAGAGAGGCGAAATCACCTTGACGGGTGGACTGGAGTAGTTTGAGATCAAACGAACCAGGATAAAAATATCTTGTCAATTGCTTTAGATTTCAGTTTTACAATTCAACCCCCCCTTCTTGTGTTTTTCACCACTTCAATTGGCATCAGAGCGCCTGGTTCTGAGCTAAAACACTTAACCGTGTCAGTACAAGATCCAGCGTCAGAAAAACACAATGGCAGGAAACAATTCTCACATCAGCAATGACAACAATGAGGACAGAGACAGATTCAGTGGCAAACCTCCAGTCTTTGATGGAGAAAACTTTGATTACTGGAAAGACAGAATTGAAAGCTTCTTTCTAGCACATGATGCTGATCTGTGGGATATGGTGACAGATGGATACACGCACCCTGTGAATGCAAGTGGTCAGAAGATTGATAGAAAATCAATGTCTGATCAACAAAAGCGTGACTTCAAGAATCACCACAAGGCCAGAACCATCCTCCTCGGTGCCATCTCCTATACTGAGTATGAAAAGATCTCCAACAGAGACACAGCAAAGAATATTTTTGATTCTCTCAGAATGACGCATGAGGGCAACGTTCAGGTCAAAGAAACAAAAGCTTTGGCGCTCATTCAGAAGTATGAGGCGTTCAAAATGGAAGAATCTGAATCCATTGAAACTATGTTCTCTAGATTCCAGATTCTGGTAGCTGGTCTCAAAGTTCTGGACAAAGGATACTCTACTGCTGACCATGTCAAGAAAATCGTCAGAAGTTTACCCAAGCAGTGGAGGCCTATGGTTACTGCTCTGAAGCTAGCTAAAGATCTCAACAAAATCACTCTGGAGGAACTTATCAGCTCCCTCAGAAGTCATGAGATAGAGCTAGAAGCTGATGAGCCTCAGAAGCAAGGTAAGCCTTTAGCATTAAAATCTAACAGAAAATTTGAGTCTAAAGTTTTGCAGGCAGTTGAAGAAACATCTGATGGATCCTCATCAGAAGAAGACGAACTTTCCCTTCTCTCCAGAAGAGTAAATCAACTGTGGAAACAAAGACAAAGGAAGTTCAGGAATCCCAGAAGATCTGATCAGAACGAGTCTTCTTCCAGATACAGAAGGACAGATTCTTCCTCTGGATACAGAAGATCTGAAGGCTCCTCCAGTAGCAAGAAGCCAAACACCAAAGACATCATCTGCTATGAGTGCAATGAGCAAGGACACTACAAGAGTGACTGCCCAAAGCTTCAGAGGGAAAAGCCCAAAAAGAAGTTTGGAAGAGAGAAGAAGAAAAGTCTCATGGCCACATGGGATGACTCTGACTCGTCTGAAGCTGACTCAGAATCAGATGATGAAAGGGCAAACATAGCTCTCATGGCTAACATTTCAGAAGATAGTGAAGCTTCTGAATCAGACTCAGAATCAGACACTGAAGAGGTATTTCCTAACTTCGCTGTTAACTTTACAAAGGCTGAACTTGCTGAAAGCCTTAATGAGATTCTGGAACGTTATCAGCAAATTAGAGCTAAATTCAGAGACCTGAAAAGGAATCTTGAATCTGACTCTAATAAGTCTGAGAGTCTCAAATTGGAAAATTCTGAGCTAAGAAATAAGATTTCAAAATTAGAAAACACTTTACAAAACTCTCAGAAGGAACCAATTTCTGAAACTCCCAGCAACGCTGATGAGATCATCAAGGAGTATGATCACAGTTTCCAGAAGTTCCTAGCTAAAAGCATAGATAGAAGCAGAATGGCTTCAATGATCTATGGAGTTAGCAGAAACGGCAGGAAAGGAATAGGATACCAAGGTAAGGTTCCTACACCAAAGAATGTCATGGACTTAACCATTAAACACACTCCTCTGAATTCACACTTTGTGTATGGTCACACACATGATATCAAATATACTAGCAGTAAGCACTCTGTGAAACCAAAATTCAACCAGAGTTTTGGTAAAACTAACAAATCAGGACCCAAGAAAATCTGGGTACCTAAGGATAAAATAATACATGTTGTAGATATCTTTATCAGCAAGTCAGAAACACCAGTCATGGTACCTGGACTCTGGCTGCTCACGACACATGACGGGAAGAAGGCATATGTTCCAAAGCCTGGAACTTAAGCCTGGAGGCCACGTTGGCTTTGGAGGCAATCAGAGGGGAAAGATAATTGGCTCTGGAACTGTAGGTAATGGAAATCTTCCCTATATTAATAATGTTCTGCTAGTAGATGGATTGATGCATAATCTGTTATCCATAAGTCAATTAAGTGATAACGGTTATGATATAATCTTTAATCAAAAATCATGTAAAGCTGTTAGTCAGAAAGATGGGACTATCCTGTTTAATGGTAAGAGGAAAAACAACATTTACAAAATCAAACTTTCTGAACTAAAGAGTCAGAATGTAAAATGTCTTCTGTCTGTTAACAACGAGCAGTGGATCTGGCACAGAAGATTGGGGCATGTTAGTATGAGAAGAATATCCCAGATTAACAAACTCAATCTGGTCAGAGGACTTCCTAATTTGAAGTTCAATTCAGATGCTCTGTGTGAAGCATGTCAGAAAGGCAAATTTGCAAAACCTTCTTTTAAATCCAAAAATGTTGTTTCCACCTCTAAGCCATTAGAACTTCTGCACATTGACTTATTTGGACCAGTTAAAACTGCTTCAGTCAGTGGTAAGAAGTATGGGTTAGTAATCGTAGATGACTATAGCAGATGGACATGGGTAAAGTTCTTAAGACACAAGGACGAGTCACACTCTGTGTTTGTTACCTTCTGTAACCAAGTTCAGAATGAAAAGGATCTTAGAGTCGTTAAAGTCAGAAGTGATCATGGTGGAGAATTTGAAAATAAAGATTTTGAGTCATTCTTTAATGACAGAGGCATTCTGCATGATTTCTCTTGTCCTAGAACTCCCCAACAAAATGGAGTTGTAGAACGAAAGAACAGAACATTGCAAGAAATGGCCAGAACCATGATCAATGAGACAAACGTTGCTAAGACCATCTGGGCAGAGGCAATAAACACAGCGTGCTACATTCAGAATAGAATCTCAATAAGACCTATTCTGGAAAAGACTCCATATGAATTGTGGAAGAACAGAAAGCCCAACATTTCATATTTTCATCCATTTGGATGTACTTGCTTTATATTAAATACAAAGAATTATTTGAACAAGTTTGACTCTAAAGCACAGAAGTGTATTATGTTAGGATACTCTGAACGCTCAAGAGGGTACAGAGTATACAATACAGAAACACAGATTATGGAAGAATCAATCAGTGTTCGTTTTGATGACAAGCTTGACTCTGAAAAGTCAAAGCAGAATGAAGTTTTTGCAGGTATAGAAATTGAATTTGCAGGTTCTGAAGACAAGTCATCAGAAGCTCTCAACACAGACATTCCTTCAACGTCTGAAAGGAGCACTGCTAGAAATCCTACAACAGCTGCTGATCAACCTCAGAAGAGATTACCCAGAAGCAGCTTGGATCACCCAGAAGAGACTATCCTAGGAAGAAAGGAAGATCCAATCAGAACAAGAGCAAGCTTCAGAAACTCTGAAGAAACTCTTATGGGACTTGTGTCTCTGATTAAACCTTCTTCAATTGATGAAGCACTTCTGGATAATGACTGGATTCTGGCAATGCAAGAAGAGCTGAATCAATTCACCAGAAACGACGTATGGGATCTCGTTCCCAGACCAAAAGGATTCAACGTCATTGGAACAAGATGGGTGTTCAGAAACAAGCTAAATGAACAAGGTGAAGTCATCAGAAACAAGGCACGACTGGTTGCACAAGGTTATAGTCAGCAAGAGGGGATAGACTATAGAGAAACCTTTGCCCCAGTCGCCAGGTTAGAATCTATCAGACTTTTAATTTCATTTGCTGTTAATAGAGGCATCACTCTGTATCAGATGGATGTCAAAAGTGCATTCTTAAATGGTTATATAGAAGAAGAAGTTTATGTACACCAACCCCCAGGTTTTGAAAATACAAAACATCCAGAACATGTTTTCAAACTAAAGAAGTCACTGTATGGTCTGAAACAAGCTCCCAGAGCTTGGTATGAAAGGCTAAGTAACTTTCTGCTTGAAAATGAATTCACCAGAGGGAAAGTGGACACTACTCTATTCTGTAAATCAGTTAAGAGTGACATCTTAGTCTGTCAAATTTATGTTGATGATATTATTTTTGGTTCTACTAATCCTTCTCTTGGAAGAAAATTTGCTAAGTGTATGCAGGCAGAATTTGAGATGAGCCTCATGGGGGAACTGAAATTCTTTCTAGGAATTCAGATCAATCAAACTCCAGAAGGAACTTACATTCATCAGAGCAAATACATCAGAGATCTTCTGAAGAAATTTGACCTCTCAGAATGTAAGCCATCAAAGATTCCAATGCATCCCACGTGCATTCTGGAAAGAGAAGAGATAAGCAAAAGTGTAGAACAGAAAGTCTACAGAGGTATGATTGGTTCTCTCCTCTATCTGACTGCTTCAAGACCTGACATATTATTCAGTGTTTGTATCTGTGCTAGATTCCAATCAGATCCTAGAGAATCTCACTTAACAGCTGTTAAGTGAATTTTCAAGTATCTGAAAGGTACTACTAATCTGGGTTTGTTTTATAGAAAATCTAGTGATTACAGCTTAGTAGGCTACTGTGATGCTGATTTTGCTGGAGACAGAGTGGAACGTAAAAGTACTTCTGGAAGCTGCCAGTTTCTGGGAGAAAATCTGATCTCTTGGTCCAGCAAAAGACAATCAACAATTGCTCTGTCAACAGCAGAAGCTGAGTACATAGCAGCAGCAGGATGTAGCACACAAATGCTCTGGATGAAAAGTCAGCTTGAAGACTTCCAGATTTTTGAGAGTAACATTCCTATACTTTGTGATAATACTTCTGCTATTTGCTTAAGTAAGAATCCCATTTTACATTCTAGAGCTAAGCATATAGAAATAAAACATCACTTCATTAGGGACTATATTCAGAAAGGTATTTTGAACTTAAAATTTATAGATACAGACCATCAATGGGCTGATATCTTTACTAAACCCCTTTCAGAAGATAGGTTTAATTTCATTCTGAAACATCTCAGCATGAAAATGTGCCCAGAGTGAAAATGTTTTAATTCCATATATTTACCTTCAGAATGTAATTATTTTACTGTGAACTTCTGATCAATCTCCTTTCAGAAAGATAGAACATGCAGATTGTATCAGATGCAAGTCTAAAGATCTGCGAGTCTAAGCTCAAAGACAGACGTGCTGATCACTACATCAAACAAGTGTCATCCAATCATCAGCATATCTCTGAAGCAGAACGCGTGCACGCTTCTGAGAAGGCAAAGCGCTGATTGGGTGCATTGAGACACATGTCTGGTAACCGTTTTTAAGTATCTTTCTCAAATCCCCCAAAATCAGCAAGCATTTAATGAAAAGTAATCATGCTTTTAAATGGCAATCATGATTTTTCTCTCTCTTAAAAACGTTTATCTTTTCAAAATAGTTTTGAAAACTCTATTTAAGCACATTAATCTCTCATTCTTATTCTTTACGCTTTCTCACCAATACTCAAGCATTTTCTGCATATTTCTGAGTTCATCTCTTGCAAACCTTTTTCCTCAGTTCATTCTCAAAACCTTTTTAGTGTGAACATGGCAACCTCCAGCAGCGTTTCTGCAGGTACTCAGAAGAAAGCATCATCTGAGCAATATCAAGTGCCACTCAGAACTCTCCTCACTCCGGTGAAGAATCTTGAAGTTCTTTCTGAGTTAATCATTGATTTTGAAAGCTTGAAGGAGAATGGTTTTGACCTAACTGAAGAAGTTAGGGCTCAAAAGTGGGAAAGGTATTTCGATAGGTTGGTTGGACCAACATTCCCAGCGCTGGTCAAGGAATTTTGGATTCACGCCAAGGTTTCAACACATCTAGTCATCTCCTCTGTTATGGGGAAGAAGATTGTGATTACTGAAGATCTCATTGCAAGGCTAATCGGTCAAAGTGGTGGTGGCGTCCGTTGTGTGGACATGGCTGAAAGATGTTCTGATATAAGTGTGGTAGCTAACAGGATTTTCACTCTTGGGATGCCCAGCAGCAAGATTAAGGATCTGAAGGATCATTTCAGAGTATGGGCTAAGATAATTCTGGGATGCTTCAACCACAGGAAACCAACAAGTTCTCCTGATTACATAAATGTGGATCAGCAGTTTCTGATCTACTTTATTGATCAGAAGATAAAGATCAATCTGGCTCACTTCCTGTTCAACCATCTCAGAACCAGTGTGAAAGAAACAAGGGAAGAAGAAAGAACCAAGAGGGATTGGATACCTTTTGGAAGGTTGATATCAGATATTCTGACAGAGAATAGGCTGATTGAGCATCTGATAGAAGCTCAAGAGCTGAGCACTATTGAACCAACAATTGGGAAACCTCTGAACGCAAAGAATCTGAAAAAGATGAAGCTGATAGAGAATATTCAGAAGGAACCCAGAGCTACTTCCACTGCTGATATCTCCAGCAGAAGAGTGCCTCTGAGTGATTTTCCGTTATTTTCTGAAATTGAATCCAGACCAGAGGTGAATCTCAGGTACTTGGATGCGTGCAAGGCAGATGGAACAGATCCAAAGCTGAATATCAGAGATCTGCATCAACCTCAACCAGAAGTGACTCTGAAGAAGACAAAGAAGAGGAAGGCGCCATCAGAAGGATCATCTCAGCAGACTCCAAAGAAAAGAGGTATTTCATCTGCTGCCCCTGTTTTAAATTCTTTTACTATTCCAACATCTATCCCTCCTCAAACCTCTCACAGAATCTCAATCCCCATCCCTACCATTGATGAAACCGTACAAGAAGAAGACCCTTTTGAGGCATTAAAACTCAGAAGACCCAGAACCAAACACCCCAAACAACCAACAATTTCAACAACATCAGCACTTGACCAAGTGCTGTCTGATATTGATCAACATGCCTCTGATCAACTAAACTCTGAACCACAAAATGTTCCTCCTCCACAACCAGAACCAGAACCAGAACAACAACAACAACCACTCTCAGAAGAACCTCTGATCCTTGAGCAATCAGAGATTCCACCTCCCTCTCCCCAACCAGAAATTAATCCACCTTCACCACAAACAGAGTTTCACCACTCTGAAACTCCTTCCCCTCATCAATCTGAACCTCATTCACCTCAACCATCACCGTTGGCAATTCAGTTGCCATGTGGAACAACTGTTGTCATGCCCCAGTTACCATCCTCATCAGAATCAACACCACCAAATACTCCCAAAACACCACCCAGTCCAATCGTAATCTCTGATTCTGATACCCCTTCTCCAAAACAAACAGCCTCTCAAAAAACCTCTGAAAACACCAGCAGGACTTTCATTGACTTAACCAGTCTTGACCGTCTTGCTGATCTAAAACACAAAATTGCCATCCCAAAACCAAAGCAACCAGATGTTGGCTCTGGTATTTTGAATTTTGAAACAGGTGTGCTGCAATGGATTGCTTCTTTGAAGCAAGTCTGTCCGGGAATGATTGACCCAGCTGCTTCTGATCAGCTCTGGTCACAATTCAGACTTTGGGTACGTGCTGAAGCCCTCAAGTTGCAGGATATCAACTATGAGCAGGCTCAACAAAATTTCAGCAAGCTTCTGAATGAAGTTGGAAGTATGCTTCTGAAAGAGGACGTGCTCCCTCTGGACAGTGAACCTTGGTCTGAGAAACAGCAAGCTGCAAAGGTGCAATCATCAGAAGAAGACAAGACCATTCAAGCTGAAGAAAGTCAAGCAGAGGATGTTGCTGAAGGTTCTGAGAAGCCTCCTCCTTCTGATGCTTCTCAAGATGCCTTGGACAGGCAGACTCTGGAAGAACTAAGGCTGAATGACATGCGTCTGCAGCAGCGGATGGATGAAAACGATCAGAAGATGAAAGAGAGAATGGATGTGCAGGACAGCAAGATTGACACTGTTGTCAGCATGGTGCATAAACAGAATGAGACTTCTGAAAAGATTCAAGCCATGCTGGAGAGCCTGTTCACACGCTTGCCTCCTCAACCTTAAATCTTTTCTTTCATGCACGACCTTTTTCATGTTTTCCTTGATTTTCTGATGTACTGTTTGATTATGTTTTGTAATACTTTCTTGTCTTGATTCTGAACTATCTTAATATGATTAGTTTTTCTGATCTTAATTGTTTTAGCACATCACCAACACTTTTTGATTGCTGACAAAAAGGGGGAGAACAAGAATGATATTTAAATCAATAACGGCTAACTAGACAGAAATTCTCAAACATTCTAACTCTATTACTTGAAATGTTTTTTCTGTTTTGTTTAAAGTCTACAGGCACAAGGAAGCTCCTGGACACTCTGAAGACTAGAAGCTCTGATCAATATGAAGTTCTGATCCGTCCTAATACTCTGATCCAAAGCAAAGCTCTGACAAGAAAAGCTCTGAAGCTCTGCTCTGACACAAAGCTTCTGATAAGTCAAAGACTCTGATACTCTGATGTTCAAAGAAAGGCAAAAAGATCTGATCCTGAAGAACACGTATAATCAAAGGGAAGTAATAAACTTAGGGGGAGTATCTCTCAACTCTGACATCTCCTTACTCCTTATCCTTTTACTTCTTATTCTGATACATATTCCAGATACCTTTTCACGTTATTTTCATTTAAAATATCTAGTTTTTGTCATCATCAAAAAGGGGGAGATTGTTAGAACAAAGTTTGAATCTACTACCCTATATTTAAGTTTTGATGATAACAAAGTGAAAAGATATAGTATTTATAAGTTTCATGTATGAACTATCTGCTGCCTAAAATTATTATGTTCTGACTTGCAGATACTCTGATTGATATAAGCAAGATCACATCTATTCAGCATCAGAACTTGATTTCAGACACCAGCATCAGAAGTTGCTAGATCAGAACGTCAAAATAAGATGATCAACTCACGAACATGCTGAAGCCTGATGAACAAGACTGCGCTCAACACTCTGATACAGAAACACAATAGTTCATCAGCAGCGAAGCAGAGTCAGAATGAGCCAAGCCAGAACTTGCGTTAAGTGAGCAACGGTACTGTGCATTGAAAGCAAATTAATTCCAACGGCCTCATTCCAGACAAGATCTGCTCAATAAGGAAAGTTTATTATTAGCATTGAATCAAGAATATTGCATCCAACGTTCATCATCCCAATGCTATATAAACAAGGCTTTGAAGATTGAAATGGTTAATGCTCTCCAAAATCTCTACACGAACAAAAGCTGAACCATAATCTTCGTCCTATCAGTTTTGCTAAACCATACACTCTGATATTCCATTACTGTTTAGCAATCTAGTTTCTAAGCTTCATATTGTGTATACATCACAGTTGTGATACAGTTTTGTAGAAAACATCCACACACATAGTTTTATCTCTTTGTAAGAAAGTGTTACCTTGACAAACCGGGTTGTGGTTTGAATCAAGAAGGCTTTAGCAGTTGTTAAAGCAGTCTGTAATATTCAGTTGAATATAGTGGATTAAGACCTCGTTGGAGAGAGGCGAAATCACCTTGACGGGTGGACTGGAGTAGTTTGAGATCAAACGAACCAGGATAAAAATATCTTGTCAATTGCTTTAGATTTCAGTTTTACAATTCAACCCCCCCTTCTTGTGTTTTTCACCACTTCAATCTGTTCTAGACTGATTGTTCTATTGTTTGTTTGGTGCAAGATTGGAAATCATAACAGCCCCTACCGCTGGACGACACTCAGTTTTGTTAAGATTTCTTTGGCCATAAGCAGCACTAACCTCCTCCTTCCCTGTGAATGGTTTCTTTGCAGTACTGGAGGATGCATCTCTCTGTATTTTACCACTTTCAATGCCAGCTTCTACCCGTTCTCCAGTCAAGATAAATTCAGTAAACCCAATAGAAGAACTTCCAATCATATGGTTAAAGAATGGCCCGAATAAAGTGCCCAAGTACATATCCACCAGCTCCCTATCAGAAAATGTAGGTTGGACTCTTCCCGCAAGGTCTCTCAATTTCTGGGCATAATCTTTAAAGCCCTCGCCAGAACCCATAAACATACTCTGAAGTTGCGTACGGGTTGGAGCGAGGTCAGCATTATATAGGTACTGCTTGTAGAAAGCAGCAGGTAGGTCTTCCCAGTTACGGATGTTGGTTCCCTCCAGCTGATAGAACCATTCTAATTGAGTCCCTGATAGACTATCTTGAAATAAATGCACCCACAAATTCCTGTCAGCAGTGTGTGGCTGGATCTTTCTGACATAAGATATGAGATACAGCTTAGTACATGAGACCCCATCATATTTAGCAAATGCGGGCACTTTGAACTTTTGCTGGATAACCACTCCAGAAACATACCCTAGCTCTTCGAAATCCAGGCCAGGTACCCTCTGAACTTTCATGGCGTTGATACGGTCCTCAAGCTGTTTGTACTAATCATCAGCCGAAGGGTATTATTCCTCAGTGTAATCAGCTTCATCCTCTTCAGACTCCCTTGTACTGTGGTTTTCTTCTCTTAGCTCTCCTTCCTGATTATCTCTCTCTCTTGATGGAGTTGTGAGCTCTGAAACTTGCCTCCTTGGTCCTTTGAACCTTCTTCCTATATTCAGAACACCCACTGGCCTCTTTTTCTTCTTCTTGTCCTTGAGGATCAGAGATTTCAAATCTTCTTGTCCCTTAGCCACATTCAGGAAAATTTCTTGGAATTGAGCATTCTGTGCCTGAAGCTCCTTAACTGTTTGTTCAAGAGACATTGCTCAAATAAACAACGAAGAAGATAAGAAGCATATCCTGAAACCTTTTTATGCAATGATATGTATGATATATGTATGCAATGTTTTCAAGGATTTCTAAGACTTAAATTTGCTTAGCCAAAGGGAAAACAAACGTTAATTGCATTAAGAAGTTTAAGCGGTTACAATGATTCCTATCGGGCTTACAAAAGGAAGTAACAAAGAAAAAATGAACTCTCAAAGCAAAAAAGGACTCAAGCTTCCCACAGGTGCTATCTCTTTGGTGCAATGTAGGCAGTTATACTCTTCTCTTCGTGAAGTAGCCTGGTTAGCTCTAAAACTTTCTTCTCGCTGGTGTAGAATTGGGTTTCAAAGGTATCACGTTCCTCTTTGAGTTGAATCCGGGATTTTTGTAACTCCTCGAAATTAGTCGGCATGTCAGGATAAAGAACAATGTAAGGAGTGTCTCCCTCAGCAACTGGCTCCATGATGATGGGTAGAATTGCCTCATAAGGCATCCTGAGACTTTTAGCACGGGCTCGTACCCACTTAAGATAAGGCTCCAAAGGAATGGAGTTCTTATGCCCCAGTGTTTTGCTATCAACTTTGTTCACCATGCCCCAAGCTCTTATGAACCTCTGGCGATAACCCTGAACATCATTCTCATGGTCGAATACGATTCTGTGGACAAGTGTTTCATGAGGACCATCCCTCCTAGCATAGCCAAACCGTCTCAATGCCAAACAAGGATTATAAGTGATTACTCCCCTAATGCCTATGAGAGGGACATTAGGGATTCTCCATAGCGGTCAATTATGGTAACATTCTCCAAGGACCGAGGACACCAATGAATGTCAGGATGTGTGAGGCACATCAACCTATTAGACTATCTCATTCCCTACTCATTCTTCAACACGGATCGAGGAAGGTGCAAAATAAACCACCTAGACAACAAAGGAGTGCAACACAGCAGGGTCCCTCTTCTCTTTACAGTGCGGGTATACAGAGAGTGTAGGATGTCTCCAAGTAATGTAGGCACCATATTATGAGACAGAAAAACCTTGATCGCATTCACATCTATGAGTTGGTCCGAATTAGGAAATAGTACCATCCCATAGATGAGAAGGGCCAACACTTCTTCAAAAGCTTGTAAATCCAGGGTATCCCAAAAATGATGAGCTTTCTCAAATAAAAACTTAGCTAGAAACCCTTTGATGCCTCTTCTTGTTTCTAAATTTGCCACTACATCAGACCGTTGTAAAGACAAAGCATGAGCAATATCTTCAGGTTTTGGGTCTCTTTCCATATCATTAAAGGGTAACTGATCAAGAATGGGCACCCCCAATAATTGAGAAAACTCCTCCATGGTCGGCACCAATTAGTAATCAGGAAAGGTGAAGTAGTGATGTAAAGGGTCGAAGAACTGAAAGAGCACCTTCAACATTTATTCATTAGGGCTTGAGGTGACCATATTGAGAAGTCGACCATGTATTTCAGTGAACGGAGAGCTCTCAGAAACCCTTGATTTTAATTCCTTGAGTTGAGGAGGTACCCTTATGAGGTTGACTTGGATAGTATTCTTGCGAGTGGATGCCATGTTCTAAAAAACAACACAAAGATAAGTCCTAAAAATCCTTGAAATGGTTATTATGATATGCCATGTTATGATGTTATGATATCATGATTATGCTAAGAAAACACTAATATAGCAAGCATGAGCAAATCACACAAAGGCCTTAGGTTTAAAGCTTTCATGGATTTTAAGGTAAGTGCCCTCTTGAAGTTTAATTGGTTCAACCTATCCTAGAAAATAATCGGGTTCTAAGGGATCTCAATATCATTGATCTTTCCCACAAGTTTCATTCCGATCAACAACTGACTTGCCACCAAAGAAAACTCGGGAGTCAAATCTCAATGAGTGTAGTATCGAGTATCAACTGACTTCGGGCTACACCAAAGACGGTTATCTCACTACTCCCTAATGGCAAAGTTGTTCAATTAAAGGTTCTAAGGTCAGTTGATGCTTCATGACACCATGCAGCGGCCCCGTAATCTCCTTGACTACTCAAGGGCTACCGGTACCAACCAGAGTGTCACATCAACGTAGCCATCGCTTTAACCGTGTCGATATACCTCGTATAGTTTCCACGATCTATTTCTACTTACCTAAAAGATGCCCTAGATCCAGGTGTAGGATCTATAGAAATAACCCAAACAAAGCCCTCAAAAGTAAAGCAAACAAAGCATACAAGGTAAAGCACTTTAAAATGAACTAGACTCTAAGGTAACCCCACTTTTTTATAAGTCCCCAGCAGAGTCGCCAGTTCTGTGATACGGTGGCAGAACTGACTGTTAATACTGGTTTTGCGTTTGTGTTCACAAATGTTGCGGTAAGCAAGAGTTGCCACCCTATTTTCTTTTATCCAACAAAGGAAAGGGTGAAAAGAACATAAAAATACCTTTTCAAGAGTTTTCTGACTAAGGGGGTAGATTATGGAAAGGGAAGGTGTTAGCACTCTTTCCATCCGTAGTTTTCTACGGGCTCTTAGAGGTTTGCTAATTTTGAAATACCTTTGTGCTTTGCGTGTTTGAAAATGTTTTGAGAATGCCTTAGTATGGCGAACTTTGTAATGTTTATCGGGATAGTAGAGAAAGTATACAAAGTGTTTTGAAAATGTTTTGGAAAAGTAGTATTTGTGTAAGTGCGAAACATGTTTTGAGCAAACTTCTAACAACTATCTACTTTGTACTCGAAAGAGTCGTTATTTTCCTCCTATCCTTTAGAAAGTTCTATCCTACTATTAGTGAGTAGGTAGCTCTAGTCGTTGGATGTTTGAGGGACGATCGAAGGGACGTTATGGTCACGAAGGCAACTTGGCAAGAGATTTTAGTAACTGTCCTAAAGTTCTAAGATCACTTTTAACCGAGGCAACGTCAAGAGGGTCATCGAGGGACTTGTGATCTTTCAAACTAGAGGATAACCACTAAAACTTCTCACGTTTCGAGAATTGTGATCGTTTTCCGAAGGCAACTGAAGTGGGGTACCCTATAGGTGCACATGTGCAATTGTGTTTAATTCAATTATTCATCTTGCGCATTTAGGTTTGCTAACATTTTTTGTTTCAGTCTTGCCATACAATCCTAGTTACTAGCAGTTAATATATACAAAAGAATGTAAAGTGCGAAAATAAACCTTACGCTATTACATGACTTCGGGGAGGGGGAATATTTACAATATTCAAGCAGATGGGGGAAGGAAGAAAGGAAAAAGGTAAAGTCCTATTAACTATTACATACCATTGAACAGATACAAAAAAATACAAAAAATAAATAACGCACGAAAGGTTGAAAATACGTCTAAAAACCTAAGAGAAAATCTTTTTGTGGTTTGTTGGTTTAAGAAAATAATTAAATTAAAATATCCTAAAATCTATTCAGAAAAATTAAATTAAATTAAGAAAAATAATCTATTTTTTTTTATTTTTTTTATTATGAAAATAAAATAATTAAAACTAAATTAAATCCTAAATTCTAATTCATTTTAAAATTAAAGAAAATAGTTAAAATATTTATTAATTTATTTGCAAAATTAGTTTGATTAAAAAAATACTAAATTAATATTTTTGTGATTTTGGATTATTTGGTTAAATAAATAATAAAAGAAAAAAAAAGAAAATAAACAATACAAAAAAATGCCAAATGGGCCTGACGCTGAAAAGAAAAGGGGTTGCAAGTTTGAATTTGCTTGGCCCAAATGAATGTTGAGCCCAGGCCACGCTGGATCAGGTGAGGTAAGGCCTTGAGGGATTAATGTGAGCCTGTAGATTGGAGGCGTTGGATCTGATCAGATGTACATCTGATGGCAAGGATCTGCTGGAGCATTATGAATAATAGGCCATGAGGAATATTGGATTCTGCATGAAACATGTTAGAAAATATAAAATGCTGGACCTGGGATTCGAACCCAGGTCCCCTTCCTTCACACCAACGCGCCTTGCCAACCGAGCTACTATCTCATTCGTTATACAAAATAAAACAAGAATATTATAATACAAACTTCAGGCACTTATTTGAAATAATAAAAAACGCGCGCAGATTTGAGTTGCCCAATAGGAGGCTACCACGCTTTATCTTCTTCCTCCCTCCGCTGTCTTAGGTATTGCAACCTATAGTGACAGTTTTTGGTTGTCACTATAACACTTGCACTCAACAAAATCCATAATACACAACAAAAATTTACTATGAGGCCATGGATCGATTAGCCTCAACCTCCTGAGCACAATGGTACCCTTGGTTAGGTCTAATTTATGCTGATTTGAAAAACCCCAATTTAGAGGTCCAAACCCTAACAATGGCAAAACGCGATACCTGCACCAAAACTCTAATCCAACTATACAGGAAACTTGCAAACACTCATATAATCAATAATGCATGGTCAAAACATATTTATATTTACATGAATCAAGTAAAACAAAATTTAAAAGAAGTGCAAACTGTGCGAGCTTGCTGAGGTGTTTTGTGATGTTTCAGGGCTTGGTAATGATTGCAAAAGCTTCAGGGAGCCTCCAGGAATGTATTTGGATATTTTATTTGGACTGAGGAAGGCTAGAACCTAAAATGCAAATTTTACAACTTTGATAATTTTGCAAAATTTGTAGAGCTTTTCTAGGCTGTGTGTGATACGGTGGCAGAACCTGACTGTTTTAGGAAAATGCTGGTTTGCATTTTGCGTCTGTGTTCGCAAAATGTTGTGGTAAGCAAGAGTCTCCATCGACTTTTATTTTATCCAACTGGAAAGGACAAAAGCACAGAAAAATTCCTTTTTCGAGATTTTGAGTACGGGGGGTAGATTATAGAAAGGGAAGGTATTAGCACCCTTTCCATATGTGGTTTTCCACGGGCTCTTAGGTACTTGCTCATCTTTTAAAAATTGCTTGTGTGTATTTTTTTTGAAAAGTTTTGTTTTACTTCGTTTTAACCCTTGCTTCTGTCTTCAAGAGTGTTACGAAGTGTTTTTGAAAACTTTGTTTGAAAAAAAAAGTGTAAGTGTGAAAGTTTGATTTTAAGCAAGTACCTACTAGCATCTACCTACTCGAAAAAGGATTGTTTCTATTCTCGTTTCCTTTAGACAATGCTATCCTACTATTAAGGAGTAGGTAGCACCGTCGTTGGAGTTTGAGGGACTATCGAAAGGGACTTAATGGTCATTGAAGGCAACATGTAAGGATACTTTAGCATTTCGAAGGAACTGTCATCATATAATTCATAGGCAACATCGAGGGACAAGATCATATACCGTAGGAAACTTCGAGGGACATCGAGGGACCATGATCTTTATGATGATTTTAACCGAGGGTCTTTGCTAAGGGTATCCCTACGTTCGAGGGACATGACCATTGTTTTCCGAGGCAACCAAGTGAGGCATACCCTAAGAGTGCATATGTGCAAGGTGTGTTATGTTTAGTTATTTTAGTCTTGTGTTAAGTTTGCTAATGTTTGATTATTCTTGCCATACAATCCTATTAATCATACATCTAGCAGTTAATAATTGCAGTAATTTAAAAGTGCAGAAATATAAAACCTAGCTATTACAAGGCTTCGGGGAGGGGGATTATGTACATATCCAAAACTGGGGAAAAAAATAAATAAAAGCGGTAAAGGTCCTACTAATCATCTATTACATCCAAATATACAGTTACAATAATAAAATGAAGTGCGAAAGAACAATAACGCGCAAATTTGAAAAGACGTCTAAAAATCCTAAGATATAAAAAAATCGTTTTCTTGTTTTTTTTTGTTTTAATTTATAAAAATGGTTTAAGTTAAAAAATAATTGATCTAGATCTATATTAAAAAAAAGATAATTATTAAAGAAACATGAGATTTAAATAAAAGAAATTAATTCTATGTTTTTTTGGTATTTTTTGTTATGAAAAGGAAAATGAATTAAAATGAAATTAAACCTAAGCTCTATTAATTTTAATTTTAAAAAAAAAGTTAAAGTGTTTAGTTAATTAATTTACCAAAATTAAAATTTAATTAAGAAAAAATCTTAAATCTATTTTTATGTGATTTTTATATTTGTTTATTGATAAAAATAAAAAAGGGATTAAAAGAAATAAATGAAATGAATAAAACAAGAAAATAAAGATGGTCCTGGTAGCAAAAGTAAACAGGGGGTGCAATCATCAGAAATCTCTAGGCCCGAATCTTCGAAAGCTTCATGCTCTAACTATGGTGTTTTTTTATTCTTGCGTGGAACCTATGATTCAACGATCCATAACTGTCTTATATAAACTCAAACAAACGTTAGCATACCATAAAATGTGATTAAAATTAGAGATTCGAAGTTTAAAATTTTACCAAACCGGTGTTGTCAAATGGGGGCGTGCTAGGCATGTGATGGATTGCTCTTGGGCCTTGTAAGACTCCTGAGGACTTCAATAGGATGGTTTGAGGCTTGATGTCAATTGAGAGAGACCGGAACCTCGAGATATGACTTGCACTAATTCTTTGATTTTTGGAGAGCTTTTTGAAGAGCTTTTTGAGGGCTTTTTAGAGAGGAATTTCGTCCCTTTCAAGCTTGTATGACTCTATATTTATAGAGGAGAATGAGGAGACAAGAAAGCATGGAAAGAATCTCCCTCATAATGTTGTGTTTTAAGACCATGATCAAGATTTGAAAAAAATGCCATATTTGATGATTTTATGCCATTTTCACATGTGGAGGAACCTGGACATATTTGAAAGGTTATTGCACGAAATCAATTGACATAAACCAGCATAAAACTTGCCCAAAATAGATTCACATCAAAATTTACATTATTTCTATTATTTATTTATTTAATTCTGAATTTTAATGAATAAAATATCAAAATAAATAGCATAAATAGTAGAAAAATGTATGGGTGGGCTTAGAGGTCTTGCACCAAGTTACAAACTCAATGCAAGCATAAAAAGTTGGGCCCATTTTGCAAAAATTGCAATTTTGGACATATTTGACTTTTGGCAATTTTGCAAAAAGGGTCAACTTTGCTAATGCATAACTCCCTCAATTTTGACCCTAGAGAGGTGTTATTGGACTTTTTAGAAATCTTAAGATGTCCTATAAGCAACCCTTTTGGTCTTATCTCAAGTTAGTCTTCCATGTTCATGTATGAAGCTTTGACCCAAAAGGTGTTTTTGTTGACTTTTCAAAATGACCTATAATGTCCAAATTTATATCTTCTTGTGAGTGAATATTTTGAACTTAGGAGATGAAGATGAATTGTAGGGAATTACATCCTCTTCAAAATGAGCTTTGGATGGGTCATTTCTGATAAAGTATGAGAAAGTTATGCTTGGTCAAAGTTGAGTTAACTTTTCCTACAAAACCCTAATTTAGCAACTTTTGGGTTTTGATGAATTGTGAGCAATCCTTGAGGAATCATGATTAACCCTTGATCAAATGATGAATAATACTTCAAAATGAGGATGTTGACCAAAAATCTTGAAGTTTGACTGTATGTGGGCCACAGTTGACTTTTGTCCCAGCACAGTCGACTTTCAGGCCTTTGAGCAATTGACTGAGTAAACTTCCTCTGCAAGGCTTGAAACATGACATAGATGATCTTGATAACATATTAGGACAATAGTGAGCATTTCGGACCCTTTGGAATCAAACATCTTGACGCAAAATGAAACCCTAATTTGAGGTATACTGCCTTTAGGATAGAGTTTGTCTGGTCAACTCTTGGACTTCCTTGGGCAATTTGAAGACCTTACTTGAAATGTATTAAGAAATATGGGAGGGAAAATTTTGGGGTACAACACTGTGTAATCGTGTCTAATGCTTGCTAGTGTGTTGCTTATATAGTGGAGATGGAGGAGGCAAGAGAGCAAAGGTTTAAACAGCCTTAAACATGTGTTTTCAAAGCCATGAATGTCATTTTGAAAGTTGGCCAAAGATGTGGAATCTTGTATTTTTTTCAAATTTGAAATGTACCTGGACATTTTGCACGAATTCTTTGGCTTTAAGGCAAGCCAAAACACCAGCCCAAATGCCAAGACCCACCTCTAATTATTTTATACATTTTATTTTATATTTATTTGAAATAAATTGAAATAAATATGTACAAAATAAGTAAAAAAATGTAAGGCATGGTAAAAATGATATTAGGGTCTCTTCATGAGGTCATGAAAGTGTTTTAAGTCCAAAAAGTTATCTCATTGCCTTAAAAGTTCAAATTTGCTCAATGCACATTTCTTGAAATTTCCCAAATTTTCCCAACTTGGGCAAGCCATAACTTGCTCAATTGTTATCTCATGATGATGATCTTGGACTTTTTGGAAATCCAAATATGTCTAATTCAATCCCTATTTTGATCAATTTTGCATTTGAAGATGTTATCTTGATGTAAAAGGTCTTGGAAAAAAGTGGCTTTTGTTGACTTTCTAAAAATGACCTGTAATGTCTGAGCTTGTATCTTTCAAATGGTCAATTACTTGGACTTGAGGGATGAAAATAAGTTATAAGGAATGATATTATCTTCAATATGAGCTTTGGTTGGGGGAAAATGGATGAAGTATGTGAAAGTTATGCCTGGTCAAAGTTAAGTTGACTTTTCCTATAGAAACCCTAATTTAGCAATTTTTGACTTTTGATGAAATAGGGACATTTCTTGAGGAATCATGATCAACCCTTTATCAAATGATGGATATAACTTTAAAATGTTGATCTTGACCAAAAATATTGAAGTTTGACAATACATGGGCCACAATTGACTTTTGACCTAACACGGTTGATTTTCAAGCATTTGAGCAATTGAATGAGCAAACTTGTAGCGGAAGGCATGAAATTTGTCATGGACAATCTTGAAGGCATATTAGGACAATGGAAAACATTTGAGACATTTGGAGCTCACACATCTTGATGAGAAGTGAAACCCTAGTTAGAGGTTCATTGCTTAAGAGGAGAATTTGTTTGGTCAATTCTTGGTCAACCTTGAGTAATTGAGGATCTCTAGGAGCATATTTTGAGTAAAAATGGGAGGGAAAATTTTGGGGTACGACATAGTGCAAAGTCGTATTTTCGTTTCCAGGAAGTTACAATCCAAACAAGCGACCAAATCACATTCTTGAGGCTTCCAGGAGTTGAACCAAGCTCATAACTAAGCCCTTCCACGTCCAGAACGACCACTACAGTCATCACCGGTTTGGTATAGTTTTTTGAATTAAATATTTCAAAATATACATTGTTAACCAATCTAATGCATGCATACATGTTTTTGGCAATGTTTAGAACATGTTTGATGTAACACATATGAGCTTTGGTGCTTAAATTGTTGGATTCCATTTTTATCCCCGATGGGACGTTTTGTTTCAAAGCGTATAATTCAGTGCGTTTTAGCCAAAACAAAAAGCCTTGATTCGGACTCAGGGGGATTTTTTAAGGGGGTAGGTTTGTTTTGAATCCTTAATCATTTTTGTTTTGCAGGGATAGGTTTCAAGCCCACCGGAGAAGACAAACGAAAAGTTGACTCCAATGGGATGACTCTGGTGGCCTGTGGGTCATCTTGTTAGTGGCCCATTCAAATACATCAATGCACGCGTGTTTTGATATAAAAATGATCTAGTTTCATAATATATGTATTTATTTGTATCAAAAGTAACGAATGAACAACCGGTCTAGTGGTAGCATGTATACTCTTAAGGCATACCTTGCCAGGTCCTGGGTTTGACCCAGGCAAGGAGTAATTTTCTCTTTTTTTTCTAACCTTCATTTCAGATCCAGTGTGTATAAGGGCTAACACGCGCGTGGCATAACTCCCATCTGGGCCATCAGATCTCAAGGTATCAAATCCAATGCCCCTGGATCTGCAGGCATACCATGGGACGCATGGATTCAGATGTGATGGATCACACGTAGCTCCTGGGCTCAGTTATTATTGGGCCTAAAAAACTCTGGATTGCACCCCCTAACTTGTTTGCAGCGCAACCCATTTATATAGTTTTTTTTAATTATTTCATTTTGATTTAATTGTTTTCTTTTAATAAATAATTATCATTAAAAAAAGATCATAAAATCAAATAAAAATTAGATTTAGGACTTAATTAATTAACTTTATTTTTTACAATAAAAAATTAATTAATTTAAACCATTTTGAGATTATTTTGTTAATTAAAATTGGTTAGAAATAGGTTCAAAGTCTTTTTTCTAGTTAAAAAACAACGAATGTATTTTCTTACTTAGAAATTTTTTTAGGGTTCTAGATATTTTCTCTTTTCCCTTCTCCGCACATATTTACATTTTCTCATTATTACTTTTCATAATTTTTGTAATTGCCCACAGTTTATAATAGCTAATTAGGACATTTACTTTTTCTCCATATTGGTTTGTATTCCCCTCATTCCGAAGCGATGTAATAATGTGGTTTAATTCCCGCACTTTTATTTTATGGCTCTTATGTATATATTTAACTGCTAGATGTATGCTAATAGGTTTGCATGACAAGATTTAAAAACAAACGGTAGAAAACCTAAATATACAAGACAAATAATTGAAACACAACACACTTTGCACATGCACATCTCTAAGGTACCTCCACTTGTTGCCTTAAAATAAACAGTCACGTCTCTCGAACGTGAGAAGTTTTAATAAAGACCCTTTGGTTACAAGATTATAGTCCCTCGATGACCCTTCGATGTTGCCTCGGTAAATGATCTTAATACCTTAGCATAATTGCTAAAACGTCTTACGAGTTGCCTTCGTGACTGTATGATGACCATCGCCCGTCCTTCAAAACATCCAATGATGGGGCTACCTACCAACTAATGGTAAGATATCACTATCTAAAACAAAACAAATTTCTCACACACTCTCTTTTCTAAATATTTTTAAAGACAAGAAACACTTTGTATGCGTTCTCAACGATACAAGAATCATTACAAAGTTCGTCGCACTAAGGCGTCTTTTCAAAATAAAATTCAAATACACTTACACAAAAAAAAAAGAATTTTCAAATTGAGCTAGTAACTAAGAGCCGTAGATAACTACAAATGGAAAGGGTGCTAACACCTTCCCTTTCCATAACCTACCCCCCTTTCTCAGAAAATATTCTCGAAAGGTCTTTCCTGTTCTTTTCACCCTTTCCTTTATTGGATAAAAGAAAAGTCGGTGGCGACTCTTTCTAACCGCAACATTTGTGATAAAACGCAAAAACAGTAAAGTCGGTTCTCCCACCGTATTACATAATCTTCAGGCCTTCTAGCAACCATCAAATGGATATATGATCTCGATTTAGATGAAATTGGCTTTAAGGTAGATTCTAAAAGCATAGCGAATAATGTAAATAAAAAACAATTAATTTGTTAGAGTTTGGCGAGATTATCAAAAAATGTAAACACTTACTACCTCTTTATTTTATGAACTCTCATGTTAAACCCCTTAGGTGACAAACTAATAAAATTGCTCATATTTTGACACGCGTGACTCCGTCTCTTAGTAGTTTTCAAAATTTTATCGATGTTCTAATATATATTCAATATTTCTTATTAATGATATGAATTAATTTTTTCTTAGAAAAAAATACAGTAACATTTAAATCAGAATCATGTCAATATTGAATTGGAAGACATCGAGGATGAAGTGGCTTAATGGAATTATGTGCTAGTTTGTTATGTTTTAGGTGTGAATCCTCCTGATGTTTACGATCGACCTAATGTGTCTAACGGTATCTTAACTGCAAGTGCACAGCCTATCGCGGTAGTAATAAAAAGATGTCGAACCCACAGGGACATTGTAATCACTCTAGTGCTATAAAGGTTTGCTAGTTTAGCTAAGGCGGATGTTGTCACGTTTGGTTTTTTAGAGGTTAAGGTAGGGAAAAATAAATCGAATTAAGGGAATAATAATAATAATAAAACGGTCGGTATGTAATATAATAAACCTAAGTGGATCTAATCGAACCTAAGCATATAAATATGTTTAACTTAGATGGCTCTGTAGAAATTATCAGTTTAAAAACCCTCAACTCACACTTTCGTGGTCTTATCTCGGATTATACCCCTAAAGCCCTATGCCTGCTCTCGCTAGCCCATAGGTGTTTAGAAAATACTCTTTGAAAACCTAATAAAATCTAATTTGTTTTAAAGCGCTCTCGCTGTATTTAAATCAAATGCCTAACTTTAGCTATCCGGTTAAAACCTCACACTTTCGTGGTCTCGATCCTAACCTATTATACTTTTCTTACTCTCGTAACAAAAAGATTGATTTTTTATTATAAAAAGTCACATCCAGAAATTAAGTTAATGTAGATTTTAGCTTAGGCACAATTTAATCCATTTGGTTACTATTATCACATCCCGACTCTAGAAAATTAGCTAGTCATAGTACTCGAAACAGACATACAGAAAATATAATCGAGAAAGAATAAAACGTTCATGATAAATAAATAAATAAATAAGCGTAAACAAATTGTATTAAAATTAAATTAAATGCGATTAAAAAAAACCTGAATAACAATATTATTCCTCAAGCCCCCTCTTCCACATGTCGGCAAGATTGGAACTTCAGAATCGGAACTTGAAACAAATTCTGAGGCTAAAAATAAATTCTGACTACAATAGCAATTTCCTAATGTTGGAAATAGCTATTAATTGGTAAAACGGAAAATAAAGCAGGAACAAAAAAATTGAAAACGGATTGTTATTAAATTTGGCAGGGCTTCGGCAAGAAATTCTGTAGAAAAAAAACTCTGGTTCCATTAAAATATCTCCTATTTATAGAAGAGAATTTTTGCAGTTAAGAAAATTTAGGAACGTGGACTTGCACTGCTTGAGTGGAGGAAGACCAGGACTGGTCGTTGGTGAAGTTGAGAATTTGTAGGAGTTGAAAAGATCCTTCCATTACGTTGCCCATGTCTCTTGTTCTGCATGACGTTGAATTACGCGTGTGACAGTCATAATGAAGAGGTGACGGTCGTAATGCGCTTAAATAGCGCGTTACGTTCTTCAATGATGTGTGACGAGCGTTCTTCAGGTTGTGAGTGCGTTACGCTCGTAATGGAGGTGTGACGACCGTCACAACATCAAACTTTGCAGAATTTTGCAGATTAGTTCTTTTTCTTCTGATTTTTATGTTAGCTTCCTTCATGTGATCTTTTTTCACTAATTTGATTTGAAACATGTTGTACCTGTGAAAAGACATGGAAACTCGGAACAATCGGGAGTTAAATGGGTTAATGCAGTATGAAAATCTATTAAAAAGGTAGCAATTATATTATACGATTTCTCGTTATCAAATTCCCCCATACTTAAACCTTCGCTTGTCCTCAAGCAAATAATCATTTAGAAAGATCGGACAAGTTCTATCAGGCGCACATGCATGACATACCTTTGGTTTTTAAACCAATTACGAGAAATCCTCGTCAGTTCGACCGATACTTAAGTGAAACACTAACGATATGCGAATGACACAAGCAATAAGCTAAGTCGTGAACTTCCATCTTAAACGAATTGTCCAATAGTTCCGTTATAATTCTGCCCAGAGTTCCTTGTATCTATTTCACCCGGTTTTGTTCTAGTGCAATCACATTAAGTCTTTTGTCTTAGCACGCACGTAGTGGAGTAACGGTTAATGACTTTGATCCTTTTAGCACGGGGTCTGGTACACGAATGTGGCAACCCTACATATATTATCCAAATTGAAGGTTGTGGGGGATCGAGCCGTAGCACGCCCTACCAAGTTCAGAACCAGATACCTCTAAACCAACCAACAGTGGAATCCTTCATTATTTGCTCATCTCTTGTATGTGACCTTGTATTTTGGTGCAACTTTTTACTTTTTAGCAGCGAGATAAGAAGGATATTTCATTGATCAGGCATCAAACACTTATATTCATCGGCTTCCCACGTGGTTTGTGTCAAGACGGTTCTGACTGCTAGTATAAACTACTAGGGGTTACTTTAGAACTAAAACTCAAGATATAGGTATAACGGTTATTGAAACGGATCGCGTAAGTAGGAAGTCTAAGGTGTCATAACTGTATCGATATTGTTGAATCGTTATCGGCTTCCTAACTAGGATTTCGTTAAGATAGGTATGTCGGGCTAATGCGAAGATAAAGCAAAAAATTTCGGTATGGCTAAATAAAGCAGGGAAGAATTAAAACTGATAAATATCATAAAAAATTACTTGTTCATGGTAAATGGAAAGGTACCTCTCCCACACTATATCCGACATTATCCTCAATGTTGCGATATAAAGGCGGGGAAATACAAATACAAAAAACAAACAAAAAAGAAAAAGAAACAGTAAAATTAAACTACTTAAAAAATAGAAAAACAACTACTGAAGGCCACGTCCTCTACTCCTGGTGCGTGATCGTCTGGTAGGCGTGGCTTCGGTATCAGTGTCCTGGTAGCCAGGGGTGCTGACGTCCAACCTTAAAGTGTTAAGTTCAGACAGAGCCTCGTCTAACCTCTCGTTCATGCTCCGTTGGCCAGTCAAAATCTGAGCGTTTTATGCACATAAATAGTCATATTGCTCCTGTTGTCTTCTTTCAAGTGCGGCACTCATTTGATTTTGCTGATGGATGGTGTGGATAATTTCTTCAAGAGTAATAGGAGGTGGTGCAGATGAAGGTCCTGGAATGTCGTGAACGGGGGCAGCACTGTCCAACTCTTCTTGCATCTCGTCTGCGAGGGCATTGGGCTGGTCTTCATGAATATGAACACGGCCCTCGGGAGCTGCATGATCGAATAACCAGTTGGCTCTGTTTTGTGGGTCGATTCGGTCCCTGTAAGGCAAAGTAATGTTATGATAAACAATGTTTCGGATCACATGATGGAATTTGTCATCTTCCCGCTCATAAATGAGGTGTGCTGCCTTGAAGTGGTCCAGAGTCAGCAATCTCGGTGCCATAGAAGGCATATCTGTGAGAGGGGCACCATGATTCAGAGCTATGGCAAGAGAAGTGACAACCCCTCCGAAATAGAAGGGTTTTCTTCCTCTAGCACAAATGGAGTGAATATGGGCTAATAAAAATGGGGCAGCGTTGATCTTCTGGCCGGTGAATGCACAGTGCATGAAGAAAAGCTCCTTGGAGTTGAGCTTGTGGTTGTTGTCTCGGGCGAAGATGGTGTTGCAGAGGATGCCGTGAAAGTATCGGATAGCCGGATTATGGATATGTGTGGCGTTGAGGTGGTCATAAGATCTGGCACGAATGTTTGTCATACCGTGCCATAAATTAAAAGCTTCCTCGCCGAAATTATCCGGCACCCGAAGGTGGACACCTTCGTCAGAACAGAAACCGAACAGCCGTGCGATATCAGTTTGGGACAGCTGATACTCAGTGCCAAACATACGGAATTTGGCCACGCCTGAGAGTTGGTTTGTGGCTCCAATGGGAGTAATGTATGAAAAGGAACTCAGAAACTCCATGGTGAGAGTTTCGTAGATGGGTTGCGGTTGACGACATAGGTTCCATAAGTTCACATTCTGCAAAAGTTGTCGGACGCTCTCTAGCAGTCCCAAATTTCTCAGACAATCAAGGTTAACATACCGAGCAGGTTGGAGACCGCAGCGTTGGAATTTCTGGAATTTTAGTCTTTGGGTTTCACCTTGCTCGCCGGCTCTGAAAGTGAGATTGGGGATTTGCTGGTTGTTGGCCATATTGCATGCAAGAGATTGAATAGTGAAAGGGTTTGGAATGTGGGTGGAGTAGTGGAGTGATGGAATTTAAGTGTTGGAGTGATGGAATTTAAGAGAAAATGGAATGGGTGTTGTTACGGTTTTGGGAAAAAGGAAAGAAGGAATGGGAAGGGGAACGACTTCTGTAATAGCAGAATATGCTTTTGAGCGCGCGTGACGACCGTCATAGTGGGCTGACGGGTGTAACACGGTGAAACGCGTGTTACACTCGTCATGGGGACGTTACGATCGTTACGGATTCAAAGAATTGTATTTATGAAATAAACGAAACAGTTTAATTCCAAGACCTTATAACACATTAATTCAACACAATAAACATGCAGAGTAATTCAAACACACATCTTATAACAAAATTATTGTAGAATGAATATATATATATATATATATATATATATATATATATATATATATATATATATATATATATATATATATATATATATATATATATATATATATATATATATATATATATATATATTGAATTTAATATTTGATGTAGCACGGTAAATTTAATGAAAATGAAAATAAACTGAAATTTAAATAAATATTTGTTTCTAACAGAACTTTAAAAACTGTAAAAGGTAAACTTGTTTAAAATGAAATCTTAAACTGCCTAGAAACATAAAACACAAAGTAAAAAAATAAATGTTGATTATGCTGCTTCATCCCAGTCGCGTTTTCAAATCTTCGAAAGCTGCATTTATGTGATATAATTGCTCCACAGTTATATTAGTTAAGCCTATTACATCCATATGCATGCTCTTCAACTCGTTCTTGATTCCATTAATGTCCGTCTGATAAACATCCAGTGTAGTAAAGATTTTATTCAAATTTTCAGCATATTCCCCTTTTGTTATTTCAGGGGCATCAATATCCTCTGCAATTTTGTTACCATCATGGTAACCAGAAGGGGTCTCAGGATCACTCTCATCAGACATTGTGGTATCATTAACTTGGTAGGATTGTGGTGTCTCAGGTTATGAAGGATGGTCAGAAGGGTTAAGCTCATACAGCCAATTGTCGCGATTGTGGGCACTTACTTTAGCATGGTTTGGAAGTGTAAATATCGTGACTACTTCATCCCTTATCAGGTATTCAAAAGGTGCAGGACCTAGATTACCTATTATTCGTAGGTGGAAATAGAAATCAATATTCATAGGGCGGATTGAACCAAATTGTGTACACCTATGCAGTTGGTATCTAAGTCTGAGGGCATTGGCAATCATGGTGACTAGGCCTCCTACGATGATTGGTTCTTTAGGGTTCTGAGCAATGCGAGAAAAGGTCTGCATCAAGAATGGCACTGCATTAACATGTCGGCCTTGGGTCATACACTGCAGTAAAAACATCTCATCTTTAGATACTGCAGTACGATTCTGTTCTTTTCCGAATATGGTATGGGCTATAATCTTATGGAAATAGCGGATAGCGGGGTTGTGTATTTCATTATTGTCCATGCTATCCGGCTCAGGGTGGTAGTTTCCAGTTAAAGTCCCCCAAAAGTAATCTAGCTCGAAATCCATTAATTCTGCCTGGGTGGTAGTAAAAGCAAAAGGTCCGCTAGGAAATCCTAGAAGGTCGGCTAATTCTTTATGGTTATAAGAAAATTCAATACCAAATAATCTGAAAGCTATAAATCCCTTTCTAGTTCCGAAAACGCGCTCGGGTATATGAACTAAGGAGCTAAAAAATTCAAGGGTAAGCTCGCGGTATGTAACAAACCTAGATTTAATGTGGGCTTTTTCCCATCCCAGTTGGTTAAACAGATAAAGGACACTATCCTTAATGCCTAAAGTGTCCATTTTTGGTTCATCATAATACAATGTCATACCAATATTCCTGTGTGATAATTCCTCAAATCTCCTCATTTAGTTCCTTCCTCTAAAAGTGGTTTCCATAGTAAATAGTAAATGGGGGAAGCAAATCAGGAGAGAAGGTAGGATAGAAAAAGACTTTTTCAGAAAACCTGTAGTGAATAAAGTTGTTTGAAAATCAGCAGCAGTTGTATAAAGATTTTTTTAGGAAAAATGGAAAAGAAAATAATGAAAATAAGGCTTTAAAAGAAATAAATGTAGAAACGGAAAAGAAAATCAAAAATAAAAAATAAAAACAAACGGAAATAATAACAAAAATAAATAGGTGGGTTGCCTCCCACTAAGCGCCGTTTTTAACGTCATAAGCCTGACATAGTGCCTAGAAGTAGATCATTCAGGGGGAATAGTGGGTAATTCTAAGAGTTTTAGACTATTCGCATAATTTCTATTCTTAATATGATGATATTGTTTTAATCGCTGCCCGTTCACTGTGAACGGGTCACTATTCCTGCCCTTAATTTCTATTGCTCCCTTAGGGAATATTTTTGTTACTTCAAAAGGACCAGACCATCTGGATTTTAGTTTTCTAGGAAAAATCCTAAGTCTAGAGTTAAATAATAGCACAACGTCTCCTACACTGAATTCCTTCCGGGATAAGCGTTTATCGTGCCATCTTTTGGTTCTTTCTTTATATATTTTAGCGTTCTCATAAGCGTCTAATCTCAATTCTTCTAATTCATTCAAGTCGAGGATTCACTTTTCTCCAGCAGCTGCGTAGTTTATGTTGAGCGTTTTGATTGCCCAATATGCCTTGTGTTCTAATTCTACCGGGAGATGACAGGACTTTCCGTACACAAGTTTGAAGGGTGTAGTTCCTATAGGGGTCTTGTAGGCTGTCCTATAAGCCCATAAAGCCTCGTTGAGCTTAGATGACCAATATTTCCTAGATATGGCGACAGTTTTCTCTAGGATTTGTTTAATTTCTCTGTTCGAGACTTCAACATGTCCGCTGGTTTGTGGATGATACGGTGTTGCTACTCGGTGTTTGACTCCATACTTAGATAACAATTTGTCGAATATTTTCAAAATGAAATGGGAGCCACCGTCACTAATGACAAGTCTAGGTACACCAAATCTTGGAAAGTTTGTATTTTTAAATAGCTTAATTACTACTTGTGTGTCATTTGTAGGAGAGGCCATAGCCTCAATCCATTTTGAAACATAATCGACAGCTACGAGTATATACTTGTTTCCGAAAGAAGATGGGAAAGGTCCCATGAAATCGATTCCCCAGACATCAAAGATTTCTACTTCTAGTATTCCTCTTTGAGGCATTTCATCGCGTCTTGAAATATTACCGGTGTGTTGACACCGATCGCAGTTTTTAACAGTGATGTGGACATCCTTCCATAGATTAGGCCAAAATAGGCCGGCTTGTAGGATCTTTGCACAAGTTTTAGAAGTGCTGGCATGTCCGCCATAGGGAGATGAATGGCAGTGAGAGATAACATCTTCCATTTCTTATTCAGGTACGCATCGACGGAAAATTCCTTCCAGTCCTCTTTTAAATAATAAAGGTTCATCCCAATAATAATACTTGAGATCATGGAAGAATTTCTTTTTCTGTTGGTAAGTTAAGTCTGGTGGGAGCGCGCCTGCAGCTAAGTAGTTCACTATGTCGGCATACCATGGCAATCCCATGGTTGTATGGATCGCTTCCACGACTTCTTTGGCTTTTGGTTTGTTTTGGTCCAATTGAGCTAGATCGCTTCTTATTTGTGCTATCAGTTGTTCATACAGAAAATCATCGTTAATCGGTACTTGTTCAGGTTTGATACCTTCTAATCTTGACAAGTTGTCTACTACGACATTTTCCGTTCCTTTCTTATCCTTAATTTCTAGATCAAATTCTTGCAAAAGTAGGATCCATCTGAGGAGTCTTGGTTTTGCATCCTTCTTAGTTAGTAGATATTTGATAGCAGCATGGTCTGTGTAGATGATTATCTTCGCTCCTACTAGGTAAGAACGGAATTTGTCAAGCGCAAAGACAATTGCTAACAAATCTTTCTCAGTTGTGGCGTAGTTCATTTGAGCTGAGTCTAGCGTTCTACTGGCGTAGTAAATTGCGTGAAGTTTCTTGTCCTTCCTTTGTCCAAGAACCGCGCTTATGGCGTAGTCGCTCGCATCGCACATGATTTCAAAAGGTAATCTCTAATCGGGTGGTTGCATGATTGGTGCGGTGATGAGGGCTGATTTTAGAGTTTCAAACGCTTTTAGACAATCTTCGTCGAATATGAACTCAGTGTCTTTCATTAATAGACCGGTAAGTGGTTTAGTGATCTTCGAGAAATCCTTGATAAATCGTCGGTAGAAACCGGTGTGTCCTAAAAAACATCGTATTTCTCGAACGGTCTTAGGTGGATGAAGTTCTTTTATGACTTCTATCTTGGCTTTATCAACTTCAATTCCCTTGTTAGATATAACATGTCCTAGTATGATTCCTTCTCTGACCATGAAATGGCATTTTTCCCAGTTAAGCACGAGGTTTACTTTCACACATCTTTCTAAAATCTTTTCTAGGTTTGATAGGCATCCTTCAAAACTTTGCCCGCACACAGAGAAGTCATCCATGAACACTTCCATGATGTTGTCGATGAAATCTGCAAAGATTGACATCATACATCGTTGAAAGGTTTCTGGGGCATTGCACAATTCGAAGGGCATTTGTCTATAATCGAACCTTCCATAGGGACATGTAAATGTAGTCTTCTCTTGATCATCAGGATGAATAGGAATTTGGAAAAATCCGGAATAACCGTCTAGATAGCAGAAGTAGGAATGTTTGGCTAATCGCTCTAACATTTGATCTATGAAGGGTAGAGGAAAATGGTCTTTTCGAGTAGCTTTGTTTAGTTTCCTATAATCAATGCACACTTTATGCCCATTTACCACTCTTTGCGTTATCGGTTCGCCTTTTGCGTTCTTCACAACAGTGACACCTCCTTTCTTCGGTACGACGTGTACTGGGCTAACCTATTTACTGTCGGAGATTGGATATATGATTCCTGCTTCCAATAGCTTCATAATTTCATCTCTGACTACAGTGCTAAGGATTAGGTTAATCCTTCTTTGGGGTTCTCTAGAGGTTTTGCAATCTTCTTCTAGCATAATACGATGCATACAAATTGAAGGACATATTCCTTTCAAGTCGGATATGTTATAACCTAATACAGTCGGGTACTTTCTTAGGACATCTAAAAGTTTCTCAGTTTTGAGGGTTCCTAAACTGGAATTGATTATTACTGGTCACGTACATTTGGTATCTAGGAATTCGTATCTTAGGTTTCTGGGTAAGGTTTTTAATTCTCAACCTGGTTTCTTCGGACATGGCATATGATCAGGTGTAAGTGCTAGACTTTCGCTTAGACTATCGTCTTGGTATGGTTCATGCCAATTGTCGTCTTCGAATATCAGAGAGGTTTGGATTTTCATTATTTCAGAGTATGTGGTATGTTTCGCTTCCATCTCTCTTACGCACTCATCTTTAACGTCAATTAGATAACACGTTTTATTCATGGCTGGTGCTTGTAAGAATTGAGTGAGGATGAATTCCACTTTTTCCTCTCCAACTTCGAATGTCAGTCTGCCATTCTTTACATCAATTATAGCTCCAGCTGTGGCTAGGAAGGGTCTTCCTAATATGATAGGAGTAACTGAGTCCTCAGTAATGTCCATAATTATGAAATCGGTCAGGATATAGAATTGACCTATTCTAACTGGAACGTTTTCCAATATACCTACAGGGTATTTAACTGATCGGTCAACTAATTGAAAGGACATTTTTGTGGGTCTAAGTTCTCCCATTTCTAGCTTTTTACAAATGGATAGGGGCATGACACTGATACTTGCTCCCAAGTCGCATAGAGCTTTATCTATGACAAACTTTCCAATGTTACAAGGTATAGAGAAACTATCTGGATCTTTTAACTTAGGGGGCATATCATTTTGAATAATAGCGCTATACTCAGCAGTAAGTGTAACTGTTCCGTTGTCTTCTATCTTTTTCTTGTTAGATAGGATTTCCTTGAGAAATTTAGCATACGAGGGCATCTGAGTGATAGCTTCTATAAATGGTATTGTGATAATCAGTTGTTTCAGAAGTTCAACGAATTTCTTGAATTGGCCCATCGTTTTGGAATTGGTAAGTCTCTGAGGGTACGGAATCGGAGGTTTATAGGGTGGTGGAGGCACATAAGGTTTTTCTTTCTCCACTGCCTCTTGAATCTCGTTTTCCTTTTCCTTTGGTTCATTCTCAATTTCAGTTGGCTTGTTCTGCTTTTGGTACATGGCTGGATTTTTGAGTCTTGGATCAACAGGTTCGTTAAGTTCTTTTCCACTTCTCAGTATTACAGCGTTAGCTTGTCCTTTCGGGTTAGGTTGTGGTTGACCAGGGAAAAATCCAGTTGGGGCAGCAGTAGATGCTTGTTGTTGAGCCACTTGTGAAATTTGAGTTTCAAGCATCTTATTATGGGTAGCCAAAGTGTCAACTTTACTAGATAATTGTTTAATCTGCTCATTAGTATGTAAATTTTGATTTAGAACATCTTTATTAGTTTGATATTGGGAAGCAATGAAATGTTCTATCATGATTTCTAGATTAGACTTCATAGGGGCATTGGATGTATTAGGTCCATTATTGAGGTGATTTGGGGCAGCTTTTGGATAGCCAGGTGGTGTGGCAGGAGCTTGTCCAGGTACGTACAACGCATTGTTGCTTTTATATGAAAAGTTCAGATGATTCTTCCAACCAGGGTTATAGGTGTTGCTATAAGGGTTTCCCTGTACGTAATTCGCTTATTCAGCTGGGACTCCTGTTAGAAGTGGGCATTCTGGAGCAGGATGTGATTGAAGACCATATAGATCGCAAGCTTGAGCTACTGCAGCCACGGTAGCTGCGGGAGCGGTAGTAAGATTTTCTAACTTTTGGGTAAGGGCTTCTACTTTAGCGTTGACTTGATCCAGACTATTCACTTCAATCATGCCACCTTTCGTTTGAGTTTTTTCCATATTAGCTCTTTCGCTTCCCCATTGATAATGGTTTTGAGCCATGCTTTCAATAAGTTGATTTGCTTCGGTATACGACTTATCCATCAATGCGCCACCTGCAGCAGCGTCTATAGTCATTCTTGTGTTATACAAGAGATCGTTATAGAACGTATGAATGATCAACCATTCTTCTAAACCATGATGAGGACAGAGTCTGATCATGTCCTTATAGTGTTCCCACGCTTCAAAAAGTGATTCGTTATCTTTTTGTCTGAAACCATTGATGTTGGCTCTGAGCATAGCAGTTTTGCTTGGTAGGAAATATCTAGCTAAAAAGACCTTTTTCAACTCATACCATGTGGTGATTGAGTTTGAAGGAAGAGATTGGAGCCATGCTCGAGCTCTATCTCTTAAAGAAAAGGGAAATAGGCGCAATCGTATCGCCTCGGGGTTTACACCATTCGCTTTTACAGTGTCTGCGTACTGCACAAACACTGATAGATGTAGGTTTGGGTCGTCAGTAGGAGATCCAGAAAATTGGTTCTGCTGAACGGCGTATAGAAGCGAAGGTTTCAGCATGAAATCGTTTCGAGCGATAGCAGGAGCGAAAATGCTGTTATGGGGCTCTGCTTGAGAAGGAACTGTGTAATCCTTAAGAGCACGGGGTGGATTTGGTACGTCAGCCATCTTAGATTCTTCAATTAATTCAGGGATTGAGATATCAGGGAGCTTAGTCGGAGGAAGATTGTTGAGATCACGGTATTCTTGAACTCGGCGTCTTACTCTGAGATAGCGCTCGATATCATTGATTTGTAAATGCAAAGGCTCGCTTTGGGAGCGAGTATTTTGCATACAACAGAGGGAAAAATAAATAGTTGCCTTAGTCTATACAGTACTACTTTACGAGTGCACTAGTGACTAAATCAAAATCCCTGGCAACAGCGCCAAAAACTTGATGTTTGCGATCGACCTAATATGTCTAACGGTATCTTAACTTCAAGTGCACAGCCTATCGCGGTAGTAATAAAAAGATGTCGAACCCACAGGGACTTTGTAATCACTCTAATGCTATAAAGGTTTGCTAGTTTAGCTAAGGCGGATGTTGTCACGTTTGTTTTTTCAGTGATTAAGGTAGGGGAAAATAAATCTAATTAAGGAAATAATAATAAAACGGTCGGTATGTAATATAGTGAACCTAAGTGGATCTAATCGAACCTAAGCATATAAAGATGTTTAACTTAGATGGCTCTGTAGAAATTATCAGTTTAAAAACCCTCAACTCACACTTCCGTGGTCTTATCTCGGATTATACCCCTAAAGCCCTATGCCTGCTCTCGCTAGCCCATAAGTGTTTAGAAAATACTCTTTGAAAACTTAATAAAATCTAATTCATTTTAAAGCGCTCTCGCTATATTTAAATCAAATGCCTAACTTTAGCTATCCGGTTAAAACCTCACACTTTCGTGGTCTCGATCCTAACCTATTCTACTTTTCTTACTCTCGTAACAAAAAGATTGTTTTTTTTATTATAAAAAGTCACAGCCAGAAATTAAGTTAATGTAGATTTTAGCTTAGGCACAATTTAATCCATTTGGTTACTATTATCACATCCCGACTCTAGAAAATTAGCTAGTCATAAGACTCGAAATAGACATACAGAAAATATAATCGGGAAAGAATAAAACATTCATGATAAATAAATAAATAAATAAATAAACATAAACAAATTGTATTAAAATTAAATTAAATGCGATTAAAAAAAAACCTGAATAACAATATTATTCCTCAAGCCCCCTCTTCCACAAGTCAGCAAGATTGGAACTTCGGAATCGGAACTTGAAACAAATTCTGAGGCTAAAAATAAATTCTGACTACAATAGCAATTTCCTAATGTTGGAAATAGCTATTAATTGGTAAAAGGGAAAATAAAGCAGGAACAAAAAAATTGCAAACGGAATGTTATTAAATTTGGCAGGGCTTCGGCAAGAAATTCTGTAGAAAAAAACTCTGGTTCCATTAAAATATCTCCTACTTATAGAAGAGAATTTTTGCAGTTAAGAAAATTTAGGAACGTGGACTTGCATTGCTTGAGTGGAGGAAGACCAGGACTGGTCGTTGGTGAAGTTGAGAATCTGTAGGAGTTGAAAAGATCCTTCCATTACGTTGCCCACGTCTCTTGTTCTGCATGACGTTGAATTACGCGTGTGACGGTCGTAATGAAGAGGTGACGGTCGTAATCCGCTTAAATAGCGCGTTATGTTCGTCAATGATGTGTGACGAGCGTTCTTCAGGTTGTGAGTGCGTTACACTCGTAATCGAGGTGTGACGACCATCACAACATCAAACTTTGCAGAATTTTGCAGAGTAGTTCTTTTTCTTCTGATTTTTATGTTAGCTTCCTTCATGTGATCTTTTTCACTAATTTGATTTGAAACATGTTGTACCTGTGAAAAGACATGGAAACTCAGAACAATCGGGAGTTAAATGGGTTAATGCAGTATGAAAATCAATTAAAAAGGTAGCAATTATATGATACGATTTCTCGTTATCACCTCCTATCTCAATGATTGAGGGATTTATAAGAAGAATATGGAAAACTAAAGGAATTAACAAGGTAAAGTCTATTAATCATGGTGTTTTCATTGATAGGTTTGATTCTGTTGAGAAAAGAGACGAAGTCCTCAAGGATGGTTATGTGTTCTTTGATAAAAAGCCTTTGATCATGAAACCATGGGATCAACAGACGGATTTTAAAAAGGAGGATATCCATTATATCCCTATATGAGTTAGATTGGAGGAACTAGACAAAAAGTATTGGGGGAGAGAAAGCACTATACAAAATCATTGGGCAAGTTGACAAACCAGTGAGGGTTGACAGAGCTACTAAGTTGAGGGAGAGGCTTAACAATCCAAGAGTGATGATAGAGGTCTCTATTGAGGCAGACTTGCCTAATGTTACTTAGTTTGAAGATGAGAATGGAGGTAATATGGAAATCCGAGTGGGATATGAATAGGGACCTGACAAATATGCACATTGTCAAGGCATGGGGCATAGAGTTGAAGATTGCAGGAAGAGATTCCCAAAGAAGCGATAATAGATAGTGAAAAAGAAGATTGTAGATAAGCCTCAACCAGAAGTTAAAGATGCTGATGGTTTTCAAAAGGCAACTAAAGCAGTCAAATACAAGGCTAAAGCTGCATAAGTGGTGAATATGATTGAAAACCCTTTCCAAACATTGCAAAAATTTGAGGAAGGATAAAGCTCAAGAGGAGATCAGGTTATGAATAGTACAATTGAGAAAGGAGGGAAGGGAGGATCCCTTATTAATAATGGATAGGATTGTAGCCTAGAATGTCAAGGGGAAAATAACCACATGAAACAAAGATAGATTAAAAAGATGATACTTTGTAACATGGTGAGAATTATGTGCCTACTTAAAACTAGAGTCAAGGCTCATAACCTTGGAAACCTGTATCATAATGTGTTTTCTGGATGGTGTTTCACATCTAACATAGCTAGTCATGAAGGTGGAAGAATGGAGTTAGGGTGGAATCCTGAGATATATGAGGTGGATATCTTGAAGAGTACTAGCCAAATTATTCATCTAAAAATCAAGCACCTAGGGCATCAGTGGGAGAGTTTGGTAACTTTTGTGTACGACTTCAACACTGATAAAGAAAGATTAGATCTCTAGAAAGACTTGAGTGAAGTGTCGAGTAGTAATCCCTGGATCATCATGCAAGATTTTAATGATATTCTCTCTAGGGAGGATATAATTGGGAAGAAGGCTAGATATCCTAATAACAATAGTTTTCTTCAATGTGTTCAGGAATGTCAGTTGGAAGATATCAAATATACTGGTATCTATTTTACTTGGAATAATCAGAAGCAGGGGAGTGACACAATTTATTCTAAGATTGACAAAGATTTATCTAATCAAAGTTGGTTAAACTCTCGTACTTATGCTAATAATCATTTCATGATGTAAGGCAAGTTTGATCACACTCATATCATTCTCACCATAGACCATGAGGTGGTAGGGGGGAAAACCTTTTAGGTATTTTAGAATGTGGCATAAATACTATGGGCTCAAAGATAGGCTCAAAGACTGTTGGAATAAATCCTGTTATGGGACTCCAATGTGTAGAGTTTTTCATAAGATGAAGAGAATGAAGAAGATGCTAAAGGATATCAACATGAAAAGGTTTAACAATATTCAGGAGGCTGAGTTGGTAGCTAGGCATAATCTTGAGGAGAGTCAAGAAGAGCTTAGAAAAGATCCCATCAATTTGATGTTAATGGATAAGGAACACTCTGGTAGAAGAGTTGTTGTGGAGACTAGCCAAGCTTACTATGAGTTCCTAGCCCAAAAAGCTCACCATAGATGGATGAAATATGGTGGTGCTAATACAAAATTGTTTCATGCTAGTATTAGGAAAAGAAATAACACAAATATGATTACTTCTATAACTAGTAAGGAAGGGTCTTGGTTGAATGATCCTAAAGAGGTGACATCTGAATTCATTTCTTTTTATGAAAAGTTACTTGGGAACTCCTTGAGCAACAGAATTAAAGTGAAGTCTAGCATCCTGGAGCAAAGGAAGAAGCTTAATCAGAGGCAGAGAGATTTCCTAATGAGATCTTATGCAGAAGATAAAGTGAAGAAGGTTGTTTTTAGTGTCCCGAGTGAGAAAGCTCCAGGTCTGAATGGCTATAGTAATTAATTTCTTCAATATAACCGGGATATTATTGGCGAGGAGGTCAATGAAGTTGTTATCTCTTTTCTGAACTCTGGTAATATCCTAAAATAAATCAACACTACTGTAATCACCTTAGTTCATAAGTCCAAGTGTCCTAATCTGGTGAGTGATTATAGATTTGTCTCCTGTTGTAATGTGATTTATAAGGTTGCTTCTAAAATCTCATGTAATCGTCTTAGAGAGATTTTACCTGATATTATAGTTCAGAATCAAGGTGGTTTTATTAAGGGTAGATTCATAGCCCATAATATTATGATTTGTCAGGACTTAGTCAAATATTATGGTAGAAAGAATGCTAGTCCCAATTGTATCATAAAGTTGGATGCAAAAAAAGCGTATGATACAATTGAGTGGGGCTTTATTGAAGAGATGATGAATGGGCTGAATTTCCCTAAGCATTTTACTGGTTTGGTCATGAACTGTGTTAGAACACCAAAATTTTCTTTAATGATGAATAGCTCTTTACATGGTTGCTTCAAGTCCAAGAGAGGATTGAGATAAGGAGATCCCATGTATCCTTCGTTATTTATGCTTGGGATGAAGTACATGTCTAGAATTATAAGGAAAGTTGGAGACTTTGAGGAGTTCAAGCATTATGATAATTGCAAGAATTTAAAGTTAAATCATTTATGCTTTGCATATGATGTGCTCATGTTTAGTAAGGGTGAATTTATCCCTATTTACAAGATGTTTCAAGGTATGGAGCTCTTTTCTAGAACTCCTGGCTTATATCCTAGTAAAGAAAAGATTAATGTCTTCTGCTGTGGTATGAAAGAAAAAGATATGAAGAGAGTGACTGACACCTCTGGTTTTAGTAGGGGGGTCAATGCCTTTTACTTACTTAGGAATGTCGATCAAGTTAAAAAAGATATCAACTCAGGATTGTCAAAATCTGGTTGAAACGATGACAAGTAAAATCAAATCTTGGAGCACTAGAGCTTTGTCGTTTGCTGGGAGAGTTATTCTGGTTAATTATGTGTTGATGACTTTCCATGCTTATTGGAGTCACATTACTGTTTTACCAAAGCAGGTGTTCAAGGATATTAATGCCATATGTAGAGCTTACTTGTGGACTGGTAAGACTTATAATCAGTCTGCTGGTAATATTTCTTGGCATAAAGTTTGTAAGTCTAAGCAGGAAGGTTGCTTAGGCTTCACTAATAGCAAGGTGTGGAATGTGGCAGTCATTGGGAAGTATGTTTGTTATGTTGCCAGGAAAAAAGACAATGTGCGGATAAAATGGGTTAACCAAGTGTATCTAAAAGAGGCTGGTTGGTGGGATTATGGTGTTCCATCCTATGGGAGTTGGTATTGGAAGAAAATTATGGAGGTCAAAGACAGTTTAAAGACCAAGAAACAGTATATTGAAAAAGAGAAGTATAACATCAAATAGATTTATAAAATTCTTTAGGGGAATGGTGAGAAGTACTTTTGTACCCCAAAATTTTCCCTCTCATTTATCAAGAATTTGCTCACAAGATCTCTTTTGGCTCAAGACTGCACTAGGGTTGATCAGTTCAAGACACCTCCTTAAGCACTGATGACCAAAATTAGGGTTTGAGATTGCACAAGGATATTTGAACTTTCAATGCTTCATATGACTTTCATGTATCATTATGGACCCCCAAGATTACTCATGTCAAGTTTCAAGCCTTGGATCACACTTTTGCTCAGTCAATTGAGCAGTTGACCTAAAAAACCAATTGTATTGGGGAAAAAGTAAACTATGTCCAATTTACAGTAAAACTTCATAATTTTTTTATCCACATCAACATTTTAAACTCATATGTATCATTTGATCAAGTTTGGACCACAATTCCTCAAGAAATTTGATCAAATCTTCAAAAGGGCAAAATGGTCAAAATTAGGGTTTTGACTGAGAAAGGGCAATTTCTGATTTTTGACCTAGCAAATGACCAATTGGGGCATGATATCCAGAGTCCAATTGTATAATTTTGACCTAATTGCATGGCTCAAAACATTGCAAATCCAATGGATTGACAGATGAATTTTCAGTCAACTGATCAAAAGTCAACTGTATATTGAAAAGTCAAACTTTGACTTTTTGGACAAAATCAAATTTCAAAGATCACAATTCATCAAATCATGTAAAAATATGAAACTTATTCATCAATAAATCAAAAATTCAAGATTTCATTTTGAAAAGTTAAAATTTCTAAACTTAAAATTTTTTCCAAGTGTTGGAAATTTCTTATTTTTTCACTACTTTGAGCAAACTTTTCACCATGATGAAAGATGATTCAAGAGAAACTTCCAACATGAAAGTTGTAGATCTCCATGAAAACTACAACTTTTATTTACACAACTCCTTCCAAAAATGCTTGGATCTCAAGTTATAATTTTAAGAACACTTGGTCATGAAACAAAACACTTAGTGAAATTTTGCCCTAATTTGGTCAGGATTTTGAACCAACTTCATGGCACATTTTCATATAGTTCCAATGGGAATTTTCAAAAGTAATTCAAATATGGGTTGTATATAAAATTTCAAGATTTGCAAAATGTCCAAGAACTCCTTGAGATCATTTTTGAGTAGGGAGAATCGAAGAGATGAAGTTAAGGTTTTATCACTTGATATACAAGGCATTTTGTGATGAACAATTCAAAATTCAAAGATGTGTTGCATAACTTCTACTTTGCAGCCCTCAAACTTGTTAGGAACTCCATAATTAATTGCTTGCACAACTATTAGAGGTCTCATTTCAATCATTCAATGCAAGGCCATGCTTTATATCCATTTTGGGAAGAAAGTGCACATTGCCATTTTGATAAAGTGACTTTTTGTACAAAACTTGTTCTTGAGCCTTGCACTTGTTCTCTTATGATCATACATGTCTCATAACACAAGATAAATGGTTTAGACACTTACAATCACCCAGCCCATGCTTGTACTTCACATTGAAACTTGATTTCCCACTTTTCTTGAAAATCAAGTAACATAGCAAATAGCTTGTAACTTGTACTTCTGACTTGCCAAATTAATCAAGACTCTTTTCTTATAGACACACAAGCCATTTTCCACAAAACACGCGCATACTTAATCCCTGAAAACATCTAGAGCACAGAATCACCAAAAATACTTCAAAACTTGTCATTTCTGAGTTTTGAAGCCAATCTTCAAATCTACTCGTGCATTTCTTGGCCTTTTACTTTCAAAAGCTTCTAAACAACATACACAAACAATCCCAACACCTGCAGCACCACTGCAACACCTCCATCATCATCCACCATTTTCAAAAGTAGAGCTTTGCACTTGAACTTCTCTAGAACTCCTCATGCACTTTCAGCTCAAGCTAAGCATCCCATTAGCCTCCTGGGAACTTGAGGAAGCTAACCCAATCATTGGAACTCACTGAAAGCTTCTCAAACTCCAAACCTGATACCCTCTTGCAAGGTAAGTTTTCTAACTTTGGAACTTTTCATGCAGACATCATCAATGATTTATTTGTGAATGAAAAATGTAGATATCATTGCCCTAAAGCTAACCATGTCCATAGTTTTCATTAATTTTGCTTGAGCTTAGAGAATTTTAAGATTGAAGTTTATGAGATTTTTAGGGTTCATAATAGGGCCATTAAAATTCATGTTTATCTTTGAGCTATAATTATTTTACTTTGCATTTCTGAAATCGTGAGAAAATTTACTACAAGTTTCATGTTTACAGTTTTCTTTTTTATTGAGATTTGAATGAGATACAGAGCTTCTAGCTGGGCGTGAGGTTGAAGATGAAGTTTACCTCAGGAACGTGTTTACTATATATATATATATATATATATATATATATATATATATATATATATATATATATATATATATATATATATATATATATATATATATATATATATATATATATATATATATATATATATATATATATATATATATATATATATATATATATATATATATATATATATATATATATATATATATATATATATATATATATATATATATATATATATATATATATGGTTTGATTTATATAAACGGATGTATAGTCACCCCATTGGTAGAAGCGCGCGCCTGTAACCAGAGGGACCTGGGTTCGAGCCCCAGTGGTACCCTTTTGGATATTTCCATATTTTTTTCATATATTCTGACTTTTTTTGGCATGCACTGGGCCTCCTCTGGGCCCTATGTTTTTTTTGTTACCTCTCACCCCCTGTTTCACTTATACAGCCTGTGGCCCATTTTATTTTCTTTTCTTATTTTCATTTTATTTATTTTCTTAATTATTTTTATAATATTAAAAAAATCATAAAATATATAAAAATAGTAGATTTATATTTTAACATAGTTTATTTATTTTTTCTCACACAAAAATTATTTTATTTAATCATACTTTATTTTATTTTGATTAATTATTTTGTAAATTTAATTAAAAAACTAGGTTTTTATTTATTTTATTTTATGCCAATTAAAATATATTATTTTAATATAAAAAAGGTCAAAAATATTTTATAATACTATAAATTATTTTCAAGACAAAAATACCAAAAATACTTTTCTTAAACTTAATTTTTTTAATCAATTAATAGATTAGGGTTTTATTTAATTTTTTTTCCTAGTAAATTTAGGTTCACTTTTTGTTATTTTAATTAACTATTTTCTTTTAATTAATTAGGTTAAAACAAATTCCCTTTTCCTAAAAAATCCAAACAAAAATATCTATTTTCTTCACATTTGCTTTCTTGTATATTTATCCATTATGTATATTATTTATGTCAACTCTTGTATAAATTCGATATGGTTGTAATAGATTAATTAGGTTTATTTTCTTGCAATCCCCATTTATAATTTGTACACCCCCCTCCCACAAGTATTGTAATAGCGTAGTAATTTTAAAATTCCGCAATTTATCGCTTTTATATACAAATGCTAGTAATTATGGTTTGTATGGAAAGACTAAAACCAATACTTAGAAAACCCTAATCAAAGACAAAACCAAGCATGAAAAACAATACACTTGCACACAAGCACCCCTAGGGTAAATCCACTTGGTTGCCTTTACAGAATGGCCATATTACGCATGTGAGGCATCTTAGCAAAAACAAGTAAAATATAAGATCATAGTCCCTCAATGACGCTATCTATGTTGCCTTTCAAATGATCTTAGTCCCTAAAAAGAATGCTAAGATACCTTGCAACATTACTAATCATGGTTATACGATGACCCACGCCCGTCCCGTTTACATCCAAAGATAAGGTTACTTACCAAATCAATGGTAAGATAACAATGTCAAAGGAAAAAGGAAATGAACATGAAAGACTTTTGATTAGGTAGAATGCTTCTAATTACTTGCTCAATTTCAAAACAAAATATCCTTGCTATTTTCAAAAACAAACACCTACACTTTCAAAACGTCTTACAAACTTGAAAACATTTTCAAAAGATCAAACACTTTGTATACATTCTTACGAACGAGAATCATTACAAAGTTTGCCTAAACAATGGCCTCTTTATAGAATACTTTCAAAAACCACACAAACCACAATTCCAAACTAAAGCAAGTGATCTAGCAAGTAACTAAGAGCCCATGGAAAACCATGGATGAAAAGGGTGCTAATACCTTCCCTTTCAATAATCTACCCCCCGAACTCAAGAAATAATCTCAAAGTTCTTTCCTGTGCTTTTTCACCTTTCCTTTTGGATAAAAGAAAAGTCGGTGACGACTCTTGCTAACCACAACACTTATGATCAAACGCAAAACCTTCAAGTCAGTTCTCCCACCGTACCACAGAACTGGCGACTCTGCTGGGGATAATTCTAAAAATGGGGTTACCTTAGGGTTAGATCACATTTACTTGCTTTCTTTGTTTGACTTATATGCGTTACATTATGGTTCTTTGTTGGGTTTGAATCCTCTACCCGGATTTGGGATACCTTATAGGTAAGTAGCAATACATTATGGAAACTGTGCGGGGTATACCGACATGGTCTAAGCAATAGCTACGTTATTGCGACATATTTGTGGGTACCGGTAGGCCTTAAGTTAATCAAGGATAATACGGGGCCGCTGAGTGATGTCATGAGGCACCAATGAACTTTTAGGACTTTTACTCTACCAACTTGGCCATTAGGACGTAGTGAGATGACCGGCTTTGGTGCAGTACGAAGTTAGTAGATACTCGATAATACACTCATTGAGGTTTGGTTTTTTGGGATATTTCGGTCACCATTAAAGAGGTTTGCCCTGAAACAATGACCAAGGAAACAAACCAGTGATATTGAGCTCCTTAGAACCCGGTTACTATTGCTATGACAGATTGAGCCAACTAAACATCAAGAGGGTACTTACCTATGAGACTCCATGAAAGCCTAAACCTAAGGACTTGTTTGCTTTATTTGTATATATATACTTGTACATAACATCATAACATCATACTCATTCACTAACCATTTCAAGGATCTTGGGATTTATCTTTGTTCTATTTTGTAGGACATGGATTCTATTTGCAGGAAAACCATTTAAGTCAATCTCGTAAGGATTCCTCCTCAACTCAAAGTAATAGCTTCAAGGATTCCTAAAAACTCTCCATTCACCAAGAGACATGGTCGCCTACTAAACTTGGTCACCTCCAACACTGATGAAGACATGATGAAGGTTCTCTTTCAGTTCTTTGATCCTTTACACCATTGCTTCACATTTCCTGATTATCAACTTGTGCCAACTTTGGAAGAATTCTCCCAACTCTTGAGGATCCCCATTCTCAATCAATTACCTTTCAACAGTACAGAAAGATACCCAAAGCCAGAAGAGATTGCTCAAGCTCTACACTTGCAACCATCTGATGTCACAACTAATTGGGAAACAATGAGTGGTGTCAAGGGTTTCCTAGCAAAGTTCTTGTTTGAGAAAGCCCAAAACTGTTGGAAATCTTTGGATTTGCAAGCTTTTTAGGAAATTGTGGCTCTCCTCATCTATGGAATGGTTTTGTTTCCAAATCCTGACCAACTCATAGATGTGAACATCGTCAAAATCTTCATGTCTCACAATCTAGTACCTACTTTGCTAGGGGACATCCTACATTCTTTTCACGCTCGTACTATGAGGAAAAGAGGTATCCATATGTGTTGCACTCCTCTCTTGGCAAGATGGTTTATTTCACATCTTCCCCGATCTATATTGAAGAACGAGCAAGGTGGTCACAAAGGTTGATGACGCTCAAACATTCAGACATCCATTGGTGCTCCAGATCTATAGAGAATGTTATCATCGTCGACCGTTATGGAGAGCTCCCTAATATACCCTTTCTTGGCATTAGGGGAGATATCACGTATAACCCCTGCTTAGCCTTGAGACAGTTTTGTTACGCCCAAAGGGATAGCCCACATGAGATGCTCATTCAAGGTTTGGTATTTGACTACGAGAACGACAATCAAGGTCTTTGCCAGAGATTTATCCGATCTTGGAGGATGTTGAACAAGGTAGATAGCAAGACATTGGGGCACAAGAATTCCATCCCTCTTGAGCCTTACCTCAAATGGGTACGAAATCGTGCTTAGAATCTTATGATGCCTTATCCCTCCATTCTCCCGGTAATCATTGAGCCTGTTATGGAAGGAGATGTTCCATACATTGTCCTGCATCCCGACATGCCCACCTCTCTTGAATACTTACAAAGAGATTGGATATAACTCAAGGGGGAGCGAGACACTTTCGAAGCCCACTAAGCAACTTCATGAGGAGCATACTCTGAAGGCCTACATCACACCAAAGAGGATGCGTACAACCTTTTTATCTTAGAGTTTTTGTATCGTTTTTCCCAAAGAGGCATTGATGTACTCAAGCTTTAATTTATTAATATAACGTGTGTTTCCTTTTTTGTCTAAAACAAATTTGAATCTTTAAAATCCTTGAAATCATCGCATATGCATTTACCATTCATCATAACATAAGCAGGTTTCTTACAACAAGTCTCCTCATCTTTCTACTGTTTATTTCAGTAAGATGGATCTCGAGCAAATGGTGAAGGACCTCCAAGCACAAAATGCTCAGTTTCAACAGATATTCTTAACTTTAGCCAAAGGATAAGAAGAGTTGAAGACCTTATTGGTTGAAGAGAAAAAGAAGAAAAAGAAAATAATCGGAGTTCTGAACATGGGAAAAAGATTCTAAGGGCAAGCAAGAAGGACCCTAGACTTTGCAACGTCATCTGGCGAGAAAGATAATCAAGATGGAAAAGGCAAGGAAGTAGTTGTCCAGCCAGATTCAGAAGAGGAAGAAGAAAAATATTATTCTGAAGAACAATATCCTCCAGCCGACGACAAGTATAGGCATCTGGAAGAATGGTTAAGTGCAATGGAAATCCAAAAAGTGCCTGGATTGGACTTTGAGGAGTTGGGATTAGAATCTGGGATAGTCATTCCTACAAAATTCAAAGCACCGGTGTTCACCAAATATGATGGAGTTTCATGTCCCAAAATGCATCTCCGGTCCTATGTAAGGAAAATCCAGCCTCATACCGCTGACAAGGATTTATGGGTACACTTCTCCCAAGATAGTCTATCAGGAACTCAACTTGATTGGTTTTATCAGTTAGAAAGAGCCAATGTTCATAACTGGGAAGATCTGGCCGCTGCCTTTTACAAATAATACCAATACAATGCTGATCTTGCTCCCACCCGTACTCAACTCCAGAGTATGGCCATGGTTTCAAGTGAAGGCTTCAAAGACTACATACAAAAATGGAGGGAATTAACAGGAAGAGTCCAGCCTCCCCTATCTGAAAGAGAATTAGTAGATATGTTCTTGGGAACCTTGTCCGATACTTTCTTCAATCACTTAATTAGGAGCTCTTCAGCGGGTTTTACTGAATTGATATTGATCAGAAAAGAGTGGAAGACAGGATAAAGAATGGGAAGATTCAAAAAGATGCATTCTCTGCTGCTGTAAGGAAACCATTCATTGGAAAGAAAGAGGTTGTTGATGTATATCCTCAGAGAAATCGAGATAGGGCTGAACACCGTCCAATAGTGGGGGCTGTCATGATTCCTAAACCCACACCTACTCAGCAAAGAAGCAACCATCCAAGAACAGAAAGGCCATTCATACAATTCACCCGAATTAATATGACATTATCTCAAGTATTGCCACATTTGTTAAGATCTAATTTAGTGACTTTGAAAGAAGCTCCAAAGAATCCTAACACAACCTCTCCTCACTATCATCCTAATGCCCACTGTGCATACCATTCTGAGAGTCCCGACCATGATACTAACAACTATTGGGCTCTAAAAAACAAAGTACAAGACCTTCTTGAAGCCAAAGAGATTGAATTCGACGCGCCAGAAATGCCCAATGTTATCACTGCCCCTATGCCCAAACATGGACGTGATGTCAACACCGTGGAGGAAGTTATGTTTGTTACTTTGGTTGATGAACTTGTGACCCCACTCCTGACTATCAAAAAGAACTTGTTGAATGTCAGTGTTTTCCCAGGCTGTGATGAAAGATGTCATTTCTATTTATCCTCATCAACCAATTGTCCTTTGTTAAAAGTATGCATTCAATGCCTAATAGATGACAAGGAGATTTTGTTCGAGAAGACTTATGTTCCAACTGTTTCTTATAATGATGTTTCCATAGTGACCATTTCTGACAATTCTTCCAGGGTCTCCACCAAAAGACCCATTAGAATTACATCAGTTCCTAAAGTAGCTCCATTGATAATTACAATGCCTGGACCAATCCCGTATTCGTAAGACAAAACCGTCCCGTGGAATTATAGAGGTGATGTCTACTACCACGGTTTCAAGCAAGATTGGCCAGCTACTGAAGATTCAAGCTCTGAGAAAGTTGACTTTGATATCAGTAATATCGCAGGGACTAGCAAGATCACCCGAAGTGGAAGGGTGTTCTATCCAGAAATTGCTCCTCCAAAAGCTATTTCTGGACCCGTTGTTGTACCCCAAAATTTTCCCTCCCATATTCTTCAAGATTTTCCAAGATTAATCTTCAAATTGCTCAAGATGGCTCAAGGGTTGGACAGTCAAATCACCTCTTAAGGCAGTCAAGTCAAAATTAGGGTTTTGTGTTGCACTAAGGTCCTCATATCCAAATGGCCCCAAGTTATTCCCAATGTCTTAATATGTTCTTAAGTTCATCCATTCCAAATTTCAAGCCTTGCAGAGGAAGTTTGGTCAGTCAATTGCTCAAGAGGCCCAAAAATCGACTATGCTAGGGCAAAAGTCAATTGTGTCCCAAATACAGTCAAACCTCAAAATTTTTTGTCAACATTCTCATTTTGAAGGTTAATTCATCATTTGATCAAGGTTTGATCATGATTCATCAAGGATTGCTCAAAATTTATCAAGATTCAAAAGTTATTAAATTAGGGTTTTGTAGGAAAAGTCAACTCAACTTTGACCAAGCATAACTTTCTCATACTTTATGAGAAATGATCCATCCAACGCTCATTTTGAAGAGGATGAAATTTCCTACAATCCATCTTCACACCCCCAAGATCAAGAAATGCTCTCACAAAAAGTTACAAATTTGGACATTATAGGTCATTTTTGAAAGTCAACAAAAACACCTTTTTTCCAAAGCTTATAACTTGAGCATGGAATATCAAAATGAGATGATACTAAAAGGGTTGATTAGAGGACATCTCAAGGTTTCTAAAAAGTCCAAGAACACTTCCAAAAGTTCAAAATTGAAGAAGTTATGCATTGTTGAAGTTGGGCATTTTTCCAAAATTGCCAAAAGTCAACTATCCTCAAAACTCGAATTTTTGACAAAAGGGCCCACTTTTTTCCACTTGATTTGGTCTTGTCATGCCACACACATGTCCCATCTTTAATTTCATGACCAAACATTTATTTTTCTATTTTATTTAATTTTTATTGATTTAATTCATTTTAAATCTATATTAATTCAAATAAAATCCAAAAATTAATGAAATGGTATCTTTGTGATTTGTACAGCTTGCATATACCATGTGACACCAAACCAACTCGTTCCAAGGCTTATTCAAGCACAAAATCTTAGATATGGCCTATATTTGGAAACATGTTAATGGTGATCAAAGGGCAATCTTGATTCTTCAATGCACAAGGATATTGGCCCATGTTTTAACCTAGAATCATCCCAGTATATGCAAGCAAGCCATACAAACCTAAAACACGCATAGAAGTCTGCAGAAACGGCCATACCACTTTGAGAAAAAAGCTTGAAAAGTGTGAGATTGAAAACAACCTTGGAGGCGAATTCAGACCAAAAGAAGAACGCAGCTCTCTTCCTTGACATCCAGTGGTGCTATACCAATCAAAAAGAAGCCTTTTCATCACCTAAATCATGTTGTAAGTGTCCTTGAAAACGCCTCTGAACATGAAAACGCAACTCATCATTCTTACACCTTTTTGCCAATTTTCTTGTGCATTCATACTCACCATTCAATTTCCAACGTTTCTATAATATTTGATTTTATTTTTATGGCTTATAACCTTGTATCCAGAACCTAGGGTTCTTGTTCTTGTTTTTGGGCGTTCTTTGTGCAGGTTAAATTAAGGCCAACAATGGCCATGGATGAGTTCAGGGGAGTGAGACGAGTACAGTGGTACTCTTGGATTCCATTTTTGTGGCCTAGGGAGGATTTTGGAGAGATCCTAGGAACCTTCCTGTGGATAAAAATCTGCAGGTAATCGAACCAAGTTTTGTGAGGAAGATGATTACGTGATTGGTTCGTTTGAATCAATTGCGCGTTTTTTATTTTTGGCTAGGAATAATTGAATTGTTTGTGCATAATATTTCGCTTCTATTCCACTAACAGGTTAACATCATGGCTCAGTTGGTAGCGCGTTAGTGGAGTTGTCCCTTGGGACCTGGGTTCGAATCCCAGGTCCCCCAAAACTTTGTTCAATTTTTTCTTCAGATATTCAGGTGCAGGTCTCAAAGGATGGTCCATCACACGCCCTTCTCTAGATGCTGGCCAGGTGGTCTCAAATCAGATCCAATGGCCTAGATTGGGAGACTACCATGATCTCAAGTCAATGCACGCCTAGCAAATCCAAAAATTCCAACAGGCTGAAGCGTTTTGGGCCCAAAAAATTGCAATTCACACTCCCTTTTCAAGCCCAACACCTCCTTGAGTTTGTATCTTTATTTTATTTTTCTTTTTATTATTTTCTATTTCTATTTTATTATTATCAGTATTTTAATTAACTAATTAATTAATTAACTTTTTTCATAAAAAAATCAGAAAACAAAAAAATATTTTTATTTAAATTCCATTAATGTTATTATTTTTGTAAATAAAATTAACCAATTAATTTAGTCTTAATTAGGTTCAATTTCAATATATTTTGCATTAAATTAAAATCAATATAGAATTAGGGTTTTCAATATTTTTAACCATTATTATTTCCTTAATTAAAAAATAAAAAACTCAAAAAATATTTTCTTTTAATTAATTAATTCCATTATTAATTTAGACTTAAGCCTTAAATCAAAAATAACAAAAATATGCTTTATATAATGAAAAAAGGGTCAAAACCCTAGGACGCTCCAATTCAATTTTTCTCGCGCGAAGTATCTTTGATCCATATTTGTGTATTTGCTCCGAGGATGTAATAGTTTTAACTTAGGATTTTATTTATCGTTTTATTTACTTTCCGTAATTTAATTTTCAAGGGTTCGTTTTTGGCGATGTAAATACTCGACGCCTTGTAATAGCTTAGATTTATTTTCCGCAATTTATATTCCGCAACTATTAACTGTTAGATATTTGAATAATAGGCTATGCATCATAAGATCAATCTTAATTTAAAATCAACAGTAGCTCACCATGACATGCAAATATAATATAACTGAAAAACAATACACTCGCACATGCCACTCTTAGGGTACGCCTCACTTGGTTGCCTCGAACGTGGTCATTGAGTATAGGAAGTTTTAGAGGTCGTCCTTTTGTCCAAAGATCATAAGTTGCCTCGAAACGGTTGCCTCGGAAAAAAATGATCTAAGACATTAGGGTTACCGATAAGGCGTCCTAACATTGCTTTAGTGGCCACACGTCCCTTAAATCGAATTGACCCGAAAACTCCAACGACGGTGCTACCTACTCCTCAATAATGGGATAGCACTGTCTAAAGGATATTTGTACAGTTTAATTCCTTTTGAGTAGGTAGATAGTTCTTAAGTACTTGCTCCTTTTAAAACCAAACAAAACTTTTCGCACTTACACTCTCTTCAAAACAAAAACTCTTTTCAAACCCACAAACACAAAGAAAAGCAAACTTTTGAAAACACAATGAGCAAGTACCTAAGAGCCCGTGGATAACCATGGATAGAAAGGGTGCTAACACCTTCCCTTTCTATAATCTACCTCCCGAACCCGAGAAATATCTCAAAAAGGAATTTTTCTGTGCTTTTGTCCTTTACTTGTTGGATAAAATAAAAGACGGTGGCGACTCTTGCTTACCGCGACATTTTGCGAAAACAAATGCAAACGCGAACCAACATTCCAAAAATAGTCAGTTCTATTCCCACCGATCACAGAACTAGCGACTCTGCTGGGGAAACTTATAAGTGAGGTGTACCTTAGGATTAGATCACTATGTTTTCAATTGTATGCTTTGTATGCTTTAATTTTGTGAGGCTTGTATCGGAGTTCTATAGATCCTAACCCTGATCTGGGGATACCCTTTAGGTAAGTAGCAATAAACTGTGAGAGATCTGTCCGGCGTAGACCGACACGGATGAAGCAGTAGCTACGTTGGTGTGGCACCTTGGTCTGTACCGATATCCCTTGTGTTGGAACGAGGAGAATATGGGTCTTCTAAGGATTCATTAAGAACCAGCTGACCTTAGAACCTTAAATTGACCAACTTGGCCATAGAACAGTAGCAGTATGCTACACTCATTGAGGCTAAACTCTCGCGATGATTTCGGCCGCAAGAAAAGGTTGCTAAACTGGAATTATGACCGATTGAGGGTAGTCAGTGATATTGAGATCCTCTAGAACCCGGTTACTATTTTTAGGACAGGTCTTAACCAACTGAAACTGAAAGAGGGTAGTACCTAAGCTTCATGCCAGCCTGAAATCTAAGGGCTCTGTTGTGTGACTTGTGTGCCCTTACCATGTTTTCCTTTTGTGAATACTTGTGGTGTGCCTTTATCATGACATCATGACATCATAACATTGCATATATCTTGCATAAGGACTAACTTATTTCAAAGACAAGAGGGTTTCATCTTTGCTCTGTTTTGTAGGTCATCATGATGCCCATGCATAGGAATACTATCCGGATCAACTTTGTCCAAGTACCTACCCTGCTTAAAGATTTGGTTGTCAGGATTCCAGACACTACTTCCTTCATCAGAAAGCATGGTTCTCTTCTCAGTTTGGTTACTTCAAAGTTGGACGAACAAATGATGAGTGTCCTGGTCCAGTTTTATGATCCGCTATACCATTGCTTCACCATTCAAGACTTCCAGCTGGTTCCTACCCTGGAAGAGTTCTCTGAGCTGCTTGGTATCTTTGTCTTGGAGCAGACTCCGTTTACTGGTTGGGAAAAGACTCCGAAGCCCGAAGAAATTGCTGCAGCCCTTCACTTGACCAAGGAGGAGGTAATGGCTAACTGGGAAACTAGAAGCGGAGCTAAGGGTTTTCTGGCTAAGTTTTTGGTTGACAAAGCTAATTACTTCTGGGACAGCTTAGACTTCAAAGCATACAAGGACATTCTGGCTCTCTTGATTTATGTTCTGGTATTGTTTCCGAATCTTGACACTTTTGTTGGTATTAATGCTATAAAGATCTTCATCTCTCAGAATCTGGTACCCACTCTCTTGGGTGATATGCTTCATCAGCTCTATGCTCGTACTGCCCGAAAGAGGGGAACATTGATGTGCTGTGTTCCTTTATTGTCAAGGTGGTTTATTTCGCACCTCCCTAAGCCCGTACTGAAGAACAAAGAAGGAATGGGCTGGGCTTATAGGGTGATGTCTCTTACTAATGATGACATTATTTGGACTCTCAAAGGTATGGATGAGGTGACTGTCATTGATCATTGTGGAGAGTATCCTAATGTTCCATTGATCGGACTCCATGGAGGGATTTCTTACAACCTATGCTTAGCTCTCCGTCAGTTTGGAAGAGCCAGAAGAGAGGGGCCTCATGAGATGTTGATGCCTCATATCATTTTTTATTTTCAGGGAGATAGCGACGAGCTGCGTCGTAAATTCATAAGGGCTTGGGACAGAGTTCATCGATCTGACCCACATGAGTTAGGACCAAAGACTTCTCTGCCAATGGAGCCATACCTCAGATGGATCCGCATCCGTGCCCAGAAGCTAGGCATGCCATATGAAGCTGTCAGGCCTGTTACTCTTGAAGTTGCTAATGAGGAGGGGGTTCCTCCAACTATCCTCCAACCTCATATGCCCACTGATATTGGGACACTGAAGAGGTCTTGGATACAATTAAGGAATGAACGGGATTCCTACCGAGAAAGGTTCAATGAACAGGAGCAGAAGATCCAGAAGCTGACCAGACAGTTGGAGAACGAACGGATCCTAAATGATTATGTCCGCACTGAGAATAAGAGACCATGGGAGCGTTGATGGACCTTTGATGATTTCTTTACAGTTTTTATTTACTTTTCAGTATTTCCATTCTTGTAACGCCTAAGAGCAATTTGTTGAACAATTTAAATTTTGAAGTTTAAATCTAATAAAGTGTGTTTCCTTTCTTGTTTACAAATTTGAATCTCGATTGTCTTTGAAATCATAAATCATACGCATTTCATCCCATGCATTCCATAAGCAGGTACCCATTACAGGTCTCTTATCTTCTTCGCTGTTTATTTCAGCAATCATCATGTCTGCTGAACCTTCAACTGAGCAAGCTATCAAGGCCCTCCAGGCCCAGAATGCCCAGTTTCAAGAGTTGTTCATGAATCTGGCTAAGGGTCAGCAGGACCTGAAGACTTTGATTATGAAAGAGAAGAAGAAGAAGAAGAAGAAGAAGAAGAAGAAGAGGACCATCCTGTTCAATACTGGACGCAGGTTTGGAAACGGGCTGCAGAATGAAGTCGATCTGACCACCTCATCTGGAGGGAAAGATAGTCCACAAGAAAGGAGGTCTCCTAGCCCCATGGTCTCCGACAACGAGACGGACTATGATGAAGAACAGTATCCTCCTGCTGAGGATAAGTACAAACAGCTGGAAGACCGTTTAAGCGCTATGGAGATACAGAAGGTGCCCGGTCTGGACTTCGAAGATCTGGGTCTATCATCCGGGGTGGTGATTCCCCATAAATTCAAGGCACCTGCCTTTGCCAAGTATGATGGAGCTTCCTGCCCAAAGCTGCACCTCCGGTCATATGTGAGAAAGATCCAACCTTACACTACTGATAAGAACTTGTGGATCCATTTCTTTCAAGACAGTCTCTCAGGGACTCAGCTTGAGTGGTTCTATCAATTGGGCGGAGCCAGTATCCGCAGCTGGGAAGATTTGGCTACTGCATTCTATAGGCAGTATCAGTACAACTCCGACCTCGCTCCTACGCGTACCCAACTCCAGGGTATGTCAATAGAAACGGGTGAAGGATTTAAAGAGTATGCTCAAAAATGGAGAGACTTTTTCGGAAGGGTGCAACCACTGTTGGCTGATCGCGAGCTTGTTGACATGTTTCTGGGGACCCTGTCTGGTCCATTCTTTAACCATCTAATTGGAAGCTTGTCAGCTGGATTTACATATCTTATTTTGACTGGTGAGAGGATTGAAGCTGGTATTAAGGCTGGGAAGATACAGAAGGGTGCCTCCTCGAGCACTGAGAAGAAACCGTTTAAGAAAGAGTCAAGTGCTGTCTACAGTTCGAGAAGACAGAATAGACCTGAACACTGCCAAGCTGTCAATGCGGTTGTTATTTCAAAACCTGCTGGTGCTCCTCAGCATCACAATCAACAAAAGGAAGAGAGACCTCGAAGGCAGTTCACCCGTCTCAGCATGACTTTGTCTCAGATTCTGCCACAGTTGCTGAAGACCAATCTGGTGACTATAAAAGAAGCTCCAAAGAATTCAAATACAACGTCACCAAGGTATAACCCTAACGCCCGCTGCACTTATCACTCTGAGAGCCCGGGGCATAATACGGATGATTGTTGGGCTTTGAAGAACAAGGTCCAAGACTTGATTGATGCAAAGGAGATTGAGTTTGAGGCGCCCGAGAGGCCTAATATTGTGACTGCTCCCATGCCCAAGCATGGAGTAAATGTTGTAGAGGAAGACTTGTTTGTAGTTTCCGTGGATGATATTGTTACCCCTCTGATGACTGTCAAGAAGAACCTGTTGCTAGCCGGTTTATTTCCGGGCTATGGAGAAGGTTGCCATATGTGTTCTGTTTTACCTACTGGTTGCCCATTGCTGAAGTCAGGTATCCAAAACCTGATGGATAGCAAGGAGATCCTGTTTGAGAAGACTGTTGTTCCCTCCACTCCTACTGAAGAAGTTGCCATTATTACCATTTTCGACAATTCTTCCAAGGCTCCCTCGAGGAAGCCTATTAGAATTACATCTACTCCGAAGATCGCACCTGTGATTATCACTGTTCCGGGGCCCATCCCCTACACCTCTGACAAAGCTGTACCTTGGCACTATGGGGCAGATGTTTATGTTCTTGGAGTTAAGCAAGAGTTGGATGCTGATACCGGCGTCAGCAACATTACTGGGCCTGCTAAAGTCACCCGCAGCGGTAGACTTTTCTTACCTGATATTGCTCCACCAATTGTCCGAAGACCTGTTGTCATTACACCTACAAGTGTACCTGCTGCCATTCCTGATCAAGTCCTTAGTCCTACCCCTGTCGCCGAGTCATCTAACGCTCGGGGCAAAGGGATCACCACTGATGTGCCTGCCCAGACGGAGGCACCAAAGACTATTACTATTGAAGCTTCCAAACAAGAGATGGAAGAGATTCTAAAGATTATTAAGAAGAGTGATTATAACGTAGTTGAGCAGCTGGGGCAAACCCCATCCAAGATTTCCATGTTGTCACTATTGCTGTGCTCATAGGCCCATGCCAAGGCTCTGATTACCTTCCTGAAGACTGCCCACGTGCCACAAGAGACATCAGCTAATCATTTTACCGATTATATGGCCAATTTAACCGCTGATAATGGTTTGGGCTTCTCCGACGCTGATTTGACTGCTAAAGGGAAGAACCACAACGATGCCCTGCATGTCTCCATTGAATGCAGGGGCACTAATCTTGCACATGTTTTGGTTGACACTGGTTCCTCGTTGAACGTCTTGCCTAAGAAAGCTCTAGACCGGTTGGATTGCAAAGGGTTGGAGCTAAAACCCAGTAACATCATTGTCAGGGCCTTTGACGGGTCTAAAAGGATGGTACATGGTGTGGTTGATATTCCAATTAAAGTGGGTTCTCAGGTCTTCAATTCTACATTCTATGTGATGGACATTCGGCCATCCTATTCTTGTTTGCTGGGTCGTCCATGGATCCACAAAGCTGAGGCCGTAACCTCAACACTCCATCAGAAGCTGAAGTACCCGGTCAAAGGGAAAATTGTGACAGTTCAAGGGGAGGAAGAGTACATGGTCAGCCACCTCAACTCGTTCAGATACGTAGAGATGGATGGGGAGTTCATTGAGACCCCATTTCAGCACTTTGAAGAGGTTCCTCAGACATTGGCGTCAACTGAAACCGTGGTTGAAGATTCTCCTATGAAGATGGCTTCCTTAAAGGATGCCTGGGCTGTTATTGAGAAGGGTGAGTATGCAAACTGGGGCCGACTTCCTGATTTCACTCAGAAGACTAACAAGTTTGGTTTGGGTTTCACTGCAGAAGCTCAGAGGGTTGTTCGTAGTGCAAGGATTGGAAGACCTCATGTGTTCATCAGCAACTCGGGAGTAAATGCCATTGAAAATGACGTGGAAGAATCTTAATTCGACAGCTGGATCTATCCTACGACCAACGGTGGACCAAGCAACTGGACAGCAAAGGACTTCATCCCTATTAATTTTGTTACCCAGTAATGAACTCTTTGTTTTGAATTTGTAACAGACAATGTTATGAAACTTTATGGCCCTGTGTCTTACCCGGGGCACCGTGGCTTCATTTGTGAGGGCTTTTGTGTGCCATTTTCATATATCATTAAAAAAACATTGGACGTCTTTTTCATTTCAAATTTTTCGCTCCTTGTTTTTCTTTATTATATGTTGCAAAATAGCTATTTTACACACACTCACATATACAGGTCTCAATCCACTCTGGATCTCACTGGTAACGACTCTGCTACTACCAATTATGACTTCGAAAATCCGATCAACTTAGCCGAAGACGAAGGTGAAGATGATTGCGAAGTGCCTGATGAACTTGCAAGACTGTTACTCTAGGAAGAGAGGGCCATTCAGCCACATGAAGAGCCGGTGGAAACAGTGAATCTGGGTACTGAAACAGACAAGAAGGAAGTCAAGATCGATGCAAATCTGGAGCTTAGTGTGAAGCAGCGGTTGATTCAGATGCTACATGACTATGTTGAGATCTTTGCCTGGTCTTACGAAGACATGCCTGGGTTGGATACTGACATTGTGGTTCATCGCCTGCCTACCAAGGAAGACTGTCCTCCGGTAAAACAAAAGGTTCGCCGTATGCACCCAGAGATGTCTGAGAAAATCAAGGCCGAAGTTATGAAGCAGTTTGACGCTGGTTTTCTAGCAGTGACTTCTTACCCTCAGTGGGTTGCCAATGTGGTTCCGGTACCGAAGAAGGATGGTAAGGTTCTAATGTGTGTTGACTACAGGGATTTGAACAGGGCAAGCCCCAAGGATGACTTCCCTCTACCTCACATCGACGTTCTAGTTGACAATACTTCCCAGCACAAGGTATTCTCCTTTATGGATGGTTTCTCCGGTTATAATCAGATAAAAATGGCTCCCGAAGACATGGAGAAGACCACCTTTGTTACCCAGTGGGGTACCTTTTGCTACAAGGTCATGCCTTGAAAAATGTTGGGGAAACGTATCAGCGTGTCATGGTTGCTTTGTTTCATGACATGATCCATCATGAGATTGAAGTATACGTCGACGATATGATTGCAAGGTCCCAGACTGAGGAGGAACACCTTGACCATCTACAGAAGCTGTTTGATAGGCTGAAGTTGTACAAGCTGAGATTGAACCCGAACAAGTGCACCTTCGGGGTGAGGTCTGGTAAGCTACTGGGTTTCGTCATGAGCGACAAAGGTATTCAAGTGGACCCTGCCAAAGTGAAAGCCATACAAGAGATGCCAGCTCCCAAGACAGAGAAGGAGGTCAGAGGCTTTCTGGGACGACTGAACTACATTGCCCGATTCATCTCGCACCTAACTGTTACTTGTGAGCCAATCTTCAAGCTACTGAAGAAAGATCAAGTGGTACGTTGGAATGATGAATGGCAGGCTGCTTTCGAAAGAATCAAAGAGTATCTCCAAGAGCCACCCATTCTAATGCTACCACTTGAAGGGAGGCCTCTGATCTTATACTTGACAGTACTTGACAACTCAATGGGGTGTGTGCTGGGGCAGCATGACGAGTCTGGCCGAAAAGAGCATGCTATTTATTACCTTAGCAAAAATTCTACCGACTGTGAGACCCGATACTCACTGCTTGAGAAAACTTGTTGCGCTTTGGCATGGGCTGCTCGCCGGCTGAGACAGTATATGCTGACTCACACTACTTTGTTGATATCAAATATGGATCCCATCAAGTATATCTTCGAAAAGCCTGCCTTGTCCAGAAGAATAGCAAGATGGCAGATGATCTTGACTGAGTATGACATCTAAACACGACTCAAAAAGCAATCAAGGGAAGTGTATTGGCAGACCATTTGGCACATCAGGCAGTGGATGATTACCAGTCTATGAACTTTGAATTTCCAGACGAGAATATCATGGTAGTGACTGATTGTGAGACACCTGGACCGGATGAAGGACCTGAGGAAGGATCCTGATGGTCTATGTACTTTGATGGAGCTTCGAACGCTTTGGGTAATGGCATTGGCGCTGTGATCATATCTCCTAAAGGCTCTCATACTCCGTTCACCGCCCGTCTATGTTTCAACTTCACCAACAACATGGCGGAGTATGAAGCATGCATCATGGGTCTTCGAGCTGCAATTGACCTAAGGATTAAGTTTCTAAGTGTCTTCGGAGATTCTGCTCTCGTGATCAGTCAGATCAAAGGCGAGTGGGATACGAAACACCCTAATCTTATTCTTTACAAGGAGTATGTGTTGACGTTGCTTCCCCACTTTGAGGAGATAACCTTTGAACATTTCCCTAGAGAAGAGAATCAGTTGGCGGACGCGTTAGCTACGATGTCTTCTATGTTCAAAGTCAAATGGGACAACGAGGCCCCCGGATCATTATTTGGAAATTGGACGAACCTGCACATTGTTGTGATCTTGAGACTGAAGAGGTAATAGAAAAGCCCTGGTATCATGAGGTGAAGAGATACCTTGAAGCTCAAGAATACCCCGAGGGTGCATCTGCTAATGACAAAAAGTTTCTGAGGAGATTCGCGGCGAAGTTCTTCATCAGCAATGACATTCTTTACAAACGTAACCATGATTCAACCTTACTACATTGTGTGGATAAGAATGAAGCAGAAAGGGTCATGGCAGAGCTGCATGAAGGTACTTTCGGAACTCATTCCAGTGGACATACCATGGTAAAGAAAATCCTTCGGGAAGGATATTACTGGTCCACAATGGAAGCTGACTGTTATCAGCATTCTCGGACATGTCACAAGTGCCAAGTCTATGCTGAGAAGGTGCACATACCTCTAGTTCCTCTGAACGTCTTGACGGCACCTTGGCCTTTTGCAATGTGAGGCATTGATATGATCGGCGAGATCAGACCTACGGCATCTAACGGACATCGTTTCATCCTGGTAGCGATTGATTACTTTACGAAGTGGGTTGAAACAGCTTCCTTTGCTACGGTAACCAAGAACGTCGTGGCACGGTTCATTCGGCACAACCTAATCTGTCGATATGGTGTACCAGAGAGGATCATTACGGACAATAGTACCAATCTTAATAACAAGATGATCACCGAGCTCTGCGAGCAATTCAAGATACAACACCATAACTCCTCTCCCTACCGGCCGAAGATGAATGGGGCTGTCGAAGCGGCAAATAAGAATATTAAGAAGATTGTGCAGAAGATGACAGTGACATACAAAGACTGGCACGAGATGTTACTGTTTGCTCTTCACGGGTACCGTACCTCAGCACGAACATCGACAGGGGAAACACCCTATTCCTTGGTTTATGGCATGGAGGCAGTCTTGCCTATTGAAGTTCAGATACCCTCTGTCCGGATCATGAAGGATGCAGGTTTGAGCGAAGATGACTGGATCCAGACCCGACTTGATCAATTGAATCTAATCGACGAAAAGAGACTTACTGCTATTTGTCATGGTCGGGCGTACCAAAAACGGATGATCAAGGCATTTAACAAGAAAGTCAGACGACAAGAGTATCAAGTTGGAGACCTGGTAATCAAGAGCATTATCCTACCTCAAGGTGATCCCAGGGGCAAATGGACCCCTACTTATGAAGGGTCATTTGTGGTTAAGAATATCTTCTCAGGAGGAGCGATGATTCTAACCACTATGGATGGTGACGACCTTCCTCACCCCGTCAATGCAGACATAGTGAAAAGATACTACGCATAATCAAAGACCTGCTAGGTTGACTGGCCTAGGAAAAAATAAGGGCTTCCCGGCGAACCAAAAGGGTTCCGGCAAAAGTAAGGGATGAAATTGAAAAAATCTGTACACCCGGCAAGTCGAAAACCTGAAAAGGCGGCTTGGGCGAAAATGGGTATCCCGGTGGACCGAAAACCCGAAAGGGCGGTCCAGGCAAAAGTTAGGGATAAGTGTAACACTATGTCTCATTGGATCACATCGCATCCAGACTTCGGTATCAATTATCAAGCTCGGACGACACTAATCAATCAGATTCATCTTCAACTAAGCAGCAAAGTGATGAGATGCTTGAAGATATAAAGGCAATAGCAGAGTTGGAACCCAGTGGGATTATTCACATAGCTGTTTTGTTTTCTTTTCACAAATTGTATGAATTCTATTGGTTCGGCGGCGCTCTCTTACTAAGACGTCAGCCTCTTGTACAAAGCGCCTATTTACAGGCCAAACTTCAAAATCAATACAAATTCATTTTCAGACAAATTTCAAACTGTTTTTCCTTTACCTGTTTTGTTTTGCAAAGAATGTCCAATGTTCATTCTTGATATATGCATTTGACATTAATTGCTGCTCATAAATATTTACATACGAAACAAAAGACTAATTACGGGTGATATCAGAAGTAGGGGCAATAAGAATTGTTCGAGCTATCTAGTTGCTCTATCCACCAAGGTACCAAGGTAGGTTCAGCTGAAGAATATGACTGGGATACCGTCACTCCCCGAAGAGTAAAACAGTAATGATAGCTCTCCCCACTGAGACTTGCAGCTATGTACGAATCAACAAAACTCTTCCCAAGCAGAGTTGATCTACCATCAAAAGGCTTGGTATCCCCAGAAGGTCTTAATATTCCCCAACGGAGTGTAAAGATATTCTCCAACAAGTATAAGAGCATCCCCGACAGTCTTAATATTCCTCAACAGAATATAAGAATGTTCCCCGGTGGAATACAAGATACCACAAAGGAGTCATTTCCCCAGCGCAGTCTAAAAAAGCTTCCCCAATGAAGTTGACTCATCTTCCCCAGTATATTCTGGAAGCTTATCCCCTGCAGAGCGCAAATAAATCTCCCCAGCCAAATTCAAAAGGTTATCCTCACAAGAGTCTAACTGGGTTATCCACAGCAAGTTGCAACTGAAAGATCATCCCCAGCGAAGTTCTTTCTATCCCCAGCGGAGTTCATCATTAAAATCCCCAACAGAGCTTATCAACAGAATCCCCAACGGAGTTTGACGTTAAAATCTTCAGCAGAACATCTCTTCCCCACATAGTAATTCCCCTCGGAGTAATCTCTTCATCAGTTTATTCCCCAACGGAGTCCTTCTCTCCTGCAGGTTTATTCTCACCATCATATTTGTTCATCATCCCCAGCGGAAACGAAGAACTCAACTTTATCCTCCAGCAGCTTCGGGATTTCTTTTCCCCAGCTAAAACATCACATTTTCATACATCATGATACATGCATATACGCATCATACCATAAAATCTCATTTATGTTGAGAACATCATTGCTTGATCCATCTCATGCATTGCATATGACTGACCATTACCTTTCAGGAAAAATGCAGTTAAGTTCTCAGCTTAGTCGAAGATCTGACCAGTTCTTAAATCTCAACTGAATTATCCTCGGTTGAATTTCAGATAAGGTTCTCAATCTCAACAGTTTCTCTACGTCATAGTGTGGACGAGTACTATAACCTCAATGGTATACTCCCGGTGAGCACGAGTCAGTTCCTAGATCTTAATGTTTTCCTCCGTCATAGTGTGGACGAGTTCTATAACCTCAACGGTATACTCCCGGTGAGCACGAGACAGTTCCTAGATCTTGATGAAGATGCTTCTCTATGTCATAGTGTGGACGAGTACTATAACCTCAATGGTATACTCCTGGTGAGCATGAGTCAGTTCCTAGATCTTGATGTTTTCCTCCGTCATAGTGTGGACGAGTTCTATAACCTCAACGGTATACTCCCGGTGAGCATGAGACAGTTCCTAGATCTTGATGAAGATGCTTCCCTATGTCATAGTGTGGACGAGTACTGTAACCTCAACGGTATACTCCCGGTGAGCACGAGTCAGTTCCTAGATCTTGATGTTTTCCTCCGTCATAGTGTGGACGAGTTCTATAACCTCAACGGTATACTCCTGGTGAGCACGAGACAGTTCCTAGATCTTGATGAAGATGCTTCCCTATGTCATAGCGTGGACGAGTACTATAACCTCAACGGTATACTCCCGGTGAGCACGATTCAGCTCCTAGATCTTGATGTTTTCCTCCGTCATAGTGTGGACAAGTTCTATAACCTCAACGGTATACTCCCGGTGAGCACGAGACAGTTCCTAGATCTTGATGAAGATTACCCCCCGGTTGAATTATGGACAGGTTCTTAATACTCAGCCGAGGCATTCTCTCATTTGAAGTACAGGCAAGTTCCTAAATCCCAACAAAAGTTAGACTTCCCCAGCGGAATCTTCTACAACAACAAGTATGCAAGTTCTCGCTAAGGAATCTCTTATGCGATCGACACTCCTGTAGATGGCATCTATAATCCCATCCTCCTACCAACAATCTCTAAATGGCATCTGTAAGCCCATTCCCGACATCACAATGCTGATACTACACCATGCGAGTGCAAATTTCTGGGCACTCTAGTGTTCAATTATCTTCCACCTTCGGATCCCGGAAGGCTCGAAAGCCAAATCTATATCCTCAAGTTTAAGAAAATTGAACAGGGGAAACTGTTGTACCCCAAAATTTGCCCTCCCATATTCTTCAAGAATTTCCAAGATTAATCTTCAAATTGCTCAAGATGACTCAAGGGTTGGACAGTCAAATCACCTCCTAAGGCAGTCAAGTCAAAATTAGGGTTTTGTGTTGCACTAAGGTCCTCATATAAAAATGGCCCCAAGTGCTTCCAAATGTCTTAATATGTTCTTAAGTTCATCCATGTCAAATTTCAAGCCTTGCAGAGGAAGTTTGGTCAGTCAATTGCTCAAGAGGCCCAAAAATCGACTGTGCTAGGGCAAAAGTCAACTGTGTCCCAAATACAGTCAAACCTCAAAATTTTTTGTCAACATTCTCATTTTGAAGGTTAATTCATCATTTGATCAAGGTTTGATCATAATTCATCAAGGATTGCTCAAAATTTATCAAGATTCAAAAGTTATTAAATTAGGGTTTTGTAGGAAAAGTCAACTCAACTTTGACCAAGCATAACTTTCTCATACTTTATGAGAAATGATCCATCCAACGCTCATTTTGAAGAGGATGAAATTTCCTACAATCCATCTTCACACCCCCAAGATCAAGAAATGCTCTCACAAAAAGTTACAAATTTGGACATTATAGGTCATTTTTGAAAGTCAACAAAAACACCTTTTTTCCAAAGCTTATAACTTGAGCATGGAATATCAAAATGAGATGATACTAAAAGGGTTGATTAGAGGACATCTCAAGGTTTCTAAAAAGTCCAAGAACACTTCCAAAAGTTCAAAATTGAAGAAGTTATGCATTGTTGAAGTTGGGCATTTTTCCAAAATTGCCAAAAGTCAACTATCCTCAAAACTCCAATTTTTGACAAAAGGGCCCACTTTTTTCCAGTTGATTTGGTCTTGTCATGCCACACACGTGTCCCATATTTAATTTCATGACGAAACATTTATTTTTCTATTTTATTTAATTTTTATTGATTTAATTCATTTGAAATCTATATTAATTCCAATAAAATCCAAAAATTAATGAAATGGTATCTTTGTGATTTGTACAGCTTGCATATACCACGTGACACCCAACCAACTCGTGCCAAGGCTCATTCAAGCACAAAAGCTTAGATATGGCCTATATTTGGAAACATGTTAATGGTGATCAAAGGGCAATCTTGATTCTTCAATGCACAAGGATATTGGCCCATGTTTTAACCTAGAATCATCCCATTATATGCAAGCAATCCATACAAACCTAAAACACACATAGAAGTCTGCAAAAACGGCCATACCACTTTGAGAAAAAAGCTTGAAAAGTGTGAGATTGAAAACAACCTTGGAGGCGAATTCAGAGCAAAAGAAGAACGCAACTCTCTTCCTTGACATCCAGTGGTGCTATACCAATCAAAAAGAAGCCTTTTCATCACCTAAATCGCGTTGTAAGTGTCCTTGAAAACGCCTCTGAACATGAAAATGCAACTCATCATTCTTACACCTTTTTGCCAATTTTCTTGTGCATTCATACTCACCATTCAATTTCCAACATTTCTATAATATTTGATTTTATTTTTATGGCTTATAACCCTGTATCCAGAACCTAGGGTTCTTGTTCTTGTTTTTGGGTGTTCTTTGTGCAGGTTAAATTAAGGCCAACAATGTCCATGGATGAGTTCAGGGGAGTGAGACGAGTACAGTGGTACTCTTGGATTCCATTTTTGTGGCCTAGGGAGGATTTTGGAGAGATCCTAGGAACCTTCCTGCGGATAAAAATCCGCAGGTAATCAAACCAGGTTTTGTGAGGAAGATGATTACGTGGTTGGGCGTGATTGGTTTGTTTGAATCAATTGCGTGTTTTTTATTTTTGGCCAGGAATAATTGAATTGTTTGTACATAATATTTCGCTTCTATTCCACTAACAGGTTAACATCATGGCTCAGTTGGTAGCGCGTTAGTGGAGTTGTCCCTTGGGACCTGGGTTTGAATCCCAGGTCCCCCAAAACTTTGTTCAATTTTTTCTTCAGATATTCAGGTGCAGGTCTCAAAGGATGGTCCATCATACGCCCTTCTCCAGATGCTGGCCAGGTGGTCTCAAATCAGATCCAATGGCCTAGATTGGGAGACTACCATGATCTCAAGTCAATGCACGCCTAGCAAATCCAAAAAGTCCAACAGACTGAAGCGTTTTAGGCCCAAAAAATTGCAATTCACACTCCCTTTTCAAGCCCAACACCTCCTTGAGTTTGTATCTTTATTTTATTTTTCTTTTTATTATTTTCTATTTCTATTTTATTATTATCAATATTTTAATTAACCAATTAATTAATTACCTTTTTTCATAAAAAAATCAGAAAACAAAAAAATATTTTTATTTAAATTCCATTAATGTTATTATTTTTGTAAATAAAATTAACCAATTAATTTAGTTTTAATTAGGTTCAATTTCAATATATTTTGCATTAAATTAAAATCAATATAGAATTAGGGTTTTCAATATTTTTAACCATTTTTTTATTATTTCCTTAATTAAAATTAAAAAAAAAACTCAAAAATTATTTTCTTTTAATTAATTAATTCCATTATTAATTTAGACTTAAGCCTTAAATCAAAAATAACAAAAATATGCTTTATTTAATGAAAAAAGGGTCAAAACCCTAGGACGCTCCGATTCAATTTTTCTCGCGTGAATTATCTTTGATCCATATTTGTGTATTTGCTCCGAGGATGTAATAGTTTTAACTTAGGATTTTATTTATCGTTTTATTTACTTTCCGTAATTTAATTTTCAAGGGTTCGTTTTTGGCGATGTAAATACCCGACGCCTTGTAATAGCTTAGATTTATTTTCCGTAATTTATATTCCGCAACTATTAACTGTTAGATGTTTGAATAATAGGCTATGCATGATAAGATAAATCTTAATTTAAAATCAATAGTAGCTCACCATGACATGCAAAGATAATATAACTGAAAAACAATACACTCGCACATGCCACTCTTAGGGTACACCTCACTTGGTTGCCTCGAACGTCGTCATTGAGTATATGAAGTTTTAGAGGTCGTCCTTTTGTCCAAAGATCATAAGTTGCCTCAAAACGGTTGCCTCGGAAAAAATGATCTAAGACATTAGGGTTACTGCTAAGGCATCCTAACATTGCTTTAGTGGCCACACGTCCCTTAAATCGAATTGACCTGAAAACTCCAACGACGGTGCTACCTACTCCTCAATAGTGGGATAGCACTGTCTAAAGGATATTTGTACAGTTTAATTCCTTTTGATTAGGTAGATAGTTCTTAAGTACTTGCTCCTTTTAAAACCAAACAAAACTTTTCGCACTTACACTCTCTTCAAAATAAAAACTCTTTTCAAACCCACAAACACAAAGAAAAGCAAAATTTTGAAAACACAATGAGCAAGTACCTAAGAGCCTGTGGATAACCACGGATAGAAAGGATGCTAACACCTTCCCTTTCTATAATCTACCTCCCGAAACCGAGAAATATCTCAAAAAGGAATTTTTCTGTGCTTTTGTCCTTTCCTTGTTGGATAAAATAAAAGACGGTGGCGAATCTTGCTTACCGCGACATTTTGCGAAAACAAACGCAAACGCGAACTAGCATTCCACAAACAGTCAGTTCTATTCCCACCGATCACACCTGTAATCATTCCCGTTGTTGGTGCTCCTCCAAAGGTTATTCTCAGTCCTACAATCATCTCTGCTAATACTCCGGTTGATAAAACTGTTACGATCCCTGTTATCACCCTTACTGACATTCCTGCTACCGAGTCAACCAAGACTCGAGGTAAAGGTATTTTGGTTAAGCCTGTCCTGACGAAGACACAATCAGTAACTATCTCTGAGACCTCCCGAAAAGAGATGGAGGAAATTCTAAAGATTATAAAAAGAAACGACTACAACATAGTCGAGCAACTGGGGCAAACTCCATCAAAAATTTCCATGCTGGCTTTATTACTGTGTACCCCAAGAAACATCTGCCGATCAGTTCTAAGATTGTGTAGCTAGCTTGACCGCAGATAATGATTTAGGTTTTTCGGATGCTGATTTAACGCCAAAGGGGAGGAAGCATAACGAGGCATTGCATGTCTCAGTCGAATGCAGGGGCACGACCTTGGCTCATGTTTTGGTTGACACCGGCTCATCTCTGAATGTGTTGCCTAAAAAGGCTCTTGACAGGCTTGAATGTGAAGGATTAACTTTGAAACTGAGCAACATAGTAGTGAGGGCCTTCGATGGCTCAAAAAGGATGGTGCATGGGGAAGTGGACATCCCCATAAAGGTTAGAACACAAACATTTGATTCAACTTTTTATGTAATGGATATTCGCCCTTCATATTCCTGCTTATTAGGCCGACTGTGGATTCACAATGCTGGTGCAGTCACCTCTACGTTGCATCAAATGCTGAAATATCCAATTCAAGGGAAAATCATCATCGTTCATGGAGAAGAATAGTATATGGTCATCCATCTAAATTCCTTCAGATATGTGGAACTAGATGGTGAATTTATTGAAACTCCATTTCAGCACTTTGAAGAAGTCCAGCAAGATGTGGCAGTAACCAAGGTTGTTCCTCAAGTCCCAAAGATTACAAGGCCTCCGCTCAAGATGTCATATTTGAAGGATGCCAAGGTAGTGATAGAAGAAGGTGGGTGCACTATTTGGGGTCAACTCCCAGATATCCCGTATAAATCTGACAAATTTGGTTAGGGTTTCACTTCAGGAGCCCAGAAAGCTGTACGCCATGCTCGTGCTGGAGGACCACCCTTGAAGATCAGCAACCGCGAAGTTAGCGCAGTAGAGGATGATGAAGACAACTATGACCTGGAGGATTAGATTTTCCCAACCGTCAGAGGAGGGCTCAGCAACTGGGAAGCTAGATATTTCGTCCCGATCACTTTTATCCCACAGTAATTTGTCTTTAAATTTTTTCAGATCTGTAATATTAAAACATTTCAGACTCTTAAAACCCTGTGTCTTACCTGAGGCACAATGGTCCATTTGTAAGGGTTATCATCTCATTTCCACATGACATCAATGAACCATGGACGTTTTTGCATACAAAAATTTGTGCTCGTTTTTTTCTTTTTATATTTTCATTTCTTTCAAAGATAGTTATACTCTTACGCACACTCACATTCAAAATGCAGATCTACATCCATTCGGGATCCCATGGGTAACGGTTCTGCTATAGCCTTTTGTGACTCTGAAAATCTAATCTACCAAACCAAAGACGAAGGTGAAGAAGATTGTGAAGTACCAGGGGAACTCGCCTGGTTACTACAACAAGAGGAGAAGACCATTCAGCCCCACGAAGAACCAGTGGACACAATCAACCTAGGTACCGAAGAAGACAAAAGAGAAGTCAAGGTGGGTGCCAATCTGGAACCCAGTGTCAAAGAGCGTCTGATTCAGTTGCTACACGAGTATGTTGAGGTCTTTGCCTGGTCGTATGAAGATATGCCAGGACTTGATGCATATATCGTAGTACATCGTCTACCAACCAAAGAAGACTGTCCACCGGTAAAACAAAGGGTATGTCGCATGCGACCAGACATGTCAGAGAAGATCAAAGCAGAAGTTATGAAACAATTCAACACCGGATTCTTGGCCGTCACCTTCTATCCGCAATGGGTCACCAATGTTGTTCCCGTGCCTAAAAAGGACGACAAAGTACGAACGTGCATGGACTACAGAGATTTGAATAGGGCAAGTCCTAAGGATGACTCCCCACTTCCCCACATTGATGTTCTAGTTGACAATACGGCACAACATAAAGTGTTTTCCTTCATGGACTGTTTCTCAGGCTACAACCAAATCAAAATGGCGCTTGAGGACATGGAGAAAACAACCTTTGTCATACAATGGGGCACATTCTGCTACAAGGTTATGCCATTCGGATTGAAGAACGCTGGGGCAACCTATCAGCGTGCCATGGTAGATCTATTTCACGACATGATACATCACGAAATAGAGGTCTATATGGACGACATGATAGCCAGATCTCAAACAGAAGAAGAGCATCTCAATCATTTACAAAAATTGTTTAAGAGGTTAAAGAAATACAAGTTGGGGTTAAACCCGAATAAATGCACATTTGGGGTGAGGTCTGGTAAACTCCTAGGCTTTATCGTCAGCAATAAAGGTATTGAAGTGGATCTCGCCAAAGTGAAAGTGATACAAGAGATGCCTACTCCTAGTACCGAGAAGGAAGTCAGAGGATTCTTGGGACGTTTAAACTACATTGCCAAATTCATTTCTCACCTGACAGCTACTTGTAAACCAATCTTCAAATTACTGAAGAAAGATCAAGTAGTCAAATGGAATGATGAGTTCCAAGCTGCTTTTGACAAGATCAAAGAGTACCTGCAAGAGCCTCCTGTTTTGATGCCACCAGTCGAGGGAAGACCATTGATCATATACCTAACTGTTTTGGAAAATTCAATGGGGTGTGTGCTGGGGAAGCATGACGAGTCTGGCCGAAAAGAGCACGCTATTTATTACCTGAGCAAAAAGTTTACCGACTGTGAAACAAGATATTCACTGCTCGAGAAAACTTGTTGCGCTCTGGCATGGGCTGCTCTCTGGCTAAGACAGTATATACTGACCCATACTACCTTATTGATATCTAAAATGGATCCAATAAAATACATCTTCGAGAAACCTACCCTCTCTGGTAGAATAGCGAGATGGAAGATGATCCTGTCAGAATATGACATACAGTATACTACCCAAAAAGCAATAAAGGGCGGTGTACTAGCTGATCACCTTGCTCATCAAGCTGTGGATGACTACCATTCCATGAAGTTCGAATTGCCAGATGAAGACATCATGATGGTAAGCAACTGTGAAGAATTCAGACCATGTGACGGACCTGAACAAGGATCCCGATGGACCCTGGTCTTTGATGGGGCATCCAATGCACTCGGAAATGGTATCGGTGTTGTCCTCATATCTACTGAAGGATGTCATACTCCCTTTACGGCAAGACTCTGCTTCAATTGTACAAATAACATGGTAGAGTACGAAGCGTGCATTTTTGGCCTCAAAGCTGCCATAGATTTGGGGATCAAATCCTTAAGTGTATTCGGAGATTCAGCTTTGGTCATCAGCCAGATCAAAGGGGAATGGGACACCAAACACCCAAACCTTATCCCCTACAAAAAACATGTGTTGACATTGATCCAACATTTTGAGAAGATTACCTTCGAGCATTTATCGTGAGAATAAAATCAGCTAGCAGACGCGCTAGCCACAATGTCATCCATGTTTAAACTTAAATGGGATGATGAGGCTCCCCAGATCACCATTGAACGAATGGATGAACCAGCTCATTGTCACGAGATTAATACTGAAGAAGTAGTGGACCAGCCTTGGTTTCACGAAGTCAAGAGGTATCTCGAGGCTCAAGAATATCAGAAGGAGCTTCAGTCAATGATAAGAAGTTCTTAAGGAGATTCTCTGCTAAGTTTTTCCTTAGTAATGGCATTCTCTACAAACGCAAACATGACTCTGTTTTGCTCCGTTGCATAGACAAGGTTGAGGTGGAAAAGATCATGGCTGATCTACAAGAAGGCACTTTTGGCACCCATTCCAGTGGGCATACGATGGCAAAGAAAATCCTACGGGAAGGTTATTACTGGTCTACCATGGAAGCAGATTGCTATGAACACTCTCAAACCTGCCACAAGTGTCAGATTTATGCTGACAAGGTGCACGTACCTCTGGTTCCTCTGAATGTCTTGACGGCTCCTTGGCCCTTTTCTATGTGGGGCATCAATATGATCGGGGAAATCAAACCAACAGCCTCCAATGGACACCGCTTCATCTTAGTAGCCATTGACTCTTTTACAAAGTGGGTTGAGGCAGCCTCTTTCGCTTCCGTGACCAAGAATCTTATAGCCCGGTTCATTAAACAGAATCTCATATGTTGGTATAGTATCTCGAAAAGGATCATCACAGACAATGGTACGAATCTAAACAATACTATGATCACCGCCCTGTGCGAAAAATTCAAGATTCAGCATCACAATTCTTCCCCTTACCGGCCAAAGATGAATGGTGATGTCGAAGCCGCAAATAAGAATATCAAAAAGATCATACAGAAAATGACAGTCACGTACAAATACTGGCATGAGATGCTACCATTCGCTCTCCATGGGTATCATACCATGGCACGCACATCAACCGGGGAAACACCCTACTCTCTGGTGTACGGCATGAAGGTTGTCTTACCTATTGAGGTCCAGATCCCCTCTCTGAGAATTATGAAGGATGTAGGGATGAACAAAGACGATTGGATCCAGACTCGACTTGATCAACTGAACTTAATTAATGAGAAAAGGCTTACTGCTATCTGTAATGGTCAAATGTATCAAACACGGATGATTAAGGCTTTTAACAAAAAGGTTACACGACAAGTGTATCAAGTTGGGGATCTGGTGGTCAAGCGCATCATATTGCCGCAAGGTGATCCCAGGGGAAAATGGACTCCTACATACGAAGGACCATTTGTGATCAAAAGCATATTCTCTGGTGGAGCAATGATCTTGACCACTATGGATGGTGACGACCTGCCACACCCTGTGAACGCGAACATAGTCAAAAGATATTATGCATAAAGAGACCCGCTAGGTTGACACACCTAGGAAAAACAAGGGCATCCCGGCGAACCAAAAAGGTTCGGGAAAAAATTAGGGATAAAACAAAAATCTGTACACCCGGCAAGTTGAAAACCCGAAAGGGCGACTTGGGCAAAAAAAGGGTATCCCGGTGGACTGAAAACCCGAAAGGGAGGTCCAGGAAAAAGTTAGGGATTTAAAACGTATGATTATGTCCCGTTGGATCATCTTACGGACAACCTACAAACTCAACAGTTCTGATCAATTCAATCAGCTTCGGACAAGGCAACAAATAGACAAGATGCTCAAAGACACGAATGCTATAGCAGAATGGGAACCCCATGGGATTATTGCACGTAGCTATCTTTTCTTTGTATCAAATTTCATTTTTTACGACGGTATTCTCTTACTAGAATTTTTGTCTCATTGTACAAAAATACTTACTTAAAGTCAATACAAAGATATCTCTTTGAAAGTGCAAAACTATCTGTTTTTCTTTACTCTTGTGTTTTGTTTGCAAAAATGTCCAATGATTTACTTTTGAACATATGCGTTTGAACATAACTATCGTTTACAAATGAATAAAATAGAAAGAAAATCACTAATGGCTTTAAGAGATAGGGAAATCTCTCTAAGGTATTTCCATAAAAATTCCCCGCAATGTGCAGTTTAATCCCCAGTGGAACAAACTTCCATCTATCACTCCCCAGTAGAAGTCGTCCAATTTCTCAGGATTCCCCAACAGGATTTTATAAGCAGTACATGTCGTTTCCCTTACAACAGAGTTTATCTCTCTAAGCGGAAATTCATCAACACTTCAACTTCAAAACAGGAAGACTTACACTCCATATCCTCAGTAGCAGTCATAGATTTAATTTTCCCCAATCCAACAACAGTGCAGCAGATTAGCTCACATACCCATACATCACATCCATATATCATAAACATCGATAACACAAATACATATACCACAATCTCATTATACCATGCATTTCATACATCATGACATTTCATACAACTAATGTTTTACCCTTTTCAGGATAAGATTAATCAATGGCTATCATCAACGAATTACAAAGGTCAGAGATTGATACCTAAGACAAACCAGGACAATTATCTACATGACCAACTGAAGTAATCCAGCATGAGTTCTTTAGATTCAACTCTCAGATACAGTACAAATACGCTCCAGACACTGATGCCATCCTGATACTCATTCTGATTCAGCTTTCAGATACAATTCAGATACGCTCCAGACACGGATGCCATCCTGATACTCATTCAGATTCAGCTTTCAGAGACAGTTCAGATATGCTCCAGACACGGATGCCATCCTGATACTCTTTTAGATTCAGCTTTCAGATACAGTTCAGACACGCTCCAGACACGAATGCCATCCTGATACTCATTCAGATTCAGCTTTCGGATATAGTTCAGATACGCTCTAGATACGGATGCCATTCTGATACTCATTCAGATTCAACTTTTGATACAGTTCATATACGCTCCAGACACGGACGTCATTCTGATACTCATTCAGATTCATCTTCTCATATACATTTCAGATACGCTCTAGACATGGATACCATTCTGATACTCATTCAGATTCTCTTTCAGATACAATCCAACAATCATTTTATATGGAATCTACAAGCCCATCTCCGACAGATTCCCATCTTCTTTCCAAATGGCATCTTTAAGCCTATTCCCCCTACCATCGACCATCACATCACCGAGTGCAAATTCTTGGGCACTCTAGTTTCCAATCATCTTCCACCTTCGAGTCACGAATGGCAAAATTCGCCAATCTAACTCTTCAGGTTTAAGAAGATTGAACAGGGGCAACTGTTATACCCCAAAATTTTCCCTCTCATTTATCAAGAATTTACTCACAAGATCTCTTTTGGCTCAAGACTACACTAGGGTTGATCAGTTCAAGACACCTCCTTAAGCACTGATGACCAAAATTAGGGTTTGAGATTGCACGAGGATATTTGAACTTTCAATGCTTCATATGAATTTCATGGACCATTATGGACCCCCAAGGTTACTCATGTCAAGTTTCAAGCCTTGGATCGCACTTTTGCTCAGTCAATTGAGCAGTTGACCTAAAAAATCAACTGTATTGGGGAAAAAAGTCAACTATGGCTAATTTACAGTCAAACATCATAATTTTTTATCCACATCAACATTTTAAACTCATATGTATCATTTGATCAAGTTTGGACCATAATTCCTCAAGAAATTTGATCAAATCTTCATAAGGGCAAAATGGTCAAAATTAGGGTTTTGACTGAGAAAGGGCAATTTCTGATTTTTGACCTAGCAAATGACCAATTGGGGCATGATATCCAGAGTCCAATTGCATAATTTTGACCTAATTACATGGCTCAAAACATTGCAAATCCAATGGATTGATAGATGAATTTTCAGTCAATTGATCAAAAGTCAACTGTATACTGAAAAAGTCAAACTTTGACTTTTTGGACAAAATCAAATGTCAAAGATCAAAATTCATCAAAGAATGTCAAAATATGAAACTTATTCATCAAGAAATCAAAAATTCAAAATTTCGTTTTGAAAAGTTAAAATTTCTAAACTTAGAAATTTTTCTAAGTGTTGGAAATTTCTTATTTTTTCACAACTTTGAGCAAACTTTTCACCATGATGCAAGATGATTCAAGAGAAACTTCCAACATGGAAGTTGTAGATCTCCATGAAATATACAACTTTTCTTTACACAACTCCTTCCAAAAATGATTGGATCTCAAGTTATAATTTTAAGAACACATGGTCATGAAACAAAACACTAAGTGAAATTTTGCCCTAATTTTGTCAGGATTTTGAGCCAACTTCATGACACTTTTTCATATAGTTCCAAGGGGAATTTTAAAAATTAATTCAAATATGGGTTGTAGAGCACATTTCAAGATTTATAAAATGTTCAAGAACTCCTTGAGATCATTTTTGAGTAGGAAGAATCGAAGAGATGAAGGTAAGGTTTTATCACTTGATTTACAAGGAATTTTGTGATGAACAAATTCAAAATTCAAAAATGTGCTGCATAACCTCTACTTTGCAGGCCTCAAAATTTTTAGGCACTCCATAATTAATATTTTGCACAGCTGTTAGAGGTCTCATTTCAAGCATTCAATACAACTTCATGCTTTATATCCATTTTGGGAAGAAAGTGCACATTGCCATTTTGATAAAGTGACTTTTTGTACAAAACTTGTTCTTGAGCCTTGTACTTGTTCTTCTCAGACACTTTCAGCTTAAGCTAAGCATCCCATTAGCTTCTTAGGAACTTGAGTAAGCTAACCCAATCATTGGAATTCACTGAAAGCTTCTCAAACTCCAAACTCGATACCCTCTTGCAAGGTAAGTTTTCTAGGAACTTTTCATACATGAATCATCAATGATTTATTTGTGAATGAAAAATATAGATATCATTGTCCTAAAGCTAACCATGTCCATAGTTTTCATTAATTTTGCTTGAGCTTAGAGAATTTTAAGATTTAAGTTTGAGATTTTTAGGGTTAAGAGTAGGACCATTAAAATTCATGTTTATCTTTGAGCTATAATTATTTTTCTTTGCATTTCTGAAATCGTGAGAAAATTTGCTACAAGTTTCATGTTTACAGTTTTCATTTTTGTTGAGATTTGAATGAGATACAGAGCTTCTGGTTGGGCGTGAGGTTGAAGATGAAGTTGGCCTCAGGAACGTGTTTATCATATATATTTATGGTTTGATTTATATAAATGGATGTATAGCCACCCCAGTGGTAGAAGCGCGCGCCTATAAGCAGAGGGACATGGGTTCGAGCCCCAGTGGTACCCTTTTGGATTTTTCCATATTTTTTTCACACATTCTGACTTTTTTTGGCATGCGTTGAGCCTCCTTTGGGCCTTATGTTTTTTTGTTACCTCTCACCCCCTGTTTCACTTATACAGCCCCTGGCCCATTTTATTTTCTTTTCTTATTTTCATTTTATTTATTTTCTTAATTATTTCTCTAATACTAAAAAAATCATAAAAAATATAAAAATAATAGATTTATATTTTAACATAGTTTATTTATTTTTTCTCACACAAAAATTATTTTATTTAATCATACTTTATTTTATTTTGACTAATTATTTTATAAATTTAATTTAAAAACTAGGTTTTTATTTATTTTCCTTTACACCAATTAAAATATATTATTTTAATATAAAAAAGGCCAAAAATATTTTATAATACTATAAATTATTTTCAAGACAAAAATACCAAAAATACTTTTCTTAAACTTAATTTCTTTTTAATCAATTAATAGATTAGGGTTTTATTTAATTTCTTTTCCTAGTAAATTTAGGTTCACTTTTTGTTATTTTAATTAATTATTTTCTTTTAATTAATTAGGTTAAAACAAATTTTCTTTTCCTAAAAAATTCAAACAAAAATATCTATTTTCTTCACATTAGCATTCTTGTATATTTATCCATTATGTACATTATTTATGTCAATTATTGTATAAATTCAATATGGTTGTAATAGATTAATTAAGTTTATTTTCTTGCAATCTCCATTTATAATTTGTACATCCCCATCCCACAAGTATTGTAATAGCGTAGTAATTTTAAAATTTTGCAATTTATCACTTTTATATACAAATGCTAGTAATTATGGTTTGTATGGAAAGACTAAAATCAATGCTTAGAAAATCCTAATCAAAGACAAAACCAAGCATGAAAAACAATACACTTGCACACAAGCACCCCTAGGGTAAATCTATTTGGTTGCCTTTACAGAATGGTCATATTACGCATGTGAGGTATCTTAGCAAAAATAAGCAAAATATAAGATCATAGTCCCTCGATGACGCTATCTATGTTGCCTTTCACATGATCTTAGTCCCTAAAAAGAATGCTAAGATACCTTGCAACATTGCTAATCATGGTTATACGATGACCCACGTCCGTCCCGTTTACATCCAAAGATAGGGTTACTTACCAAATCAATGGTAAGATAACAATGTCAAAGGAAAAAGGAAATGAACATGAAAGACTTTTGAGTAGGTAGAATGCTCCTAATTACTTGCTCAATTTCAAAACAAAACATCCTTGCTATTTTCAAAAACAAACACCTACACTTTCAAAACGTCTTACAAACTTGAAAATATTTTCAAAAGATCAAACATTTTGTATACATTCTTACGAACGAGAATAATTACAAAGTTTGCCTTAACAATGACCTCTTTACAAAATACTTTTAAAAAATCACACAAAGCACAATTCCAAACTAAAGCGAGTGATCTAGCAAGTAACTAAGAGCTCATGGAAAACCATGGATGAAAAGGATTCTAATACCTTCCCTTTTCATAATCTACCCCCCGAACTCAAGAAATAATCTCAAAGGTCTTTCCTGTGCTTTTTCACCTTTCCTTTTGGATAAAATAAAAGTCGGTGGCGACTCTTGCTAACCGCAACACTTGCGATCAAACGCAAAACCTTCAAGTCAGTTCTCTCACCGTACCACAAGTACCATTGGACTAAAGTTGTTTGGGATACTAGTAATATTCCTATGCATAGATTCATTGGGTGGTTAGCTATGCATGATAGGCTCAAAACAAAAACCACGCTGCATACGATGAAGATTGTGGATAATAAAAAATGCTTGTTCTGTGATGAGTTTGATGAGACTAGGCATCATTTATTTTTCAGTTGCAGGTACAGTACTAGGTGTTGGGAAGCTATCAAAAGTTGATTGAATTGGAAGATTGTTAATATGGATCTTGTTGCAGTTATTAGATAGATTTCCAGAAACAAAGTCAAGAAGTTTAAGCAAAAGGTGTATATTTCTATTGTACTAGCTATGATTTATCACATTTGGAGAGTTAGAAATGAGATTATTTAGAATTAGAAGGTGTAGAACTCGAGCAAGATAGATAAAAAAGATAAAGAAAAATGTACTAAATAGAATAGGCAATATAAAAATAGTGATAGTGAAAAAAAATGGTATAAAAATTGTAACTTTATTTTTATTTGATCGGATCTTGTATAGTTTCTTGATTAATGTAATATATAACTGATTTATCAAAAAAATTAAATGCCGTAATTAAAATTTAGACTTGTACCTATTGAGTCTTAAAATATCTCTTAGGATTTTGACATTTGTGGTTTGTTGTAATTTTTCAGAAAAAGAACTTGTAAATAAAAAAGGAACTTTTAAAATATGAATGGATGAGAAATTTGATTGTTTTCATTTTAATTTATTTTGTCAGATACCTTTCATTTACACTGGTATTATTATTATTATTATTATTGGTACATTTGAGGACAATGACATGATTTTGTCTCCCCCATGTGCCTATTGTTAGTTATGGTCAAGGTGTAAGTAAAAGAACCCTCCAAAGTGAACCCAAAAGTGTCCTATATTATATTCTCTTTACTCTCCACATGTGGTAGCCATCCATTGAAGAGAAAGAAGAAAATCTCATTGTTTTTCTTAGGTACGGTTCTAAGATAATACAATCTAAAAATAATAAACCCTAAACTTGAAATAATAGAAACAATCTATTATAATTACTATGTAGTCGGAGACGTAGACACAGTTGATTGAATTTGAACTTTGTTATGTCATTTTGTTTGCCTTTTTTAGTATCTTCAATTTTAATAGCTGTTCGGTTTAACAGTTGTAATATGCCTGAAGATGTAAGAAGCTCATAAAGTTTATGCCTCACAGTGAAAAACTTTCATTCTTTGATGTTTAAGCAGCAAGAATAAATTCAAAAGGATGATAAACAGGAAAAAGGCACCTGAAAATTTGTTAAAAGAGATTTGTTAGAACTTTACCTGTGGACCCAAGAGAGACTGAGAGCTAGCTTGTATTCAAGCTTCAAAGTGGCAATGTTGTCCAAATATATTCTAGGTTTTATTTGGTATACGCATCACAAATATTTTAAATCGAAAATGTGTCTTGTATTCGATTGTACGTGTTCATTTTCGTTATATATTTAACACTTAAATAAATTATTATCGATATTTATGTGTCAGTGTTGTTGTTTTTTTATAGTTTGAGTATACGATTTTTTCTTGAGTTTTGGAAATCATAGTTTTTTTTTTCTTTTACTTTTAACAACATTAAGAAAGTGCCACTATTAAAACCTAGATTTAGTTTTTTTTTTTTTTTGTTTTGATCAATGTGAGACATGTTACTCTTAAACATGATTAGTCATTGAACTTTTCCGTACTAATTATTTTTAAAATGCAAGTAAACTTAAAGATAAAGTTAATGGTTAATTATGTTAACAAAGCTAAGTGATTCTTATATTCCCCCTAAGAAGTTTGTATTAAATACTAATTATTTATATAGCACTGTTATTTTCAACATTCGTATCACCGAAATTCGATATGACTATTTTGATTATTTTAATTATTATCATTCTCTGTTATCATATCATCACTTGATTAAAAGAAAAAGGGAAGTGATGAGATGCTAATGCTAATTAAATTAGATTTTGATTAATATAATATTTTCCATTTAAGATGAATAAGTGAGGAATGATTAAAGGTAGAACCCATCAATCAGATTCCAATTTGTGCCATAAAATAATTTATTTTTCCTTTTGATAGAGCACTATGAAAAATGGTATTTATAATGGGTCCAGTGGTAACGTACCTTTTCAGTGTGGAAGACTTAGGGCATTGGCTTCTTCAAATTAAGTGTAGATATGTGTTTTATATTATCAACTTGTATATTAATTAATAACTCATGCAATTATTTGAAATAGGGTTTTCCATTTTATCGATATTTTCTCTGATTCGAAAGATTAACTTTAGTGTAAATAAAAAATATTCTATAATTCGTGATCATGATTGATTCAGAAACTTAAAAGTTAATTTATCTGAAAGATTTTACGTTTAATTTTTGTTATTAATTTGAAAAACAAATTAAGTTAATATGTATGTATATACTTGATTTTAAATGTGCTACATAATTTTTAAGATTTTTATTTTTATAATTAATTATTTAAAATAAAATAACAATTTCTAGTTTAAATTTTTTGTGAGAAAGAAAAAGTTATACTATACTTTCCACTTTTTTTCTTCAACTAGGACCCTTTCTTTATCACATATTCTCATTCATGTTTTCACATATTTTTTATTCGTTTTTCTCCATCTCATATTTATTACTACTATATCTTCTAGTAGCTACTTAGGGTATATCTGTCTTTAGCATAAACCACATGAGCCATCAATTTGAACCTTCTTGAACCAAAGTTTTAATAAGAACCATAAATATTATAGTATTTGTGGAATATTATGAATTTCAATGCAGAATGTCCTCCTTTTACATCAAACGACTATAGGTAAAGATTACATTATTAATTTATGATATGATTCATTAGATAATTAAGTGTTTATTATTGGTAGATGTAATTATCTAGAATATATAGAGAGGATTTTGTTTTATTTATTGGAGTATCACATCATAGATTTTTTTTAATTGTAAAATAATTATATTAGCCATCAAAGTGAGGTTAGACTTTTAAATTCAAATTTTTTTATAGAATATCTAGCGAATAAATATTAATCTAAAAAATATAGTGCAATATATTGTATTATGTTGTTTTATAAAGGATAAATAGGTTTATTTTGTCACATGACTATGTATATTCCGTACCTATGATTAAGACTAGTGCTATGTAGTGAGATATATATTTCCCCACATATTTTGATGGGGAACAAGATCAAATTTTAGATAACTATCACAATTTATTTGGCCATATGATTTTATTTGTTTCCATGGCTAGAAAAATCACAATATACAGTAAATTAACTATATTACATGTCTCACATTTCATAGTCCAAGAAGAATATAAGATAATAGCTGGATAAGGAAGATTTAAATTTACTTATATGGTCAATTAGTCATTATCTTTTAGACTAAGTTGTCGACTTCTCTTTGCATGTTAACAGATTTTGTGGTTAATGATAGATTTAAATTACTTTTTTCTAATGCACCTAGCCTAGTTGTTGCATTTCCAAACTTGTCATTACGATCTTAAATGGTGTTACTTCAAGATAATAGTGTTAAATACACAAATAAAAATATCGACATTTTCAAAAATCTATGAATTTTTGCTAGATTTTTAAAAAAATCTGGTGTAAAATCATATTTTTTATAGTATTTGAGCTATCAGATTTTTCAAATATATTTTCGAATTTTTTAAAAAATTACGAGATTTTATCGATTTTTTCAAAAAACTTATGAATATTTTTTCTGATTTTTCAAACAATTTATGAGTTTTTACCGGATTTTTCAAATATACCAACAGATTTTTCAAACAATCTATAAGTTTTTACTGAATTTTTCAAATATACTACTTATTTTTTAAAAAATCTATTTTTTTAAAAATCTATGAATTTTATCAAATTTTTTGAAAAATCTTATAGTGTTAATTTCTTTTTTTTTGCCAGTCCAAAATAAGCTATTAAATTTTAAAAAAAATTTTAAAAAATTACAAAACATTACTGAATTTATCAAATTCAATAATATTACATTCGTTTTATATAGGTCAATCTGATATGAACTATCAAATTTTTAAAGAAAACCGATAAATATTTTCACCTACTGATTTTTTTTTTTAAAATTGATAAAAATACTTATTAAATTTTTAGAATTCATTATCGGAATTTTTATTCATACTAGATTTTTCAATTGCGCTCTTTTTTAGTTAAATTTTTACAAAAACATTTTGGATATTATGAAAAATTGAGGGAGTGTCAAATTTAAATGTGATGGTAGCAGGTAAAATCTCAATATATTTACATAAATTTTGATTGTTCAATTCATAATAAATAATTATGTGAGTGAAGTCGATGGTCAAATTGTATATTAAGTTGCAAATGCAATGGAATATGATCGTGAATGAAATAATATTGTGAATTTGAGAAAATCTAAGAACACTTATATTTTTAGAAGCAATTGAATAAAAAGTTAATACAAGGGGTACTCCTACCACGTATAAAGGTTAAGACAAATTGAGAGAGAGATCAAAGGAGTCTTAGACCGGTCAAAAAAATTGGTACAATTCTAGATTTCAACCCTATGTCTAAGCAACTAGCATGATATTGTTATAACCTTTCATATATTTATTAGAAAAATTATTTTTTATGATAATAATTTCACTTCACATATAAAAAAGTAATGTATAACTTTTTGGGTGCGTCATATTTTTTTTATAAAAATTATATAATTTAATCTATCGGTTTTTGTGTTGAAAATCATAGAATAAACTAATTTAATGTGCATGTTCTGAATTCCAACAATTTTAGATTATGTTTTTATTTTATTAAAAGTGTCGTCTTCTTGAATATTTTTTTTAATCTAAACATAAATTATTTTTTACCTCAATTTTGTTTTCCTACCGAGGTGAATTTGTTTGTTATATATAACTTAGCTTGTACCATTCACTTTCACATGTCTAAAACAACACAAATAAAATCCTAACGAAGAGTCCTAAACAAGAGATCAAACAAGAGACTCCTAAACAACGAGAGCTATAAAAATATATCATATTTAATTTGAAGATGATTTGTGTTTAGGACTCTTATTTATTCTTCAGAGATCCAAAATATTTTCCTTCACTTCTTCTTCAGAGATCTGGTACGTCAAACATCATTATTCATGTTGTTTTTGTTGTTTAAACAAATTTATGTTATAGGTTTATTGATGTTGTTGTTGAGATCCGTTGTTGAGACCTTAAATCCTAGAGGTTTAATCTTAATGTTGTTATTGTTTAAATAGATTTATGTTATACGTTTATTGATGATGTTGTTGTAGTTTTTGTAACACCCCAAATCCTAGATTAGTTATTATTTAATTAATTTAGCGTGAATATATGAGTCATTGTGAAGTGTTTGATATGTATGATATTTTGGTGCTTTGTGTGAGTCTTTGTGATGATTTATGATGTGTACTCGTGATGCATTTACGATGCAATAACGATGACTTGATGAGTATGATGTTTATAATGATGATTTGTGTGGTATTTGATGGGATAGAGGTGAACGATGAGATAATAAGAGGTGTTTAGGATTTAAATAAATATTTCGGAATTATTTAGATGTTAATAGTAATTATTTAGAATTATCTGGATTTAAATAAATAGTATGGTGGTGTAGAGAAAATAAGGACAAGATGGTCATTAGTGAAGGATAAGTGAGGACATGATGGAAAGTTCATTATTAGGGGTATAAGAGGGCTAGTTTGGTATAAGGAAAGGTTGGGGGAGTTTATACGATCATTCTGTGCAATCGTAGAATTGGAAGAACGTTGTGGGAAAAGAGACCTAGGGCACAAAGAAGCAAGAAGAAACATAGAAATCTCGGTAGAGCACAAATAAGATTTGATTGCTAGCAATAATCTCAAGGTAATGAGTGTTTATCTTGATTATTATAATCAATTTAAAATTTAGATATATGTACATTGTGATGGCTTTTGGTTGTGATGAATATGTGATGATAAGATGAATTAGATGATGTTTTATGGTCTTGGATTGTAAACAAATTGTACCCATAATGTAGAACACATTAGATTGTTGTTATTTGGTGAAAACCATGTGATTAGATGATATTTTAGGACCTATAATGTATAAAAATCGCAAGATTGGGACGAGTTTTATGTAGGAAATAGCAACAGAAAAACCCTATTCACGTTGTGTCGTCGAGCAATGGAGAAGCGTCGTCGGGCGATGGTGTTGTCGCATGGGCGTCGCTAGGCGAAAATGGGAGCGACGAATGGCTGAAAAAAGTGACGTTACTGGAGTGCATCGCTCCAAGTGTCGTCGAACAAAGCAACTGGCGATTGAAGTGTCACCAGGCGATGGATGTATGTCATCGGGTGATGGTGTCCAGATTGAATTGACTATGTTGGATTTTCTTAAAATAGTCGTAACTCGAGTTTTAGGACTCGGATTTAGGTGTCATTCAAAGTATTGGATAACTAATGCGATGAACTTTAGTTAGATGGAATAAAATGAGATAAAAGAGGTATTTCTCCAATATCTAAACTAGGATGGAGTTAGGTTCCCCGTGTTAGATTATAACGATGATTTGTTTATTTAAGATGATATGATGATGATGTTTGTTTATTTAAGATGATATGATGATGACGATTGTTTTGTTTAAGATGATATGATGATATTATGTTGATGATTGTTTACTTGAGATGATATGATGATATTATGATGAAATCATGAATGATGATGCGTTTTGACTAGTTGTGATCGTTTTTATTATGTTGTTGTGCATCATGCATTAATGGCATAGTTTAGAACTTCGTCCAATGATGTTATTAGGACTAAGGTCCATTGAAGATGATAGGATAATTTTCTAGTGAAGGAATCAATCTCATAGTGTGGATTGAGTGTAAAATTGTGAAGAGCTATGGTTCCAAGCGGGAATCGATCATATTGGTGGGGATCTTTGGAGATAACGATGATTGAGTCGTTAGTGAAGTTTTGGTACTACATGCATGAGTCTATAATGGTGCATTACATTTTATGTGACATTGCATAATAATGTGATTAAATGGTATTTGTTGATAAATGGTATTTTGATAATATGTTGTTGTGAATTGATGATGTTTATGAAGGTGTGAGTATAACATGAAGTTCTTATGATTTTTGATGCCTTGCCTATGTACATGTCTACTATATTTATCTTTTATATCTTTTATAATGATTATGATTTACTCACCCTTTCTGCTTGAATGTTGTCTCCACGTGGGTAACCTGCAGGTGATCGAGATTAGTCTGTAGAAGCATTAGAGGATAGCTTCAGAGTGCATTTATTTGCTTTTGTTGAATAAAGGGAGTCTTGCTCTGAAATGTAACATTGGGGTTGGGATCGATTGTTTGCGAACTTTGCGTATTTTGCTATTTTGAGATTTTGTATTTCTATCATGACTTTTACCATGTTTTAGACTATGATGTTATAAACATGAAGTGTGATGATTTTAATGATATTTGAACTACCTTGCGTGGTATTTGAGATTATTTTATGTAGAAGATATGACTCATCAATTCCGCTGTGAAGTTTGAAGTGAATTATTTGTGGTTACCAGAGATTATAATCAATGGTTTTGTTGCAACTCGTGTTACGGAGCAGGATTTAATTGTTATTTGATGTTCTTTGAAGATGTGATGCCCTTCTATGGTCTTGATTTCATTTTATTTTTCGAGAAATTATATGTGAAATGTATGTGGGTTAGAAGGGTGTTACATTAGTGGTATTAGAGAAGGCCAGTCGGTCCGACCAGATTATTGAGTCTGTAGTGTGTGACAATGGAATACTGTCGAGATAGTTTATAACCATTGTGACTGTTATTGGTGTAAAATAGAGAAATGGCTGGAAAAAACGATGTTGCACTTGTTGCTGCTTTGCAGGCTGTTGCTCAGGCTATCCAACATCAACCTAATGATGAATCCTGTGTTTTGGAGACGTTTCAGAGGAATCATCTGCCTGTTTTCAAGGGGAGGTTTGATCCTGATGGAACACAAGTTTGGTTTAAGAAGATTTAAAGAATCTTTCGAGTCATGGATTTCTCAGAGGCGGAGTAGGTGTGGTTTGGTATGCATCAACTAGCAAAAGAAGTTGACGACTGGTGGGTTATGTTGTACCCCAAAATTTACCCTCTCATTTCTCAAAGGATCATCCTGGACTCTCAGGTTTGCTTCTATCAAGTTCCAAGTCTTGAATTACAACTTTTTAAGAAAATCATCCACAAGGGCAAAATGGTCAAAAGCATACTGAAAAGTCAAACTTTGAATTTTAGATCAAATCAAGTTTCAACAATTATATTTCACCAAGACATGAAATTGGTTCATCAAAAAATCAGAAGTCAGAAATTACTTTGAAAAAAATCAAATTTCTAAACATTTAGAAAATTTTCTAAGTGTTAAGAGAATATGATACTTCAGAACTTCTGAGCCATCCTCCACGCAAGTGCAGTCAGAAGTTGCAAACATGGTTCAGAACATAGTTCTTCAATCAGTACATGCATATGCTTCGATCAGAGCATCACCCTTCAAGTTTCATTCTGGTCTTCTTCGATCAGAACATCACAAAACCCCAAAACCTTGTTTGAATAGCCTGCTGCACTGCTATGGCACAGTCCTGCAACCAGCTGCCACAACACTCCAAATTGCTGTTGATCTAGTCCATGCCTGCATTTTTCTCAAACCCTATATTTGCACCAAATTAGCATACTAAAACTATGATTAAAAAGAAATGAAACATTATACCAAAAAGGTTTAAATCCCATTTATCCCCCCCCCCCCTCCCCCCCCCCCCCCCCCCCAAAAAAAAAAAAACTACAACAAACCAATCTATAAATAATTTGCTCTATCACACGTTCAAGGGGCTGGCTTTTGGAGAGAGAAAGTTGTCAAAAGATAGAAAAGAAAACTGTGAAACCTTCATAAAAATCCAGAATTCCCAAACAGAAAACCAACCTCTTGTTCTTCCCTTTGAGTCAAAGAACTTGGCATGTTCTCTTCTGTTGCTCTTGCTGATTCCAGAACATCTGAAGGCAGCAGTTCAAGTTCCAAGCCCACGCTCTAGGTTCAAGGTAAGTCTTTCTAACTTTGCATCTTTTCATTTAGAACATCATTAAAATATGTAAATATCACAGTATTAATGTTGTCCATATCATTTCATAAGTAGGAAAACTGTGGATCAGAACTTCTTGATTAGGGCTAGGCTCAAATTAGGGATTTGAACTTCTATAAATTGTTGTGCTTTTATCTTTATGACCTGCTATTTGTTAAATACTGAATAAATTGCTGATGTGCTGATTAATCTGAAGAAGGAGTTGAAATGTGGCACAGAACCCCTGTTTTTTCACTCACTGTTTTAGCATAGCATGAAACTTTTTAGTTCTCCCTACACGTTAAACACACATAACTTCTAGGCTTTCTTACTGTTTTAACACACAGAACTTCTGATGCTCACTCACTGTTTTAGCACAACACAGAAATTCCGATCTCTCCCTACACGTTAAACACACAGAACTTATAGGCTTTCTTACTGTTAAGCACACTGAACTTCTGATGCTTCCGCTCGCTGTTTTAACACTCATAATTTCTGATTTTTCACACGCTGACAACACACTAAATTTCTGATGTTCACTCACTATTTTGGCACAATACAGAACTTCTGACTTTTGACTCACTGTCTGAATACCACCCAAAACCTCTGTTTCCTTTCCCTCTGACGTTTCTGGCCGGGCCTTAGAGTGTATTAATTCAGAACTTCTGATTCAACTGACATTCCTTTCTGAGTCACAACGCGCCTGGCTTCAGAACTTCTGATCCTTGTTGTTTTTCTTGCAGCAGCATGCTGTTTCTATCTTTCATTTATTTTCCTTTTATCATTTTCAATATTAATACTCTTTTTATCAATATAAAAAAGATATGAAAATATTTTCTTTTTACTAACTAATTTATTTCATCTTTTTAAATCCATTAAGACAAAAAAAAACCATTTTCTAAACAAAGTCCTTTTTCTTTCTTACATTGTACATTTCAATATGGTTGTAATAGTTAAATAGGATTTAAATTCTTGCAACCCCCTATTTGTGAAATATGTACCCCCCCATCCCTATAATATTGTAATAGCGTATGACTTTTATATTTCCGCAATTTAACGCTTTTCCAAATATAAAATGCTAGTAATTAGGATGTGTATGGAAAGATATGAAATCAACAAATAGATAATCCTAAACAACACTAAAATACATGCAATCAAACACACTTGCACACTAGCACCCTTAGGGTAATCCCACCTTGTTGCCTATCGGAAAAATAGTCATGTCCCTCGAACATGGGCGTTTTAGCAAAAGACCCTCGATAAAAGATCGTAGTCCCTCGATGACCCTCAATGTTGCCTTCGGTAAACGATCTAGTCCCTAAAACGACATTGCTAAAGTGTCCCATAGGTTGCCTTCTATGACTATATAAACGTCCCACACTCGTCCCTTCACATCCAACGATGAGGCTTCTTACCAAATCAATGGTAAGATAGCAACATCTAAAGGAGGAGGAAAAGAACATCTAAGACCTTTTTAGTAGGTAGATTCACTCCTAGTTGCTCGCTTGCTCACAACAAAAACATTTTACACACCAACGATCTCATTTTGAAACATTTTCAAAAGACAACACTCTGTACCCATTCTTATAGAGACGAGAACCATTACAAGACGTTTTTTTCAAAATACTTTCAAAAACTCACAACACAAAAGCATAAATTTCGAACAAAGCAAGTGATCTAGCGAGTAAACTAAGAGCCTATGTAAAACCATGGATAAAAGGGGTGCTAACACCTTTCCCTTTCATAATCTACCCCCCGAACTCAAGAAAACATCTCTAAAGGTCTTTCCTGTTCTTTTCAGCCTTTTCTTGTTGGATAAAAGAAAAGTCAATGGCGACTCTTGCTATCCGCAACATTTGCGATCAAACGCAAAACAAAAGTCAGTTCTCCCACCGTATCACAGAACTGGCGACTCTGCTGGGGACTATTCTAAAAAAGTGGGGTTACCTTAGGGTTATATCATATCTACTTGCTTTTATTGTTTGACTTGTATGCTTTACATTTCGGGTCCCTGTTTGGGTTACTGTTAAAAATCCTACACCCAGATTTGGGGACACCTTTTAGGTAAGTAGCAATAAACTATGAGGGAACTGTGCGGGGTATATCGACAAGGTTGAAGCAGTAGCTACGTTGATATGGCTCTTTGGTTGGTATTGGTAACCCTTGAGTCAATCAAGGAGAGTACGGGGCCGCCACATGGTGTCATAAAGCATCAACTGACCTTAGAACCTTTAAATTGCACAACTCGGCCAGTAGGACGTAACAAGATGGCCAGCTTTGGTGTATTCCCAAGGTCGACAGATACTCGATACTACACTCATTGAGATTTTACTCTTGAGTTTTGTTTGGTTGCGAGTCAATCGCCTATTGAATGAAGCTTGGGGGAAAGATCAGTGATATTGAGATCCCTTAGAACCTGGTTACTATTTATAGGACAGGTTGAACCAATCCAACTTTAAGAGGGTATGACCTTAAAACTCATGCAGGCCTTAAACCCAAGGACTTGGTGTGACTTGTTTGTTGCTTGCTATACATGTGATTTTTTATATCATAATCATGACGTTATAAGCATGGCATGTCATACTAACCATTTCAAGGATTCTCTAGGGCTCATCTTTGCTTTGTTTTGTAGGACATGGCACCCGCCCGCATGAACATTATCCAGATTAACCATGTGAAAGTGCCTCTCCAACTAAAGGATTTGGAATTAAGGATCCCTGAAAGCTCTCCCTTCACTGAAAAGCATGGTCGGTTGCTCAACTTGGTCACTTCAAAACCTGATGAAGAATTGTTAAAAGTGCTATTTCAGTTCTTTGACACTTTGCACCACTGCTTCACCTTCCCGGATTACCAGCTAGTGCCTACTATGGAGGAATTTTATTGGTTGTTGGGGGTACCTATTCTTGATCAGTCACCTTTCAACGATACGAAAGAACGACCAAAGCCCGAAGAGATTGCTCGAGCTCTGTCCTTACAACGATCCAATGTCGTGACAAATTGGGAAACTAGAGGAAATGTCCAAGGAATCCTGGTTAAATTTCTATTCGAGAAGGCTTACTATATTTGGGATACCCTGGATTTACAATCTTTTGAAGAGGTATTGGCACTCCTCATCTACGGGATAATGCTTTTCCCTAATGCGGACCAACTCGTAGATGTGAATACGATTAAGGTTTTTCTGTCTCATAATCTGGTGCCTACGTTACTGGGGGATGTTCTGCACTCTCTGTATGCTCGCACTCTAAGGAGAAGGGGGAACCTCTTGTGTTGCACTCCTCTATTGGCTAGGTGGTTTATTTCGCACCTACCCAAATCTATTTTGAAGAATGAGTAGGGTATGAAATGGTCTCATAGGTTGATGTCCCTTACACATTCAGACATTCATTAGTGTTCACGGTCCTCGGAAGATGTTACCATCATGGATCGTTGTGGTGAATTCCATAATGTCCCTCTCTTAGGAATTAGGGGAGGAATCACTTATAACCCTTGTTTGGCACTGCGGAAGTTTGGTTATGCAAGGAGGGATGGCCCTCATGATACGCTTATCCAAGGAATCACTTTCAACTATGATAATGATACTCAGGGTTACCGCAAAAGGTTCATAAAAGCTTGGGGCATGGTACATAAAATTGATAGTAAGACACTGGGGCACAAGAATTCCATCCCTCTTGAGCCCTATCTCTAATGGGTACGAGCCCGTGCTCAAAATCTTATGATGCCTTACCCTGCTATCCTACCAATAATTATGGAACCAGTTGCTGAAGGAGATATTGCTTCCCTTGTTCATCATCCTGACATGTCAACTGATCATGAGGAGTTACATAAGTCCTGGGTTCAACTTAAAGAGGAGCGTGACATGTTTGAAGCTCAGTTATATGCCAGCGAGAAGAAGGTCCCGGAGCTCACTAGGCTAATTCATGAAGAAAGGAACATAAACGCCTACATTGCACCAAAGAGGATGCGCTCCTGGGAGACCTAGTTTATTTTTACTTTGAGTTTTGTTTTGTTTAAATTGTAAGCCTAAAAGGCACTCTTTGTAACAATTCAAACTCATTAAATACAATTAACGTATGTTTCTTTTTTGGTTAAGCAAATTTGAGCTTTTAAGAATCCTTGAAGTCATTGCATACGTATATCATCCATAGCACTGCATAAGCATGTACCATTACGGGTTTCTCATCTCCTTCGCTGTTTATTTTAGCAAAAATGTCTTATGAACAAAGCATCCAAGATCTTCAGACATAAAATTCCCAATTTCAACAGATGTTCATAACTCTGGCAAAAGGGCAGGAGGATCTGAAGGCCCTCATCCTGACAGAGAAGAAGAAGAAGAAGAAACCCGCTGGTATCCTTAACATGGGAAGAAGATTCGGGGGGACACTAAAGCAATCAGTTGATCTGACCTCCTAGTCCAAAGAAGGGGAGAATCAAGAGAGGCATACAAGGGAATAGGACCACAGTCCTGAAGTTTCTAAAAATGATACCGACTATAATGATGAGCAATATCCTCCCATTGAGGATAAATACAAGTAGTTAGAGGATCGGATGAGCACCATGGAAGTCCAGAGAATACCTGGGTTGGACTTCGAAGAACTAGGATTGGTGTCGGGAGTGGTCATCCCGTAGAAATTTAAGGCTCCAGTTTACGCAAATTATGATGGGGTGTCTTGCCCAAAGCTTCATCTTCGTTCCTATGTAAGGAAGATCCAGCCTCACACTGGTGATAGAAACTTGTGGGTTCACTTATTTCAAGACTACCTGTCAGGGACTCATCTCGAATGGTTCTACCAATTGGAGGGAAAAAATGTGCGAAAATGGGAAGATTTGGCTGCTGCTTTTTACAAGCAGTATCAATACAATGCCGATCTGGCCCCTACTTGTACTCAACTCCAGATTATGTCCATGGGTGCAGGTGAAGGCTTTAAGGACTATGCACATAAGTGGAGAGACTTGGATGAGAGAGTTCAACCCCTTTTATCTGATAGGGAGTTGGTTGACATGTTTCTTGGGACGTTGTCTGGTCCATTCTTCAACCATTTGATCGGCAGCTCGTCAGCTGGTTTCACTGAGCTGATATTAACTGGAGAAAGGGTAGAAGCTGGGATCCGGAGTGGTAAAATACATAAAGACACCTATTCGAGTTCAGTAAAGAGGCCCTTCACCGGTAAGAAGGAGGCCAATGCTGTTTATAGTCTGAGAGGTCATAGCAAAACGGAATACCGTCCAACGATAAGTGTTGTAATGATACATATGCCCGCTGCTGCCCACAATGCAACAATCAGTAAAAGGGTGGAAAGACCACAAAGGCAGTTCACCGGGATTAACATGAAATTGAAAAAGGTTCTACCCCATCTGCTGAGATCCAATTTGGCAACCTTGAAGGAGGCTCACAAGAATCCTAATACCACGTCTCCTCGATACCATCTGAATGCTCAGTGTGCCTATCATTCTGAGAGTCCTGGTCACGATACAAATGACTGTTGGGCTCTAAGAAACAAAGTACAAGATCTGATTGAAGCCAAGGAGATTGAGTTCGACGCTCTGGAGAATCCCAATGTCATGACTGCTCCCATGCCTAAGCACAACCGTGGAGTTAACGCCGTTGATACCGATCTGTTTGTGACCTCAGTTGATGAAGTTTCTACTCCCCTGTTGTACCCCAAAATTTGTCCTCCCATATTCTTCAAAGATTTTCCAAGTCAAGCTTCAAAATCTCCCCAAGGGTTGCATAGTCAAGGGTCTCCTAAACAGTCAAGATTAGGGTTTTTGTTCTGATCAAGAAAATGAAGTTTCCAAGTGTCTAATCAAGTCTCACATTCCTACAAATATGGTCAAGCACCCTCATATCAAGTTTCAAGACTTTCAGCACAAAACTGCACAGTCAAAACCCTAATTGCACTACAGTCAACTGTAGGGGCAAAATGGTCATTTGACAGTCAAAAGTTCAAATTTTTGGTCAACATCTCATTTTGAAGACACAAACATCATTTGATCAATGCTTGATCATGATTCTCAAAGCTTGGCTCAAAAATCATCAAGATGCAAAAGTTTCCTTATTTGGACAGCTGAAAAAGTCAACTGTAAATTGACCAGGGCATAACTTTCACATGGATTATCATAAAAATTCCATCCAAAGCTCATTTTGAAGAGAAAGACATTTCCTACAACTCATCTTCATACTTCAAGTCCAAAAAATGCTCTCACAAAAAGTTATCAATTTCAACATTATAGGTCATTTTCAAAAGTCAACAAAAAGGGACTTTAAGTCAAAGGCCATAACTCGAGATTGGTAAATCAAAATGACATGGGACCAAAGACATTGGTTATAGGACTCAAAGACCTTTCCAAAATGTCCAAGAACATGATAAAAGCTTAAAAGTTGAGCAAGTTATGCCTTGTGGAAGTTGGGAAATTTTTGGATATTTTGAAAAGTCAACATTGATTCAAATGACCTAAAATTGCTAATGGGCCCATTTTTCTTCCATAATTCATCATCCATGGCATGTGCACGACCACTTGGCCCAAAGGGAAGTATTTCTTCATTTTTTATTTATTTATTTGAATTTTTATTTATAATAATTCATTTAAATCAAATTAAATACATGAAAAATATTTAACCTAGGTTTTACAATCTTTTTGTGCACAAAATCTACTCAATAATTCGTGTGAAATTAAATAGGGAAAGATTTGGAGAGAATTGATCTTAATTTGTACAAAAACACATGGAAAATATTTGAAAAAAGATCTTGAAAATCAAATCTCCAAAAGCCATGAATACAAGAGATTTTGATCAAGTTTGTTGACCTAATTGGTTCATTATATAAGCCTGATCATAAACCTAATGCTATTGACCACGCAGCTGCTCAGAAAACCCTTGCACAAACTCATACTTTTTCTCAAAAAACTCAATTCTGAAAACTCACTTGCAGGGTGATACAAGCTTCAAAACCTATTCCATTAGCTTCCTCAAGGTTCACTGAACGATTCCCAATCAAAAACATCCATCAAAACTCAAAGAATCGTTGTACATAAGCTAACTTTTCTTGCTTTTTTTTCATAATCGTGCATCCCAATTCACGCGCATTTAGCCTTTTTTAATGTTTGATTCATGTTCCTTGTGTGATTCTAAAGCTAACCATGTGATTTGATTGAATTATTATGCATTGTATACGATTTCGCCATTGTCAATTTTTAGGGTTTACAGGATTCCAAATTAGGGATTTTAAAACAAGGAAAAATTGGAGCATATGAATTAGACCATTCACTTCAGCATGCTCAGACGATCTTATACCCACCCTCGCGCTCAATTTATGAGTGTCCTAGAGCTAGTCGCTATTTTTCCATAGATGGCCTAAGAGGACGCTCAGGAAACCGTGGCCTTTGTCCTTTGTATTTCAGAAAAATAAAATACAACGAAGAAGATGAACTCGTGGCAAGAGATGGTTGGCCTGTTTGAAAGTTCGCGCGCAGAGGCCCCACTAACGCTTGTTTTATTTATTATATTTGTTGTTTATTATATATTAACATGTGTAAATTGGTTCAGCTGGCAAGCGTTGTTGTTGGTAAAGTACATGACCTGGGTTCGAGCCCCAGGTCTTCACTATCTCAATATTATTTTTCAGTTGATAATCACATGCAGATCCCACGCTGGATACCATCATACACCTTCCAAATCCAGCGTCCACGCGTCCAAGGGAATCAAATCAAAGGCTAAGATCTCAGGAGTATGATGAACCCTGGTCAACGCTCCTGCACGTGAATGGAAAAGTCTCCAAGGCCAAGAATCTGAATGGGCCAGATTGCTAAAGGCCTAACCTCCTATTTGGGTCTGAACCCCCTTGGTTTGCAATTCTCTATACTTTCTTTATTTTTCTTTTATTTTTCTATTTTCTTTTTTAATTATTGTTTTCAATTAATTAATTATTTTCACAAAAAATATAAAAAACACATAAAAGTCAGAAAAGAGCAAAATACAATAAATATTTTATTTTAAGTATTTTTGTAAATAAATTTGCGTGTAAATTAATTGGTTTTAAATTAGGGTTTAATTTAATATTTTCATAATAAATTTTAAAAATATAGAATTAGGGTTTAATTAATATTTTTTCATCCTTTTTATTTTTCTTTCATGATAATCAAATATTTAGTATTATTTATTTTATTTATTTTTATAATTAAATTTGTATGTAAAAATTAGGGTTAATTTAGGTTAAAACTCAATGTTTTCTTAATAAATTAAAAGCCATTAGAATTAGGGTTAGTATTTATTTTAATTAATTCCTCTTTTCATATTAAATCCTAAAAATCATAAAATACCAAAAAAAACAAGTTCTTTCTTTCTTTTAATTTTAATTAATTCCATATAATTTAATTTTGCAAAAGGGTCCAACGCCCTCGTTCTTAATTTCTTATCAATTCGCATACTTATTTCTTTTCCGTTTAAATATTTATGTATCTCTCCCAAGGCCATGTAATTTATTCTTCGCACTTTTCTTTATTTTCTTTATTTATTTTCTGTCAAATCGGGTCCTGGATTTTATTTTGGCGATGTGGACCCGCGCCATTTGTAATAGCTTAGAATTTACTTTCCCGCAATATTTTAACTGTTAACAAATAGCATGAAAGAATGTATGGATAAAAATAAAAACAAGCGTTAGAACACCAATAACATGACAAGATAAATATCTGAAAACGACACACGAATCGCACACACCACCCCTAGGGTACGCCTCACTGTTGCCTTGCCTCGAAAGGTGATCGTCGAGTAGAGGACGTCTTAGTAAGTCCTCATGATCCGGGAACCTGGCATGAGGGTAGCTTCTAAGGTGTCTTCCCATTGCTCTGGTGATCACCATGTCCCGAACCTCGAATTGACCCGAACACCTCCAACGGTGGTGCTACCTACCTCTCAATGGTGGGATGGCACTACTTTAAGGACACTTACACAGACGAATTCCTTAGGGTAGGTAGGTTCTCATAGATACTTGCTCTAATTTCAAAAACAAATCAAAAAATACTTTTCACACCGACACCTTTTCAAAAAGCTTTCGAAAGCAATTTTTCAAACACTCTTGAGGATCGATACAAGAGTCGAACTGGAATTTTCAAAGAAACTTTTTTAAAACCCACAGTTGAAAAGCAAACAAACCATTTTTGAAAACACAAATGAGCAAGTATCTAAGAGCCCATGGATAACCATGGATAGAAAGGTTGCTAACACCTTCCCTTTCAATAACCTACCTCCCGAACCGAGAGCAATCTCTTTAAGGAATTTTTCTGTGCTTTTGTCCTTTCCATTTGGAGAAAATAAAAGACGGTGGCGACTCTTGCTTCCGCGACATTTCGCGAACCAGCGTTAAATAGTCAGTTCCAGATCCACCGATCACAGAACTGGCGACTCTGCTGGGGATAGAACTTAAAGTGAGGTGTACCTTAGGGCTAGTTCATAACTGTGTTTTCAATTGTTTTCCTTGTGTGCTTTAAAATTGTGGGTTGCTTGGGAGTTCTATAGATCCTAACCCGGATCTGGGGGATACCTTCTTAGAAAGTAGCAACAAGGCTGTGAGGGAACTGTGCGGGGTATACCGACATGGTTGAAACAGTCTGCTACGTTGATGTGGAACTTTGGTGTGTATCGGTAACCCTTGAGTTCAGTCAAGGAGAGTACGGGGCCTCCGCGTGGTGTCGTGAAGCATCAACAGACCTTACGAACCTTAATTGAACTATCTTGGCCTCTTTAGGGTAGTGAGATAACTGACTTTGGTGCAGTCCGAGGTTGGTTGATACTCGATACTACACCCAATTGAGAGTTGCTTTCCTGGAATATTTCGGTCGCCAGTTCAGTGGCTAAATCGAAACGATGAACAATGAAAGCAATCCCGTGATATTGGGACCCTTAGAACCCGGTTACTTCTAATAGGATAGGATGAACCCACCAACTTCAAGAGGGTAATACCCAGACCTCATGCCGGCCTAAACTCTAAGGGCTCTTTTGTGTGACTTGTGTGCCTTCGTACTTGACTATTTGCATGCTTGTTGTCTGACACTTGAGCTTCTTGCAGGTTTCGTTCATAGTCCTTAACTAGGACTTATAACAAGGTTTACCGAGTTTCTTGCAGGGTTTGTTTTAGTCCTTAATTAGGACTCATGACAGGTTTTACTTGAGTTTCTTGCAGGTTTTGGTTTGCAGTCCTTAATTGGGACTCATAACAGGGTTACTTACATTACCCCATGCATCATGACATCATACCATTGCATACATCCTAACCCATTTCAAGGATCTCAAGGGTTTGTGATGCAGGTCATGATGAATCAAACATCTAGCAAGGGGCAAAGAGGATTTATTTTCCCCTAGCCAAAGTTGTCAGAGGCTATGACCCACTTGATATGGTGAGCTTTGACTCTTGAAGAAGGTTCCCCTAACCAAGGTTGTCTGGAAACCAGAACTAGACATGATGACTAAAGTCAGGGGCTATGACCCACTGGATATGGTGACTAAAGTCAGACACTTCAATCAAACTACCGGACCCGAGTTCTAACAAATTTTCTTGTTTACCCCGCGGGATCCTTGGAAACATTGCATATGCATACATACACATCATTGCATAACAGGTATCCTTGTTGCAGGTCACTTACCCTTCTCGCTGTTTATTTCAGCCATGGCCTCCCAACCAGATAACCAGGATCTTCAGGCTCAAGAGATTCAGTTCAGAGAGATCTTCCTAAGCCTATCCAAGGGGCAAGAAGAGTTGAGGACACTCCTTATGGGGAATTTGGCCAAGCAAAGTCCTGAAGATGACAAGGACGAACGGCTGAAACGGTTGCAAGCTGAGGTAGATACGATGAAAACCCAGATGCTGGGACAAAGGGCTCTCATCCAAGGTTTAGCTCGGGAGCAAGGAGAGCTGAGGGCCATGATCAGTCAGCTTCATCACGACATGAAGCAACCAGCCCAAGTCAGGGACCATGTCATTGAACAGCTTCCAAGAGGACAAAGGTCTGGTCCAATGAATAGACCTCTCCAAGCTGCTATCACTTCACAGGTCTAACAACGGCCTCGCCGAGAACAACGGGCTGATCAGAGCAAGCCCGACAAACCCAAGAGGCAGTTCACCAAACTCAACGTGTCACCGTCTCAAGCTTTACAACAATTGTTGAGGTTGAATCTGGTGACGTTAAGGGACCCTCCTAAGCATCTCAACACAACCTCCCTAAAGTACAATCCCGAGGAAAGATATGCATACCACTCTGACAGTCCAGGACATGACACCGACGACTGCTGGGCTTTGAAGAATAAGATTCAAGATCTGATTAATGAAAGAGTTGTGGATTTCACCCAGATGGGCCAGGCTGAATGCTCCTGCCATCCCTACAAGATGCATCAGTCGAAGTAATAAGCCCTGAGACTGGAAGACTTGGGTTTATTAGAATTTTCAAGTTGTAACTTTCTTTTAACTGTTCAAACATTTATTCATTGTTAAACATTGTTATTTCATTAATGCACTACACATGTCTGTTTTGAAATAATTATCTCGTATTCACTATGTGCAAATTATTTTCATATTTTTTTCTGATGTCAACTCTCGATTAATAATTCTAAGCCTCTTGAGGGAGGATGACGAAAACGATACCACAATCTACAGTGTGCTTTTAAACAGACCCCGCTGATGAGGTACAGGCATTGTTTCAATCCCTAAACACTGGAGTTATAAGGATGATAATCCCTCGTCAACCCATCTGAGCCAAAGAAGTAGGAGTTTTTATTTTCGAAAATTGAAACCCTTAATCATAACCTGGGGCAGGGTAGTCTCTCAGTTGATCCAAGTGCATAACGAATGGCACCAAAGAGGTCCTTAAATAAACAAAAGACAGTGATGGTTCCAAATAACCAATGAAGAAAGGAAGTCATTATATCTCTCAAAATAAAAAAGCCCATTAAGTCAAAACCCATGAAGGAGACTTACAAAACTGGGGCATCCCGCTGACTGTGATTCCAAAAAGGAAACAGTTCAGGCAAAAAAAAAGAAAGGGATAACAAAAATCAAAGAGGTCCTACAAACCCTCGGCAAAGAAGGAGATGACTGCCTATTCAAGTAAACATTCAATATCCGAATCATCACTAGTATATCAGAGCAAAGACTCAAACAAGGTCTAACGTATGATCAACTGAGTTTAGGTCTGGAGAACATCACGAAGAGCGGGTGGGTACAAATAATTTGAGCCTCTATCCTTTGTTTCTTAAACCGTGAACCAGGCCACGTTATAACCCTCAAAAGTCCTAGCTGAAGCATGGGTTAGTTCGAAAGCATACTGTTACGAAAGGTACCCTGACTCCTTAAGGCTCACGGTAAAATACGGAGTTGACATCACGTTTTACAAACAATCACTTGTTTTATGAAAAAATGCATTTTCAAAATCTTCAAGACAGACATAGGCTTTGCATTTTTAACATGACTTTGTTTGCATACGACTTTTTGTTTGAACAGCAGGGAAATTCGCACAATGAATACCTAGTGAACAAAAGCTCTTCCAATCAAGGGGCAGATCTGATCATGGTCTATCATCTGGGGCAGTCCAATCAAGATTCGGAGAATCTCTCAAATGCCAAATAGCCTAGGGCAAATCTCCGCCTGAGTCACTTGGGGCATTCCAGCGACAAATTTTGCACGATCAGACATCTTCTGGTAATATGGCAACAATTCTAACAGGGGCAACTCCCTACATTCCAAGAGCATGGACATAGTCGAAAAGATACTACGCATGAACAAAAGACCCGCTAGGTTGACACACCTAGGCAAAAATAAGGGCTTCCCGGCGAACCAAAAGGGTTCGGGCAAAAATAAGGGATGAAACGAAAAAATCTGTACACCCGGCAAGTCGAAAACCTGAAAAGGCGGCTTGGGCAAAAATGGGTATCCCGGTGGACTGAAAACCCGAAAGGGCGGTCCAGGAAAAAATTAGGGATTTAAGCGTACAGCTATGTCCCGGCATCTCGTCACTTGTCTGCCAGAAGATTTGTCAAATGACCTCCAAGGTATCTTCTCCCTTCACCTCAGAAACAAGGGCAATAATGAGTCATCCAGGCGATCCAGTTGCTCTGTCAACCAAAACACTAAGGTCAATATAAAGATGATTACCATCTACCTTTACAAATCCCAGATCAACATTGATAACAAGCCAGTGAAAATCAGGTAGCCTTACCCCGGTTCCTCCAGAAGTCTTACACGGATTTATCTCAAGTTTTACACGAACTTACCTCCAGGTAGCCTTACCCCGGTTCCTCCAGAAGTCTTACACGAATTTATCTCAAGTTTTACACGAACTTACCTCCAGGTAGCCTTACCCCGGTTCCTCCAGAAGTCTTACACGGATTTATCTCAAGTTTTACACGAACTTACCTCCAGGTAGCCTTACCCCGGTTCCTCCAGAAGTCTTACACGGATTTATCTCAAGTTTTACACGAACTTACCTCCAGGTAGCCTTACCCCGGTTCCTCCAGAAGTCTTACACGGATTTATCTCAAGTTTTACACGAACTTACCTCCAGGTAGCCTTACCCCGGTTCCTCCAGAAGTCTTACACGGATTTATCTCAAGTTTTACACGAACTTACCTCCAGGTAGCCTTACCCCGGTTCCTCCTAAAGTCTTACACGGATTTATCTCAAGGTAACCTTACCCCAGTTCCTCCAGAAATCTTACACGGATTTAAAGATGACCTTACCCCGGTTCATCAAGAAGTCTTACATGGACTTACCCCAAGATGACCTTACCTCGGTTCACCAAGAAGTTTTACACGAACTTATCCTGCAGTAACCTAACCCCGGTTCCTCCAGAAGTCTTACATGGACCTATCTCAAGATGACCTAACCCCGGTTCCCCCCAGAAGTCTTACATGGATTTAGCTCAAGATAACCTCACCCCGGTTCATCAAGAAGTTTTACATGAACTTACCTCACCAGGAAACCCTACACAGGTTCTCCTTCTCCGGACGTAGTTTTACACGAACTCGACATCAAGCAACCCTACACCGGTTCCCTCTCTTCAAGATGCAGTTTTACATGGACTCGTCACCCAGAAACCCTACACAGGTTCTCCCTTTCCAAAAACGAAGTTTTACACGAACTCATCATCAAAGTAACCCTACACAGGTTCCTTCTCCATTTCAGATGCGGTTTTACATGAGCTCATCAGCAGGCAACTCCACATAGGTTCCCTCTTTCAACTTACAAAATTACAGTCCAAAATCTCCCCAGGAAGTCCAATCCAGTTCCCCAGGAGAGTTGGAGTCCATCTCCCCAAGCAGTAAGCTTATCCCTAGTAGATTCTGGAAGCTTATCCTCGCATAGAACGAACGCGTCGCCCGACCTTATTTAAAGAGTTATTTCCTTAACAGGATATAACTGGGTTATCCTTAGCCAAAAGCCACGGAAAGATCGTCGTCGACAGAATCTTCTTATCCCCAGCGAAGTCTATCAACACTTCCAACAATAAGGGTATCCCCAGCAAGTTACTATCAACAATTCAACAAAGTATCTCTCTCTCCACAGAGTATCGCTCACCAGCATGGTCGCTAGAGTATTTTTCTCCCCGCAGAATCTTCCAGTTGCCAAGTTTATTCCCCAACGGAGTCATCTTCTCCTACCGGTATTCTTGCAGTTATCATCCCCAACGGAAGCAAAATCTACTCTTCAATATCAGCCCAGGAGTGACTTCCCGGCACCCGTCAAGGATTTACTTTCCTAGACGAAAACATACATTCATAAAACATCACATACATCATTATAGCATACATAGACGCATTATATCATACAAATCTCATTTATGTTGAGAACGTCATTGCTTGATCCATATCATGCATTGCATATGACTGACTTTTACCTTTCAGGAAAGATTCAGTTAAATTCTCAATCATCTTTCAAGACCTAGACCGGTTCAGTTAATCAACTCCAAAGATTTCTTATCCAGTCCAAGGCCTTCTCTAGTCCAGCTAAATCGACTCCCAACAGATTTTTCTGATGAAGACTCAGTAGAAGTTATTAGGTCTTTATTTGAGATTATAATTTCCTATGGTCCTCTCCCCGACGGTGCGTGAGATGTAATTCCCTTTTAGGTTATAATTTCCTATGGTCCTCTCCCCGACGGTGCGTGAGATGTAATTCCCTTTTAGGTTATAATTTCCTATGGTCCTCTCCCCGACGGTGCGTGAGATGTAATTCCCTTTTAGGTTATAATTTCCTATGGTCCTCTCCCCGACAGTGCGTGAGATGTAATTCCCTTTTAGGTTATAATTTCCTATGGTCCTCTCCCCGACGGTGCGTGAGATGTAATTCCCTTTTAGGTTATAATTTCCTATGGTCCTCTCCCCGACGGTGCGTGAGATGTAATTCCCTTTTAGGTTATAATTTCCTATGGTCCTCTCCCCGACGGTGCGTGAGATGTGATTCCCTTTCAGATTATAATTTCCTTTAGTTCTCTCCCCGACGGTGCGTGAGATGTAATTCCCTTTCAGATTATAATTTCCTTTGGTTCTCTTCCCGATACTGCGAAGATGGTAATTCCCACCAAGATTTTCTCAACGAGCGTTGTTGAAGTTAAAGTCACCCAAGGTTCTCTTACCATTCATGCTAAGGTAGTAACCATCCCTGGTTCATTCATCATCTTGTGAAGCTCCAGACTCAGCTCCTGTAACCAGTCAGGACATATCTATACCAAGCATCTTAAAACCAGCTCCTGCAACGTGTCAGGTACTCATTTTTCTTTTGCAGGTATGCAGGTTCTCGCTAAGGAATCTCTTACGCGATCAACATCCAGATGGCATCTATAAGCCCATCATCCTATCCATCAGTCTCTAAATGGCATCTATAAGCCCATTTCCATCACACTGCTACTATGTGAGCGCAAATTTCTGGGCACTCTGGTGTTCAATCATCTTCTACCTCGGATTACGAAAGGCACGTCAGCCAATCTGCATCCTCAGGTCTAAGAAGATTGAACAGGGGCAACTGTTGTACCCCAAAATTTTCCCTCCCATATTCTTCAAAGATTTGCCAAGTCAAGCTTCAAAATCTCCCCAAGGGTTGCACAGTCAAGGGTCTCCTAAACAGTCAAGATTAGGGTTTTTGTTCTGATCAAGAAAATGAAGTTTCCAAGGGTCTAATCAAGTCTCACATGCCTACAAATATGGTCAAGCACCCTCATATCAAGTTTCAAGACTTTCAGCACAAAACTGCACAGTCAAAACCCTAATTGCACTACAGTCAACTGTAGGGGCAAAATGGTCATTTGACAGTCAAAAGTTCAAATTTTTGGTCAACATCTCATTTTGAAGCCACAAACATCATTTGATCAATTCTTGATCATGATTCTCAAAGCTTGGCTCAAAAATCATCAAGATGCAAAAGTTTCCTTATTTGGACAGCTGAAAAAGTCAACTGTAAATTGACCAGGGCATAACTTTCACATGGATTATCAGAAAAATTCCATCCAAAGCTCATTTTGAATAGAAAGACATTTCCTACAACTCATCTTCATACTTCAAGTCCAAAAAATGCTCTCACAAAAAGTTATCAATTTCAACATTATAGGTCATTTTCAAAAGTCAACAAAAAGGGACTTTAAGTCAAAGGCCATAACTTGAGATTGGTAAATCAAAATGACATGGGACCAAAGACATTAGTTATAGGACTAAAAGACCTTTCCAAAATGTCAGAGAACATGAGAAAAGCTTAAAAATTGAGCAAGTTATGCCTTGTGGAAGTTGGGAAATTTTTGGATATTTTGAAAAGTCAACATTGATTCAAATGACCTAAAATTGCTAATGGGCCCATTTTTCTTCCATAATTCATCATCCATGGCATGTGCACGACCACTTGGCCCAAAGGGAAGTATTTCTTCATTTTTTATTTATTTATTTGAATTTTTATTTATAATAATTCATTTAAATCAAATTAAATACATGAAAAATATTTAACCTAGGTTTTACAATCTTTTTGTGCACAAAATCTACTCAATAATTCGTGTGAAATTAAATAGGGAAAGATTTGGAGAGAATTGATCTTAATTTGTACAAAAACACATGGAAAATATTTGAAAAAAGATCTTGAAAATCAAATCTCCAAAAGCCATGAATACAAGAGATTTTGATCAAGTTTGTTGACCTAATTGGTTCATTACATAAGCCTGATCATAAACCTAATGCTATTGACCACGCAGCTGCTCAGAAAACCCTTGCACAAACTCATACTTTTTCTCAAAAAACTCAATTCTGAAAACTCACTTGCAGGGTGATACAAGCTTCAAAACCTATTCCATTAGCTTCCTCAAGGTTCACTGAACGATTCCCAATCAAAAACATCCATCAAAACTCAAAGAATCGTTGTACATAAGCTAACTTTTCTTGCTTTTTTTTCATAATCGTGCATCCCAATTCACGCGCATTTAGCCTTTTTTAATGTTTGATTCATGTTCCTTGTGTGATTCTAAAGCTAACCATGTGATTTGATTGAATTATTATGCATTGTATACGATTTCGCCATTGTCAATTTTTAGGGTTTACAGGATTCCAAATTAGGGATTTTAAAACAAGGAAAAATTGGAGCATATGAATTAGACCATTCACTTCAGCATGCTCAGACGATCTTATACCCACCCTCGCGCTCAATTTATGAGTGTCCTAGAGCTAGTCGCTATTTTTCCATAGATGGCCTAAGAGGACGCTCAGGAAACCGTGGCCTTTGTCCTTTGTATTTCAGAAAAATAAAATACAACGAAGAAGATGAACTCGTGGCAAGAGATGGTTGGCCTGTTTGAAAGTTCGCGCGCAGAGGCCCCACTAACGCTTGTTTTATTTATTATATTTGTTGTTTATTATATATTAACATGTGTAAATTGGTTCAGCTGGCAAGCGTTGTTGTTGGTAAAGTACATGACCTGGGTTCGAGCCCCAGGTCTTCACTATCTCAATATTATTTTTCAGTTGATAATCACATGCAGATCCCACGCTGGATACCATCATACACCTTCCAAATCCAGCGTCCACGCGTCCAAGGGAATCAAATCAAAGGCTCAGATCTCAGGAGTATGATGAACCCTGGTCAACGCTCCTGCACGTGAATGGAAAAGTCTCCAAGGCCAAGAATCTGAATGGGCCAGATTGCTAAAGGCCTAACCTCCTATTTGGGTCTGAACCCCCTTGGTTTGCAATTCTCTATACTTTCTTTATTTTTCTTTTATTTTTCTATTTTCTTTTTTAATTATTGTTTTCAATTAATTAATTATTTTCACAAAAAATATAAAAAACACATAAAAGTCAGAAAAGAGCAAAATACAATAAATATTTTATTTTAAGTATTTTTGTAAATAAATTTGCGTGTAAATGAATTGGTTTTAAATTAGGGTTTAATTTAATATTTTCATAATAAATTTTAAAAATATAGAATTAGGGTTTAATTAATATTTTTTCATCCTTTTTATTTTTCTTTCATGATAATCAAATATTTAGTATTATTTATTTTATTTATTTTTATAATTAAATTTGTATGTAAAAATTAGGGTTAATTTAGGTTAAAACTCAATGTTTTCTTAATAAATTAAAAGCCATTAGAATTAGGGTTAGTATTTATTTTAATTAATTCCTCTTTTCATATTAAATCCTAAAAATCATAAAATACCAAAAAAAACAAGTTCTTTCTTTCTTTTAATTTTAATTAATTCCATATAATTTAATTTTGCAAAAGGGTCCAACGCCCTCGTTCTTAATTTCTTATCAATTCGCATACTTATTTCTTTTCCGTTTAAATATTTATGTATCTCTCCCAAGGCCATGTAATTTATTCTTCGCACTTTTCTTTATTTTCTTTATTTATTTTCTGTCAAATCGGGTCCTGGATTTTATTTTGGCGATGTGGACCCGCGCCATTTGTAATAGCTTAGAATTTACTTTCCCGCAATATTTTAACTGTTAACAAATAGCATGAAAGAATGTATGGATAAAAATAAAAACAAGCGTTAGAACACCAATAACATGACAAGAAAAATATCTGAAAACGACACACGAATCGCACACACCACCCCTAGGGTACGCCTCACTGTTGCCTTGCCTCGAAAGGTGATCGTCGAGTAGAGGACGTCTTAGTAAGTCCTCATGATCCGGGAACCTGGCATGAGGGTAGCTTCTAAGGTGTCTTCCCATTGCTCTGGTGATCACCATGTCCCGAACCTCGAATTGACCCGAACACCTCCCACGGTGGTGCTACCTACCTCTCAATGGTGGGATGGAACTACTTTAAGGACACTTACACAGACGAATTCCTTAGGGTAGGTAGGTTCTCATAGATACTTGCTCTAATTTCAAAAACAAATCAAAAAATACTTTTCACACCGACACCTTTTCAAAAAGCTTTCGAAAGCAATTTTTCAAACACTCTTGAGGACCGATACAAGAGTCGAACTGGAATTTTCAAAGAAACTTTTTTAAAACCCACAGTTGAAAAGCATACAAACCATTTTTGAAAACACAAATGAGCAAGTATCTAAGAGCCCATGGATAACCATGGATAAAAAGGGTGCTAACACCTTCCCTTTCTATAACCTACCTCCCGAACCGAGAGCAATCTCTTTAAGGAATTTTTCTGTGCTTTTGTCCTTTCCATTTGGAGAAAATAAAAGACGGTGGCGACTCTTGCTTCCGCGACATTTCGCGAACCAGCGTTAAACAGTCAGTTCCAGATCCACCGATCACATCCCCTTATGACTATTAAGAAGAATTTGTTGCGGGCCGATTTATTTCCGGGTTGTGGTGAAGGTTGCCACATGTGTTCATCTCTGCCTTCTGGTTACTATCTGCTAAAGACATGTGTCCAGCGCCTAATGGACAACAGAGAAATTTTGTTCGAGAAAACTTTGACTCATGCTGTTCCGTTCGAAGATGTTACTATTATAACCATTTCCGCCAATCCTTCAAAGGCCTCCTCGAGAAGACCTGTTAGGATTACACCCGCTCCGAGAGTTACTCCGTTAATAATCATCTGTCCTGGTCCTGTCCCGTACACCTCGGACAAAGCTGTCCCTTGGCATTATGGCATTGATATCTACTATCATGGTGTTAAACAAGACCTGAAGAATGAAGAGGCTGATCCCGATGTCAGTAACATTGTCGGGACCAATAGGATTACTAGAAGTGGAAGGGTTTTCTCACCTGAGATCTCCCCAAAGACTGTCACTAAGCATGTTGTTATTTCATCTGTTGTTCCTACCAGTACTTCCGTCGCTGCTCCTGTTCTTACTCCAATTGTTACTCCTGCCGTAGAGTCATCTGGGACTCGAGGCAAAGAAGCTATAGGTGAGCCTTCCCGGACGGAGGTACATAGAAAGATTATTGTAGAAACCTCTAAGCAATAGATAGAGGAACTCTTAAAAATAATCAAAAAGAGCGACTACAATATGGTCGAGCAGCTGGGACAGACCCCTTCGAAGATATCGATGTTGTCTTTTCTATTATGTTCTGAGGCTCATGCGAAGGCTTTGATTGCATTCCTCAAGACTACGCATGTGCCACAAGAAACCTTAGCCGATCAATTCAAAGATTGTGTGGCTAGCTTGACTGCTGACAATGGGCTGGGTTTTTCAGATGTTGACTTAACTCTGAAAGGGAGAAAACACAATGATGCTCTGCATGTCTCGATCGAATGCAGGGGGCACTACTATGGCTTATATGCTGGTGGATACTGGATCTTCCCTGAATGTGCTGCCTAATAAGGCTCTTGATCAGTTGGATTGTGAAGGCTTGAGCCTGAAGCCCAGTAACATTGTGGTAAGGGCTTTTGACGGGTCGAAGAGAATGGTGCATGGGGAGGTGGACATCCATGTCAAGGTAGGCTCTCAAAATTTTAAGTCCACCTTCTACGTGATGGACATCAGGCCATTGTATTCTTGTTTGTTGGGTCATCCTTAGATCCATGAAGCTGGGGCTGTTACTTCTACACTACACCAAATGTTTAAGTATCCGGTGAAGGGGAAGATAGTCACTGTGCATGGCGAAGAGGAGCATATGGTGAGCCACCTGAACTCCTTCAGGTATGTGGAGATGGACGGGGAATTCATAGAGACCCCTTGTCAAAACTTTGAAGAAGTTCCCCAGATTTTTGCGTCGATCGAGACTACCACCAGTACCAAACCTCCTATGAAGATGGCTTCTCTCAAGGACGCCAAAACAGTGGTTGAGGAATGTGGGTGTACCAATTGGGGTCAGCTCCCAGATTTTACTCACAAAACTGACAAATTTGGTTTGTGCTTTACTTCAGGGGCTCAAAGGGTTGTTCGACGCGCTCGGGCTGGAGGACCTCCCCTACGCATCAGCAATCGTGGGGTCAACGCTATTGAAGACAGTAAGGAAGACCCTGACATTGACAGCTGGATCTACCCGACTACTAATGGTGGACCGAATAACTGGATGGCTAGAGATTTTATTCCAGTTTCTTTTATTCCGCAATAATTGTCTTACTTATGTTCTGAATTTGTAATGAACAATTTTTAAAACTTTTTGGCCTTGTGTCTTACCTGAGGCACAATGGTTCTATCTGTGAGGGTTATTATATGTCATTTCATATATCATCAATGAAGCATTGGACGTTCTTTGCATACAAATTTTGCGCTCTCTGTTTTTTCTTTTCTATTTTTACTTTATCAATTCATCTATGCTCTTACACACACACACACATATCATACTGCAGATCCATATCCACTCTGGATCCCATTGATAACAATCCTGGTATTACCAGCAATGACTTTGAAAATCCAATCAACCGAGCCGAGGACGAAGGTGAGAACGATTGTGAGATGCCTGGAGAACTGGATAGACTATTACAATAGGAAGAGAGGGCTATATAGCCTCATGAAGAGCCAGTTGAGACAATAAACTTGGGCACAGAGACGGACATAAAAGAAGTCAAGATCGGTGCAAATCTGGAAGTTAAGATCAAACAGTGGTTGATACAGATGTTGCACGACTATGTTGAGATGTTTGCCTGGTCATATGAAGACATGCCTGGTTTAGACACTAACATCGTGGTACACCGTCTTCCAACTAAAGAGGATTGTCCTTCGGTTAAACAGAAGGTCCACCGTATGCACCTTGAAATGTCAGAGAAGATCAAGGCAGAGGTCATGAAGCAGTTCGACGCAGGGTTCTTAGCTGTCACCTCATATCCGCAGTGGGTTGCTAACATCGTTCCAGTACCTAATAAGGATGAAAAGGTACAGATGTGTGTGGATTACAGAGATATGAACAAGGCAATCCCCAAGGATGACTTCCCGCTTCCCCACATTGATGTTCTGGTTGATAACACCGTGCAACACAAAATTTTCTCCTTCATGGATGGTTTCTCTGGCTACAACCAGATCAAGATGGCTCCTGAAGACATGGAGAAGACGACCTTCGTCACACAGTGGGGAACCTTCTGTTACAAGGTGATGCCTTTTGGGTTGAAGAATGCTGGGGCAACCTATCAGCGAGCCATGGTCGCTTTGTTCCATGATATGATTCACCATGAGATCGAGGTTTATCTTGATGACATGATAGCCAGGTCTTAAACTGAAGAGGAACACCTGGATCATCTATAAAGGTTGTTCGACAGGTTAAAGATATACAAGCTGAGGTTGAATCCGAACAAGTGCACCTTCGGGGTAAGGTCTGGTAAGATTTTGGGTTTCTTCGTCAGTGACAAAGGTATTCAGGTAGATGCCACAAAGGTAAAGGCCATACAAGAGATGCCGGCTCCCCGTACTGAGAAGGAAGTTAGAGGTTTCTTGGGACGCTTAAATTATATCTCCAGGTTCATTTCACATATGACTGCTACTTGTGATCCCATCTTCAAGCGTCTGAAGAAAGATCAAGTGGTAAAGTGGAATGACGAATGTCAGACTACTTTCGAAAGGATCAAATAATATCTTTAAGAACCGGCAATTCTGATGCCTCCGATTGAAGGAAGACCTTTGATGTTATACTTAACAGTGCTAGACAATTCAATGGTGTGTGTGTTGAGGCAGCATGACGAGTCTGGTCGAAAAGAGCATGCAATATACTACCTTAGCAAAAAGTTTACCGACTGTGAGACAAGATACTCATTGCTCGAGAAAACTTGTTGCGCTTTGGCATTGGCTGATCGCCGACTAAGACAGTATATGTTGACCCACACTACTCTGTTGATATCTAAGATGGATCCAATCAAATACATCTTCGAGAAGCCCGCACTCTCTGGAAGAATATCGAGATGGCAGATGATCTTAACCAAATACGATATACAATATACAACCCAGAAAGAAATCAAGTGGAGTGTATTGGCTGATCATTTGGCTCATCAGGCCGTGGATGACTACCAGTCCATGAATTTTGAGTTCCCGAACGAGAACATTATGTTGTTGACTGACTACGAAGAACCTGGACCAGATGAAGGACCTGAAGAAGGATCCCGATGGACTATGGTCTTTGATGGAGCTTCGAACGCAATTGGTAATGGCATCGACACTGTAATCATATCCCCTGAGGGCTGTCACACTCCTTTCACTGGCCGATTATGTTTCAACTACACTAACAACATGGCGGAGTATGAGGCATGCATCACGGGTCTCAAAGCTGCTATTGACTTCAGGATCAAGTTCCTAAATGTCTTCGGGGATTCAGCCTTGGTGATAAGTCAGATCAAAGGCGAATGGGATACGAAGCACCCGAATCCCATCCCATACAAAGAGCACGTACTGACATTGCTCCGACATGTTGAGGAGGTGACTTTTGAAAATTTCCCAAGAGAGGAGAATCAGTTAGCGGACGCTCTAGCTACCATGTCTTCTATGTTCAAAGTTAGGTGGGACAACGAAGCTCCCCGAATCACCATTGAAAGGTTGGATGAACCAGCGCACTGCTTTGAGATTGATACTGAAGAGGTGGCAGACAAACCCTGGTTTCATGAAGTAAAGAAGTATCTCGAGGCTACAGAGTATCCTGAAGGGGCATCTGTCAATGATAAGAGGTTTCTGAGAAGGTTCGCTGTGAAATTCTTCCTCAGTAATGGAATCCTCTACAAGCGCAATCATGACTCTACCTTACTGCGGTGTGTAGACAAGAGAGAAACATAGATGATTATGACATATCTACATGAAGGTACCTTCAGAACCCATTCCATTGGACATACCATGGTTAAGAAGATCCTACGGGCAGGATAATTTTGGTCCACTATGGAAGCAGATTGTTATCAGCACTCCCAAACTTGTCATAAGTGCCAAATTCATGCTGATAAGGTGCATGTGCCTCCGATTCCTTTGAATGTCTTGACAGCTCCGTGGCCCTTTGCAATGTAGGGCATTTACATGATCGGAGAAATTGGGCCCACCGCCTCCAATGGGCATCGCTTCATCCTAGTGGCCATCGATTACTTCACGAAATGGGTTGAGGCGGCCTCCTTTACTACTGTTACCAAGAATGTTATGGCGCGGTTTATCAAGCATAACCTGATCTGTCGGTATGGTGTGCCAGAGAGAATTAACACCGATAATGGTATGAATCTCAATAATATGATGATCACCAAACTCTGTAAGCAGTTCAAGATACAACATCATAACTCTTCTCCCTACTGGCCGAAGATGAATGGTGCTGTTGAAGCGGTTAACAAGAACATCAAGAAGATTATATAGAAGATGACAATGACATACAAAGACTGACATGAGATGCTACCATTCGCTCTGCATAGGTATCGTACCTCAACACAGACGTCGATAGGGGCAACACCCTACTCTCTGGTATACGGAATGGAGGCAGTCCTACCCATTGAGGTCCAGATTCCTTCTCTAAGGATTCTGAAAGATGCAGGTTTAAACAAAGACGACTGGATCCAGACTCGACTTGATCAACTGAATTTGATCGATGAGAAGAGACTTACTGCTGTCTGTCATGGTCAAACGTATCAAAAACGAATGATCAAGGCTTTCAACAAGAAGGTCATATGCCAAGAGTATCAAGTCGGGGATCTAGTGATCAAGCGCATCATACTACCGCAAGGTGACCCCAGGGGAAAATGGACTCCCACATACGAAGGGCCATTTGTGATTAAAAACATTTTCTCGGGTGGAGCCATGATTCTGACCACCATGGACGGTGACGACCTTCCTCACCCTGTCAATACGGACATAGTGAAAAGATACTACGCATGATAAAAGACCCGCTAGGTCGACTGGCCTAGGCAAAAATAAGGGCTTCCCGGTGAACCAAAAAGGTTCGGGCAAAAATAAGGGATGAAAATGAAAAATATGTACACCCGGCAAGTCGAAAACCTGAAAAGGCGACTTGGGCAAAAAAGGGTATCCCGGTGGACTGAAAACCCGAAAGGGCGGTCCAGGCAAAAGTTAGGGATGAAAACGTATCACTATGTCCCATTGGATCACCCTGTGATCTGACCTCAGTATCAATTTTCAAGCTCAAATAGCATTGATCAACCTAATCAGCTTTGGACAAGCAGCAAAGTGATGAGACGCTCGAAGACATAGCGGCGATACCAGAATTGGAACCCAATGGGATTGTTGTACATATATGTTTTCTTTTTACACAATATTGTATAACTTCTATTCTTACGGTGACATTCTCTTACTAGAGCGTCAGCCTTCTTGTACAAAAAAACCTATTATATGCCAACTTCGAAAATCAATACAAATCATTTTTACAAAAAAGAATAATATATGAGTTTTTGTCCTTTTCTGTTATGTTTTGCAAAAAAAATGTCCAATGATTTATTCTTGACATATGCATTGAATATGGTTACTGCTCATAAATATTTACATAAGAAATGGAAAGAAAATTGCTCGTAACTTAAGAAACAGGGGCAAATATAAGAAATGTCAAACCCGACAGTTACTCTGTCCAGCAGGTACCAGGGTAGAGACAGATTTGGAGCACAGTCATCAATACATGCGATCTTGTAACATCTGTATTCCCCATAGAGTAAAGGTAATCAAAGCATTAATGTCAGTTATCTCAAAACGGGAAGTAATCTCCCTAGCCAGGGTCATCCAGAAACCTGACATCTATATCCCTCGGCCGAATTACATGATCGCGAGCGGATCATCATAAATTATTATCTCCCCAAGCAGAGTTTGTTTCTCTAGATACAGAAAGCTCAATCCCCAACAGAGCTTAACAAGAGTCATTCCCCCGCAGAGCTATTCTCGAACAAAGTCTCTCCCTGGAAGAATATTCACAAACAACAAAGAGAAAATATCCGGCACAGTCATTTCCGTTCACCATCTCCAACGGAAGTAGAAGAACCACAATTCTCTACAACAGTCAGAAATGCTATATTCTCCAGCAGAAGTCAGGGATTTATTTTCCTAGACTCAGATATGTCACAAATAATATATCATGTTCATACATCATGACATGCACACACATATCACGTACAACATAATCTCATTTATTTTGAGAACATCATCTCACAATGCATTTCATGCATCACATATGATTAACCCTGTGGTCTTTTCAGGAAAGACAATTATCACCAACAATTCCAGCAATTATACATGTCATATCTGCAGACAACTAATGAAAAAAAAATCAGTTCCCGAAACTAAACGGGTCAACTAATCTACATGATCAAGCAGAGTAACCCTACTACCCAGGTTTCTTCTCATAGCCCTACTATCCAGGCTGTCATCTCGAAGTAACCCTACTACCCAGGTTCCTTCTCATAGCCCTACTATCCAGGCTGTCATCTCGAAGTAACCCTACTACCCCGGTTCCTTCTTATAGCCCTACTATCCAGGTTTCATCTCGAAGTAACACTATGACCCAGGTTCCTTCTCATAGCCCTACTATCCAAGCTTTCGTCTCGAAGTAACCCTACTACCCATGTTCCTTCTCATATCCCTACTACCCAGGTTGTCATCTCGAAGTAACCCTACTGCCCCGGTTCCTTCTCAAAGCCCTACTATCCAGGCTTTCATCTCGAAGTAACCCTACTACCCAGGTTCCTTCTCATAGCCCTACTATCCAGGCTGTCATCTCGAAGTAACCCTACTACCCCGGTTACTTCTCATAGCCCTACTATCCAGGCTTTCATTTCAAAGTGAACCTACTACCCAGGTTCCTTCTCATAGCCCTACTATCCAGATTGTCATCTCGAAGTAACCCTACTACATTGGCTCCTTCTCATAGCCCTACTATCCAGGCTTTCATTTCGAAGTAACCCTACTACCCAGGTTCCTTCTCATGGCCCTACTATCCAGGCTTTCATCTCGAAGTAACCCTACTACCCAGGTTCCTTCTCATAGCCCTACTATCCAGGCTTTCATCTCGAAGTAACCCTACTAGTCAAGTTCCTTCTCATGGCCCTAATATCCAGGCTTTCATCTCGAAGTAACCTTACTATCCAGGTTCCTTCTCCCTTATCTCCAGACAACAATTTACAACACTGTAAGGCCCGGACCCGACCAGATACGGTCGATTTCACATTTCCCCAGTAAGCCTATGTACAACCTGGACCCTAACCAGATATGCATTCTACTTTCACCTCCTAAATCAAGATTTAATTCCCCAGGAGAGTAATGGACAACCGAAGCTCCTAGACTCTACTTCCCAGGACATAAATCAAAATTCCCCGGTGAAGTCCTCCTCAACCGCAGGTACAGGAATTCTCGCCAAGAACCTCTTATGCAACCGATCTTTTCTGGATGGCATCTGCAAGCCCATTCCCGATATCACCAATCAGTATTACTTCATGCGAGTGCAAATTTCTGGGTACTCTAGTGTTCAATCATCTTCCACCTTCAGATCACGAAAAGGCAGATCAGCCAATCTACATCCTCAAGCTTAAGAAGATTGAACAGGGGCAGCTGTTGTACCCCAAAATTTTCCTTATCATTTCTCAAAGGATCATCCTGGTCTCTCAGGTTTTCTTCTATCAAGTTCCAAGTCTTGAATTACAACTTTTCAAGAAAATCATCCACAAGGGCAAAATGGTCAAAATCACACTGAAAAGTCAAACTTTGACTTTTAGATCAAATCAAGTTTCAACAATTATATTTCATTAAGACATGAAATTGGTTCATAAAAAAATCAGAAGTCAGAAACTACTTTGAAAAAATCAAATTTCTAAACATTTAGAAAATTTTCTAAGTGTTAAGAGAATATGATACTTCAGAACTTCTGAGCCAGCCTTCACGCAAGTGCAGTCAGAAGTTGCAAACATGGTTCAGAACATAGTTCTTCAATCAGAACATGACTCTTCAGCATATGCTTTGATTAGAGCATCACCCTTCGAGTTTCATTCTGGTCTTCTTCGATCAGAACATCATAAAACCCTAAAACCTTGTTTGAATAGCCTGTTGCACTGCTATAGCACAGTCCTGCAACCAGCTGCCACAACACTCCAAATTGCTGTTGATCTAGTCCATGCCTGCATTTTTCTCAAACCCTATATTTGCACCAAATTAGCATACGAAAACTGTGATTAAAAAGCAACAAAATAGTATACCAAAAAGATTTAAATCCCATTTGTTTCCCCCCCCCCAAAACTACAGCAAACCCATCTATAAATAATTTGACCCATCACACGTTCAAAGGGCTGGCTTTTGGAGAGAGAAAATTGTCAAAAGAGAGAAAAAACCTTCATAAAAATCCAGAATTCCCAAACAAAAAACCAAACTCTTGTTCTTCCCTTTGAGTCAAAGAACTTGGCATATTCTCTTCCGTTGCTCTTGCTGATTCCAGAACATCTGAAGGCAGCAGTTCAAGTTCCAAGCCCACGGTCTAGGTTCAAGGTGTGTCTTTCTAACTTTGCATCTTTTTATGCAGAACATCATTAAAATATGTAAATATCACAGTATTAATGTTGTCCATATCATTGCATAAGTAGGAAAACTATGGATCAGAACTTCTTGATTAGGGCTAGGCTCAGATTAGGGATTTGAACTTCTATAAATTGTTGTGCTTTTATCTTTCCGACCTGCTGTTTGTTAAATACTGAATAAATTGTTGATGTGCTGATTAATATGAAGAAGAAGTTGAAATGTGGCACAGAACCCTATTTTTTCACTCACTGTTTTAGCATAGCACATAACTTCCGAGTTCTCCCTACACGTTAAACACACATAACTTCTAAGCTTTCTTACTGTTTTAACACAAAGAACTTCTGATGCTCACTCACTGTTTTATCATAGCGCAAAACTTCTGAGTTCTCCCTACACGTTAAACACACATAACTTCTAGGCTTTCTTACTGTTAATCACACTGAACTTCTGATGCTTTCGCTCGTTTATTTAACACTCAAAATTTCTGATTTTTCACACGCTGACATCAAAATGAATTTCTGATGTTCACTCACTATTTTGGCACAATACAGAACTTCTGACTTTTGGATCATTGTCTGAATACCACCCATAACCTCTATTTCCTTTCCCTCTGACGTTTCTTGTAGGGCCTTAGAGTGTATCAATCCAAAACTTTTGATTCCACTAACGTTCCTTTCTGAGTCACAACGCGCCTGGCTTAAGAACTTCTGATCCTTGTTGTTTTGCTTGCAGCAGTACGCTGTTTCTATCTTTCATTTATTTTCCTTTTATCATTTTCAATATTAATACTCTTTTTATCAATATAAAAAAGATATGAAAATATTTTCTTTTTACTAACTAATTTATTTCCTCTTTTTAAATCCATTAAGACAAAAAAAAAAACCATTTTCTAAACAAAGTCATTTTTCTTTCTTACGTTGTACATTTCAATATGGTTGTAATAGTTAAATAGGATTTAAATTCTTGCGACCCCCCATTTGTGAAATATGTACCCCCATCCCTAAAATATTGTAATAGCGTAGGACTTTTATATTTCCACAATTTAACGCTTTTCCAAATATAAAATGCTAGTAATTAGGATGTGTATGGCAAGATATGAAATCAAGAAATAGATAACCCTAATCAAGACTAAAATACATGCAATCAAACACACTTGCACACTAGCACCCTTAGGGTAATCCCACCTTGTTGCCTATCGGAAAAATAGTCATGTCCCTCGAACATGGGCGTTTTAGCAAAAGACCCTCGATAAAAGATCGTAGTCCCTCGATGACCCTCGATGTTGCCTTCAGTAAATGATATAGTCCCTAAAACGACATTGCTAAAGCATCCCATAGGTTGCCTTATATGACTATACAAACGTCCCACACTCGTCCCTTCACATCCAACGATGAGGCTTCTTACCAAATCAATGGTAAGATAGCAATATCTAAAGGAGGAGGAAAAGAACATCTAAGATCTTTTGAGTAGGTAGATTCACTCCTAGTTGCTCGCTTGCTCACAACAAAAACATTTTATACACCAACACTCTTATTTTGAAATATTTTCAAAAGACAACACTTTGTACGCGTTCTTATAGAGACGAGAACCATTACAAAGACGTTTTTTTCAAAATACTTTCAAAAACTCACAACAAAAAAGCGTAACTTTCGAACAAAGCAAGTGATCTAGCGAGTAAACTAAGAGCCCGTGGAAAACCATGGATGAAAGGGGTGCTAACACATTCCCCTTTCATAATCTACCCCCCGAACTCAAGAAAACATCTCTAAAGGTCTTTCCTGTTCTTTTCAGCCTTTCCTTGTTGGATAAAAGAAAAGTCGGTGGCGACTCTTGCTATCCACAAAATTTGCAATCAAACGCAAAACAAAAGTCAGTTCTCCCATTGTATGATAGGTTGGTACCCGTTAGAGTCTGACATCACTAGGTGAAGTGATTACTTGGGCTGTGTTCAACAGGGAGTTTCTGAGGAAGTATTTTCCTGAGCATGTGAGCGGGAAAAAAGAAATTGAGTTTCTAGAGTTGAAACAAGGAAGTTTGTCTGTGACTGAGTATGCTTAGATGTTTATGGAACTGGCGAAGTTTTATCCATATTACAGTGAAGCAACTGTTAAGTTCTCAAAGTGTATCAAGTTTGAGAATGGTTTACGTCCGGACATCAAGCAAGCGATTGGGTATCAGTTGATCTATGTGTTTTCAGAGTTGGTGAACAGCTGCAAAATCTATGAAGAGGATGTAAAAGTTCATTAGGCTCACTACAAGAGTTTGAATGAGAAAAGAGGAAAGAAATATCAAGATCGTAAGAATCCTTATGATGCCCCAGCTAATAAAGGGAAACAAAATGCTTATGGTGAGAAGAAGACAAGTGGGGGAGGGGTTCCCGCTTTTATTAGGTGATATAGATGCGGTGAATAAGGTCACTTATCCAATGAATGTGAGAATAAGGTACTGAGGTGTTACTAGTGTGGTAAGTCCGGTCATCGTGCTCCTGAATGCAAGAACGATGGTCCAACTTGTTTCAATTATGGAGAGCATGGTCATATCAGTACCCAGTGTCAGAAACCAAGGAAGGATGCTACTGCTCAGACCAATGGAAGAGTGTTTGCAATGAGTGGATCAAAGTATTCTAAGAAGGACAACTTGATTCAAGGTACTTGCTTCATTAACGATGCTGAGTTGGTTGCTATTATTGATACTGGTGCTACTCATTCATTTATTTCCCTTGAATGTGCTACTAAGTTAGAATTGGAAGTGTCTGATATGAATGTGGTATGGTGGTAGATACTCCTGCTAGTGGTTCTGTTACTACTACTTACGTTTGGCTGAAGTGTCCTTTGACTATTTACGACAAATGTTTTATGATGGATTTGGTGTGTCTTCCTTTATACCAAATCGATGTTATCCTTGGGATGAATTGGTTGGAGTTCAACTATGTTCATATTAATTGTTATAATAAGACTTTGAGGTTCACTGAGTTTGGTGATAATGGAGAATTGATGTTATTGATTGCTAAGCAAGTGAATGAACTTTTAGAAGAGGAATCCTTGATGTTTGTGATGTTTGTGTCATTTCAAGTTGATGGTAAAGATGTGTGTAATAAGGTGGGAGAACTGACTTGGTTGTTTTGCGTTTGATCATAATTGTTGCGGATAACAAGAGCCGCCACCGACTTTTCTTTTATCCAATAAAGGAAGGGGTGAAAAGAACAGGAAAGACCTTTTTAGAATTTTCTTGAGTTCGGGGGGTAGGTTATGAAAAGGGAAGGTGTTAGCACCCTTTTCTTCCGTAGTTATCTACGGGCTCTTAGTTGCTAGTTCGCTTTGAAATTCTTTGTTTGAAAATGTGTTTGTGATGGGTTTTGAAAGTATTTTTGAAAATTTCCTTTATTTTAGGCAAACTTTGTAATGATTCTCGTCTCTATAAGAATGCATACAAAGTGTTGACTTTTGAAAATATTTCATTTGAAAGTGTTGGTGTGTTTGAAATAACGTTGTTTTGAAAATGGTTGTGATCAAGCAACTATGAGCGTTCGACCTACTCAAAAAGTCTTAGTTATTTTCCTCCTTCTTTAGATATTGCTACCTTACCATTGATTGATAAGAAGCCCTATCATTGGATGTGAAGGGATGGGCGTGGGTCATCGTGTAGTCATAGAAGGCAAAATTGTAGGATACCTTAGCAATTTGTTGGGAGGTGTTGTACCCCAAAATTTGCCCTCCCATTTTACTCAACATATGTTCATTGAGATCCTCAATTTGCTTAAGGATGCCCAAGAGTTGACCAGACAAACTCTCTCCTAAAGCAATGAATCTCCAATTAGGGTTTACATTTTCATCAAGATGGGTGAGCTCCAAAGGCCTCATATGCTCTCCATAGTCCTAATATGTTTTCAAGACCATCCATGTTAAGTTTCATGCCTTGCACAAGAAGTTTGCCCAGTCAACTGCTCAGATGCTTAAAAATCAACTATATCAGGTCAAAATTCAACTATATCAATCATTTGATCAAGGGTTGATCATGATTCCACAAGGAATGCTCCTAATTCATCAAAAACTCAAAAGTTGCTAAATTAGGGTTTCTCAGGAAAAAGTCAACCAAACTTTGACCAAGCATAACTTTCTCATACTTTATCAGAAATTTCTCATCTAAGGCTCATTTTGAAGAGAATTAAATTCCATAAAACTCATCTTTAGTCCTCAAGTTCAAGAAATGCACTCATGAAAAGATATAAATTCAGACATTATAGGTCATTCCAAAAAGTCAACAAAAACCCCTTTTGGGTCAAAGCTTCTTACATGAGCAGGGAAGATCCAATTGAAGTGAAAGCAAAAAGGTTGTTTAGGGGACATCCTAATCTTTCTAAAAAGTCCAAGAACACCATCTTAGGGTCAAAATTGAAGGATGTGATACGGTGGGAGAACTGACTTGAGGTTTTGCGTTTGTATTCGCAAATGTTCGGTTGAGCAAGAGTCCCCACCGACTTTTTATTTTATCCTAAGGAAAGGTTAAAAAGCACAGGAAAAACCTTTGAGATGTTTTCATGGGTTCGGGGAGTAGATTATAGAAAGGGAAGGTATTAGCACCCTTTCTATCCATGGTTATCCATGGGCTCTTAGTTACTTGCTTAGATCACTTGCCTTTGCTTTTCAATTGTTTGAAATGGTGCTTTGTGTGTGGTTTTGAAAATGTTTTGAAAAAGATGCCTTGTCTAGGCAACCATTGTAACAATTCTTGTTTGAATGTTTTACAAAGGTGTTTGTCTTTTTGAAAAGATGTTTCAATGTTTTTGAAAGTTGTTTTTGAAAGTTGTGTTGTGGAGTGTGTTTTGAAAGTAGGCAAGTGTGTTTTGCAAGTTTGATCAAGTAACTAAGAGTTGTCTACCCCAATTTTACTCAAAGATCTTTCTCATGTTTTAACCCTTTTAACAGTGTTGTTTCACCATTGTATTTGGTGAACAACCTTGTGTTAGGATGTTAACGGGACAGGCGCGAGTCATCGTTTAGACCATGAATGCAATAATGTCAAGTATTTTGGCAATTTTCTTGAGGGACTATGATCATTTTGTTTAGGAAACTTCGAAAGCGTCATCGAGGGACTATGATCATTTGATTTGTTTTTGTTTTTCCAAAGACACTTAACATGCAACCATGGCCCATTTTTGAAAGCAACAAGTGGAATAACCCTAGGGGTGCAAGTGTGCATTGTGTTTGTTTTCCATGCATGCTTATCTTGAATTAGGTCAAGCTATTTGTTGGTTTTATTTGCATACAAACCCTAGGTCTATCATGGCATAATTTGAAAGCTTTTAAATGCGGAAATTTAAATGCTAAGCTATTACAACAATGATTATGGGGATGGGGGTACAAGTTTGAATTTGGGGATATTTGACAAGAAATTAAATTCTAAGCTATTACATCCATATCGAATATACAAATATTTAATTGTACAATATTTAAGTAAATACAATAAATATGCAAAATGTATTATGCACAAAATGATTTTTTTTATGTATGTGAAAGTATTTTTCAATGTAAAATATAAACAAAAATAAAGAGGTCAAATTTTGAATATTTTTGTCATTTAGGGCAAAACCCTAGTTTTTAAATAAATAGTATTTATTAATTAATTATATACAATATATGTTAATTATATACAAAAAATAAGAAGTATATTGTAAAAAAGTATTTTTGATGTCAAATATTAATAAAAATAAAAATGTATTATTTTCATATTTTTATCCTAAATACTTAATAAATGTGTATAAGTGTATATTATATATATATTTAATATACTAAATATGTACAAAAATAAAATATTAATTATTTACAAAAAATGTATATTTTAGAAAAATGTTTTCAAAAATGTAAAAAAAAAATAATGACTAAAAAAATAAATAGTTTTGTATTATTTTTTAGGGTTTTAAATAAAAAGGTATTATATTTATTTACATATATATGCTAAATAAAACAAATAAATGCCAAATAAATGCAAAAAAGTGTGGAAAAATATTTTTAATGTTTTTTTATGTTTGAACAAAAAATATTAAGTCAGAATAAAAAATAAAAAGTCAAAAATGATAAATATTTCACACAATGGGCCAGGGGGGTGTAAATTGAAAAAGGGAGTGCAAAGAGCAAGACTGACTCAGGCCCAGCCCAAGCCAGTCATCTTCAACCTTCAGCCTTGTTTGAATGACAAAACGCGCGCGCCTCTTGTGCCAAAGCTAACTCCTGATTCCTTGACTTTTAGCAAAAACTCATAACACCAACATTGTAGAGCATCAAGAGACGAATTCAGACATATAAAATACTTGACCTAACTCTAAGAAACCAGGGAGAATTTCTTCATCCCCAATTTCTGACCTAATTTTTCTTCAATGTTCATGGTTAAAATTCTCACAGCATGCTTAATATAAATGAAAAGTGATCATATGTATGGCTCCAGGGCTATGAGTAGGACATGTTTCATTCACAAACCTAAGCTTAACTCTTCCTAGATTGAGAGATAGAAGTCCATGGTTTTACCTGTTTTAGCTTGATTCGTATACAGCAATGTGGCCAACTTCAATGGAGTTTGAGCTTCTGTATAGCTTGCCTGAAGTTCAAGGAAGCTTCTCCAACACCTAGCTTGCTTTGAATCACTTTGAATCGTGCTATGGAAGTTCACCTGCAAAACTGAAAAATGAAAATGGCAACTGAGGTTAGGGGAGTTACAGCTTGTGTTTAGGGCTTGGGATAGTTTGTGTGGATGATATGGAATGTGTTTGAACTCCTTTTGGACAAAACGCACGACAGGAATGGATTGTGAAACTCAAGTTGTAGGGTATGCCTTGTTTCTGCAGCAAGAGGGTGTTTTGATGTATGAGGAGGTTTGTGAGGTGGTTGAATCGTGCCTTAGGTCTGTTTTGGTGTATGGAAGATGTGTACAAAGTTTGCTTGAGCTTTTGTTTACAGGAATGAAAGATGGTTTAGTTTTTGCAAAGTTTCTTCTACTTGAAGCAAGAAAATGCAAGTTGATGTTATAGGCCTGTACAATACTCTCAAGCATGCTGCAACCTTTTCTCTTGATCAGTGGGATTTTTCTACAAAACTTTGCCTCAAAGATATGGCCTGTACCTCAAGGATTTTGGAATTTGACATAAAGTGATACTTTTCATAAATGGCAAATTAGCTTTTTCCAAATAAGGATTAATTTTGCATGTATTGTCCAAATGAACAAAAAAACCCTCAACTCAATGGTTATGCATTAAATTAAGGTGTGTGAAACTGGTTTTGAGGCCTGCAAGCTAGCATTGTACAAGCTGATTTGAAAATGCAAGTTGTGATGAACATGCCTTGGCCATGAACAAAAGTGAGTTTTGGCCAACTTTGTGAATTCGATTCTCTCTAACCACAAGGGTGTTTGAGAAGTTCTTGGACAATTTGGAAAGCTTGGAATGTGTACTACAATCTATATTTGTAATGCAAATTGAAACTCCAAGTGGAACCATGTGAAAATGGCCAAGAAGTTGGACAAAAATCCTGCCTAGAATAGGTCAAAATTTCTCTAAGTTAAAAATGTTTTGCACCCTTGTTCCAAAAATCATAACTTGAGATAAAAGCTTCCTTTGAGAAAACTTTGTGAATAAAGGTTGTAGATTTTGCAATGGACTACAACTTTAATGTTTCAAGTTTTGTTTGAATCCATTTGCATCTTGGTTAAAAAATGGGACAAAGTTAGGAAAAAATAAGGAAGTTTCATAACTTAGAAAAATTCTAAGTTATGAAATTTTCTCATTTTAAACCCTAATTTGCAATTTTGGATTTCTTGATGAACAAGTTTCATAATTTGACATGTCTTGATGAAAAATGAATCTTGGCATTTGATTTTGATCAAAAAGTCAAAGTTTGACTTTTTAGTATACAGTCAAATTTTGATCAGTTGACTGAAAAATTCATCTGTCAATCCTATGCATTTGAGATCTTTTGAACTTGTTGAATGGGTCAAGACAATGCCATTGAGTCCTTGAGTCCATATGTGAGCTTGGTTTGCCATTGGTTAGGTCAAACAGTCAAAAATTGCCTTTGTGCAGTCAAAACCCTAAAAATGACCATTTTGCCCTTTTGATGATTTGATCAAATTTCTTGTGGAATTGTGATCCAAACTTGATCAAATGATTCATATGAGTTAATAATGTTGATGTGGGTCAAATTTCATGAAGTTTGACTGTCAATTGGCCACAGTTGACTTTTTCCCCAATACAGCTGATTTCTTGGTCAACTGTCCAATTGACTGGGCAAAGATTGGAATCAAGGCTTGAAACTTGGTATGGATAAACTTGTGAGTCCAACATGAAGCATGAAAGTCACCTTGGGAATTTTAGGTCAAAACATCCCTGTGCAAACTCAAACCCTAATTTGGGTCAACAGTGCAAGGAGAGGCCTTGAGCAGAGCAAACCCTAACTTGATCTTGAGTTCCAAGAGTCTTGTGGTGAGAAAATGTTGATGAAATGAGAGGGCAATTTTTGGGGTACAACAGTTGCCCCTGTTCAATCTTCTTGCACCTGAAGAGTTAGATTGGCAAGTTTGCCTTTCGCGTCTCGAAGGTAAAAGGAGATTGGACACTAGAGTGCCCTTAAATTTGCACTCGTCAAAACATAGGTGCGGGAATGGGCTTAAAGATGCCATTTGGAAAGTGACAGAACCTTGTCGGGGGATGGGCTTAAAGATGCCATCTGGAATGTATGTTGTAGGTGAAAGAAATGAGTATCAGAAGGGTGTCCATGTTTTGGAACATCTCTGAATTAGGGGTCTGAATAAGCAATAGATTGACATCCGTGCCTGGAGAATCTGTAAACTGTTTTCAAAAGTCTGAGCTTATCCATCTTATCCTGAAAAGGGTAAAATATTAGCTGAAACACAAAGTCATGTTGCATGAAATGTATGATGCAATGTATGTTATATCAATGTTTATGATATGGATGTAATGAATGCGCATGTAAGCCGATGAGCCGTCTTGCTGGGGATAGATGAATCCTGGATAGCCAGAGATAATAGAATCTTGACTGCTGCCGGGGAAAGTGAATCCTTGACTGCTGCAGGGGATTGAAAATCCTTTGATTGTTGAAAATGAGAAGTCCTGGGACCACTATTGGGGAAATCAGGAGTTTGGGTTGTATACCACTTTGAGAATGAGAATCTTCATTCTGTTGGGAAGTATCAGGAACTCAGGTTATATGCCACTTTGAGAATGAGAATCTTCATTCTGTTGGGGATGTCAAGAATTCAGGTTGTATGCCACTTTGAGAATGAGAATCTTCATTCTGTTGGGGATATCATGAGGTTGTGTGTATGCCAATCTACTGGGGTTTCAAGGATGAGAGTCTTCATTCTGTTAAGGGTCAGAAATTGGGAGTATGCCAATCTTCCGAGGTTTCAAGGATGAGAGTCTTCATTCTGTTAAGGGTCAGAAATTGGGAGTATACCAATCTTCCGAGGTTTTAAGGATGAGAGTCTGCATTCTGTTAAGGGTCAGAAACTGGGAGTATACCAATCTTCCGAGGTTTTAAGGATGAGAGTCTTCATTCTGTTAAGGGTCAGAAATTGGGAGTATACCAATCTTCCGAGGTTTTAAGGATGAGAGTCTTCATTCTGTTAAGGGTCAGAAACTGGGAGTATGCCAATCTTCTGAGGTTTTAAGGATGAGAGTCTTCATTCTGTTAAGGGTCAGAAACTGGGAGTATACCAATCTTCTGAGGTTTTAAGGATGAGAGTCTTCATTCTGTTAAGGGTCAGAAATTGGGAGTATACCAATCTTCCGAGGTTTTAAGGATGAGAGTCTTCATTCTTGAGAGAAACAGATTTTAGGAGCTTCAGTTGTCCGTTATTCTGTCTATGGTTGTAACTTCCAGCAGGTGATGAAGGAAATTTTGAATGACCTTGAATTCCAGCAAGTGATGAAGGAATTTTTGATGATGATCGTAACTTCCAGCAGGTGATGAAGGAAAGTTTGAACGACCTTTCAGCTTAAAATGTAATTTTGCTTTGGAGAATAAATCCTTGACAAATGTTGGGGAAATAAACCCATAACCGAAGTTGGGGATTGAAAATCCTTTGATTACTGAGGGTGAGAAAACCCTTGCTGACTGCTGATTGCTTGGGGAGCAAGATCTTCAGTTGTTGAGGGATCTTAGGACCACTGCTGGGGATTGAAAATCCTTGGTGACCTGTGGGAAATGAGAATTATGATAATCTCTACTGAGGAGTCCAGAACCTGGGAGACTCATGCTGGAGGAGTAAGACTGAGAATCTTCAATCTGATGGGAAGTATCTCTGTGGGAGAATGTTCACTAATCTAGTTCCGCTGGGGATTGACAGCTTAGACTTCACTGGGGATAGGATTTTCAGATTTTAGGGCTCCACTGGGGATACTGAAACTTAGCTCTGAGGGGAATTAAGTTCTGGAAGGCTCTCTTAGTTGGGGAAGTCATTTTTGAGAAAGCTTTTGCTCTGCTGAGGATCCTGAAGTTTAACTCTGTTTGGAGAATTAAGTTCTGGATTTTAACCTTGTTGAGGAATTTGGAGTTTAATTCCGCTGGGGATTTCCTCTGAAAGGGCATCAAGATACCTATCTGTACCTTCAACCTATCAGCAATCATCTTTCTTGATTTGTAAGAAAATGATTATGTTCAAATGCATATGCCTATTTAACAAAACATTGGACGTTTCTCAAATAAAACATAAGTGTAAAAAGCAAAAGAAGACAAAGCAAATTTCTGTATTTGGAAAAGTATTTGTATTAACTTTTTATGAGTATCTTTGTACAAAGGAGACAGGCATCCTAGTAAGAGGATGTCGTCGTAAAAAATTGAAAATTTTATACAAAAGAAAGATGGCTATGTATAACAATTCCATGGGATTCCATTCTGTTATAGCCTTCACAACTCTGAATATCTTGTCCATTCAATGCTTCGTCCGTCGATGATTGGATTAATCAGAAGCTCGGGGCTTGTTGATGAAGAGATTGTTCTTTAAAGTGATCCGACGAGACATAGTCATACGCTTTAATTCCCTAACTTTTTCCTGGATCGCCCTTTCGGGTTTTCGATCCACCGGGAAATCCTTTTTTGCCCAAGCCGCCCTTTCGGGTTTTCAACTTGCCGGGTGTACAGATTTTTTTGTTTTATCCCTAATTTTTTCCTGAACCGCCCTTTCGGGTTTTCGGTTCACCGGGATGCCCATTTTTGCCCAAGTCGCCCTTTCGGGTTATTTTATACGTAGTATCTTTTGACTATGTCTGCGTTCGCAGGGTGTGGCAAATCGTCACCGTCCATGGTGGTCAGAATGATTGCACCACCAGAAAAGATGCTCTTGATTACAAATGGTCCTTCGTAAGTAGGAGTCCATTTTCCCCTGGGATCACTTTGTGGTAAGATAATCCGCTTGATTACAAGATCTCCGACTTGATATACTTGACGTCTGACTTTCTTGTTGAAAGCCTTGATCATCCGTTTTTGGTACGTCTGACCATGGCAAACAGCAGTGAGTCGCTTCTCGTCGATCAAATTGAGTTGATCAAGTCGGGTCTGAATCCAATCGTCTTCATTCAAACCAGCGTCCTACATAATCCTTAAAGAAGGAATCTGAACTTCCATGGGTAGGACAGCTTCCATGCCATATACCAAAGAAAATGGGGTTGCCCCTATTGAAGTACGCGCCGTGGTATGGTATCCATGCAGAGCAAACGGTAACATCTCATGCCAGTCCTTGTAGGTAACTGTCATTTTCTGAATGGTCTTCTTGATGTTTTTGTTCGCAGCTTCAACAGCACCGTTCATCTTCGGCCGATAGGGAGATGAATTGTGATGATAAATCTTGAACTGTTCGCATAGAGCGGTGATCATAGTATTGTTCAGATTTGTACCGTTGTCTGTGATGATCCTGTAGGGGACACCATACCGGCATATGAGGTTCTGCTTGATGAAGCGGGCAACCACATTCTTTGTAACAGAGGCAAAGGAAGCTGCTTCGACCCACTTGGTGAAATAGTCAATAGCGACCAAGATGAAGCGATGTCCATTGGATGCCGTGGGCTTGATCTCTCCAATCATGTCAATGCCCCACATTGCGAATGGCCAAGGAGCTGTCAGAACGTTGAGAGGAACAAGAGGAATATGAATCTTGTCGGCGTAGACTTGACATTTGTGGCAAGTACGGGAATGTTGATGGCAATCGGCTTCCATGGTAGACCAGTAATAGCCTTCCCTTAGAATCTTCTTAGCCATCGTATGTTCGCTCAAGTGGGTGCCAAATGTGCCACTGTGTATCTCAGTCATGATTAACTCTGCTTCAGCTTTGTCTACACATCGGAGTAAAACACTATCATGGCTGCGCTTATAAAGGATGTCATTACTCAGGAAGAACTTGGCAGCAAATATCCTTAAGAACTTTTTGTCATTGACGTAAGCTCCTTCGGGATATTCTCTAGTCTGGAGATACCTTTTGATTTCATGGAACCAGGGTTGTTCCACTACTTCTTTGGTATTAATCTCATGACAATGCGCAGGTTCATCCATTCGCTCGATGGTGATTTGGGGAGCCTCGTTATCCCAGTTGAGTTTAAACATGGAAGACATTGTAGCCAGAGCATCTGCTAGCTGATTTTCTTCTCGCGGGAAGTGCTCGAAGGCGATCTGCTCGAAATGAGGCAACAATGTCAAGACATGTTCTTTGTATGGGATAAGATTAGGATGTTTGGTATCCCACTCTCCTTTGATTTGACTGATAACCAAAGCCGAGTCCCCAAATACGATCAAAGATTTGATCCCCAAGTCTATAGCAGCCTTGAGACCAAAGATACAAGCTTCATATTCGGCCATGTTGTTGGTACAGCTGAAGCAAAGTCGGGCCGTGAAAGGTGTATGGCAACCTTCCGGGGAAATAAGTACCGCACTGATACCGTTTCCAAGTGCATTTGAAGCACCATCAAAGTATAGGGTTCATCGGGATCCTTGTTCAGGTCCGTCATACGGTCCGTTACCTTCAATGTTGTCCAATGTCATGATGTCCTCGTCCGGGAAGTCGAATCTCATGGATTGATAATCTTCGATAACTTGATGAGCTAGATGGTCAACTAGTACACTCCCTTTTATAGCTTTTTGGGTAGTATACTGGATGTCATACTCAGTCAGAATCATCTGCCATCTAGCGATTCTTCCAGATAAAGCAAGCTTCTCGAAGATATACTTGATAGGATCCATTTTGGAAATCAACAAAGTGGTATGAGTCAACATATACTGCCTTAGTTGGCGAGCAGCCCATACCAAAGCGCAACAAGTTTTCTCGAGCAGTGAGTAGCGAGTCTCACAGTCGGTAAACTTTTTGCTAAGGTAATAAATGGCATGCTCTTTTCGACCAGACTCGTCATGCTGGCCCAATACACACCCCATTGAGTTGTCCAAAACCGTCAGATACATGATCAGCGGCCTTCCTTCGACGGGTGGCATCAGAATAGGAGGTTCTAGCAAATACTCCTTGATTTTATCAAAAGCAGTTTGACAATCATCGTTCCATTCGACTACCCGATCTTTCTTCAATAGTTTGAAAATTGGCTCACAGGTAGACGTCAGATGAGAGATGAATCTGGCAATATAGTTCAAGCGTCCCAAGAACCCTCTAACCTCCTTTTCAGTACGGGGGGCAAGCATTTCTTGTATAGCCTTTACTTTTGCTGGATCGACCTCAATGCCCTTGTTGCTGACAATAAATCCTAGGAGTTTACCAGACCTAACTCCAAAAGTACACTTACTTGGATTCAGCCTGAGTTTGTACTCCTTCAACCTGGAAAACAGCTTTTGCAGATGTTCAAGGTGTTCCTCCTCTGTTTGTGATCGAGCTATCATGTCGTCTACGTAAACTTAGATCTCATGATGTATCATATCATGAAACAAAGCTACCATGGCGCGTTGATAAGTTTCCCCTGCGTTCTTCAGTCTGAACGACATCACCTTGTAGCAGAAGGTACCCCATTGTGTAACAAAGGTTGTTTTCTCCATGTCCTCGGGGGCCATTTTAATCTGGTTGTAGCCCGAGAATCCATCCATGAAAGAAAACACCTTGTGCTGAGCTGTGTTGTCAATCAAAATGTCGATATGCGGTAGCGGAAAATCATCTTTAGGGCTGGCCCTGTTCAAATCCCGGTAGTCCACACACATTCTGACCTTGCCATCTTTTTTAGGTACTGGAACAATGTTAGCAACCCATTGCGGATAGGATGTAACATCCAGAAAGCCAACGTTGAATTTCTTCATTACTTCAGCTTTAATCTTCTCAGACATGTCGGGCCTCATTCGGCGGACTTTTTGCTTGATCAGTGGACAGTCCTCTCTTGTAGGGAGACGATGAACCACGATATCTATGTCTAACCCTGGCATGTCTCCATAAGACCAGGCGAATATTTCAACGTATTCATTTAACAGTTGTATTAAGCGCTCCTTGACACTTGGTTCCAGATTGGCACCCACTTGTACTTCTTTCTTGTCTTCCTTTGTTCCTAAGTTGACAGTTTCCAACAACTCTTCATGAGGCAAGATGGCCCTTTCTTCTTGTTGTAGAAGTCTGGCTAGCTCTCCCGGTACTTCACAATCTTCGTCATCTTCGTATTCAGCCTGATTGACCAAATCTTCAGAGTTATTGAAGGATACAACAGAATAGTCACCCATAGAATCCAGAGTGGATGGGTATCTGCATTTGTGAGTGTGGGTGTGTGTAAGGGATAGCCATCCTTAAACAGACAAAAATGCAAAAGGAAAGAAAATGAACACAACAGTTTATAAATGAAAAACGTCCAATGATTCATTAAACATGGCATATGATTATGAAGAGAAAATCAAAACCCTTACAAATGGACCTACATGCCCCGGGCAAGGCATGAGGTGAAAAATAGTGTGCAGATTGTTTTAGTAATTATTACAGACCAACAGGAAATGTTCGAAAGATTAATTATTGATTGATGAAAGTAATGGGAACGAAGTCTTTCGCCTCCCAGTTGTGCAGTCCCCCTTCAATGGTTGGGAAGATCCAATCTTCGATGTTGGCCTCTTCGTCTTCGTCTTCCAAAGCATTGATTCCATGAGGAGAAATCTTGATGGGTGTCTTTTCAATTTTTGAGCGACGCATAGCTTTTTGCCCCGCAGCGGTAAATCCCAACCCAAACTTGTCTGTCTTGTGAGGAAAGTCAGGCAACTGTCCCCATGTTAAGCTCTTCCTCTCCTTCATTACAGCCTTTGCGTCTTTCAGAGATGCCATCCTGGCCACCTGCTTGGGTACCTCAGCTACTGCCTTTGCTACCGCCACCTCGGGAGAAACTTACTCAAAATGTTGAAAGGGTGTTTCGATGAATTCGCCATCCACCTCCACATACCGAAAGGATTTCAGATGACTGATCATGTACTCCTCCTCACCGTGTACAGTTATTATTTTTCCCTTAATAGGGTACTTCAGCATCTGATGTGGAGAAGAAGTGACTGCCCCAGCATTATGTATCCACGACCTTCCTAGCAAGCAAGAGTATGATGGGCGGATGTCCATCACATAGAAGGTTGAGTGGAACACTTTAGTGCCTACCTTAATGGGAATGTCGACCTCCCCATGCACCATCATTTTAGATCCTTCAAAGGCCCTGACAATGATATTACTTGGTTTCAGCTCCAAGCCTTCACAATCTAACCGGTCCAGAGCTTTCTTAGGCAGCACGTTTAGAGAAGAACCAATGTCGACCAAGACATGGGCGAGAGTGGTTCCTCAGCATTCAACTGACACATGCAGTGCGTCATTGTGCTTTCTTCCCTTTGGAGTCAGGTCAGCATCAGAGAAACCCAAGCCGTTGTCAGCGGTAAGGCTAGCTACACAATCCTGGAATTGATCGGCTGAGGTTTCTTGGGGTACATGGGCTGTCTTCAAAAACCTTATCAAGGCTTTGGCATGAGCCTCCGAACAAAGCAGCAAAGCTAACATGGAGATCTTCGAGGGGGTTTGCCCCACACATCATAATCACTCTTCTTTATTATTTTCAGAATCTCCTCCATTTCTTTCTTAGAGGTTTCAGGGACGACCAACGGCTGAGCCCTCGTCCCGACGAGCTCTTCTTGGATCCCTTTCCCCTTATCAGCAGCAGCAGGAGAAGGGACAGTAACAGCTTCTTCAATCATGGGAGTTCTTGCAGATAGTTTTACCGGTGCCGGGGTAACTTTAGGAACAGCTGAGGGTCCAAAGATTGCCTTTGGAGGGGCAATCTCTGGAGAGAAAATTCTTCCACTTCGGGTAATCTTGCTCGTACCGGCAATGTTTCCAATGTCGGCAGTTTCTTCATCAGAGCTCTCTTCAGTTATCTCAATTTGCTTAACACCATGGTAGTAGATTTCTCCACCATAATTCCACGGTATTGATTTGTCAGATTTGTAGGGGACAGGCCCAGGCATGGTTATTTTCAAGGGTACAATCTTCTGAGCGGATGTAATCTTAACAGGCCTTTTGGGGACCTTGGAAAGATTGGCGGAAATGGTTATTATTGAAACTTCATTGATAGGAGTTGGAGTAACAGGAGTCTTTTCGAAAAGAATTTGTTGGTTTCCCATTAGGCGTTGGATGCCTATCTTCAACAATGGACAGTCGATTGGTAGGGAGTGACAAAGGTAGCAATCTTCTTTACAACCTGGGAAAATCCCAGCCTTCAACAGATTTAACTTGATTGTCAGTAGTGGAGTTATCAGATCATCAACAGCAGAAACAAACAGATCCTCTTCAACAGCATGGACATTGTGACCATGCTTTGGCATTGGAGCAGATATTACATTTGGTTTCTCAGGGGCGTCGAACTCAACCTCTTTTGCATCTATCAAATCTTGAATTTTATTCTTTAACGCCCAGCAATTGTTGGTGTCATGCCCGACGCTGTCAGAATGATAGGCACATTTAGCATTGGCATGATAGTATGGAGATGTGGTGTTAGGGTTTTTCGGCGCCTCCTTTAAACCGGTCAGATTTAACTTCAACAAATGGGGAAGAACTTGTGCAGGCGTCATGTTGATGCGGGTGAACTGCCGTTGTGGCCGTTCTACCCGTTGCTGGTTAGGTCTAGACTGATTGTTACGAGGCTGATCATTTGACGAATTTTGAATCATTACGGCCCCTACAGCCGGCCGGTGCTCAGTTCTTCCCGATCCTTTTTGAGAGTATACAACAACCGCTTCCTTCTTGGCCGGGAATGATTTCTTAACAGTTGCGGAGGCAGAGGCATCCCTTTGAATCTTCCCACTCTTAATACCAGCTTCCACCCGTTCGCCAGTTAGAATCAGTTCGGTAAACCCTGCAGAAGAGCTCCCAATCAAATGGTTGAAGAAAGGGCCAGATAGGGTCCCCAAGAACATATCAACTAGTTCCCTATCTGAAAGAGGTGGCTGCACTCTTCCGGCCAAGTCGCGCCATTTCTGGGTGTATTCTTTGAATCCCTCATTTGAGGCCATCCCCATACTTTGTAACTGAGTACGGGTTGGCGCCAAGTCGGTGTTATATTGATACTGGCGATAAAAGGCAGCTGCCAAATCCTCCCAACTATGCACTTCTGACCTCTCAAGCTGGTAAAACCAATCTAGCCGTGTACCAGACAGGCTGTCCTGGAAGAAGTGTACCCAAAGATTTCTATCGGACGAATGAGGTTGGATTTTTCTGACATACGACCTCAGGTGCATCTTCAGGTAAGACAGACCGCCGTATTTTGCAAAAGTTGGCACCTTAAACTTTGGAGGGATCACAATCCCAGCAATCAATCCCAATTCTTCAAAATCTAACCCGGGAACCCTTTGCAGCTTCATAGCTGCCAGTCTATCCTCCAGGTTTTTGTATTTGTCGTCCGCTGGCGGGTATTGCTGCTCTGAATAGTCTTCATCTTCCTCAACCTCTTCCTCTTCAGCCTCGGACTCAGAAGGTAATGCAACTCCTTTTCCCTTACCGGTTCCCTCGTCAGATGTGGAGGGGAATTAAAGAACTCTCCTAGCTTCATTCTCAAATCTTCTTCCCAGTGTAGATACCCCAACTCTTTTCTTCTTCTTTTTTCCTTTTTCTTGCTCTTTATTCCCTAACAGTGCTTTAAGATCCTCCTGACCCTTTTCCAAGGTCATAAGCAGCTGTTGAAACTGCGAGTTTTGTGCCTGCAGATCTTTGATCGTCTGTTCAAGATCCATCTTACTGAAATAAACAGCAGAAAGATAAGGAAACCTGGTGTGAAGACCTGTTTATGCATATGATGAATGATATGTTTATTCATGTAATGCATTCAAGGATCTGGAAATTCAAAGTTGTTGCAAACAAAAAGAACACACGTCATATTAATAAGAAGAAATTTTGTCAGTACACAAATGCCCCATGGGCCAAATATTAGAAAAACTTCTTAAGGTAAAAAGACGTTGCGCATCCTCTTTGGTGCGATGTAAGTGTTGAGGGTCTCCTCCTCGTGAAGTCGGCGAGTAAGCTCCAAAACCTTCTTCTCACTAGCGTAGAAGCTGGCTTCAAAAGTATTCCGTTCTTCCTTGAGTTGGATCCAACTCTTTTGCATTTCCTCCCATGATGTTGGCATGTCAGGATGTAGGATGGTGTATGGAACCTCTCCTTCCTTAACAGGCTCTTTAATCAAAGGGAGAATGTAAGGGTACGGCATCATAAGACTCTGGGCGCGGGTTCGTACCCACTTGAGGTAAGGCTCAAGAGCGATGGGGTTTTTGTGCCCCAGTGTCTTGCTATCTACCTTGTTAGGCATCCTCCAAGCTCTGATGAATCTTTGGCGAAGTCCTTGCGCATCATTGTCGAAGTCAAAAACTAGGTCAGGAATCAGCATGTCATGAGGGCCATCCCTCCGTGCGTATCCAAGTTGTCTCAAAGCTAGACAGGGGTTGTAGGTAATGCCTCCCCTAATGCCAAGTAATGGAACATTAGGGAAGTCACCACAACGATCGACGATGATGACATTTTCTCTGGACCGAGAACACCAATGTACATCAGAATGTGTGAGGGTCATCAATCGTTGTGACCACCTTAAGCCTTGCTCATTCTTCAAAACAGATTGTGGAAGGTGAGAAATAAATCACCTTGCAAGGAGAGGAGTACAGCACATGAGAACACCTCTCTTCCTCATTGTTCGTGTGTAAAATGAGTGGAGGATGTCCCCAAGCAATGTAGGTATGGGATTCCTGGATATGAAGATCTTAACAGCATTCACATCTATAAGTTGGTCAGGATTTGGGAACAAGACCAACCCATAAATGAGGAGTGCCACAATCTCTTCAAACGCTTGTAGATCCAAATAATTCCAACACTCTTGTGCCTTCTCAAACAAGAATTTTGCCAAAAAGCCCTTGACACCACTTATGGTTTCCCAATGCCCCTTGATGTCAGATGATTGCAAGTGTAGTGCTTGAGCAATATCTTCAGGTTTTGGTTCTTTTTTCGTACCGTTGTAGGGTAGTTGATTAAGAATAGGAATTCTCAGGAGTTGAGAAAATTCCTCCAAAGTAGGCACCAATTGGTAGTCGGGGCATGTGAAACAGTGGTGAAGGGGGTCAAAGAACTGGAACAACACCTTCACCATGTCTTCTTCAATGTTGGTGTTGACTAGGCTGAGCAGTCTACCATGTCTTTCACTGAAGAGAGAGCTTTCTGGAATTCTGGATGTAAGCTCCTTGAGTTGAGGATGGATTCTCACAAGGTTAACTTGGATAGTTTTCCTGTGAAGAATTTCCATGACCTATAAAACAAGAACAAAGATGAAGATCCAAACCCTTGAAATGGTTAGTGGATGCATATGATGCTTTATGATGTTCATGATGTATGCACAAACATATGTACAAGCAAGTCACACAAAACCCTAGTTTCAGGCTTGCATGGGGTTTCATAGGTAAGTACCCTCTTGAGTGTAGTTGGCTTAAAAACCTGTTCTATAAATAGTAACCGGGTTCTAAGGAGCTCAATATCATTGGATTATTTTCTGTGTTCATTGTTTTGGTTTAGCCACTTAACTAGCGACCAAAATATTCCAAGAAAATAACCCTCAATGAGTGTAGTATCGAGTATCTACCAACTTCGGACTGCACCAAAGCCGGTCATCTCACTACCCCTAATAAAAGTCCAAGATGGTCAAGTAAGGTTCTAGGTCATTAGTGCTTGGTGACATCACTCAGCGGCCCCGTACTCTCCTTGATTGAACTCAAGGGTTACCGGTACTCACAAATATGTCGCACTAATATAGCTATTACTTCAACTGTGTCGGTATACCCCGCACAGCTTCCACAACGTATTGCTATCTATGAATGTTTCCCAAATCCGGGTTAGGATTTCAAGCCTAAACAAGAGAACCAAAATGTAAAGCAATCAAAGCAAACAATTAGCCATGCAAAAGGGTGATCTAGGCCCTAAGGTTACTCCACTTTTAAGATGTCCCCAGCAGAGTCGCCAGTTCTGTGATACGGTGGGAGAACTGACTTGAGGTTTTGCGTTTGTATTCGCAAATGTTCGGTTGAGCAAGAGTCGCCACCGACTTTTTATTTTATCCTAAGGAAAGGTTAAAAAGCACATGAAAAACCTTTGAGATGTTTTCATGGGTTCGGGGAGTAGATTATAGAAAGGGAAGGTATTAGCACCCTTTCTATCCATGGTTATCCATGGGCTCTTAGTTACTTGCTTAGATCACTTGCCTTTGCTTTTCAATTGTTTGAAATGGTGCTTTGTGTGTGGTTTTGAAAATGTTTTGAAAAAGATGCCTTGTCTAGGCAACCATTGTAACAATTCTTGTTTGAATGTTTTACAAAGGTGTTTGTCTTTTTGAAAAGATGTTTCAATGTTTTTGAAAGTTGTTTTTGAAAGTTGTGTTGTGGAGTGTGTTTTGAAAGTAGGCAAGTGTGTTTTGCAAGTTTGATCAAGTAACTAAGAGTTGTCTACCCCAATTTTACTCAAAGATCTTTCTCATGTTTTAACCCTTTTAACAGTGTTGTTTCACCATTGTATTTGGTGATCAACCTTGTGTTAGGATGTTAACGGGAAGGGCGCGGGTCATCGTTTAGACCATGAATGCAATAGTGTCAAGTATTTTGGCAATTTTCTTGAGGGACTATGATCATTTTGTTTAGGCAACTTCGAAAGCGCCATCGAGGGACTATGATCATTTGATTTGTTTTTGTTTTGCCAAAGACACTTAACATTCAACCATGGCCCATTTTTGAAGGCAACAAGTGGAATAACCCTAGGGGTGCAAGTGTGCATTGTGTTTGTTTTTCATGCATGCTTATCTTGAATTAGGTCAAGCTATTTGTTGGTTTTATTTGCATACAAACCCTAGGTCTATCATGGCATAATTTGAAAGCTTTTAAATGCGGAAATTTAAATGCTAAGCTATTACAACAATGATTATGGGGATGGGGGTACAAGTTTGAATTTGGGGATATTTGACAAGAAATTAAATTCTAAGCTATTACATCCATATCGAATATACAAATATTTAATTGTACAATATTTAAGTAAATACAATAAATATGCAAAATGTATTATGCACAAAATGATTTTTTTTATGTATGTGAAAGTATTTTTCAATGTAAAATATAAATAAAAATAAAGAGGTCAAATTTTGAATATTTTTGTCATTTAGGGCAAAACCCTAGTTTTTAAATAAATAGTATTTATTTATTAATTATATACAATATATGTTAATTATATACAAAAAATAAGAAGTATATTGTAAAAAAGTATTTTTGATGTCAAATATTAATAAAAATAAAAATGTATTATTTTCATATTTTTCTCCTAAATACTTAATAAATGTGTATAAGTGTATATTATATATATATATATATATATATATATATATATATATATATATATATATATATATATATATATATATATATATATATATATATATATATATATATATATATATATATATATATATATATATATATATATATATATATATATATATATATATATATATATATATATATATATATATATATATATATATATATATATATATATATATATATATATATATATATATATATATATTTAATATACTAAATATGTACCAAAATAAAATATTAATTATTTACAAAAAATGTATATTTTAGAAAAATGTTTTCAAAAATGTAAAAAAAAATAATGACTAAAAAAATAAATAGTTTTGTATTATTTTTTAGGGTTTTAAATAAAAAGGTATTATATTTATTTACATATATATGCTAAATAAAACAAATAAATGCCAAATAAATGCAAAAAAGTGTGGAAAAATATTTTTAATGTTTTTTATGTTTGAACAAAAAATATTAAGTCAGAATAAAAAATAAAAAGTCAAAAATGATAAATATTTCACACAATGGGCCAGGGGGTGTAAATTGAAAAAGGGAGTGCAAAGAGCAAGACTGACTCAGGCCCAGTCCAAGCCAGTCATCTTCAACCTTCAACCTTGTTTGAATGAGAAAACGCGCGCGCCTCTTGTGCCAAAGTTAACTCCTAATTCCTTGACTTTTAGCAAAAACTCATAACACCAACATTGTAGAGCATCAAGAGACGAATTCAGACATATAAAATACTTGACCTAACTCTAAGAAACCAGGGAGAATTTCTTCATCCCCAATTTGTGACCTAATATTTCTTCAATGTTCATGGTTAAAATTCTCACAGCATGCTTAATATAAATGAAAAGTGATCATATGTATGGCTCCAGGGCTATGAGTAGGACATGTTTCATTCACAAACCTAAGCTTAACTCTTCTTAGATTGAGAGATAGAAGTCCATGGTTTTACCTGTTTCATCTTGATTCGTATACAACAATGTGGCCAACTTCAATGGAGTTTGAGCTTCTGTATAGCTTGCCAGAAGTTCAAGGAAGCTTCTCCAACACCTAGCTTGCTTTGAATCACTCTGAATCGTGCTATGGAAGTTCACATGCAAAACTGAAAAATGAAAATGGCAACTGAGGTTAGGGGAGTTACAGCTTGTGTTTAGGCTTGGGATAGTTTGTGTGGATGATATGGAATGTGTTTGAACTCCTTTTGGACAAAACGCACGACAAGAATGGATTGTGAAACTCAAGTTGCAGGGTATGCCTTGTTTTTGCAGCAAGAGGGTGTTTTGATGTATGAGGAGGTTTGTGAGGTGGTTGAATCGTGCCTTAGGTCTGTTTTGGTGTATGGAAGATGTGTACAAAGTTTGCTTGAGCTTTTGTTTACAAGAATGAAAGATGGTTTAGTTTTTGCAAAGTTTCTTCTACTTGAAGCAAGAAAATGCAAGTTGATGGTATAGGCCTGTACAATACTCTCAAGCATGCTGCAACCTTTTCTCTTGATCAGTGGGATTTTTCTACAAAACTTTGCCTCAAAGATATGGCCTGTACCTCAAGGATTTTGGAATTTGACATAAAGTGATACTTTTCACAAATGGCAAATTAGCTTTTTCCAAATAAGGATTAATTTTGCATGTATTGTCCAAATGAACAAAATAAACCCTCAACTCAATGGTTATGCATTAAATTAAGGTGTTTGAAACTGGTTTTGAGGCCTGCAAGCTAGCATTTTACAAGCTGATTTGAAAATGCAAGTTGTGATGAACATGCCTTGGCCATGAACAAAAGTGAGTTTTGGCCAACTTTGTGAATTCGATTCTCTCTAACCACAAGGGTGTTTGAGAAGTTCTTGGACAATTTGGAAAGCTTGGAATGTGTACTACAATCTATATTTGTAATGCAAATTGAAACTCCAAGTGGAACCATGTGAAAAATGGCCAAGAAGTTGGACAAAAATCCTGCCTAGAATAGGTCAAAATTTCTCTAAGTTAAAAATGTTTTGCACCCTTGTTCCAAAAATCATAACTTGAGATAAAAGCTTCCTTTGAGAAAACTTTGTGAATAAAGGTTGTAGATTTTGCAATGGACTATAACTTTAATGTTTCAAGTTTTGTTTGAATCCATTTGCATCTTGGTTAAAAAATGGGACAAAGTTAGGAAAAAATAAGGAAGTTTCATAACTTAGAAAAATTCTAAGTTATGAAATTTTCTCATTTTAAACCCTAATTTGAAATTTTGGATTTCTTGATGAACAAGTTTCATAATTTGACATGTCTTGATGAAAAATGAATCTTGGCATTTGATTTTGATCAAAAAGTCAAAGTTTGACTTTTCAGTATACGGTCAAATTTTGATCAGTTGACTGAAAAATTCATTTGTCAATCCTATGCATTTGAGATCTTTTGAACTTGTTGAATGGGTCAAGACAATTCCATTGAGTCCTTGAGTCCATATGTGAGCTTGGTTTTCCATTAGTTAGGTCAAACAGTCAAAAATTGCCTTTGTGCAGTCAAAACCCTAAAAATGACCATTTTGCCCTTTTGATGATTTGATCAAATTTCTTGTGGAATTGTGATCCAAACTTGATCAAATGATTCATATGAGTTCATAATGTTGATGTGGGTCAAATTTCATGAAGTTTGACTATCAATTGGCCACAGTTGACTTTTTCCCCAATAAAGTTGATTTCTAGGTCAACTGTCTAATTGACTGGGCAAAGATTGGAATCAAGGCTTGAAACTTGGTATGGATAAACTTGTGAGTCCAACATGAAGCATGAAAGTCACCTTGGGCATTTTAGGTCAAAACATCCCTGTGCAAACTCAAACCCTAATTTGGGTCAACAGTGCAAGGAGAGGCCTTGAGCAGAGCAAACCCTAACTTGATCTTGAGTTCCAAGAGTCTTGTGATGAGAAAATGTTGATGAAAAGGGAGGGAAATTTTTTGGGTACAACAAAGGAGATACGCATTGTCAAAGTTGGCCATTTTTGGAGAATTGTCAAAAGTCAACAATGCCCAAAATTGCATTTTTTGGCAAATGGGCCTAACTTTTTATGCTTGCATCTTACTTTTAACAATGTCCACGACCCAAAAACTCTTCCATATTTTATTGACTTTATTTATTTAATTTATTTTGATTTTAATAATTTAAAAATCAAATTAAATCAAATAAATGATATAAAATATGGAAGATTTGTTTTTGATCTGATTTTGAATGAAATGCAATCCATTTATGCTGCCAAAACAGAATCAAATCGTGCCAAGGTTGATTGGAGTGAGAATGGAATGATTTATCTTGATTTGGAAAGAAATAATGCAAGGTTGGAACGGAATCAAATCTTAATAATTGGCAAGGATTTGGAGCTCTTTTGTTAACCTAATTCAAAGAGATACATATACAGAAAAGATCCCAAGCACAAGTTGGCAGAAAAATTGTGTGAAACGGCCAAGAACAAATTGTACTTTTTGTCAAAAAAATCTCAATTGGAATCCCATATTACAATCATTCTCAAGGAGGTTTAAAGATTGCAACACATTTCTGGACGTCTCTGGAAGCTTTTCCAACCCCTGGCAAGCTCTGAAGCATCAAGAATCACGCTCCATACACATCACGATTTGACTTTTTTTTATTTATTTTGATTACGTGCATACAGGCTTTTTCCATGAAATTTAATCATGTATTCTGGTTTGTCATAAGGATTCGATGCTTTTTGAATGCTTTAATTGAGTTTTGAGTGCAGGGAGGGAAGATTTCCATTCCTAGGGTTTCCAAGCTTCGTTTTGGGGCTTCCCTATATAGGAAAAATTAGATCAAATCATGGGCACCATTGAACCCATGTCATGATTTCTGATTGTCCTATACCTTTGGTATAAATTTATTTGGCTTGTGTTGCATTTTAAATTATTGCAGGTTTGTAGCCATGGACGAAAACTGTCACTATAACCTTCAGTGACAGTTTTGTCCGTAGGTAAAAGATCGGCATCTAAAACAACAGTCCTGAGGAAAGAGACGATTGCGTGGCTGACTTCCATTGGTCCATTTAAATTCACGCGCGTGTTTTGGGAATGAAGCATTGTTTCTATTATATTATTATTTTGTCATGTATATCAATGAATGACAAGTTGTCCTGGTGGTAAGGAGGAACGTATGGGAGGCGAGAGTCCTGGGTCTCGAACCCAGGTTTGGCATTTTTATTTTCTAACAATCTAATTGCAGATCTGGTGTGTCTCACCTTCCCAACACCTGATACGCACCCCAAATCCTTCCATTGGATCATCACCATCACAGATCCAACGTTCAGCATACGCAGGTCCACCATGGATCCTTAGAAGATGGTCTCATTAGATCAGGCGCCAGACTCTGGGCCATCATTCAGGGCCCGTTACAAATTTGGTAATGCACCCCCTGGAATGCTAATTGCATCAGGCCCATTCTCTTTTTCTTTCTATTTTTTATTTGCTATTTGTTTTAATTTATTATTTTAATCATTTTCACAACAAAAAATCATTTTTTAATTAAATCATAAAATCACTAAAAAAATTAGATTTAGTTTTTTTTATATATAAAATATTTAATTTCAATTAATTAATTAGTAATTAGATTACTTCAAATTCCTTTTTTTGGTAATTAAAATTCAATAGAAAATTAGGTTAATTTAAAAGCTTTTTTTACATGATTAAAAATAAATAGAAATTAGGTTAATTTGCAAAATTAGTTGCTTTCCTCAAAAAACCAAAAAATATCTTTTCCTCATTCCCGTCTTAATTCTTCGCGCGCGTTATTTATTTATTTTCGAATTATTGTAACTGTTCCGAGTTTGTAATAGATTAATTAAGATTTTAAATTTCTGCATCTTTATTTTTTCAGTCAAATATTGGTGTATTTGTCCAAAAGCCCTGTAATAGCGTAGATTTTTCTTTTTCCGCTTTTAATTTCCGCAACTATTAAAATGCTAGATGTATGGATAATAGAATTGAATGGTAAGACAAATAACTTTAAAACTGTAGATAACCCTAATTGTGCAAAGATAATTAACTGAAAAAAGCTCACTTGCACATGCTCACTCCTAGGGTTTGCCCCACTTGGTTGCCTCAAAAATAATGGTCGTGTCCCTCGAACATAGGGATACCTTAGCAATGACCCGCGATTTCAAAAGTCGTCATAAAGATCATAGTCCCTACTTGTCCCTCGAGTTGCCTATAAATTAATCTTATGACGATAGTCCCTTCGAAACGCTAAGGTATCCTTATTTGTTGCCTTCAGAGACCATTTCGTCCCTTCGAACGTCCCTTTAAAATTCTAACGACGGAGCTACCTACTCCTTAATAGTAGGATAACGCTGTCTAAAGGAAACTAGAACGAACAGTCCTTTTTCGAGTAGGTAGAAATCTTAAGTACTTGCTCAAAACAAAAACTTTTCACACAAATACTTTTCAAAAATAGTTTTCAAAACAACTTCGTCACACTCTTGAGGACCGATACAAGGGTTATCACGAAGTAAACAAAACTTTTCAAAACAAGCACACACAAGCAATTTAAAAAATGGGCAAGTACCTAAGAGCCCGTGGAAAACCACAGATAGAAAGGGTTCTAACACCTTTCCCTTTCTATAATCCACCCCCCGTACTCAGAAATATCTCGAAAAAAGGTTTTTTTCCGTTCTTTTTCCTTTTCCTTTATTGGATGAAATAAAAGTCGATGGCGACTCTTGCTTACCGCGGAATTTACGAACAAAAAACACAAACCAGTATAACAGTCGGTTCTACCACCGTATCACATGAGGGTCTAAGATCGTTTACTGAAGGCAACACCGAAGGGTCATCGAGGGGATACAATCTTGTATTTGAGGGTCTTTGCTAAAGCATCCCATGTTCGAGGGACATGACTATTTTCATCTGAGGCAACAAGTGTGGGTTATCCTAGAGGCGCGAGTGTGCAAAGTGTATTGATTTCATGCATTTTTGTCTTTTGAGATTAGGATTTTCTAACGGTTTATTTTATCTTACCATACACACCCTAATTACTAACAATTATATTAAAGCGATAAATTGCGGAAATTAAAATCCTAAACTATTACATCTTTTTGGGGATGGGGTATACAAATTTACAAAATTATCATGTAATGAAATTATCATGTATAAAAAACACTTAGAAAATTTTTTAAGTCTTGAAAAGTTTGACTTTTCACATTGAATTTTGAACTTCTTGGTTTCTTGATGATCAAGATTCATATTTTTGAATGTCTTGATGAATTGTGATCTTTGAAATTTAATGTTAACCAAAAAGTCAAAGTTTGACTTTTGGTGTATCAGTTGATTTTTCAATAGTTAACCAAATTTCAACTATCAATCCACTGATCTTGAGAAATGATTTAAGCCATGGAATTGGGTCAACATGTTATGTTTGATTTTTTGATATTATGCTTCAAGCCATTAGGTCAAAAAGTCAATGATCATTCGTTCTTAGTCGAAACCCTAATTTTTGGTCTCAGTGTTTCGGAGGTGATTTTGTCTTATCAATTCTTGAGAATCCTTGAGAATTGGAGATCCTATGTGAGGAATGTCTTGAAAAAGAGAGGGAAAATTTTAGGGTATAACAGCTTCCCCTGTTCAATCTTCTTAAACCTGAAGAGTTAGATTGGCGGATCCGTCGTTCGCGACTTGAAGGTGGAAGATGATTGAACACTAGAGTGCCCAGAAATTTGCACTCAACTATGTGTTTATTGATCGTGCATGGAATGAGCTTAAACATGCCATTTGGAGAAGTGATGAAGAGTTGTCGGAGATGGGCTTGTAGATGCCATCTAAAGTAATTGTTGATAAAAATTGGAAGAAGTACTAGAATAAATCTTTGGTTGATTTAGTCTGTATGATATGCTGGAGTGGACCCGTGTTAAGTCGGGTCTGGAAATGTATTAGAATAAATCCGTGTAAGATTGCTTCAGGATGAACCCTGTGTCAAACTGTATCTGGAAATTTATGAGATGGAGCCTGGGTAGGGCTGCTTCGGGATGAGTCCGTGTGAAAATTTATCTGGAAATATATGAGAAGGAGCCTAGGTAGGGCTGCTTCAAGATGAGTCTGTGTGAAACTTCATCTGGAAACTTATGAGAAGGAGCCTGGGTAGGGCTGCTTCGGAATAAGTCTGTGTGAAACTTCATCTGGAAACTTATTAGAAAGAGACTAGGTAGGACTAATTTGGGATGAGTTTGTGTGAAACTTCATCTGGAAATTCATGAGAAGGAGCCTGGGTAGGGCTGCTTCAGGATGAATCCGTGTGAAACTTCATCTGGAAATATATGAGAAGGAGTCTGGGTAGGGTTGCTTCGGGATGAGTCTGTGTGAAACTTCATCTGGAAATATATGAGAAGGAGTCTGGGTAGGGGTGCTTTGGGATGAGTCCGTGTGAAACTTCATCTAGAAATATATGAGAAAGAGTCTGGGTAGGGCTGCTTCGGGATGAGTCAGTGTGAAACTTCATCTGAAAATATATGAGAAGGAGCCTGAGTAGGGCTGCTCCGGGATGAGTCCATGTGAAACTTCAACTGGAAATATATGAGGAGGAACCTGGGTAGGGCTGCTTCGGGATGAGTCCGTGTGAAACTTCATCTGGAAATTCATGAGAAGGAGCCTGGGTAGGGCTGCTTCGGGATGAGTCCGTGTGAAACTTCATCTGGAAATTCATGAGAAGGAGCCTGGGTAGGGCTGCTTCGGGATGAGTCCGTGTGAAACTTCATTTGGAAATATATGAGAAGGAGCCTGGGTAGGGCTGCTTCGGGATGAGTTCGTGTGAAACTTCATCTGGAAATATATGAGGAGGAGCCTGGGTAGGGCTGCTTCGGGATGAGTCCGTGTGAAACTTCATCTGGAAATATATGAGAAGGAACCTGGGTCGGGCTTCTTCAGGATGAGTTCGTGTGAAACTTCATCTGGAAATATATGAGAAGGAGCCTGGGTATAGCTACTTCGATATGAGTCTGTGTGAAACTTCATCTGGAAATATATGAGAAGGAGCCTGGGTAGGGCTGCTTCGGGATGAATCTGTGTAAAAATGAATCTTGAAATTAGAAGGAACCCATGTAATATTGCTTCATGATGAGCCCGTGTGAATGTGCATCTGGAAATTAGAAGGAACCCATGTAAGATTGCTTTAGGATGAGCCCGTGTGAAGCTGCATCTGGAAATTTATGGGAAGGAGCCTGGGTATGGCTGCTTCAGGATGAATCTGTGTGCGAATTCATCTGGGAATATAGAAGGAGAGCGTGTAAGATTGCTTCATGATGATCCCGTGTGAAGCTACATATGGAAATTAGAAGGAACCCGTGTAAGATTGCTTCTGGACAATCCCGTGTGAAGCTGCATCTGGAAATTGGAAGGAACCTGTGTAAGATTGCTTCATGATGAGCCCGTGTGAAGCTGCTCCTGGAAATTACAAGGAACTCGTGTTAGATTGCTTCATGATGAGCCTGTGTGAAGCTGCATCTGGAAATTGGAAGGAACCCGTGTAAGATTGCTTCATGTTGAGCCCGTGTGAAGCTGCATCTGGAAATTGGAAGGAACCCGTGTATGATTGCTTCAGCTGGTTGTGTAGATAATTGCTCTGTCTTATTTTAGGAACTAATCTTGGACCTGTTGAAAATTGTTGATGATAATTATCTGTTGATTAATCTTTCCTGAAAAGGTAAAGAGTTAGCTGTATGAAATGCATTGCGTAATGATGTTCTCAAAATAAATGAGATTGTGCTATATGCATTTCGTATGCACATGATATGATTTATGAACGTGAAATGTTATTGAAGTGCATCTTTGGCTAGGAAAATAAATCCCTTACTACTGTTGGGGAGTTTTGGGGAGCTAAATCCCGGACTATTGCTGGAGATGAAGAGTATGTGTATCTTCAACCTTGTTTGGAATGCTTCCGCTAGGGATTCCTTTTTGTTGTTTGAGGAAACTCTGTGGGGAATGTTAATTTCTGTTTGGGGAATAAAGTTCAAGAGTTTTAGTTGTCCATTGCTCTACTGGGGAGTTACTTCTTGATTAAAGAGAATAAAAGTTAGTTGTTATCTGGTAGAAATCCAGGCTTCGTAGCAACTTGCTGGAGAAGATGAAATTAACTATTATTTGGTCGGATTCCAGGCTTCGTAGAAAATTGAAGTTAACTGTTATCTGGTCGGATTCCAGATTTCATAGCAACTTAGATGAAATTAACTGTTACCTGGTCAGATTCCAGGCTTCGCAGAAAATTGAAGTTAAACTTTATCTGGTCGGATTCCAGGCTTCGCAGCAACTTACTGGGGATAGTATCAACTCTGTTGGAGACAAGGGTTTTTGTCAATTGATTTGTAATAGTCTGAGAAAAGACTCGGGTTGGGGAATCTGTAGTTTGTTGGGGAAATAAACCCTATTGAGGAGAATATTTTGAAGACCTTATTGGGGAGATGAATTCTTTTGGCGAGAACTCTGCAAGGTTTCTTTTTTCAGTTAAGACCAACTCAGTTGAGGAATGTCAAAATGAATCTAAACCTTGATTGTATCTGAGGAGATATTCAATGAGTACCAGAATGAAATTCATATTTGGATCGTATCTGAACTGTATCTGTAGGAAAGTATGGAATGAATGTCAAAATAAATTTGTATTTAGACTGTATCTGCATTATATCTAGAAGATGATAAATTGCCGAAAATTTCTATCTGTTTAGGAACTGGCATGATGTGTGTGTCCATTTGGAGTAGATCAAACTCCTCTATCCGCTGGTGAGTTTAACTATGTCATCGGCTGGAGGATGCCCCACTTGTTTGAAGATTCTTCTGAGTTTGTCGGGGATAGCCTTGTGGAGGATTGTACCCTTATCTGTGAAGATTATTCTATGGAGATAACCTTATAGAGGTGGCTCTGGCAACTTCACTGGGGATCACCTTATGAAAGGGACTTTGTGGGTATTTGTCACTATCCATAGCAGTAAGTGTTATAGTACTTCCATAAAATTTTTGCTTGGTCGTACGTGACCCTTTACTGAGGAGTTCATGTTCAATGCCCTAAGTGATTCCGATGGAGATCTGTCCCTGGCTATTCAGGACTTTATGAGATATTTCTTGGAATCTTGACTTGACTGCCACTGATGAGTTGGACAATAACATGTCATGCCCCCTTGATTATGGGAGATTTTTCATTGGAAGTGTCTTCTAATTTGAAGTGATTATGTTTCTTGATATAATTTTCGTTCATTGGATATTCGCCGTGCGAATTCCTCCGTTGTCAAACAATTAGCTATATGCAAACAACGGTATTCAAACAATGCAAGGTTTATGTTTATCTTGAAGTTTTGAAAATGATTTTTTAGCAGATAAAAGAATTTTGTAAGAATATGAATTCGACTCGGGATTTACAGTAAGCCTTATAGGAGTCAGGATACCTTTTGTAACATTATGCTTTCGAACTAACCAATGCTTCAATTATGACTTTTAAAGGGTTGTAGCATGGCCTGGTTCACAGTTTAAGAAACAAAGGATAAGGCTCAAATTTTATTTTTACCGACCCGTTCTTCATGATGTTCTCCAGTCCTAAACTCAGTTAATTGTGCGTTTGAATTCCTATTGAATATGGAATGATATTTTGGTGATGGTTCAGATAAGTTAAGTTTATTGGAGAAGGCAGTCATTTTTTTGCAACATTTTTTCGTTGTCGAGGATTTGTAGCGACCTCTTTTTGATTTATTATCCCTAATTTTTGCCTGACTGTTTTTTATTTTGAGACTACAGTCAGCTGGATGCCCTAGTTTTTCTTAAGTCTCCTTCGTAGGTTTTGAGTCAGTGGACTTTTTCTTTTGAGAGATGACGACTACCTATTATACAGAGAACCATCGCCGTCTTTTGATTCAGAAGGATGTTTTTGATGTCATTCATTGTGTACAAAGTGAAAGCTTGCGACTGAAGGCGCATTTGAATTAACTGAGAAACTATCCTGTCCTAGGTTATGATTAAAGGTTTCAATTTGTGCGAAAAAGAAAACTCATACTTCTTAGGATCAAAGGGGTTGACTAGGGATTATCTTCCTTATAACTCCACTGCTTGGGATTTGAAACAATGCTTGTACATCGTCAGCAAGGTCTGTCCAAAAGCATAATGTATGAGATTATGGTATTGTTTTCGTCATCCTCCCTCTAAAGTCTTAAGACTTGTAGTCGAGAGTTGAATCTCATACAGAAAGAGGTAAAAGCATAATTTCAATATAGTAAAAACGAAAGGATTAACTCAAGACAAACATATGAATGCATTAGTGAGAATAACCAAAGTCTGACATAAAGATAAGTGTTTAAGCAAACAAAGAAATTACAACTAAAAATTTGAATAAACGAAAGCTTCTCCGCCTAAATTTCTCAGTTCAGATTGTGTGTCTTTGAAGGGTGACAGAAAAACTCAATTTGACCATCTTGTGTAAATTCTAACACTCCTTTGTCGATCAGGTCTTGAATCTAGTTTTTCAATGCCCAACAGTGGTTTGTGTCGTGTCCCCCACTGTTGGAATGGTACACACATATTTCATTATGTTTGTAGTGGAGAGAAGAAGTATTAAGTTTTTGAGGAGGCTCCCTTAATGCAACCAGCTTGGCTTCCAACACATGATGCAATTCTTGAGCCAAAGGCATGTTGATCTCGGTAAATTATCTTTTTGGCGTATCTTGTTTACGCTGAACACCCTGTCGTGGTTGGCGAGGTCGTTGTTGGACTCGCGGTGTAGTAGCCATTTTGAAAGGTGTTACCTCTACCAAACCAACTTTTTGTCTCATCGGGGGTGGATTAATAACTTGATCCCCAATCTTGACTGTTTGTTTCATACGGTCGCATCCGTCTTAATGAAGCTTGTTGACGAGAATTCTCAACTCTTCTTGTCCCTAAGCTAAGTTTTGGATTAAAGCCATCTGACCCACCATCTGTCCCATCATCTGGACTTTAATTGTTTCCATTTTAGTTTGTAACCATTCCAACTGGTCATCCCTACCGTCTTCAAGATTCTTCTTGGTGGTGCTCTTAATGAGGAGTGCCTTCACTTATTCTTGCCCCTTGGATAGATTCAAGAATAAATCTTGAAGCTGATCATTTTGGGTCTGAAGAACCTTGATAGTCTGTTCTAGAGCCATCTCTGCTGAAATAAACAGTAAGTAGATGAGAAAACCTGTATGGGGAAAACCTATCATGATATGATGCATGGTATGTGGATGCAATGTTTTCAAGGATCTCATAGGGTAAACACAAGAAAATGGTAGAAGTTGAACTTTTATCATAGCTTTGAGTGAAGAACTTCATATCTTTGAATGTCTTTCCACGAGAATCAATCTCACCATGTCAAGTGGGTCATAGCCCTTGACTCGAGTTATCGTGCTTTGGTTTTTGACATTATTTGGTTAGAGGAAAATAAATCCTCTTGCCCCTTGATAGACATCTTGGTTCAACATAACTCTGCATCATAAGCCCTGAGACCCTTGAAATGGTTATTGAAAATGCTATGGTATGATGTCATTATTTTTATGTACAAGTAATCATATACAAGCAAAGCAAACAAAGTCCTTAGGTTTAGGCTTGCATGGGGTTTGTAGGTAAGTACCCTCTTGAAGTTTAGTTGGTTCAACCTGTTCTAGAAAGTAATCGGGTTATAGGGAATCTCAATAATATTGATCTTTCTTCATTGGGCATTGTCTCAACACAATTAATCTTTTCTTGCGGCCGAAATATCCCAAAAGTCTGATCTCAATGAGCGTAGTATCGAGTATCAACCAATCTTCAACTTTGCACCAAAGTCGGCTATCTTACTACTTCCTAATGGCCAAGTTGTTCAATTAAAGGTTCTAGGGTCAGTTAGTGCTTCATGACACTGCTCAGCAGCTCTGTATTCTCCTCGATCAAACACAAGGGATACCAGTACCAACAAATGCGTCACACTAACGTAGCCATTGCTTTAACCATATCGGTCTACGTCGTACAGTTTCCATAACCTTTTGCTACTTACCTAATGATGTTCCTAGATCCGGGTAGAGGATCAATACAAAACCCAAACAAGGACCCAAAAAGTAAAGCAAGCAAGTCAAACAATGAAAACATTTAAAGGTGATCTAGATCTAAGGTAACCCCACTTTTAAGTTAATTCCCCAACATAGTAGCCAATTCTGTAATATAGTGGGAGAACTGACTTGGTTGTTTTGCGTTTAATCGCAATTGTTGTGGATAGAAAGAGTCACCACCGACTTTTCTTTTATCTAATAAAGGAAAGGGGGAAAAGAACAGGAAATACCTTTTGAGAATTTTCTTGAGTTCGGGGGGTAGGTTATGAAAAGGGAAGGTGTTAGCACCCTTTTCATCCGTAGTTATCTACGGGCTCTTAGTTGCTAGCTCACTTTGAAATGCTTTGTTAAATGTGTTTGTGATGAGTTTTAAAAGTATTTTTGAAAAGTTCCTTCGTTTTAGGCGAACTTTGTAATTATTCACATCTCTATAAGAATGCATACAAAGTGTTGACTTTTGAAAATATTTCATTTGAAAGTGTTGGTGTGTTTGAAATGATGTTGTTTTGAAAATGGTTGTGAGCAAGAAACTACGAGCGTTCTACCTACTCAAAAAGTCTTAGTTCTTTTCCTCCTCCTTTAGGTATTGCTACCTTACCATTGATTGTTAAGAAGCCTTATTATTGGATGTGAAGGGACGGGCGTGGGTCATCGTGTAGTCATAGAAGGCAACATTGTAGGATACCTTTGCAATTTTTTGGAAGGGTCTAAGATCGTTTACCGAAGGCAACATCGAAGGGTCATCGAGGGGATACAATCTTGTATTTGAGGGTTTTTTCTAAAGCATCCCACGTTCAAGGGACATGACTATTTTTATCCGAGGAAACAAGTGTGGTTTACCCTAGAGGTGCGAGTGTGCAAATTGTATTGATTTCATGCATTTTTGTCTTTTAAGATTAGGATTTTCTAATGGTTGATTTTATCTTACCATACAAACCCTAATTGCTAACAATTATATTAAAGCGATAAATTGCGGAAATTAAAATCCTAAACTATTACATCTTTTTGGGGATGGGGTATACAAATTTACAAATGGGGGGTGGAAAGCAATAAAGGTCCTAATTATCTATTACAACCATATAAAATATTGAATGAAATATATAGAAAATATAGAAACAATGTAAAAAAAAAAGGAAAAAAATATTTTTAACCATATGTGTCGACATATGCATCTTTGCATCGACACATAACCTTTCTTGTTCCTGTAAAACTAAAATCAGCTCAGTATGAGTCGATACATAAGGGTATGTGTCGACTCATTTCTTGTTTGTGTCGACACATTCGTGTTTTGTGTCGACTTATACTCCTTTGGTCTTTCTATTTTTGGGTCTGGACACCAGTATGTATCGACGCATAAGGCCTTGTGTCGACTCATACCATGTTCTGTCACTAAAATGAGTCGACACATGTGAGTATGCATCGACTCATACTGCAGTTTTTTTTGCATTGAACATTGTTCTATTGTGTGTATAGGTCAGTTCTCAACACAGTATTGACAAGAATGAAAAGCAAGGAAATGGTTAGCTTCAAAAGGCAATAGTTACTACATCTATCTTCAACAATAGATTACTAATGATGTTTGAAATGAAAAGTTCAAAGTCAAGAAAACTTACCTTGAAGCTGAAATTTGAGTTTTGAGTTTGAACTGCTGTGTTGGCTGTTTTTGAGCTTAGGAAATGGTAATAGTGATGTTACATAAGTTGTTCTTGTGTTTGAACAACTCCTATAAGATGTATGTGGAGTGTTTGGACAAAACTTTACAAAGTGTGAGAGGTTAAAAGTTTTTGACTTCAAAGCTCAAGAGTGGGGGTTTTGTGGACAGTTATGGCTTTTAAGAGTAGGATATTTTGAGGGCTTGTCTACAAAAAAAAAACTTCTGGCCTTTGTCTTGCAAATGGCCTCTCTATTTATAGAGGAGGTTTGAGAGTATGAGAGAGTTTGCTTTATAAATTGTCAAAATTCTGGTTTGGTTGAGATGAAACAACCAAGTTATGTGAAAATTGGTATTCCAATGCATGGTACAAGAATGGTTTAAAGTTTCTAGAGGATTTTAGGCATGTTTCTTCTTACTTTTACATTGTGTATGTGCATAGAAAACAATTGAGAGGCTCAAGGAGTTGAGAATTGCATAAAGCATGCTTTATGTGAATGGCAATGGTGCCTTTGTGCCATAAATGGAATGATGCAATGGATAATACTTGAATCACTTGGATAATGGTTCAATAAATTGTGTAAACATATGATTATGGATAGATTTGAAAGTCACAAGACCTGCAAAGTAAGATTATGCAACACGTCATGCAAATTGGATTATTTGTTCTTCAACAAAATGACTTGTAATTCAAGAATGGATGCCCAACTTCAGGCCCTTCAATCTCCTAGCTCAAGTATGATAACTTCATGCTCTTTGATGTTTTATAAAGCTTGAAACATCCCCTACAACTTTCATGTTGGACATTTTGACAAAATCATCTTGGAACTATGTGAAAAAATGCTAAGAAGTTGGGATAAAATTCTGACCAAAATCTGTTGAAAATTTCTCTAAGTGTTAAATGAAAATGCCCTGACTACATTAATTTTAAACTCCAAATCCAAGCACTTCTAGGACTTGACCAGCGAAGCAAAGTTGTAGATATCATCAAGATCTACAACTTTCATGTTGAAAATTTTCTTTGAATCATCTTGCATCTTGGCGAAAGAATGACATGAAGTAATGAAATTATCATGTATAAAAAACACTTAGAAAAATTTCTAAGTCTTGAAAAGTTTGACTTTTCACATTGACTTTTGACCTTCTTGGTTTCTTGATGATCAAGCTTTATATTTTTGAATGTCTTGATGAATTGTGATCTTTGAAATTTAATATTTACCAAAAAGTCAAAGTTTGACTTTTGGTGTATCGGTTGACTTTTCAACAGTTGACCAAATTTCAACTATCAATACACTGATCTCGAGAAATGATTTAAGCCATGGGATTGGGTAAACATGTTATGTTTGAGTTTTCGAGATTATGCTTTAAGCCATTAGGTCCTGTATTAGGTTAAAAATTCAATGATCAGTCGTTCTTAGTCAAAACCCTAATTTGTAGTCTCAGTGTTTCAGAGGTGATTTTGTCTGATCAATTCTTAAGAATCCTTGAGAATTGGAGATCCTCTGTGAGGAATGTCTTGAAAATGAGAGGGAAATTTTGGGGTACAATAATGTGAATATGGAATTACCGATTGTCTGTGAATTCCCAGTGGTGTTTCCAGATGACATCAGTAATTTACCTCCTGAACGTGAAATGGAGTTTTCTATAGATTTGGTGCCAGGTACAAGTCCAGTGTCGATGACTCCTTATAGAATGTCTTCTTCAGAATTGAGAAAGTTAAAAAACAACTAGAGGAGATGCTTGAGAATAAATTTGTTCGACCGAGTGTTTCACCGAGGGGTGATCCTGTGTTGCTAGTTAAGAAGAAAGATGGAAGTATGAGGCTGTGTGTAGATTATAATTAGTTGAATAAAGTGATGATTAAGAATAAGTATCCACTATCGAGGATCGAGGATTTGATGGATCAGTTGGTGGGTGCTTGTGTTTTCAGCAAGATTGACTTGAGGTCACGTTATCTTCATATTCGATTTGAACTAGGTGATATTCCGAAGACAACTTTCCAAACGAGATATGGTCATTACGAATACACTGTAATTCCATTTCGTGTATCTAATGCGCCAGGTGTTTTTATGGAATATATGAATAGAAAGTTTCATTCCTATAAGGATAAGTTTGTCGTGGTGTTCAATGGCAATATTCTGATCTATTCTGATCTATTCTAAATTAGAAGGAGAGCATGCTGAGCATTTGCAAATGGTGTTACAAGTGTTAAAGGAAAAGAAGTTGTATGCAAAGTTGTTGAAGTGTGAATTTTTGCTGAAGGAAGTTAGTTTTCTTGGTCATGTGAATTCTAGTGATGGAATTGTTGTGGATCCTTCTAAAGTTAACGTTGTATTGCAATGGGAGGCTTTAAACCTGAAACCGAGATCCGAAGTTTTCTTGGTTTGGCAGGTTACTATCGAAGGTTCATTGAAGGATTTTCTAAGTTGGCTTTGTCGTTGAATCAAAAGGTTTAAGCTTATGTGTAGGATGTGGTACGTGAAGAAAGCTTTGTAGAATTAAAGAAGAGGTTGACGACCTCTCTAGTATTGATTTTTCCTAATCTGAGTAAGTCTTTTGTGGTGTATTGTGACGCGTCTAAGATGGGTCTTGGGGGTGATCTAATGTAGAATGGAATGGTTGTTGCTTATGCTTCTAGGCAACTCAGAGTTCATGAAAGGAATTATCCTATGCATGACTTAGAGCTAGCAGAGGTGGTGTTGTATCAAAGATTTGGAGACATTATCTTTTTGGTTCTAAATTTGAAGTGTTCAGTGATCACAAGAGTTTGAAGTACTTGTTTGACCAGAAAGAATTAAATATGAGACACAGAAGGTGGCTTGAATTGTTGAAAGACTATGACTTTGATTTGAGTTACCATCCTAGTAAGGCAAATGTAGTTGTTGATGCATTGAGTATGAAGTCGCTGCATATGTCAATGCTTATGGTTCGAGAGTTAGAGATGATCGAACAATTTAGAGATATAAGCTTAGTGTGTGAAGAGACTTCTAAAAGTGTGAAGTTAGGAATGTTAAAACTGACTACTAGCATAATCGAAGAAATCTGCGAAGGTCGGAAGTTTTATTTGAGGTTATTCGATCAATTAACTTTGATTAACCAGGGTAAAGGAGATAAGTTTAGGATTGATGAGAATGGTGTGATGAGGTTTGGATATAGAATGTGTGTTCCAGATGTTCCAGAGCTTAAGAAGAGTATTCTTGAGGAAGGATATATAAGTGGGTTGAGTATTCATCCCGTTACCACAAAGATGTATTAGGACTTGAAGAAGTTATTCTGGTGGCCTAGTATGAAGAAAGAAGTTTCCAAATTTGTCTATACTTGCTTGACTTGTCAGAAGTCGAAGGTTGAGCATCAGAAGCCTATGGATCGTATGCAACCATTGAGTATTCATGAATGGAAGTGGGACAGTGTTTCCATGGATTTTGTGTTGGGTTTGCTGAAGACCACTATAGGTAATGATTCGATTTGGATAATTGTGGATAGGTTGACTAAGTCGGATCATTGCTTACCGATGAATATCTATCATCCTATAGAGAAATTAGCTGAGATGTATATTTTAGATATTGTGAAATTGCATGGGATACCTTCGAGTATCATGTCAGATAGAGATCTGAGGTTTACGTCGAAGTTTTAGACAGGTTTGCAGAGTGCCTTTGGTACTAAGTTGAGGCTAAGTTCTGCATATCATCCTCGAACGGGTGGTCAGACAGAAACAACTATCCAGTCCTTGGAATATTTTTTGAGGGCTTGTGTGCTAGAAAAAGGAGGAGCTTGGGATAGTCACTTGTTGTTATTTATCTGAAATTATGATTGGCATGAATTTATGTAAAACTAATTTTGCAGCAACATGTTGAACAAGATGTTTAAAGTTGCAGATTCAACATGTTGAGTGTGTGATGTCCTAACCAGAAGTATAGGACATATGGTCTGTTACAGTTTTGTAGTTTGGAAAATATTTCAACTTGTAGTTTCAACGTGTCAAATCCGATGTCTTAACCAGAAGAGCAGAACATCTGGACTGTTACCGTTTTGTAGTTGGAAAGTTGTTTCAACTTGATGTTTGAACATGTCGAATGAGATGTCCTAACCATAAGTATAGGACATCAGGTCTGCTACAGCTGACAGTTTTAATTAAGTTGTTGTGATTTAATTACTGAATATTCTTGGAATATTTAGTAATCCTATGTGGCGTCCAAGATTGATAAATCATAGATATTATATTGGTATTCCAGATATTCAAAGTTCTAAATATGGGGATATTTTACGAAAGCTTTGATTGAAGACCTATTTTCTTAGAGAAGTTTTTGCAGACTTTGACCTGTCTCTCTACTGCATTTTTGAAGCCGAAATCTAGTTGGGAAAAGGTTATAAATATAAGTGTCTGTAACTTAGTTTTGGTACCATATGAGAATTTAAAAGATGTATTATTAGGGCTGAGTCTGTTAGCCACTCTCTAGGAGAGTTGGTAGGTGTGAACCACTTGGGTTATGAGATGGTCATTGTGTTCTCCTTGAATTTGTGAAGCAAGAATGAGTATTATTCTTGGAGGAAGCTTTGAATCAACTCCAAGTTGTAGTCTTAGTCAAAAGTCTTGGCTAGTGATTATCATGGAAGTGTGTCTTCATATTTGTTCAGAATTATGTTGATCCAATCGTTGTCTGTGATTGAGGAGGGATGCATATCTAGGTGAGTCTTAGATATAAATTTAGGAAGGGTAGTGATTAAGATATTAGGCCATAAAATGGAGGTTTATTGTAGAGTCTATGAATTTATACTATCATAGTGGATTTATCCATGGTTTGGTATGCCCCTAAAGTAGGAGAGTTGCTCCGAACTGGGTTAACAATTCTGGTGTATTGTTTATGCTTTTCATTACTGTTTTAATTTCTTATACCTTTCTTATTTGTTTATGTTGGATGATATATCCCAACATGTCATAGGACATTTGAGTTATGTCATACCAGAATTTCAATTGGTATTAGAGTAATGATCATGTTATGTTTCTGAGTGAGATTCTGGGATGATACTTTCTGGTCAGTTTATTCTCGAGTCAAGAAAGTAGAAAGTGCAGAGGCTGAGCTTAAGTGCCCTAGAGAAATATGTTATCTGATCCAATTGTTCTTATATATGAAGGTCAAGTCATATGTGAAGGTTATTCTCTCTAACATTTGAAAGATCCTTCTGATCAAAGGAGACAGACTTATTTTGGAATCTTGTTTATGGCCAAGGAACATATTTTGTCTATTTTAAGAGAGTTATATGGGTGTGCATTAACCACATGTTGTACTGCTATTATGGAGGTAATTGTGTGATTATCAGGGTAATCATAACAATTGTTGAAGAAGAATCCCTAACATGGAGTTGGAGATTCTTGAGATGTCAGATATAATATCCTGACATCTTTGTGTTGAGAATTTATTTTTCTCAACTTGGTTTGGCTGGTGTTTCTCTCACAGAGAATATAGGTTGTTTACTCAAACTTGGTATCTTTTATCAAGTCTATGAGAATATTGAACTCTTGTTCTGTTAAAGTGGAAGAGACATTCTATGGGTTATATGCAATGGAGATGCATTAACCTGAGGTAAGTTAATATTATGGAAGATTAATTTACAGTCATGATGAGTTGTCCAGAAGGATTGGGAGAAGCAAAAGATTTCTTTCTTGGACAGTCTGTTTGAAAGGGTTGATGATCATACAAAACCCTGTGTGTTGTGGTCTGTATGATAGAGGGATTTTTTTTGTATAAGGATGGTGTTTAACATCTCAAAGGAAGACAGAAGGTCTGGAAAATGTGCTTATGAAGAAACCTCCTAGGGTGTGGTGTTAGCTGCTGATTTTTTATCTGCATATACGGTCAGCTACTGAAGTATGGATCTCTTGTGTTCTACCTCAAGAGTGTTCGTATGGATTTACTATGGGTTTTATCTCCAGAATCATAGTAATTGGTGGACTCCATATGATTGAGATTGATGTATTATCTGATGTCAGAACATCATCTTAGGTGGGTTTGTTTCTTCAGAAGAAAGCTATACTGAAGATCATGGGGTGAGCATTGTTGATCACCGATGAATTCTAAAATTGGAATGTTTAACCATGATGGGGTGTGAAGTCCAGTCTCTGATCAAGTCTGGAATATTGTGAAGAATCCTCTTGTGCTAGGAATATGAAGAAGAAGGATGTCAGAACAAATGTTCGAACATCTATTGAAGGGGAGCATCATCTGCAGTCTACGGGGAAGTATTCCTCTGATGAAAAATACCTTGTCGGGAGATGGGTATAAGTATGATTTTGTGAAGATGTGCATGTTACTTTTGGTAAAGACCTTGTCGGGAGCTGAGTACTTATCAGATGCGTGGATGCAAATCTGGTTTCTGAACTCTTTGGTTCAGAAAGTTTATGAGAGTTTATTTATCTCCTTGTGTATTTAGGTGTTTATGATTACCTGAATAAGATGCAAAAGGTGTATGATTTTGAGATCTTCTTGTTTGAAAGGACTATCAAGTATAATGAGCCCTTTGAATGATAAATCAAGAACCATTTTATTAGGTTATGTGAAGAAAAGCTAATGTCCTAAATTATGTCGTAACATCATTTTGTTTGTTATCCCTTAAGGAGCTATGGGATTATGATTATGGAGGATTGAGGATCAAATTTGTTGTCAGAAAATGAAGTCTGACTTTGTGGATCAGAATGTGCAGTTTTTGATCCTATCTAGAATAACATGCTTGGAGAATGCATGACTACTATGTTGAAGACATAACTAGTATCATCAATTACTGGTGAATGTAAGGGTAGCGGACTAGGATCAGATAGTGTGATTTGATCAGGAAGATTGTGAAGAAGGTGGATTTTCCTCTATTGCAAGTATGTCAGCCTGGTATGTATAAAATCAAGCTTTCTGATTGCTTGTGTCTGTGTGATGTCCAAGCATGTGTGCATGACATCTTGGTTATCCAAAAGAGGTATGACAACTTGTGTGGTTCTGTAAGGCCAAGTATTAGACATGACCTTGGAGAAGTCTAAAGACCTGGAGTCGGGGTATCAGGACCAGGATTGTTTATATTCACAAGGGTGTGGATATAGTTCAACAAGTGTGTGAAGTTGTGGCTCTTCACTTTGAGATTGTGAAGTTCTCTGTGTGCTAAAGTGTTTTACCCTCTGCAGAAGATCTGGTTATCCATGACAGGGGGAGTTAGGTCTTGTCTATGAATGGTTGTTGCAATAATGCATATTGTTTAAAGCTTGCGTGCTGAACAAGCTTGTAAAGTTTCTATGAGGTTGAGATGTTAGACAACATGTCGTGACATGTGGCTATAAGGTGTATATGTGTATGCCCTTAACTGGGTGTGTGTGATTTTATCCAGGAGAAGCTAGTCTGTATTATTCTACTCCAAGAGACAATATGATTTGTCTGCAGTGTTTGATGGGGACTAGTGTATGGTCTGCTTGGAGATACCACTTGTCATGTTCTGGTATCTCTGGTTGCATCACTCTTGAAGGATGAAAGGAGTGTATTTGGAGTCTAGTGGGAGACACTGTGTTTATACTTCTGTGCTTATGGATAAGTCTGGGAGTTATCCAAGTCTTTGTTGATGAAGAAGCATATTTTAGCTATTGTGGTTTGTTTTGGTTAGTTGCTTCCTTTGACATATTATGGCTAGGAAGGGGGAAAAGTATGTGTTCGCGCGTGTGTGCACTAACCACTGATTGCTAAACAGGTGGAGAATGTCTGATTCTCTAGTGTGATAGCAGGTGTTGATGAGGAGTCTCCGTTGTTCTGGACTGAAGGGCTCTGAAGAGATGTCATACATGATGTCTTGACATCATGGTGTTTAGAATCTAGTTTCTCTATTTGCTGCAGTTGTGTTTAGTAGACTGAATAACTACTAACTATTTCTATGATTATATTGTTGCTCATAACTCTGTTGTTATGTTTGTTTTGTTGTTGTGCCTCTGATGTGCGTGTTTGAGGAATTTTCAAACATGATTATGGTGTTTTCTTGTGCACGGGTTATTTGGTTGTTTTAGCCAAAATTTTCCAAAAGGGAGATTGTTATTTCTCTAAAATTATGATTGGCATGAATTTTGGTAAAACTAACTTTGCATCAACATATTGAACAATATGTTTCAAGTTGCGATTCAACATGTCGAGTATAATGTCCTAACCAGAAGTATATGACATATGGTCTGTTACAGTTTTGCAGTTTGGAAAATATTTCAACTTGTAGTTTCAACATGTCGAAGTGATGTCCTAATCATAAGAGAAAGACATCTGGACTGTTACAGTTTTGCAATTGCAAAATTGTTTCAACTTGTTGTTTGAACATGTCAAATGAGATGTCCTAATCAGAAGTATATGACATCAGGTCTGCTACATATGACAATTTGAATTAAGTTGTTGTGATTTAATTACTGAATATTCTGGGATTATTTAGTAATCTTATTTGGCGTCCAATATTGATAAATCAGATATTTTATATTGGTATTCAAGATATTCAAAGTTCAAAATCTAGAGATATTTTAGGAAAGCTTTGATTGAAGACCTATTTTCTTGGAGAAGTTTTTGCAGACTTTGTGCAGTCTCTCTGCTGTATTTTTGAAGCCCAAATCCAGTTGGGAAAATATTATAAATAGAAGTGTTTGTAACCTAGTTTTGGTACCAGCCAAGAATTTAAAAGATGTAATCATTAGGGTTGAGTCTATTAGCCACTCTTTAGGAGAGTTGGTGTCTCAACCACTCGGGTTGTGAGATGGTCATTGTGTTATCCTCGAAGCTGTGAAGCAAGAGTGAGTATTTTACTTGGAGGAATCTATGAAGCAACTCCAAGTTGTCGTCTTAGTCAAGAGTCTTGGCTAGTGATTGTCATGAAAGTGTGTCTTCCTATTTTTTTAGAATTGTGTTGATCCAATCATTGTCTGTGACTGAAGAGGGATTGAGGAGGGCCTCATATCTAGGTGAGTCTTAGATAGAAATCTATATATATTATACAATAATTTACAAAAAAGCGTTGGGTAAAGTTTAGAAAAAGCGCTGCAAAAGCGCTTCCTTAGGTTCACTAAAGAAAGTGCTGCTATATGCTTATATTTTAAAAAAGCGCTGCCATAGGATGAACATTAGAAAGCGCTGCCATAGGTCCAACTTTAGAAAGCGGTGCCATAGGGCCAAAGTGCTGCTAAAGCCTCACTTCAAGTAGCGCTTTCTAAAAGCACTGCCTAAGGTCAATTAAAATTGAAAAAAAATCTAGGAAGCGCTACTAAAGCCATACTTTAGAAAGCGCATTCTAAAAGCTCTGCCCAAGGTCTATTAAAATTAAAATGAAAAATTATATTCTAGGTTTTGTTCTGTCCACTTCATTCTCCTCCTCTGAAACTTCTGCTCCGCCCCCCTCCGTTAACTAGTTCCACGGTACACCTTCCTCCGTTAACACATCTCCCTCTGCAATATGTCTCCCTCTGTCAACACATATCCCTCAATGATAAGCTCAACCCACTTCCAGCGAAACAACCGGCACATACTGTTGTACCCCAATTTTTGCCCCTAAGATCCCTTCATCATACCATATTGATTCAATCACAACAAGATCACATTAGGGATTTTAATTCTCCTCCATATCTTTAGCTTTGCTCTTTGAGGAATCACCAAGCACCTTGACTTGTTTTTCTTTTATGATCATGCATATTTTGTTTTTACTTTCCTTTTAATTAATAAAATGCAATGTTGGTTTCTCTTACTTGTTAATAATGTAGGTAAAGGCAATGTAGCTTAGCAAGATGATCCATGGGTTCATGAGTTTATTTCCATGCCCTAGTCAATAAAGCTTGAGAAATTCAAACCTCACCATTGAATTTGTTTTGGAAGAAATGTCATGGCAAGGTTTATTTTGGTTCACCATATTTCAAAGTTATCAAGATTGATTCAAAAGTACAAGGGGTTTATTGAAGAAGTTGTCATGGTTGGACAAGGCCTTGTTCCCATTGGTCACAAGTGCATATTTCTATCAATTCTCAAGATATGGAAGTGGTTTTGGCTGCTTATGATTTATCATTATCATCCTCAATAACTTCTACCTACAAAGCAAAAGTGTTGGTACAAGAAGGTTGTTTAAAATTGTCAAAGTTCCTCAAAGCATTTTCTTGATCTAGGAGCTAGGGTTTTGAACTTCAAAGAAGTATATCTTGCTCATCTTTTGGTATTTTTGAGTGATTCCAAAAACATCATTCTCTTCAAATGGTTATTAACAAATCACTTAAAAAGTTTAAATGAGTTTTCATGTGGAATAAACTTGATGATGAAGAAAGATTACAAGTCCTCCAGATGAACCCCCAATTTCTCATGTGTGACTTCAAATGATAATAACTTTGTCAATTTTTATCACCTTGAGCCCACTCTTTTCCCATAATGATCTTGAGGATGTGAAATTTATTCCTTCTTTTATGTTCAAAGTAAGAAAATGGATGGAGGATGCCTTAAGGATACAAACGATTATAGGTCATTTCATGATTTTTTGCCAACTTCAACAATTCATAACTCTCTCAATTTTTGCAGATTTTGAATGGTTCAAGTTCCAAAATGTCATTCAATAGGTCTATTTCATGCCATATTTTTTGGTCAAGAGTAAATTCCAATAGAAAGGCCATGTTTGGATGCAAAACATTGTAGGTCACTTTTGAAGAAAAACTTGAAATATTTCTAAGTATGAAAAGTCAACCTCTTTTTCCCAACTTTGACTCATTGCAACTTTCAGCTCAAACATCCATTTGATTCCATTCTTTTCCCATTGCAAAGCTTGTAATCTCATCTTTCTAAAACATCAAGAACCATGCCTTAAGACCCCTTGAGCTGAGAATGCCATTGTTTCAAAAGTGGTAACTTGGAGTTGAGGTTTCTCCAAAAGTCAGAATTTGAAATCCTTAATTTGGCTTCTAAACACAAAATTGTTGCGTGTTTTTGCTTTTAAACATGTTTAGTGAACTTACAGAAGTGATTAGCATAGCAAAACACGCGTTTTGGATGAGTTTTGACAAAAGAGAAGTCACACTTTCTTCATGATGCAGACCCACACGAATTCCCTCCAAATTGCATCATTCACCTTTCCTTTTGATCCCATTTGCTTCTCCTATAAATACATGAGCTATCCCATTCATTTTCTCAAGCTTGAACAACCAAGATCACCCTGCCAAACTCCCTTCATAACTCACTTTTCAGCAACTTCGAAATCATTGTTCAAGCCTTTTTCAATCCATTTTTTCTATCAATTCGCCTTCCTTGATCTTCCCTGAAGCTAACAAAAGAAGAATTGAGCCTTGAAACCTTATGAATTGATCTGACCAAGTCAATTTACAGAGCTCTACAACTGAACTTCAATAGGTAGATTTCTCCATCAATTCTTCCAAACTTTGATATCATTGTGAAGCTCTCATTGCCTTGGTTCTAGTCACAACACTTTCTTTTAAATGGAAACACGTTTTGGCCATGAATTTTCAAATTCCTTTTCAAAGCTTTCCTTCCAAATTGCTTGAGCTATAGTTTATTTAAATTTTTCGCGAAGGTATGATTGTCTTCGTCTTGATGAGACGAAGCGAATGACATATGTCTGAGCTTCTGATTTTACAGTTTGAGAGACCTGTATTTTATGTTGGCTGGAGGTTGAAGATGACCAACGTGTCATCTTCCAACCAATGATGGCGTGCCATTTGTTTTTTTTTAATATCTGATTTAATTAGTGATCTAGTGTTTTATTCACTAAAGTCCATAACATGCACAACACGCCAGGTCCACTTGATTTGTTTACTAACGCGTTTTGGCAATGATCAGATGACCCAAATTTTTTTGGTTTGATATTTTATTTTCTGATTTTTATTTTAATTGATTTAAATTTCAAAAAATCATAGAAAATTCATTTTAAGTCCAAAAAATCTGAAAAAGTTATGAAAAATACTTTTGATTTTTCTCTTTCTGATTTTTCACTTTATTTGAATTGTTTTAAATGTTTAAAAATACTTTTATGCATTTTTAAATTCTAGAAAAAAATATGGAATGATCCAATGATATTGTGACAAATATTGGTGACCTCATTTATTTTTGATTTCTGACTTTGTTATTTTTTATCATTTTTGGTTTATTTTACTCATTTCTTTTAATTTTAAAAATAGTTTCTGACTTTAAAAAATTACCAAAAATTTTATAAAAGATTTGAGTTCATTTCTGATTTTTCTATGGTCTTACTTAATCTTTCTTGATTAATTTGAACATAGTTGATATTTTTCTCTCTTATTTCTATTTTAAAACATTTTAAAACCCTTTTTAATGCATATATTAAATGTAATATTATTTTTGTATTATTTTATTGTTGATTTTGGATTGAATTTTTTATCATGAACTTTGTTAACATCATTGGATCCATGGTGTTGAGTCTAACTCCATAAAAATGGATGAATGATTTTAATAATAGTTTGATTAAATTTTAATTCAAATATGGTTTATATATTCTTTCCCATCCTTCTTCATCTCATCCCTTTCTTATTACACTAAGTGTTATTGGAGCATGATCTCTATATCATGTCTCAAAACAAATGGTGCATAGATTACTATTGACCGACCTTAAAATAGGTGTGACTTCTACATAAGCCCACTTACGATTGCTTAACATAGCGTTAAATTTTGTTCTGATTTGAATAAATGATCATTCGTGGCCCAAACCTATGTTTGCAAGCCCAAATATGTTAATTTGATCTCTTTGATCCAATAACCTTGTGATTCATTGTGTGGAGGCTTTGGTTCTACCAATCCTCTAATGGATCTACATCACTTTTGGTCAACGCGGATCACTTAAACATTGTTGATCATTAAATGTTACTTTTGAGGATTCCAAAATGGATGATATACTTGACAAAAAGCAAATGCAATTTGTTGTGTGGAGACTTTGGTTCTACCAATCATCTAATGAGTTCCAAGTGCAAGTTTCAAGATGGTCATCCAACTAACCACTAATTTCTAATAATTGACTTTATTTTGTGTTTTTATTTTATGCTCTTTTATTATATGCACCATTTACTTTATCATTTACATTTCATGCTATTTTTCATCTTTGCTCACTTGAGCATTTACTTTCTTGTCATTTTTATTTTTTACTCACTTGAGCTTTTCTTTTCTTCTTTAAGATACTTAATAATCAACATGAATCATAAAAAACTTTAATGATAGTTGGACTATTTGGTTACTATCCTTGGCATTATGGAGTATTGGACTTCTTAGACTTATGATTAGAAGCCTTAACCTATGTTGAAGACCTTGTGACCTTAATTGATATTTTGTATGGAGTTCTTGAGGTTTACCTCAAGACATTGAGTTGTTTATTTGTTTTGTGTGCGGGTTATTATGATTACATACTTTATTTGTAATCTGGAATTCATCTGTATACAAACGTTACTCTGCCCAATTTTTGTAAAGACTTAATACACTTGAAGTTTAGTTCTCTCAAGAGGTCTAGTATCTTTGCTTGTTTGATTTCAATCCAAAGAATGAGAATTCTATCTTGACTCATAATGTCAAGTATTGACTTCTTGTTGGTTAGATGATTCTTCTCCTTAGCTTTTACCTTATGCTTTATGGTAGTCTCTTCTTCTCCTCCCATCTTCTTTAATTTCAAAAATATTTTCCCTCCTTTTGAAAACTATTCTTGTTTTTAAACTTGAACATTTTTCATAATAAACTTGGACCTAAGTCCGTGCATTTTAAAAACCTTTTCATAAATAAAATTCAATCAACTTAATAATACTTTGACATCCTCTTTTTTGTGAGAAGACTAAAAGTCAATCAATCTCATTTCAAACCATTTTGCCACTTTGGCTTTTTTATTTTAAAACCTTTCTCAAAACATTAGACTCTTGTCAATCCTTGTAGTGATGCAAACAACTATACTTCTACAATATGTAGTGAAGAGAGATATTTTTCACTTGGGTGTTGAGTGAGGCATTGTTGATTTTAAAATCCAAGTCATAGCCTCCACTTTGAGATGAAACAAATTCTTCTTTCTCATGATTGTGAGTAGTAATTATGTTTTCCACACGGACAATGACGATGATGTCTTATCTCATAAAATTAACCAACACACTTGTGTTTTAAATTTTTTTTAAAAAGTGAACTATGTGTACCCTGATCCCCTATTGCACGAAAGGTGACACGTAGGCACTAAAGGTTCGCATCCGCGGTGGGTGCAAAAATCATAAAAAAAATATATTTCTTTTCTCACCTCCACCATCTATTTTACATACAACATTTTATAGCCAAAATATATAGATTTACAAAAAGGTTCCTGCGGAGTACCGTAGATGTTTAGGGTGTTAATATCTTCCCTTTGCATAACCAACCCCCTTACCTAGAATCTTTCTCCCTCTTTTTGGGTTACTCGTTCTTTTCTCATTCCTTTGGAAACAATAAAGCGCGGTGACGATTTTTATTTTGATCTGTATAAGTTTAGTCAATCCAATGACTTAGTCTTAAACATTTCTACCGCTACAGATACCAACTTATATTTCAATTCCTACTCCTTTCTCTTCTGACGAAACAACCGACACAGACCAACTTGAGTTTTTCCATGTGAGTTTTCTGAATTAATTTTGAAATTATTTGTTGTTTAAATCTTGATTATTTTAGGCAAGTTAGACAAGTTAGACAAATTCATGCCCAGGTTGTTGATGGTGGAATGATTAGTCAATGTTATCATATTTTTCTGCGACTATTTGTCTTGATCTATTGAAGCTTTTCTAGGTTAAATTAGTGAACTGACAAGTTAGCAATCTTTAATTTGAACCGATTTAAAGATTGATAAGTTTTATTGTAAGAACATTATGATTAGTGATACTGCATTTTATTCAGGGATTATTATAGTTTGTTTATTTGGTGGTTCGATTGAATTTGTCAGTGTTAATAAGGGGATCCTGGAAATTCTATTCTATATATAGATCTATGATTATGATGTTTACAAGTAGAATGTGGTCCTCCCTAAAATCCGCGAGATCAATAATTATTTATTGGATTTTATAATTCCTCTGGTAATCTCTATGAATGTGTATCTTAATCTATGCAGCACTTTTTGTGCGTCTAAATAGACTTGTGATGTACCTTGATTTAGAACAAACTAAAAAAAAAAAGATGATATTAAAAACATAATCATAGAAATATGTCTTTAGAAATTATTGCATTGTAACATAGTTTAAAGAGTTATTTGAACAACAATTTTATTTATAAAGTCATATTTTTTGGAAATTAAATTTGAGCTTTGATGTTTCTTGAACAATAACTTTTTATCAAAAAACATATATGTGCTCTGCTTTTTTTAGTATAATCTATTCTTTTTAGTCACCAAACGTGTGTGCCATTGCCTAAAAGCATAAGCAAGAATGTTATTTAGGCAAACATAAAAGATCAGTTTCATGGTTTATAAATAAGGCCTAGGTAATAATTATGAATTAAGTTTTATATACTCTTATTGCTATAGCTTAATCATAAAAAATTGCTATTGTCTTTTTTGAATTGAGTTTGGATGCTTAGCTTGGGCATAGCTCGGGATATGCATAAAGCATGACCCTGTTAAGTTTTTGGTCTACGTGAACCTCCTCACCTGCATTGATATATTGTTAAGTGTTTTGTTATTAAAAGTTAGTCCATTATAAGCAAATTCAATTGGACCAAATTTTGATGTCAATAAGAGTTTGATTATGTGTAGTATCCTCGTCAGTGTAATGGTATAGATTGTGGTTAATTTGTATTGAAGTTTTTGAAAGAAATTATTTTTTTGGATCAAATAGAGATTCTAAACATGATATGAATTTATAAGTTAGTATTTATTTTAATATTTAACATATATTTCATCTAATTAATTAATGGTAATTAAATCATATTATGTTATATTATATAGTATTTTGATGAATTCAAGTGTGCAACTTATTTGAAAGGTCAATTGGAAGAAATTAAAGAGGATCGGTGTCAATACATTCTTGAGTTGAGAATTTTATAAGTGTTGTACCCCAAAATTTTCCCTCTCTTTTCTCAAGACATTTCTCACAAAGATTTTCAATGGCTCAAGCTTGCACAAGTGTTGACTATGTCAAACTATCTCCTAAACATTGATGTCTCAAATTAGAGTTTTGATTTTCAAAAAGACAATTGGACTTCTAATGCTTCAAATGACTTTCATGGATCATTTTATACCTTCAAGAATACTCATGTAAAGTTTCAAGTCTTGCATCACAAAGTTGCTCAGTCAATTGATCAGATGAACTAAAATCAGTTGTATTGGGTAAAAAAAGCCAATTGTGGTCAACTTACAGTCAAACTTTAAGATTTTTGACCAATATCAACATTTTGAAGTCATATGCATCAATTGATCAAGTTTGGATCACAATTCTTCAAGAAAAAATGTTCAAATCATCAAAAAGGGCAAAATGGTCAAAATTAGGGTTTTGACTAAGAATGACTGATTCTTGACTTTTGACTTAACACAAGACTTATTGGTTTGAAACATGATATCAAGGATTCAAAGACTCAAACATAACATGTTGACCCAATTTCATGGCTCAAAATATTTTTCAAGATCATTGGATTGATATATGAAATTTGGTCAACTGATGAAAAAGTCAACTGATACACCAAAAGTCAAACTTTGACTTTTTGGTCAACATTAAGTTTCAAAGATCAAAATTCATAAAGACATTCAAGAATATCAAAGTTGATCATCAAGAAACCTAGAAAGTCAAAAGTCAATTTGAAAAGTCAAACTTTTCAAGACTTAGATATTTTTTCTAAGTATTTTCATACATGATAATTTTATAACTACACACCAATTTTTCACCATGATTCAAAATGATTCAAATAAAACTTTTAACATGGAAGTTGTAGATCTTGGTGAATTCTACAACTTTGTATTAGAGGATTGATGTCCAAAAAAGGCTTAAATTTGAAGATATAAGCCTATGAAGTCATGACATTTTCATCTAACACTTAGAGAAATTTTCAACAGATTTTAGTCAGGATTTTATCCCAAATTCTTGGCATTTTTTCACATAGTTCCAATATGATTTTGTCAAAATGGCCAACAAGAAGGTTGTATACAATGTTTCAAGCTTTCAAAAATGTCCAAGAGCATGAATTTATCATATTTGAGCTAGAAGATTCAAGGGCATGAAGTTGGACATCCATTCTTGAAATGCAAGTCATGGTGATGAAGAGCACATAATCCAATCCTTATGCTATGATGTATAATCTTGTGTTACGGGCCTTCTAACTTGCAAATCTCACCATAATTTAATGCTTACACCTACTCTTGAGCTATTACCCAAGTGTTTGAGCCATTGTCCAAAAGATCTTTCCATTTATGGCATAAAGGCACCATTACTATTCTTGAAAAGTAAGTTTTTGGTATAAAATTTGTCTTGAGCCCATACCTTGTTTACTTTTGATTTTACTCCACCATAAATCATGGAAAGTAGCCTCTCTATACCAGCAACTTTGGTACTTCATCTTGGGACTATGGAGAATTGACATAGTTTGATATTTGCATCCCAACCAAACTATAACATGTTGTCTCGTAAACCTAATCAGCTCTTGTTCCCAAATGTAACGCCTGTTAATTTAATTAATTATTTAATTAAATAATTACGGATTAATGGTTGAAAATTTTGTTGGAATTGTTGAAGTTGCAAAATGTCGAGAAATGTTGATTTAAGTTGCTAAGCTGTTATTTGGTTGATATTTAATTGATTGGATGATTAACATTAGCAATAATATTAATATAGATATTAGAATAATATAAGGTTTATTAGTTGGGCTCATCATTTGGTTGTATGGAGTAATAGGTGAGGTGTGAAAGTGAGGCCCAATAAGAATATTAATAATTATAAGGTTAAGCTAATTATAAGGAATTAGGTTAATTGAACAAGTCTTGGAGAATTTGGTACGTGGAAGTTGCAAAGTTGCATAGAAGAGGAAAAGGTTGGAAACTTTGGCAAGGCTTGGCTCGATCGAAGAATTATAGAGCGGTCTTCAATTCAAGGTAAGGGTGGGTTCTGACTCTATAATGAGAATTATGATGAATAGTATGTGGGAATTGGGTTGTGTAAAATCGTTGTTGTATGTGTATAATTGTTGTGGTTGCTTGTTTATGAAATTTATCAGATTTTTATGAATATGTTGCTGAGAATTAAATTGTGTTTCTGTGATAATTATTCTAACATTTCAGCGATTCAATCGATGAATTGAGTGTTGGAATTATCATATATTGATTTTGGTATAATTGTTAAGTTAGTTTGAGATTATGAGCATGAAAGAAATTATCGATCGCAAAAAAAAATTGGACGAAGTTGCAGAACTGCAACTGTAATATTGGACATGTGCCGAGCGACACATGCGTGTTGATAAAGTGTGTCGACCGACACAATTTGATAGAAGGGAGTGTGACGAGTGGCACAAAAGTGTGCCGAGGGGCATGCTTTTCAATTAATTAAGGGTAGTATATATATATATATATATATATATATATATATATATATATATATATATATATATATATATATATATATATATATATATATATATATATATATATATATATATATATATATATATATATATATATACACTTATTCTTTTCATAAAAATAAGAATAATAAAAACTACTTTAATTTAATTAAGTTTCAGTAGCAAATTTATTAATGAGTAACAGAGATTAGTTAATTAATTTAAATTAAGTAGCAGCGTTGTTGGTATCTAGTAGAGGTAATGTGTTAGTTGCAGAGTTGGTAATAATTAATTTAACAGAGTAGTATATTAATAACATATGCAATAATTTAGCAGAGAATTACCGGTAGAAGTAATTAGTAGAATAAATTGACAGAAGATCAATGTAGTAACTACTAGTAATTTATTAAGTGGATAACATGTAGTGTATGTTGGTAATTTAGAGAAAGATTAATTAACCGAAAATAGTCTAATTGTCCGAACAATTCACGGAGCGTTTGTAGTATATTTTGGTTGATGCAGTGTATTATATACTTTGCTGAAAAATATTGAATTGCAGGTGGTATTGAATTATTAGGCTTATGGCCAATGTTGTTTTCTTGTTGATGTTGTTGTCAAATTACTATTATTGATATGATATTATTGTTGTGACGTACTAAGTTGTAGGCTTATACCAACGTTGTGTTAATTGTTGTTGTTGAAATATCAAGTTGTAGGCCTATGGCCAAAGTTGAATTATGTTTAGTTGTTGTGTTGTTGTGATTGTCTCTGTGAGTTCTTGTTAATAATGCGAAGTTGTAGAGAATTTTAGATGATGATGAATTACCTCTATTTACTGGTAATAATGGCGATGTGGGATTTTGACTTGCGATAGATGATGATTGTTATATTTGATAGTGCATTCATTGAGTCATATACATTTGCATACTCTGTGATGGCCTGAATTGGTAAACTGCGAAGAAGGCTTATGCCTTGTTGATGCCTCTATTTATTGGTAATTTTTAAGATGTGAGTTCTGCTCCAATGGTACCACATGCATGTGCATTGTAATTAAGTCGCATTTGTTGTTGCATCTTGAGTTGTGGTAAAGATAGATTTGTAGTTGCTTTATGTTGTTGACTTGTTGTGACATGTATCATCTAAAAGCTGTGAATTAGTCGTTATGTCGTGTTGATATTTTGTTGAGATTAAAGTGTTTTGAAAGTTGTGAAGTGGTGATTTTATATGAACTGATTCTGATATATTAATTATCATACATTATATTATATCGTTAGATATCTCACCTCTTTTGTTTGAATGTTGCCCTCTATCGGTAACGTGCAGGTAATCAAGAAGGATAGTTGTTACCTTCGTCAGTTTGAGTCGGTATTGTCGCTCTGATACGTAGCACTCGGGGGGATGAACGCTTGATGTTTATTTGTTGATTATTAATTCAGTTGCTGAATTTTTAAGTTGATTACATGAAATAATTGTTGTCTTGAGGTTGTTTTAGTTGAATAAAAGATGTTAAGTGAATTGAAGTTGAGTATGTAGATTTCGCTGCTTATCAATAGAAAGTTGTTTGATTTTAAAGAATAAATCAGGTTGTTATCGGTTCATCCGAATTAAGGGTTATGTATCTGTTTTATATGCGATTAAATGAAGTTTGATTTTAAGTTGAAAATGTAGCATCCTATTTATGTTGAACTCTAATTTTATTAATATCCGCCGGGTAGAAATGGGGTGTTACATTAGTGGTATCAGAGCGAGTCGGTCCGCCTGACCAAGTTTTCTAATGTTGTTTGCTTCGTAGTGCGCGACAAGTGTGTGAAACACTATCGGTGCTTGTTGTTTTTCTAATCGACTGTATGCAGGAGTTGGTTTTAAGATAAGTGGGGGAGAAGATTTGCTTCTCGGATATGGTTCGGCTGTAAGATGTTTGTTCAGTATGCTGATGTTGGCGACGGTGCAAATATTGTTGCAATTTTGTTGTTTCTCGAATCCGAAGATGATATGGATTCAAGATTTTGTTTGTTAATCAAGTTGGAGCGTATTGAGGGAGGATGATCAGACTTTATTGATGTTTACTTCTCGAAGGATGAGGAGCAATGTAACGGTTGTTGATATACGAGTAGAGTGTGAATCCCTTATGTTTCTGAAGGTGATTGTTAAGTAACAAGGATAATATTTAAAAGATGGAATTTAGAAAGCTGCGATGTTTCAGCGCTACTGGTGGATTGTGAAATTGTCTATTTGAGTAGCCCTTGCATAAGATGTCGATGTTTGAATGGTGATAGAATAACAAATTGTTGTAGACCTTGCCGTGGGATCCTTGTGAGTGATTGTACAAGTTGTTGAAGTTCTTGGAATGTTCTGAATCGCGAGCCGGAGTCAGAAATGTGAGGAGATGAGTATGATTTCAAGAGTGGTAAGTGTTGGTACCAGTACAAAGAAATTATGTTCTGATGTTATCGTGAGGTGTGTATTAGTATGTCACTGCATAACATCGGTGTTTGCATTTTCGGATAACTTTAGAAATCCATATCTTGTGTTTCAAGCATCGGATTGGCGTTACGTTTGAACTGGTAAGGAGATAAAAATATATTCCATCATTTGAAAGTGTTTTAAAATATGTTTGATGCATTCCCATATGGAGTAACTTCGAATTCATTTACGGAACTAGAGGCTTTTTGGGCGTAAATGATTGTTATCGTAGTTGTTCGAGATAAGGTCAAGCATAATATGTTGTTGGCGAATAAGTGGAGAAATGAGACGTTTGGAATTAAAAAGGATAGTCGTTCATCATTTCAAGTATGGGATGTTGCATGTGAAGAAATTTTTGTAGAACTAAAGAAAAGATTGACGACTGCTCCGGTATTAGTTGTCTAATCCGAGTGAGTCATTGGTAGTGTATTATGAATGCGTCTAAGATGGAACTTAGTGGTGTGCTAATGCGGAAGGGACAAGTTATTTCTTGTGCTTCTAGACAACTCATAGTTAATGAGAGGAATTATCCTACGCGTGACTTAGAGTTAGTAACGGTGGTGTTTATGTTGAAAGATTATGATTTCGGTTTGAATTATCATCTAGGTAAAGCTAACTTTTTGGCTGATGCTTTAAGTCGAAAGACTTTACATATGTCGATAATGATGGTTAAAGAATTGGAGTTAATTAAATAGTTCAGAGATATGAGCTTAGTTTGCGAAGTGACAACGAAGAGTGTTATGTTGGGGATGTTGAAGATTAACAATGATTTTCTGGACAGTATCAAAGAAGCTCAGAAGTTAGATGTGAAATTGGTAGATTCGATGGTTGGACTCGATAAGTATGAGAATGATGATTTCAAGTTAGATACGCATGGTGTGTTGAGACTCTATAATCGAATTTGTATCCCTGATAATGCGGAGATGAAGAAAGTAATTCTTGAGTTGGAGTATACTTAACCTTTGTGTGAGGCTAAGTGGGTGTAATATGGACCGTGTAATATGTTGAGCATTGGTGTCTCATCGACAAGATCGAATGAGAGGGATGTTGTGGGAGTATTTGTAAACCTCATTGGAAATTATTGGATTATGGTGCTTTAGGTGACTGGAGTACAAGTTCTAAAGGAACACTATTATAGTTTGGCAACAATGGTTTATACTCCATTATGGTTGTCGGCTATCTATTGACAAATTGAGGAAATGATCACCCTTAATCTCTTGTTGATAGTAGGCGAGATCGTGTTGGATGGTATAGACTTGTCTTGCTATCTTAATGGTGTGTGAAGTGATTGATGTTATATTGTAAGGATAGTCGCTCACCAGTTTGAATGTTGCCCTCTGTTTGAATGTTGCCCTCTGTTGGTAACATGCAGGTAATCAAGAAGGATAATTGTTACCTTCGTCAGTTTGAGTCAGTGTTATCACTCAGATACGTAGCACTCAGGGAGATGAACGCTTGATGTTTAGTTGTTAATTATTATTTCAGTTGCTGAATTTTTAAGTTGATTACATGAAATAATTGTTGTCTTGAGGTTGTTTTAGTTGAATAAAAGATGTTAAGTGAATTGAAGTTGAGTATGTAGATTCCTCTTGTAACACGGTGGGAGAACTGACTTGGTTGTTTTGCATTTGATTGCAATTGTGCAGATAGCAAGAGTCACCACCGACTTTTCTTTTATCCAATAAGGAAAGGCTGAAAAGAACAGGAAATACCTTTAGAGATGTTTTCTGAGTTTGGGGGTAGATTATGAAAAGGGAAGGTATTAGCACCCTTTTCATCCGTAGTTATCTACGGGCTCTTAGTTGCTTGCTAGATCACTTGCTTTTGTTTGAGTGTGTGCTTGTGGTGTGGGTTTTGAAAGTATTTTAAAAATGTCTATGTAATGGTTCTCGTTTCTATAAGAACGTGTACGAAGTGTTGTTTCGAAAATAGTTTAAAAAAAGGTGTTTGTGGAATGTGTTTTTGAAAGTGATTTTAAAAAGATGCCTTTGTAATGGCTCTCGTTTCTATAAGAACGCGTACAAAGTGTTTGTCTTTTGAAAATGTTTCAAATGAGTGTGTTAGTGTATGAAATGTTTTTGTTGTGAGCAAGCGAGCAACTAGGAGAAATCTACCTACTCAAAGGTCTTAAATGTTATTCTCCCCCTCCTTTGGATGTTGCTATCTTACCATCGATTTTGTAAGAAGCCCCACCGTTGGATGTGAAAGGACAGGCGCGGGTCAATCGTACAGTCATAGAAGGCAACTTGTGAGACGCTTTAGCAATTTTCGCAAGGGACTTGATCGTTTTACCGAAGGCAACATCGAGGGACATCGAGGGACTACGATCTTTTTTATCGAAGGGTCTTTGCTAAAGCGTCCCATATTCGAGGGGCATGACTGTTTTTTCTGAGGCAACAAGCGAGGTTACCCTAGAGGTGCGCGTGTGAAAGTGTGTTTGATTCAAGTTAAATTTGTTCTTTGATTAGAGTTATCTAGCGGTTGATTTTAAATCTTGCCATGCACGCCTAATTACTCTATAGTATAAGGAAAACAGTAAATTGCAGAAATTAAAATTCTACGCTATTAAAGAGCTTTCGGGAATGGGTGTACAGATTTACAAATGGGGATGGATCAATGTGATTAAAAGTAAAAATAAGCAATCAATACAACCAAATCGAATCAAACGAATTAATTAAAACTACAATAGTCTATGAAGTAAAAATTAATTAACAAAGTATAAAAATTCTTGATATTAGCGAAAACTAAACTAATATTTATTGTCAAATATAGGAAATTAGGGAATGAACTAAATGAACTAAAACAAAACAAAATAAAGAAACCCAGTAGGGGTTGAACCCGGGCTCTCCTGGTTATGAACAATGATGCCTTGCCAACTGAGTTATATTTTCTATCTGTTATATCTGATTTAATTAAAATATAAGGTGAAAGCAGTTGAGGAAATTGGACAAACAAGCCCAATGGGCTGACCCGGCTGGGAAAAGGAAAAGAAGGGTTTTGAAAACCCTAGTAAAGAGATGCGTCGCATGTGTTGTGTCTTGGGAAGGGGAAGAAAAAATTCAAACTATTATTATTATTATTATTATTGGACCCTATTTCCTATGCTTTACCGTAAAACAAAATCTAACAAGATCCTCTATTCCCTGCAATTTGTGTATCACTCTAATTCAATTCTCTGTTGCTATTCAACTTCTATTCTCACAACCCATCGCCACCACTAACAATTCCTCTCTAATTCATCCTACTTCTTTATTTTCATGCTACGTAATATCGTTCTGTTTATTTCCATACTATTTTGATTGATTAGTGCTATACGCTAAGATTCTTCTCACAAAACACATCAACTTGTCTCAGAAAGAAGCTACTCAGTAAGTTCCTCTTCCTGACCCTCAAACTGAACTCTGGTAAAGGTCATAACAACATTTGTGGCAATTAAAAGAAACATGCACTTCAGATAAGTTGGTGCAAAATTCGGTAACAATGGTTTTTGATATCTGTGACCAGTGGCTTGAGATGTATGCGAAAATCGCTTATGAATCGTCACGGGTCGCGGTTGGGTTACTGGGTATGGTGGTTGTCAGATGTTGGTTGAGTTTTACTGAAGTGAATTTGGTAACAGCGGTTTCTGGCATCGTTGTGGGGGGTTCAGTCGGTGGTGATGGCGGTGCTGCAACAACAATTAGAGCTTTAAGTTGAATGGATGAGAGTAGGTTTTTTGTAAGAAGCTCAAGGGTTCGACCGTCCCAAGTATCTTAGGTATACATCTATTCTCTTAACTATTTCAGTTAGATCTTATTGTGAGCCACAAATAACAAGAAAAAAACAACAAACAAAACTAACTCTTTGTTTTACAGTTTAGATTACCAACAGATAACAACAAAAAATCTTGTATAACAAACAAATCATGGATGATGAGTTTAATGTGAAATCAAGGGTGGAAGAAGAGTTCCCTATCGGAGCCTCTCCGACGGAGCTTCAGAATAGGTGAGGATCGAAAGGAAACTTTTCTGAACTGTCTGTTTTGGCTTATACTGATGCAACGGTTGTAGCGTGAGAAATTCTGAATTTAGAATTGTTGTTGATGCGGATATTGTGGTTTTTGTTATTGATGATGTTTGAAGTTGGCTCTGCGATTTGAAGTTCAGGGTTTGCGGTTACAATGAAGTTTTACAGGGAAGTCCCTTCCGTAAACTTTCTCTCTTTGTCTCTTTAATTTCTGAAGGGTTGTGGGTTAGGAAGATGATGAGATAAACTAGGGTTTTTGGGACAATATCAAAATGAAATAAGGTTTTTGTATGCTTTGTGATGTTGTGGTGTTTTCTTTTGAACAATAATATTGCTCTTGTTTTTTTTATGGATGATGTTGTTGGCTTTTGGTTCTGTTTGTATATTCCTTTTTATAGGTGGGAAATATGGATTTGGGGGGGGGGGAATAAGATAAACGTTTGAACTATTATGAGGCGATGTTCCATTGCTTTTTTAGAGGCAGTGTGTGTTCTTTCCATTTTGGTGCAAACTGATAGCATAGCAGCAAGCAGCATAATAGTTGGCCTGGACTGGTTTATTTGTTTTTGTGTGAACTGTTTTGGACAGTACATGCAAGGCTGTAATGCAGTTTTTCTGGGAAGAAATGCAGTCTGGTTTTCTTTTATAGTATTTTGTTTTCTTTGTGAACCAAAAAACATATTTTTGTGATTTGCAATGAAGATATTTCTTTGGGCCAATGATAGGACAAAGTTGAGGCTTTTGTTGGGCTTAAATCATTGATTTGTGATGCTGCTGTTTCTGAATTTTGTATTTGTCTAATGTGATTTTGCTACACCACCTTTTTTTTATTCCTCTCACAAGTCCTAATGATGAGATTAGGAACAAAATATGCTTTTAAACTTCATTATCTATATGCCAACTGTATCTTCCTTTTCTTTGGCAAGGAAATTTACAAAGAGAAGTCATGGATAGGCTTGAAAGAAGTGGTGAAGCTTAGCACGAAGAGTTTGGTAGTTTTTGAAGAAGACATCAAAGTTTTGCAAATTAGGATTTAGGAAACCTTGTAGAATTTTCCAACTCTTAAATTCCTTCATGCATTAGTGAATCCTTCGATTCAATCCCCAACTTCCAGATAACTAACCTTTGATTCATTCCCTAACTACAACATAATAGTATTTTGATTCACTACCTAAACCGTTATATAATAACCTTTGATTCACTCACCACTGTCACATACCCTCATTCGATTTAGTGACTGCCCAAACAAAGCAACAGCTGAACTAGCTTCAGGAAGGTTCCATCGAAGCTCCATTCACCACCAAGAAAGTCACCTATAACTCCTTCGATTAGCACATCAAGAGGTAAGTTTCCTCTAAACTTGGAACTTTTAATTTAAATATCATTTGTACATATAAATAAAAGGAAAATGTAGATATCCCATCTAGGAGGTTGACCATGCCCTAAATTTTGATCCTCATTTCCTATATGTATAAAATCTCAACCCTGACTAGTTAGAATTTAGATTTTGGTTGCCCAATAATCTTGTGATAACCCCTGGCTTGTAGCTCTCGAAAGTTACACTTTTTAGTTTCATTTTCAAGTTTTAGACAGGTTCTTTGTATCCTTCGATTGCATAAACATTGAAGCCTTTCAAATCTCAACTTGGGAACTTTGCATTCCTGCAATCGAAGGAGGCAGCAAGGAGGTTGAAATGAAGAGTGTGCACTTACGCTAACTTCTAGACCAATCGAAAGAAGCAGAAAAAGGGTGTAATCGAAGGTTACTCACACTGATCCCCAGCCCTAATCGAAAGAAGCAAAAGAAGAGTGAATCGAAGGAGCCTACTGCTTGGATCGAAGGACTCACTTTTTCTCTCTTTTTATGATTTATGCTTGTCTTTATATTTTCTTGCTATTCAATATGGTTGTAATAGTGTAGGATATTTATTTTCTGTATTTTTATTTCTTTATACAAATGTTAGTAATTAGGATGCATGGAAAGTTAAAACCAACAAGTAGACAACTGTAACGCGGTGGGAGAACTGACTTGGTTGTTTTGCGTTTGATCGTAATTGTTACGGTTAGCAAGAGTCACCACCGACTTTTCTTTTATCCAAAAGGAAAGGCTGAAAAGAACAGGAAAAACCTTTGAGATGTTTTCTTGAGTTTGGGGGGTAGATTATGGAAAGGAAAGGTATTATCACCCTTTTTATCCGTAGTTATCTACGGGCTCTTAGTTGCTTGCTAGATCACTTGCTTTTGTTTGAAAATGTACTTTGTGTGGTTTTTGAAAAGGGCGCCATCATTTAGGCAAACTTTGTAATGATTCTCGTTCGTAAGAATGTATACAAAAGTGTTGATCCTTTGAAAATGTTTTCAATTTTGAAAGGTGTTTTAAAAGTGTTGGTGTTTGTTTTGAAAATAGAAAGGATGTTTTGGTTTGAAAATGAGCAAGCAACTAGGAACATTCTACCTACTCAAAAGTCTTTCATGTTTATTTCCTCTTTCCTTTGACATTGTTATCTTACCATTGATTTGGTAAGTAACCCTATCTTTGGATGTAAAAGGGACAGGCAAGGGTCGTATAGCCATGATTAGCAATGTTGTAAGATATCTTAGCATTTTCTTTAAGGGACTAAGATCATTTTTGAAAGGCAAATTTGATAGCGTCATCGAGGGACTATGATCTTGTATTTTATTTGTATTTGCTAAGATACCCCACATTCATAATATGACCATTTTATAAGGCAACAAAGTGGATTTACCCTAAGGGTGTATGTGTGCAAGTGTATTGGTTTATATGCTTGATTTGTCTTGATTAGGGTTTGCTATTTGTTGGTTTTAATGTTTCCATACAAACCCTAATTACTAGCATTTGTATATAAAGCATTAAATTGCGGAAAATAAAAATACTAAGCTATTACATCATTAGTGGAAGGGATATACAAATTAAAAATGGGGAATTGCAAGAAATTAAAACCCTAATTATCTATTACAACCATATTGAATTTGAATAAATGTACAAGAAATAAAATTAATATAATGTACAAGTATGAATAGATAAGAAATGTATTTTTTTTTGTATTAAAAGTTTTAACTTAATTAAATTAAAATAAGATGATTGACTGGAATACGAAAATTAAAATTAAGTTAATAAAAGAAATTAATTTATTAAAGAAATTAAGTTTTTTAGGGTTTTTGTGAATTTAATTAAATTAGTAAATAAAATTAATTAAATAAAATTCCTAAGTTCTAAATTGATTTTAATTTACAAGAAAATAATATAATATAATAATTAAACCTAAATATTAATTATTAAGAAAAAAATTAATTTATTAAGAAATGTTTTTGTTCTTATGATTTTATAAAACAAAATAAAATAAATAAGTGTAAAATAATAAATAATTTTTTTTTTGGGTTTTTATTAATAAAAATAAAAAAATAATATTAATGATAATACTAATACTAATAATAATAATAATAAAGGAAAAGAAATAAGATATAATAAGAAAAAGAAAATAAAAATGAATTTGGGTCAGGGGGTGCTGAAATGAGACTGGGGTCAGAAAGAGAAAAAAAAGTAACCAGGCCCATGTTGGAGGCTCCAAACTTGTTCAAACAAAAAAAAAAGAAACAGAAAAAATATAATAAAGGAGCAAAATGGACGCTGGGGCTCGAACCCAGGTCCGTTAGGTGAAAGGTGCACGCTTTAACCACTGGAGTGGTGATACATCCGTTAACATTGGCATAACAATAAATACATAAACACATAACTTACCCTGAATGTACTTCATCTTCAACCTCCAGCCAAAGGATCTGTAACTTGCTCATTCTTCAACCATTTTCAAAAATATAAACATGAAACTTGTATATTTTTTCACCATGAATCCAACCATGTAACTAATTTAAGCTAACATTCAAAGATAAAGATGAATTTATGAAAGTACCAAATCCTGACCTAAATGTTTCAGCAAGTTTAAACTCAAAATTCTTCATGCTCAAGCAACATAAATGAAATCTATGGACATATATAGTTTCAGGGCAATGATATCTACATTCTATCTTCACAAATGCAAGCCTAAAAATGCCTATATGAATAATTTAAAAGTCAGAAAACTCACCTTGCAAGAGGGTATCGTGTTTTGAGTTTGAGCAGCTTCTGATGAGTTCCAGTGATTGGGTTTGCTTCCTCAATATTCCAGGAAGCTAATGTGATGCTTGGCTTGAGCTGAAAGTGGCTGAGGATTTCTGGAGAAGTCTACTCGCAGAGCCCTGTTTTTGGTTATGGAGGTTGATAAAGATGGAGTTATAGTTATGAAAAAGGGTCGGGGATGATTTGTATTTGATGTTTAGAAGCTTTAGAACCAAAAGGCTTGGAAACGCACGAGGGAGATGTGAGTTTCAAGTTTTTGGTCAGATTATGCAACAATGGAGTTTTTTGATATAGTTCTGAGCTTTTGTGTGTTTTAGGACTTAAGAATGCGTGTATTTTGATGCAAATGACTAGTACATAAGAAAAAGGATGTGAGGCTTGAGAGGGTCAGAATCACACAAGTACAAGTTATGGCTATGTTACTTGATTTTGAAGAAAAGTGAAAACATGGTTTCAAGGTAAAGTACAGGCATGGGCTGACTTGTTAGAGGCTTGAGATAAATTTCTTTTGGGTTATAGGTCGTGTGTGATCAAAAGAGAACAAGTGCAAAGCTCAAGAACAAATTTTGTGCATAAAGCTACTTTTTCAAAATGGCAATGTGCAGTTTCTTCCCAAAATGGAAATAAGCATGGGCAATGCATTGAATGCTTGAGTTGAAGCCTCTAATAGCTGTGCCAAACATTAATTATGGAGTGCCAAGCAAGTTTGAGGACTTCAAAGCAGATATTGTGCAGCCTAGCATTGATTTGAATTCTTGTTCTTCATGAAAATGACCTATAATTCAAGAATGAAATGCCAACTTCATGCCTTTGGTTCTCCTTCCTCAAACATGATCTCAAGGAGTTCTTTGACATTTTAGAAAGATTTTAATGTGCTCTATAACCCCCCTTTGAATCACTTTTGAAAATTCTCCTTGGAACTATGTGAAAAATTGCCATGAAGTTAGGTCAAAATCCTGCCTAAACTAGGGCAAAATTTTCACTAAGTGTTTAGTTTCATGAACATGTATTCACAAAATCATAACTTGAAATCCAAGAATTTCTAGGAGAAGTTGTGTAAAGAAATGTTTTAGATCTCATTGAGATCTACAACTTTCATGTTTAATGTTTCCTTTGAATCATCTTGCATCATGGTGAAAAAATGGCTCAAAATTGTGAAAAAACATGAAGTTTTCAACACTTAGAAAAATTTCTAAGTTTGAAAATTTTGACTTTTCAAAATGAAATCTTGAATTTTTGATTTCTTGATGAACAAGTTTCATATTTTAACATGTTGTGATGAATTGTGATCTTTGACACTTGATTTTGACCAAAAAGTCAAAGTTTGACTTTTCAATGTACAATTGATTTTTGATCAGTTGACTGAAAAATCAACTATCAATCAAATGACCTTGAGCAATATTTTGAGTCACGCCATTAGGTAAAATGATGCAATTGAAACCTTGATATCATGTCTCAAACCAATTAACCATTTGCTAGGTCAAAAATCAGAAATTGTCGTTTCTCAATCAAAACCCTAATTTTGACCATTTTGCCCTTTTGATGATCTGATCAAATTTCTTGAGGAATTGTAGTCTAAACTTGATAAAATGACATATACTAGTTCACAATGTTGATATGGATAAAAAATTATGAAGTTTGACTGTAAATTGGCTATAGTTGACTTTTTCCCCAATACAACTGATTTTTAGGTCAACTGATCAATTGACTGAGCAAAAATGTGATCCAAGACTTGAAACTTGACATGAGAAATATTGGGGGTCCATAATGATCTATGAAAGTAATATGAGGCATTATAAGTTCAATTATCCTTGTGCAATATCAAACCCTAATTTCAGTCATCAATGCTTAAGGAGGTGTCTTGAGCTGATAAACCCTTGTGCAGTCTTGAACCATATGAGATCTTGTGAGAAAATATTTGATAGATAAGAGGGCAAATTTTGGGGTACAACAGCTGCCCCTGTTCAATATTCTTAAACCTGAAGAGTTAGATTGGCGGATCCGTCATTCGTAACTTGAAGGTGGAAGATGATTGGACACTAGATTGACCAGAAATTTGCACTCGAAGATGAAATGAGAATGGGCTTATAGATGCCATTTGGAGGAATGATGGAGATTTTCCAGAGATGGGTTTGTAGATGCCATCCAAGGGTGACTGTTGACAGAGAATGGACTAAGTCTGAACTTGATTTCAACTAGAAAAGAATCAGAACAAATCTTTGGAGCGATTTATCTGAAATAGAGAAAGTGCCTACTAAGAAAGAATCAGAATAAATCATTCAAATATTTATCTGAACCAAGAGAAACCATTTGCAGGAAAGAATTATAATAAACCGTTGAGAGATTTAAGATCAACCAACAGGGATCTCGAGAAGAATCAGAATAAATCGTTGGGAGATTTATCCGAACTAGAGGAAACATCTGCGGGGAAAAATCAGAATAAACCGTTGAGAGATTTAAACTGAACCGACAGGGATCTGGAGAAGAATCAGAATAAATCATTGAGAGATTTATCTGAACCAGAGGAAACATCTGCGGGAAAGAATCAGAATAAACCGTTGATATTTAAGCTGAACCGGCAGGGATCTGGAGAAGAATCAGAATAAATCGTTGAGAGATTTATCTGAACCAGAGGAAACATCTGCGGGAAAGAATCAGAATAAACCGTTGAGAGATTTAAGCTGAACCGGCAGGGATCTGGAGAAGAATCAAAACAAATCATTGAGATATTCATTTGAACCAGAAATGTTTCTTTTAAAAAGTATCAGGATAAACTGTTGAGAGATTTAAACTGAACCAAAAGAGGTCTTGAACATTCTTTAACTGGAGAGAATCAAAGTAAATGTTTGAGCAATTTATCTGAACCATAGAAAGCATCTGATACGTAGATGTTTGACCAATCCTTTCTTGGGAATTGATCTGTATTTGACTTGCTGAAAATTTGACGATAATTTTCTGTTGATTGATCTTTCCTGAAAAGATGAAAGGTTAGTTGTATGCAATGTCATGTATGAAATGCATGGTACGATGATGTTCTCAAAATAAATGAGATTGTGTCATATGTATCTGTGTTGTCAATGTTATGACGTATGGATGAAATGGATGGACACGTTAATTGTTATGCTGTAGTGTTGCTGGAGTCGGGGAAAATAAATCTCCGAGTACTGATGGGTATAAGGAGTGTAAGTCTTTATGTTTTGAAGTTGAAGTGTTGATGAGCTTCCATTTGTTAGAGAAATAAACTCTGTGTGTAAGGGGAAACGTCGTGCATTGCTTGTAGACCTCGTGAAATCCTGCTGGGGAATCCTGAGAAACTGGGCGACCTTCACTGGGGAATCTTAGGAGCGGTAACTTGAAGTTTTGTTCTGTCTGGGATGTGAGAGAGCTTGATATCATTAAGCTGCATACTGGAACTACGTTAGCGATCCTAGTGGGTTGTCCCGTTTTCTGCTCTTGCTGGAAAAGTATCTGCGGGGTACTTTATGGAATAGTCTAAAGATATTATCCTATTTCTTAAAGCCATTAGTGATTCTCCTTCTATTTTCTGTTCCTATTTTTTTGTTCATTTGTAAATAGTAGTCATGTTCAAATGCATATGTTCAAAAATAATCATCGGACGTTTTCACAAACAAAACACGGAAAAAGAAAAATAGATAGTTTTGCACTTTCAAAGGGATATCTTTGTATTAACTTGAATAAGTATTTTTGTATAATGAGGCGAGCATTCTAGTAAGAGAATATCGTCATAAAAAATGAAAATTGGTACAAAGAAAAGATAGCTATGTGAAATGATCCCATGGGGTTCCCATTCCGTTATAGCCTTCGTGTCTCTGAGCGTCTTGTCCACTTGCTGCCTTGTCTGAAGTTGATTGGATTGATTAGACCCGTTTGAGCTTGTCAGTCGATGCTAAAGGTTGTCTGTAAGGTTATCCAACGGGACATAGTCATACGCTTTAATTTCCCAACTTTTTCCTGGACCGCCCTTTCGGGTTTTCAGTCCACCGGGATACCCTTTTTTACCCAAGCCGCCTTTTCAGGTTTTCATCTTGCCGGGTGTACAGATTTTTTTGTATTTTATCCCTAATTTTTGCCCGAACCTTTTTGGTTCGCCGGGATGCCCTTATATTTGCCTAGGCCAGTCGATCTAGTGGGTCTTTATTCATGCGTGGTATCTTTTGACTATGTCTGTGTTTACAGGGTGTGGAAGGTCGTCGCCATCCATAATGATTAGGATCATTTCTCCACCAGAGAATATGCTTTTGATCACAAATGGTCCTTCGTATGTAGGAGTCCATTTTCCCCTGGGATCACCTTTTGGCAATATGATACGCTTGATTACCAAGTCACCAACCTGATATACCTAACATCTGACCTTCTTATTAAAAGCCTTGATCATAAGTTTTTAGTACATCTGACCATGATAGACAACCGTAAGCCTCTTCTCATCAATCAAATTCAACTGGTCAAGCCGAGTTTGGATCCAATCATCTTCATTCATCCCTGCATCCTTTATGATTCTTAGAGAAGGTATTTAGACTTCAATTGGTAGAACAACTTCCACGCTGTATACCAAGGAAAAAGGAGTTGCCCCTGTCGACGTACGCGCCGTGGTATGGTAACCATGGAGAGCAAATGGTAACATCTCATGCCAGTCCTTGTAGGTTACTATCATTTTTTGTATGATCTTCTTGATGTTCTTATTTACGGCTTCGACAACGCCATTCATCTTTGGCCGATAAGGAGAAGAATTATGGTGCTGGATCTTGAATTACGCGCATTGTGCAGTGATCATAGTATTGTTGAGATTCATACCATTGTCCGTGATGATTCTCTCTAGGATATCGTACCGACATATGAGATTCTGTTTGAAGAATCGGGCTATAACATTCTTGGTAACAGAAGCGAAAGAAGCTGCCTCAACCCACTTCGTGAAATAGTCAATAGCCACCAAGATAAAGCGGTGCCCATTAGAAGCTGTAAGTTTGACTTCTCCAATCATATCGATGCCTCACATCCTGAATGGCCAGGGAGAAGTCAGGATGTTTAGAGGCACTGGCGGTATATACACTTTGTCAGCGTAGATCTGACACTTGTGACTGGTTCGTGAATGCTGATAGCAATCTGCTTCCATGGTAGACCAGTAATACCCTGCCAGTAGGATCTTTTAGCCATCTTGTACCCACTAAAGTGGGTGCCAAAAGTACCTTCATGTAGATCGACCATGATCTTTTCTGCCTCAACCTTGTCTATGCAACGAAGCAAAACAGAGTCGTGGTTGCGCTTGTAGAGAATGCCATTACTGAGGAAGAACTTAGCAGAGAATCTTCTCAAGAACTTCTTATCATTGACTGAAGCTCCCTCCGGATACTCTTGGGCTTCGAGATACCTCTTAATTTCATGGAACCGAGGCTTGTCCGCTACTTCTTCAGCATCGATCTCGTGACAGTAAGCTGGTTCATCCATCCGTTCAATGGTGATCCGGGGAGCCTTGTTACCCCACTTGAGTTTAAACATGGATAACATAGTGGCCAGCGCATCCGCTAGTTGATTTTCCTCTCGTGGAAAATGCTCGAAGGTAATTTCCTCAAAATATGGGATTAATTTCAACACATGTTCTTTGTAGGGGATGAGATTAGGGTGCTTCGTGTCCCATTCTCCTTTGATCTGAATGATGACTAAGGCTGAATCTCCAAATACACTTAAAGACTTGACTCCCAAATCTATGGAAGCTTTGAGACCCAAAATACATGCTTCATATTCTGCCATATTATTGGTACAGTTGAAACAAAGTCTTGCAGTGAAGGGAGTATGACATCCTTCAGGGAATATGATTACAACACCTATGCCATTGCCGAGTGCGTTGGAGGCTCCGTCAAAAACCAAGGTCCATCAGGATCCTTGTTCATGTCTGTCATATGGTCTGAGTTCTTCACAATTGTGTACCATCATGAAGTCTTCATCTGGGAACTCGAATTTCATGGACTGATAGTCATCCACAGCTTGATGAGCAAGGTGATCGGCTAGTACACTTCCCTTTATTGCTTTTTGGGTAGTGTACTGAGTGTCGTATTCAGTCAGGATCATCTGCCATCTTGCTATTCTCCCAGAGAGGGTAAGCTTCTCGAATATGTATTTAATTAGATCCATCTTGGATATCAATAAGGTAGTATGGGTCAACATATACTGTCTTAGCCGGCGATCAGCCCATGCCAAAGCGCAACAAGTTTTCTCGAGCAGTGAATATCTTGTTTCAAAGTCAGTAAACTCTTTGCTCAGGTAATAAATAGCATGCTCGTTTCGGCCAGACTCGTCATGCCGCCCCAGCACACACCCCATTGAATTTTCTAAGACAGTTAGATACATGATCAAAGGTCTTCCCTCAACTGGCGGCATCAAAACAGGAGGCTCTTGTAGGTACTCTTTGATCTTGTCGAAGGCAGCTTGGCATTCATCATTCCATTTGACTACTTGACCTTTCTTCAGTAACTTGAAGATTGGTTCACAAGTAGTGGTTAGGTGAGAAATGAATCTGGCGATGTAGTTAAGCCGTCTAAGAATCCCCTGACTTCCTTCTCGGTGCGAGGAGAATTCATTTCTTGTATTTCTTTCACCTTGGCAAAGTCCACTTTGATACCTTTATTGCTGACAATGAAGCCTAGGAGTTTATCGGACCTCACCCCAAATGTGCATTTATTCGGGTTCAACCTTAGCTTGTATTTCTTTAGCCTTTCAAACAGTTTCTGCAAATGGTCAAGATGTTCCTCTTTAGTTTGAGATCTGGCTATCATGTCATCCACATAGACCTCTATTTTATGATGGATCATGTCGTGAAATAGAGCTACCATGGCACGTTGATAGGTTGCCCAGCGTTCTTCAACCCGAATGGCATAATCTTTTAACAGAATGTGCCCCACTGTGTGACGAAGGTCATTTTCTCCATTTCCTCAGGTGCCATTTTGATTTGATTATAGCCTGAGAAAACATCCATGAAGGAAAATACTTTATGTTGTGCGGTGTTGTCAACCAGAATATTGATGTGGGGAAGCGGGAAGTCATCCTTAGGGCTTGCCCTATTCAAATCTCTGTAGTCCACACACATGTGTACTTTACCATCTTTTTTAGGAACTTGAACAACATTGGCGACCCATTGTGGATAAGAGGTGACGGCTAAGAACCCGATGTTGAATTGTTTCATGACTTCAGTCTTGATCTTCTCTGACATGTCTGGCCACATGCGACGGACTTTCTGTTTTACCGGAGGGCAGTCTTCTTTTGTCAGTAGACGATGGACCACAGTATCAGCGTCGAGTCCTAGCATGTCTTCGTATGACCAGGCAAAGACCTCAACATAGTCATGTAGTAACTGAATTAAGCGCTTCTTGAAACTAGATTCCAGATTGGCTCCTACCTTGACTTCTTTCTTGTCCTCTTCGGTACCTAAGTTAATTGTGTCCATTGGTTCTTCGTGGGGTTGTATGGTCCTTTCTTCCTGTTGTAGTAACTTGGCTAGTTCCCCTAGAACTTGACAATCTTCCTCACCTTCGTCTTCGACTTGGTATATTAGATTTTCAAAGTCACAATAGGCCATAGAAGAATCGTTACTCATGGGATCCTGAATGGATGTGGATCTTCATTTTGATATGTGAGTGTGTGTAAGAGCATAACTATCATTGAAAAAATAAACATCTAGAAAAAGAAAAACAAAGAGCGTAAAGTTTGCATGCAAAAACGTCCATGATTCATTGATGACATATGAAAATGAAGTAACAACCCTTACAAATGGACCGTTGTGCCTCAGGAAAGACATATGGTTTTAAAAGTATCAAATGTTTAATTATTATAAGTCTGACAAAAATTTAAAAGACAATTACTGTTGGATAAAAGTAATTGGGACAAAATATTTATCTTTCCATTTGTTGAGTCCTCCGTTGATAGTCGGGAAAATCCATTCTCCCAGGTCACAGTTGTCATCACTATCCTCCACTGCGTTGATTCCATGGTTGCTGATCCACAAAGGTGGTCCCCCGGCACGAGCACGACGATCAGCTTTTTGGGCTCCTAAAGTGAAATCCAAACCAAATTTGTCAGATTTGTAGGGAATATCTGGGAGTTGGCCCCAAATAGTACACCCACCTTCTTCGACTACTGCCTTGGCATCTTTCAGAGAAGACATCTTTAGCGGAGGTCTGGTAATCTTTGGGAGTTGGGAAACAGTCTTGGTTGCTGCCACTGTTTGTGGGACTTCCTCGAAATGCTAACATGGAGTTTCGATGAATTCACCATCCAATTCCACGTATCTGAAGGAGTTCAGGTGAATGACCATATATTCCTCCTCTCCATGGACAATGATGATTTTTCCCTTGGTTGGGTATTTCAACATCTGATGTAATGTAGAGGTAACAACATCAACGTCATGAATCCAAGGTCGGCCCAATAAACAGGAATAGGAAGGGAGAATATTCATTACATAGAAAGTTGAATCAAAGGTTTGAGTTCCAACTTTTATGGGGATGTCCACCTCCCCATGCACCATTCTCTTCGAACCGTCGAAGGCCCTCACCACTATGTTGCTGGGTTTTAAGGTCAAACCTTCACAGTCTAGTCTATCGAAAGCCTTCTTAGGCAACATGTTCAAAGATGAACCAGTATCAACCAAGACATGGGCCAATGTTGTGCCCCTGCATTCGACAGAGACATGCAATGCCTCATTGTGTTTCCTCCCTCTAGGTGTAAGATCAGCATCAGAAAAGCCCAAACCATTATCAGCGGTCAAACTGGCCGCACAGTCTTGGAATTGGTCAGCAGAGGTTTCCTATGGCACATGGGCAGTTTTAAGAAATTTCACCAAGGCCTTCACATGAGCCTCAGAGCACAACAATAAAGTCAGCATAGAAATCTTTGAAGGGGTCTGCCCCAGCTGTTCGACTACATTGTAGTCGCTTCTCTTTATAATTTTCAAAATTTCTTCCATCTCCTTTTTGGAGGCCTCTGGGATAGATACTGATTACGCCTTCATTCGGACAGGTTCAACCAAAATTCCTTTGCTCCGAGTCTCGGTCGACTCGGAGGTAGGGGTGTCAGTAGGGGTAACCATAGGAACTGTAGTAGTAGTGTCAACAGGAACAAAAGCAAGGATGATCACAAGACCGATAATAGTTTTCGAAGGAGTAATCTCAGGGGAGAACACTCTTCCACTTCGGGTTATTTTGCTGGTTCCCACAATATTGCCGATGTCGGGGTCAGCCCTCTCAAAAACTGAGTCTTCAGCAGCCAGGCAATCCTGCTTGACACCGTGATAGTAGACGTCACTCCCATAGTTCCATGGGACAATTTTATCTGAGGAGTACAGGATCGGTCCTGGCATAGTAATTATCAGTGGGGTCACCTTCAGAACAGATGTAATCCTAACGGGTCTTTTGGTGAAGACCCTGGAAGGATTGGCGGAAATGGTTACTATTGAAACATCCTTGTAAGAAATGGTTGGAACGAGAGTCTTTTCAAAAAAAATATCTTTGTCATCGATCAGGTGCTGGACACATGCTTTCAATAAATGACAACCAGTTGGTAGGGATAAACAGAGGTGGCTGCCTTCGCCACAACCTGGAAATAAACCGACCTTCAACAGGTTCCTCTTGACGGTCAAGAGAGGAGTAACAAGCTCATCAATAATAGTAACAAACACATCATCTTCAATAGTGTTAACATCACGGCCATGCTTAGGCATAGGGGCGGTGATAACATTTGGGATCTCAGGAGCATCAAATTCAATTTCTTTTGCCTCGAGAAGGTCTTACACCTTATTTTTCAAAGCCCATCAGTTGTTGGTATCATGGCCTAGACTTTCTGAATGGTAAGCACAACGAGTATTAGAGTTGTAATGAGGAGAGGCGGTGTTGGGATTCTTTGGGGCTTCCTTCAAAGTTACCAGATTAGATCTCAACAAATATGGCAGGACTTGAGACAACGTCATATTTATCCGGGTAAATTGTCTTACTGGTCTTTCCTTTCTAGGCTGGTTGTTCCTTTGTTTAGTAGGTGCAGGCTTAGGGATCATGACGGCCCCTACCATTGGACGGTATTTAGTTCTGTCTTGATTCCTTTGAGGGTACAAAACACCAACCTCTTTCTTCCCAATGAATGGTTTTCTCACAGCACTGACTCTCTCGCCAGTCAAGGTTAATTTAGTGAAGCCAGCTGAGGAGCTTCCAATTAGATGATTAAAGAAAGGACCGGACAGGGTACCCAGAAACATGTCCACTAGCTCTCTGTCAGACAGGGGAGGCTGGACTCTTCCTGCTAAGTCCCTCCATTTCTGAGTGTAGTCTTTGAAACCCTCGTTCGAACCCATAGTTATACTTTGGAGTTGAGTAAGGGCGGGAGCAAGGTCTGTGTTGTATTGATACTGTTTATAAAAAACAGTGGCCAGGTCTTCCCAATTATGAATATTGGCCCTCTCTAGTTGATAGAACCAATATAGCTGAGTTCCGGATAGACTATCCTGAAAGAAGTGGACCCATAAATCTTTGTCGGCAGTGTGAGGCCGTATCTTCCTCACATAAGATCGGAGGTGCATATTGGGACACGAAACCCCGTCGTACTTAGATAACACTGGTGCCTTGACCTTTGGTGGAATAACAATCCCAGAAACCAAACCCAGCTCTTCAAAGTCTAGCTCGGGCACTTTGAATCTCTATTGCACTTAAGAGATCTTCCAACTGTTTGTATTTGTCGTCAGCCGGAGGATACTGCTCTTCAGAGTAATCATCCTCTTCCTCCTCTTCAGATTCTGGATGGTCAATCACTTCCTTGTTTTTCCCTTCTTGATTATCCTTTTCACCTGATGACGTTGCGATGTCTAGGGTCCGTCTGGCTGACCCTGGGAACCTTCTTCCTAGATTCAAAACACCGGTTGATTTCTTTGCTTTCTTCTTCTTTTCTTTGATCAACAAAGTTTTCAAATCCTCTTGTCCTTTTGCCAAAGTCAAGAACATTTGTTGAAACTGAGCATTCTGATCCAGGAGATCTTTTATTGTCTGCTCAAGATCTATCTTACTGAAATAAATAGTAGAAAGATAAGGAGACCTATTGTAAGAAACATGTTTGTGTTATGATGAATGAAGATGCATATGCAAATGATTTCAAGGAAGTTAGATATTTAAATTTGCTTCAGAAAAAAAGGAACACACATTATATTAATAAATAAAAGTTTGACTACATCGTGCCTCTTTGGGATTAAAAAAACTCTAAGATAAAAAAGTTGAACGCATCCTCTTTGGTGCGATGTAGGCGTTCAGGCTCCGCTCTTCATGAAGCTGCCTGGTGAGTTCCAGAACCTTCTCGCTGGCATAGAATTGCTCCTCGAAAGTGTCTCTCTCCCCCTTAAGTTGTATCCAATCCCTTTGCAAGTCTTTGAGAGAGGTGGGCATGCAAGGATGCAGGATAGTGTATGGGACATCTCCTTCTACAACAGGCTCTTATATAACTGGGAGAATGGAGGGGTAAGGCATCATAAGACTTTGAGCACGAGCTTGTACCCATTTGAGATAAGGCTCAAGAGGGATGGAATTCTTATGCCCCAGCATCTTGCTATCAACTCTATGTACCATGCCCCAAGCTCACATGAACCTTTTGCGGTAATCCTGAGCATCATTCTCGTAGTCGAAAATGATTCCTTGGATAAGTGTATTGTGGGGACCATCCCTTCTCGCATATCCAAACTATCGCAGTGCCAAACAAGGATTGTAAGTGATTCCTCCCCTAATGCCTAAGAGTGGGACATTAGGGAATTCTCCGCATCGATCAATGATGTTAACATTCTCGGATAATCGGGGACACCGATGAATGCCTGAATGTGTAAGAGTTATCAGCCTTTGAGACCATCTCAATCCCTGTTCATTCTTCAAGACGGATCGGGGGAGGTGTGAAATAAAACACCTAGCCAAAAGAGGTGTGCAACACAGAAGGGTTCCTCTCCTCTTTACAGTGCGAGTATGCAACGAATGTAGGATATCTCCAAGCAGAGTAGGTACCGGGTTGCGTGACAAGAAAACTTTAACCGCATTTGCGTCTATGATCTGGTCCGAATTAGGAAACAATACCAACCCATATATGAGAAGGGCTAACACCTCCTCAAAATCTTGTAAGTCCAGGGTATCCCAAAAATTATAAGCTTTCTCAAACAAGAACTTAGCCAAAAAACCCTTGACACCTCTCCTGGTTTCCCAATTTGCTACTACGTCAGACCATTCTAAGGACAGAGATTTAGAAATATCTTCAGGTTTAGGGTCTCTTTCCATACCATTTAAAGGTACCTCATTAAGGATAGGCACCCTCAACAATAGAGAAAACTCCTCCATAGTAGGCACTAACTGATAATCCGGAAAAGTGAAACAGAGATGTAGAGGGTCAAAGAATTGAAAGAGCACTTTTAACATTTCTTCACCAGGGTTTGAAGTGACCAAAATGAGAAGTCGTCCATGTCTTTCAGTGAATGGAGAGCTTTTGAGAACCCTTGATACCAAATCCTTAAGCTGTTGAGGTATTTTTACCAGACTTACTTGGATAGTGAATCTGCAGGAGAGAGCCATATCCTACAAAACAAGACAAAAATAAACCCTAAGAATCCTTGAAATTATTAGTATGACATGCTATGTTATGATGTCATGATTATGCTCAGATATAGAAGATATAGCAAGCACAAGCAAATCACACAGAGACCTTAGGTTTAAGGCTTGCATGGATTTTAAGGTGATACCCTCTTGAAGTTGGGTTGACTCAACCTGTCCTAAATATAGTATCCAGGTTCTAAGGGATATCAATATCACCAGTCTTTCCCCTAAATCTTGTTCCGATAGACAATTGACTTGCCACCAAATAAAACTCAAGGGTCAAACCTCAATGAGTGTAGCATCGAGTATCAACTGACTTTGGGTTTACACCAAAGACGGCTATCTCACTACGTTCTAAAAGCCAAGTTGGTCAATTAAGGTGCTAAGGTCAGTTGGCACTTTATGATACCACACAGCGGCCACGTATTCTCCTTGATTACTAAAGGGCTACCAGTACACACCAAAGTATCGCATCAACATAGCTACTGGTTCAAACGTGTCGGTATACCACACATAGTTCCCTCACAGTTTATTGCTACTTACCTAAAAAGGTGCTCCAAATACGGGTGTAGGATCTTTAGTAAGCCCAAACAAGGAACCATAATATAAAGCATGCAAGTCAAACAAGGAAAGCAAGTAAATATGATATAGCCCTAAGGTAACCTCACTTTTAAGATTAGTCCCCAACAGAGTCGCCCATTCTGTAACACGGTGGGAGAATTGACTTGGTTGTTTTGCGTTTGATCGCAATTGTTGTGGTTAGCAAGAGTCACCACCAACCTTTCTTTTATCCAAAAGGAAAGGCTGAAAAGAACATGAAAGACCTTTGAGATGTTTTCTTGAGTTCGGGGGGTAGATTATAAAAAGGGAAGGTATTAGCACCCTTTTCATCCGTAGTAATCTACAGGCTCTTAGTTGCTTGCTAGATCACTTGCTTTTGTTTGAAAATGTGCTTTGTGTGGTTTTTTAAAGTATTTTGAAAAGGGCGCCATCATATAGGCAAACTTTGTAATGATTCTCGTTCGTAAGAATGTATACAAAAGTGTTGATCCTTTGAAAGTGTTTTCAAGTTTGAAAGGTGTTTTGAAAGTGTTGGTGTTTGTTTTGAAAATAGCAAGGATGTTTTAGTTTGAAAATGAGCAAGCAACTAGGAACATTCTACTTACTCAAAAGTCTTTCATGTTTATTTCCTCTTTCCTTTGACATTGTTATCTTACCATTGATTTGGTAAGTAACCCTATCTTTGGATGTAAAAGGGACGAGCAAGGGTCATCGTATAGCCATGATTAGAAATATTGTAAGATATCTTAGCATTTTATTTAAGGGACTAAGATCATTTTTGAAATGCAACTTTGATAGCGTCATCGAGGGACTATGATCTTGTATTTTGTTTGTTTTTGCTAAGATACTCCACATGCATAATATGACCATTTTATAAAGCAACAAAGTGGATTTACCCTAAGGGTGTATGTATGCAAGTGTATTGGTTTACATGCTTGATTTGTCTTGATTAGGGTTTGCTATTTGTTGGTTTTAATCTTTCCATACAAACTCTAATTACTAGCATTTATATATAAAGCATGAAATTGCGGAAAATAAAAATACTAAGCTATTACATCATTAGGGGAAGGGATATACAAATTAAAAATGGGGAATTGCAAGAAATTAAAACCATAATTATCTATTACAATCATATTGAATTTGAATAAATGTACAAGAAATGAAATGAATATAATGTACAAGTATGAATAGATAAAGAATTGATTTTTTTTTGTATTAAAAGTTTTGACCTAATTAAATTAAAATAAGATAATTGACTAGAATAAGAAAATTAAAATTAAGTTAATAAAAGAAATTAATTTATTAAAGAAAATAAGTTTTTTAGGGTTTTTGTGAATTTAATTAAATTAGTAAATAAAATTAATTAAATAAAATTCCTAAGTTCTAAATTGATTTTAATTTACAAGAAAATAATATAGTATAATAATTAAACCTAAATATTAATTATTAAGAAAAAAATTAATTTATTAAGAAATGTTTTTGTTCTTTTGATTTTATAAAACAAAATAAAATAAATAAGTGTAAAAATAATAAATAAAATATTTTATTTGGTTTTTATTAATAACAATAAAAAAATAATATTAATGATAATACTACTACTACTACTACTACTACTAATAATAATAATAATAATAATAATAATAATAATAATAATAATAATAATAATAATAATAATAATAATAATAATAATAATAATAATAAAGGAAAAGAAATAAGATATGATAAGAAAAAGAAAATAAAAATGAATTTGGGCCAGAGGGTGCTGAAATGAGACAGGGGTCAGAAAGAGAAAAAAATAGTAACCAGGCCCATGTCGGAGGCCCCAAACCTGTTTAAACAAAAAAAAGAAACAGAAAAAATATAAAAAAGGAGCAAACCGGACGCTGGAGCTCGAACCCAAGTCTGTTAGGTGAAAGGCGCGCGCTTTAACCACTGGGGTGGTGATCCATCAGTTAACATTGGTACAACAATAAATACATAACACATAACTTTCCCTGACTGTACTTCATCTTCAACCTCCAGCCAAAGGATCTGTAACTTGCTCATTCTTCAATCATTTTCAAAAATGTAAACATGAAACTTGTGTATTTTTTCACCACGAATCCAACCATGTAACTAATTTAAGCTAACATTCAAAGATAAAGATGAATTTATGAAAGTACCAAATCCTGACCTAAATGTTTCAGCAAGTTTAAACTCAAAATTCTTCATGCTCAAGCAAAATAAATGAAATCTATGGACATGTATAGTTTCAGGGAAATGATATCTATATTCTATCTTCACAAATGCAAGGCTAAAATTGCCTATATGAATAGTTCAAAAGTCAGAAAACTCACCTTGCAAGAGGGTATCGTGTTTTGAGTTTGAGCAGCTTCTGATGAGTTCTAGTGATTGGGTTAGCTTCCTCAAGTTCCCAGAAAGATAATGTGATGCTTGGCTTGAGCTGATAGTGGCTGAGGAGTTTTAGAGAAGTCAACTTGCAGAGCCCTGTTTTTGGTTATGGAGGTTGATGAAGATGGAGTTACAGTTATGAAACAGGGTCAGGGATGAGTTGTATTTGATGTTTAGAAGCTTTAGGAACCAAAAGGCTTGGAAACGCACGAGGGAGATGTGAGTTTCAAGGTTTTGGTCAAATTATGCAACAATGGAGATTTTTTATACAATTATGGGCTTTTGTGTGTTTTAGGACTTAAGCATGCGTGTGTTTTGATGCAAATTACTTGTGCATAAGTAAGGAAAAGGATGTGAGGCTTGAGTGGGTCAGAATCACACAAGTACAAGTTATGGCTATGTTACTTAATTTTGAAGAAAAGTGAAAACATGGTTTCAAGGTAAAGTATAGGCATGGGCTGACTTGTTAGAGGCTTGAGACAAATTTCTTTTGGGTTATAGGTCGTGTGTGATCATAAGAGAACAAGTGCAAAGCTCAAGAACATATTTTGTGCATAAAGCTACTTTTTCAAAATGGCAATGTGCACTTTCTTCTCAAAATGGAAATAAGTATGGGCAATGTATTGAATGCTTGAGTTGAAGCCTCTAACAGCTGTGATAAACATTAATTATGGAGTTCCAAGCAAGTTTGAGGCCTACAAAGCAAAGATTGTGCATCCTAGCATGGATTTGAATTCTTGTTCTCCATGAAAATGACCTATAATTCAAGAATGAAATGTCAACTTCATGCCTTCGGTTCTCCTTGCTCAAACATGATCTCAAGGAGTTATTGGACATTTTAGAAAGCTTGTAATATGATCTACAACCCCTCTTTGAATAACTTTTTAGAATTCCCTATGAAACTATGTGAAGAATTGCCATGAAGTTAGGTCAAAATCCTGCCTAAACTAGGGCAAAATTTTCACTTAGTGTTTAGTTTCATGAACATGTATTCCCAAAATCATAACTTGAAATCCATGCATTTCTAGGAGAAGTTTTGTAAAGAAATGTTTTAGATCTCATTGATATCTACAACTTTCATTTGAATCATCTTGCATCATGGTGAAAAATTGGCTCAAAGTTGTGAAAAAACATGAATTTTTCAACACTTAGAAAAATTTCTAAGTTTGAAAATTTTGACTTTTCAAAATGAAATCTTGAATTTTTGATTTCTTGATGAAAATTTTTCATATTTTGACATGTTGTGATGAATTGTGATCTTTGACACTTGATTTTGACCAAAAAGTCAAAGTTTGACTTTTCAGTGTACAGTTGACTGAAAAATCAACTATCAATCAAATGACCTTGAGCAATGTTTTGGGTCATGCCATTAGTTCAAAATGATGCAATTGAAACCTTTAAATCACGTCTCAAACCAATTAACCATTTTCTAGGTCAAAAATCAGAAATTGCCCTTTCTCAGTCAAAACCCTAATTTTGACCATTTTGCCTTTTTGATGATCTGATCAAATTTCTTGAGGAATTGTGGTCCAAAATTGATCAAATGGCGTATAGGAGTTGACAATGTTGATATGGATAAAAAATGTGAGCAAAAATGTAGGAGTTGACAATGTAAATTGGCCATAGTTGACTTTTTCCCCAATACAGTTGATTTTTAGGTCAACTGATCAATTGACTGAGCAAAAATGTGATCCAAGACTTAAAACTTGACATGAGCAATCTTGTGGGCCCATAATGATCTATTAAATTAATATGAGGTATTAAAAGTTCAATTATCCTTGTGCAATCTCAAACCCTAATTTCAATCATCAATGCTTAAGGAGGTGTCTTGAGCTGATCAGCCCTTGTGTAGTCTTGAACCAAAGGAGATCTTGTGAGAAAATATTTGATAAATGAGAGGGCAAATTTTGGGGTACAACAACAACCATAATAAAATACTAAATTCATGCAATCAAACACACTTTGCACACATGCACCCCTTTGGTAATCTCACTTGTTTCCTCGGAAAATAGTCATGTCCCTCGAATATGGGCGTTTTAGCAAAGACCCTCGATAAAAAGATCGTAGTCCCTCGATGACCCTCGATGTTGCCTTCGGTAAAGATCTAGTCCATATAAGAAATTGCTAAAACATCTCATAGGTTTCCTTCTATGACTATACAAATGACCAACGCCCGTCCCTTCACATCCAACGATGGGGCTTCTATCCAAATCAATGGTAAGATAGCAACATCTAAAGGAGGAGGACAAGAACATTAGACCTTCTGAGTAGGACGCTTGTAGTTGCTTGCTCACAAATAAAAAACCATTTTCACACCAACACTTTCAATTGAAACATTTTCAAAAGTCAAAACTCTTTGTACGTATTCTTAGAGAGACGAGAATAATTACAAAGATACTTTTCAAAATCACTTTCAAAAACATTTCCACAACAAACACATCTTTGAACTATTTTGAAAACAAACACTTTGTACGCATTCTTATAGAGACGAGAATCATTACAAAGACGTTTTCAAAATAATTTCAAACCCACGCCACAAGCACATTTTCAAACAAAGCAAGCGATCTAGCAAGCAACTATGAGCCCGTAGATAACTACGAATGAAAAGGGTGCTAATACCTTCCCTTTTCATAACCTATACCCCGAGCTCAAGAAAATAATCTCGAATGGTCTTTCCTGTTCTTTTCAATCTTTCCTTATTGGATAAAATAAAAGTCTACAGCGACTCTTGCTATCCGCAACAATTGCGATCAAACGCAAAACACCCAAGTCAGTTCTCCCCCCGTATTACAGAACTGGCGACTCTGCTGGGGAATTACTTAAAAGTGGGGTTACCTTAGGGCTAGATCACCTTTACTTGCTTTCCTTATTTGACTTACTTGCTTTACATTTTTGGGTCTTTGCTTGGGCTATTGTTAAAGATCCTACACCCGGATCTGGGGCACCTTTCTAGGTAAGTAGCAATAAACTATGGAGGCTGTACCGCATAGACCAATATGGAAAAGTGATAGCTATGTTAGAGTGATACTCTGGCTTGTACTAATGTTGCTTGAGTCAGTCAAGGATAACCTTAGGCTTCCTTATAGTGTCATTAAGCGCTAACTGACCTTTAGAACCTTTAATTGACTCATCCTAAGCCATTAGAAAGTAGTGAGATGGCCGACTTTGGTTCCGACCAAAGATTGGTTGATACTCGATGATATACTCATTGAGATTGTACTTTTGGGATATTTCGGCCGCAATACTTCGGTGCTTGAGCTAGAACAATTCCTAAAAGAAAGGTCAGTGATATAAGACTCCTTAGAACCCGGTTACTATTAATAGGATAGGTTGAGCCAACTAAACTTCAAGAGGCTACTTAACTTTAAAAAGTCGCACAAGCCGTTAAACCTAGGGTCTTTGTATGACTTGCTTGATATATTTGTGGTTTTAAAGCATAACCATAACATTATAAACATCATAACATGCACGCCAACCATTTTAAGGGCCTGGAGATTTATCTTTTATTTTGTTTTGTAAGGCATGTATTCAATTTGTAGAAAGACGATCCGAATCAATTTTATAGAGGTCACTCCCAAGCTCAAGGAATTGGTCCTAAGAATTCCTGAGAGCTCATCATTCAATAAGAGATATGGTCACTTTCTCAGTTTGGTTACTATCGGGTTTGACGAAGGTCTGATGAGTGTCCTGTTCCAGTTCATCGACCCTAAACACCATTGCTTCACATTTCCAAACTATCAGTTGGTTCCCACGTTGGAAGAATTTTCAAAAATACTTGGTTCACCTATATTGGAACAAGTACCTTTCACTGGTTTAGAACAAGATCCATTTCTGAAAGTGTTGCCATAGCTTTGCACTTGAAACCATCTGACATTAAGTCCAATTGGGAAAGAAGGTGTGGGGTTAAGGGCCTCCTTGCAAATTTTCTAATGAAGAAAGCTCAGATATTCTTAAATGTTATGAGTTACCATGCCTTTGAAGATGTCTTAGCTATCTTGATTTATGGATTGGTTCTGTTCCCCAACTCAGACCAGTTTATAGATGTCAGTGCCATCAACATCTTCCTTGCTTGCAATCTAGTGCCTACATTGCTCGAAGATATGCTGCATTCACTCCACACTTGTACTACGAAGAGACGAGGTAAGCTTATGTGTTGTACGGCTTTGCTCTATCGATGGTTGATTTTGCACCTTCCTCGGTCGATAATGAAGAATGAGTTAGGCTTAAGGTGGAATCAAAGGTTAATGTCTCTTTCTCACTCTGATGTCTATTGGTGCCCTCGCTCTCAAGAAGATATCTCTTTTATTGATCGCTGCGGAGAATTCTCTAATATGCCACTCCTTAGCATTAGAGGAGGCATGACTTACAACCCTTCTTTGGCCCTTTGTTAGTTTGGTTACGCTTGGAGGGATGGTCCCCACGATATGCTCATCTAGGGTATTGTGTTTTATTATTCCAATGATTTGCAAGGTTATCACCAGAGGTTCATCCGTGCTTGGGGCATGGTGAATAAGACTGATAGAAGCACCTTGGGATGCAAGAACTCCATCCCTTTAGAGCCTTACCTTAGATGGGTGCGAACTCGTGCTCAAAGTCTTATGATGCCATACGCTGTTATCCTTCCAGTAATTTCAGAGTCTGTTGTTCAAAAGGACGAGTCTCACATCATCTTTCATCCTAATATGCCAATAAACTTCGAAGAATTGCAAAAGTCTTGGATCCAACTCAAGAAAGAACGAGGCACCTTTGAGAACCAATTCTATGCCAGTGAGAAGAAGGTTTTGGAGCTCACAAAGCAGCTTCATGAAGAGCGAAATTTGAATGCCTATATTGCACTGCGTTCGACCTTTTTATCTTAGGAGTTTATTTTTGTATTTATTTCCTCCATTGTAATCCCCAAGAGGCATGATGTAATCAACTTGGATTTATTAATACAATGTGTGTTTCCTTTTGTCTAAGCAATTTTAAATCTCCTAGTTTACTTGAAATCATTTGCATATGCATTTTCATTCATCATAACACAAACAAGTTTTTTTCATAACATGTTTCCTTATCTTTCTATTGTTTATTTCAGTGAGATGGATATTGAACAGACAGTAAAGGATCTTCGAGCACAGAATGCTCAATTTCAACATATGTTCCTGGCTCTGGCTAAAGGACAAGAGGACATGAAGGCTCTCATGATCAAAGACAAGAAGAAGAAGGCAAAGAAACCAACCGGTGTTTTGAATTTAGGAAGAAGGTTCAGAGGACCGGCCAAGCAAGCTCTAGATTTCTCAACCTCGTCGGGTGAAGGAGATAATCAAGAAGAAAAGAACAAGGAAGGAAATGACAACCCATAGTCTGAGGAAGATGAAGCTGACTACTCTGAAGAACATTATCCTCCTGCTGATGATAAATACAAACAACTGGAGGACCGCATTAATGCTATGGAGACCCAGAGGGTATCGGGGCTGGATTTTGAAGTGTTAGGTATGGTCTCAGGGGTAGTCATCCCGCAGAAATTCAAGGTCCCTATATTTGCTAAGTACGACGGTGTCTCTTGTCCTATGCTACATCTAAGATCATATGTCAGTAAGATTCAACCCCACACTACCGATAGGAATCTGTGGGTACATTTCTTTCAGGAAAGTTTATCGGGGATGCAGTTAGAATGGTTCTATCAGTTAGAAGGAATTAATATTCACAATTGGGAAGATCTGGCTGCTGCTTTTTACAAGCAATACCAGTATAACGCTGACCTCGCTCTAACTCGTACACAACTGCAAATTATGTCTATGTGTTCTGGTGAAGGTTTCAAAAATTATGCCCAGAAATGGAGGGATCTCACGGGAAGGGTCCATCCCCCTCTATCTGATAGAGAGCTGGTGGATATGTCCTTGGGCACATTGTTTGGTCCATTTTTCATCCATCTGATTGGAATCTCTTCAGATGGATTTACTGAGTTGATCTTAACTAGTGAGCGGGTAGAAGCTGGTATTAAGAGTGGCAAGATTCATAGGGATGCATCCTCAAGTACGATGAAGAAAACCGTCACTGGAAAGAAGGAGGTCAGTCCTGCTTATGGCCAGAGAAATCAAAACCAAATTGAACATCATCCTACGGTAGGGGCTTTTATGATCTCTAATCCTGTATCAAATGAACAACGAAACCATCAGCGCAGGCCGGATGCACCCATAAGACGATTCACCCAAATCAACATGACCTTGTCCCAGGTTTTGCCGCATCTGTTGAAGTCCAATCTGGTTACTCTAAAAGAAGCTCCCAAGAATCCCAATACTGTTTCTCCCTGCTACAACCTAAACGCTCGATGTTCCTATCATTCCGAGAGTCCGGGGAACAATACAAATGATTGTTGGGCTCTGAAAAATAAGGTGCAAACATGGCCAGGGATTCAATGCCGTTGAAGATGACCTGTTTATTTCCTCTGTGGATGAATTAGCCACTCCTTTTCTGATTGTTAAAGAAAATCTGTTGTGAGCCGGTTTATTTTCAGGCTGTGGTGAAGGTTGCCACTTGTGTATGTCTCTACTAGATGGTTGTTTGTCATTAAAATGGGTGTCCAACGCCTGATGATTAATAAAGAAATTATGTTTGAGAAAGTTCCCCTTGTAAGAAATTTGTGTGAAGATGTCTCAATAATTACCATTTCTGACAATCCTCCCAGGGTCTCCACCAAAAGACCCGTCAGGATTACACCCGTTCCCAAGTTTGCTCCTCTGATTATCACTCTTCCAGGGCCGATACCATATTCCTTTGATAAAGATGTTCCCTGGAATTATGGAGCTGAATTCTACTATTATGGCGTCAAGCAAGACCTGTTGGTTGTTGAAGGTAAAGTTGCCAAAGACACTGATCCTGACGTCGACAACATCACCGGGACCAGTAAAATTACAAGAAGCTGAAGGGTTTTCTCTCCTGAAATCTCTCCGAAGATTGTTTATACTCCTGTGACTGTTCCTGCTGCTAATCCTGTTAGTACCCCCATTGCTACTCCTACTATTATCCCTACTATTGAGTCGGCCGAGACTCGGGGCAAAGCGGTACTAGTTGAACCTGTCCAGACGAAGGCACACAAAGAAGTCATCCCCGATGCTTCTAAAAAGGAAATGGAAGAGATATTGAAGATAATAAAGAAAAGTGATTATAATGTCATGGAGCAGTTGGGGAAGACCCCTTCAAAAATCTGAATGCTGACCTTACTTTTGTGCTGTAAAGCCCATGCTAAGGCTTTAGTAAAATTCCTGAAGTCTGCCCACGTGCCTCAAGAGACCTCTGTTGATCAATTCAAGAATTGCATGGCCAACCTGACTGTTGATAATGGATTGGGTTTTTCTGGCGCTGATTTAACCCCCAAGGGAAGGAAACACAATGATGCCCTGCATGTCTCCATTGAGTGCAGGGGAACTACCCTAGCTCATGCTCTGGTGGATACAGGTTTGTTGCTGAATGTCTTACCCAAGAATGCTCTGGACAAGTTAGATTGTGAAGGACTCACGTTAAAGCCCAGTAACATTGTGGTGAGGGCCTTCGATGGTTCCAAAACAATGGTGCACGGGAAGGTGGATATCCCTATTAAAGTTGGTACTCATACTATTGACTTAAATTTCTACGTGATGGACATCCGCCCATCTTCTTCCTGTTTATTGGGACGACCCTGGATCCATGGGGCTGGTGCTGTTACTTTTACCCTGCATCAGATGTTGAAGTATTCGGTAAATGGAATGATTATCATAGTCCATGGCGAGGTGGAATACATGGTGAGCCACCTGAACTATTTCAACTATGTTGAAATGGACGGCGAGTTCATTGAGACCCTCTATCAGAACTTTGAGGTGGTTCCATAGACATTTGTTGTAACCAAGATTGTTACTAAAGCTCCAAAGATTACCATACATCCGCTGAAGATGGATTCTCTGAAGGATTCTAAAGCAATAGTTGAAGAAGGTGGATGTTACATTTAGGGTCAACTTCCCGATATTCCCTACAAATCTGACAAGTTTGGTTTGGGTTTTACTTCGGGAGCCCAAAGAGATGTTCATCGCGCTTGCGCTGGGGGACCGCCACTACGCAGCAGTAACCATGGAGTCAATGCATTGGAAGATAGTGATAGCGGCTGTAACATGGACAAGTGGATCATCCCAACTATCACGGTGGACTCAACAATTGGGAGGCTAAAGGTTTTGTTCCTATTACTTTTATTCAAAAGTAATTGTCTTTTAATTTTTGGATGTGTAATATTTAAACAATTGAAACTCTAAAAACCTTGTGTCTTACCCGAGGCACAATGGTCTATCTGTGAGGGTTATTACTTCATCTTCATATGTCATTAATAAATCATTAGACGTTTTGCATGAAAATATTACGCTCTTTGTTTTTCTTTTCTACTTTTTACTTTATCAAAATAGCTATGCTCTTACACACACTCACATATCAAAATGTAGATCCACATCCACTCGGGATCCCATTGGTAATGGTTCTACTATTGCCAATTATGACTTTGAAAATCCAATCTACCAAGCCGAGGACGAAGGTGAGGAAGATTGTGAAGTACCAAGGGAACTTGCCAGACTGTTACAACAGGAAGAAAGGCAATATAGCCCTATGAAGAGCCAGTGGAGACAGTAAACTTGGGTACTGAAGAGGACAAGAAGCAAGTCAAGATAGGTGCCAATCTGGAGCATAATGTCAAGGAGTATTTAATTCAGATTCTACATGACAATGTTAAGGTCTTTTCCTGGTCATAGGAAGACATGCCATGACTCGACACTGATATCGTGGTCCATCGTCTGCCGATAAAAGTAGACAGCCCTCCAGTGAAACAGAAGGTTCGTCGTATGCGGACAAAGATTTCAGAAAAGATCAAGTCCGAAGTCATGAAGCAATTAAACACCGGTTTCTTAGTTGTTACCTCCTATCCACAATAGGTTACTAATGTTGTTCTGGTACCTAAAAAGGACGGTAAGGTACACATGTGTGTGGACTACAGAGACTTGAATAGGGCAAGCCCTAAAGATGAATTTCCGCTTCCCCATATTGATGTTCTAGTTGACAACACCGTACAATACAAGGTATTCTCCTTCATGGATGGCTCCTCCAGGTACAATTAGATCAAAATGGAACCTGAGGACAAGGAAAAAATGACTTTCGTCACGCAGTGGGGCACTTTCTGCTACAAAGTTATGCCATTTGGGTTAAAGAACGCCGACGAAACCTATCAGCGTGCCATGGTAGCTTTGTTTCTTGATATGATCCATCACGAGATAGAGGTTTATGTTAATGATATGATAGCCAGATCTCAAACTGAAGAGGAACATCTTGACCACCTGCAAAAGCTATTTAAAAGACTGAAGAACTACAAATTAAGGTTGAACCCGAATAAATGCACCTTTGGATTAAGATCCGGTAAGCTCTTAGGCTTTATTGTCAGTGGAAAAGGTATTGAAGTAGAACCTACAAAGGTAAAATCCATACAAGAAATTCCAACTCCTCGCACTGAGAAGGAGGTTAGGGGATTCTTGGGACGTCTAAACTACATCGCCAGATTCATTTCCAATCTAACCGCTACTTGTGAGCCAATCTTCAAATTATTGAAGAAAGATCAAGTGGTGATGTGGAACGATGACTGCCAGGCTGCCTTTGACAGGATCAAGGAGTACCTTCAAGAGCCCCCAATTTTGGTGCCGCCAGTTGAAATGTGAAGTTTGTTTCACCAAGAAATTCAAAAGTCAAAATTCTAAATACTTAGAATTTTTTCTAAGTGTTTAAGAATATGACAAACTCAAAACTTCTGATCAGTTTATCACCATGATGTAAGCTGATTCTGGAAGAACTTCTGGCACAAAAGTTATAGATCTAAAACATTGCAGAACAGAACTTCCCCTAGAAATGCTGGAATTTTAAGTTATAAATGTTCAAAGATACGTCCATAAAACTAAAGCATTCAGCAAATTCTGGACACTTTCAAGACAGAGTTGGGTCAGAACTTCTGAGCCCGTTTTCATAAAGGTTCAGTCAGAGTTTGCAAGGGTAATTCCAAGAAGGTTACAGAGCATGCTACAAGCTTCCTGGAAAGTCTGAGAGCCCCTTCAAAACATGCTGGAGCAAGGAGATACAAAGATCAGAAGTTGGATGTTCACTCTAAATTATGTTGAAGCTGAACTTCTGACCCAGAATCAAACAATGAGGCAGAGTTTCACATGGCAATATTTCTGATTTGATAAATCTCATCATCATTTAATGCTCATTTAATGCTCATTTAATGCTCACAACCACTTTTGAGTCTTTATCCAAAGGATTTCCCCATGCGTGGCATAAAAGTACCTTTACTGTCTTGGAAAAGCAAACTCTTGTACAAAAGTGTGCTGGGCCCATGCGTTACTTTTACTTTGGAAGTCACCTTTCCTTAATTCTTGCTTACAATTCCAGCTTAGGCGCTGCTAAGGCTACTAACCACTATACTTGTTTCAAACAGCAAGGCATCACCCTAGCATGCGATGGTTGCACTCTCAAAGCTACAAAATCTTTGCCTATAAATTTAACTCCATTGGTAACGGTAAAAGGGTCAGAAAATTTGAGAAAGAAAAGCCTTGAACCCCTGCCAAAATTCCCAGAATCCAAGAACTGTAAACACAACATACAAAACCTGTTAACTTTTGATTTCTTGCATTCAAACTCCATTTATTCTCAAGTATTTCTTGACTAAAACCATCCACACAATTTCTGATTCACATATTAGAAACTACCCTAACTTCTGTATTCATACTACCATACACTCTCCATCCACCTACTTAAAGAAGTCAGAACATCACCCCTTTGCTGTTCCAGAAGTTGAAAACTTCTAGCCTGCTGAGTACGTGAAGAAGCTGCTCAGAACATCATCAGAGTTAAGGTTAACTCCGGTTCACAGAATCTCTTCCAACTGCAAGGTAAGCTTCTGCTGACTCTCACCATATTACTTAAGCATTACCAGATTTGCATGTTCAAAAATACAATGTAGATATCATGTTTCTGATGTTGTACATATTCTGAGATTTCATGCATCTGCCTGCCTAAGTAGGGAGTAAATCAGTTCAGAACTTCTTGAAGAAATTAGAACTCAGAATTAGGATTAGCAAGTTTATACTTGCCTCTGATTTATAGTTCTGGTATTTCTTATTTCTGAAACACTATGACACCTGCCAGAACTGTCATATGCACATCTTCTGTTTTGTTGAGAAATGACCAAGTTGCAGATGTTCTGACTAGCATGGAGAGGGAGACCAAGTACTGCCAGTGGTATCAGAACTTCTGAAATCTACTTTGTTGCCGGTGGTATCAGAACTTCTGAAAACTACCTCGTTCCCAGTGAACCCAGAACTTCTGACTTTACCCATTTTTCAGTAATAGGATATCTGTTTTGCAGCACGCCAGAGTCATAACTTCTGACCTCCTTTAGTCAGTAATACGCTGATTCTATTTTTCTTTTTCTCACTATTTTTGCTATTACTTTCTATTTCAATAATAAAAAAGACACCAAAAACTTTTTATTTTATTTTTACATGCTTCACTTTATTTCTTAAAACAAAAGATCAAAAATATTTTCTTAAAATAAAACAAGTCCATTTTACATCTTTTGTACATTCTTATCCATTCAATATGGTTGTAATAATAATCTAGGATTTAATTTTATTTGCAATCTCCATTCGTAAATATGTACCCCTATCCCCCAAATATTGTAATAGCGTAGGACTTTACATTTCTGAAATTTATCGCTTTCGAATGTAAATGCTAGTAATTAGGGTGTGTGTGGCAAGACATAAAATTGACAAATAGATAACCCTAATCAAGATTAAAAATTCATGCAATCAAACACACTTGCACACTAGCACCCTTACGGTAATCCCACTTGGTTGCCTTACAAAAATGGCCATATTATGCATGTAAGGTATCTTAGCAAAAACAAACAAATACAAAATCATAGTCCCTCGATGAAGCTACTCAATGTTGCCTTACAAAATGATCTTAGTCCCTCAAAAATTCTAAGATGCCTTGCAACATTTCTAATCATGGTTATACGATGACCCGCGCCCGTCCCGTTTACATCCAAAGATAGGGTTGCTTACCAAATCAATGGTAAGACAACAATGTCAAAGGAAAAGAGAATGAACAAGAAATACATTTGAGTAGGTAGTTTGCTTTTAGTTACTTGCTCCATTTCAAACAAATATCCTTGCTATTTTCTAAATAAACACACACATTTTCAAAACATCTTACAAACTTAAAAACATTTTCAAAAAGAAAAACATCTTTGTATACATTCTTACGAACGAGAATCATTACAAAGATTTCCTAAATGATGGCCTCTTTTACAAAATACTTTCAAAACCACACAAAACACAATTTCAAACAAAAGCAAGTGATCTAGAAAAGTAACTAAGAGCCCATGGAAAACCATGGATGAAAAGGGTGTTAATACCTTCTTTTTCATAATCTACCCCCCGAACTCAAGAAATAATCTCAAAGGACTTTCCTGTGCTTTTTTACCTTTCATTTTGGATAAAAGAAAAGTCGATGGCGACTCTTGCTAACCACAACATTTGCGATAAAACACAGAGCAATCAAGTCAGTTCTCCCACCGTATCACAGAACTGGAGACTCTGTTGGGGAGAATTCTAAAAGTGGGGTTACCTTAGGGATAGATCACATTTACTCACTTACATTGTTTGATTTATGTGCTTTACATTATGGTTCTTTGTTTGGGTTTGAATCCTCTACCCGGATTTGGGATACATTATAGGTAAGTAGCAATACGTTATGGAAACTGTACGGGGTATACCGACATGGTCTAAGCAATAGCTACATCAGTGCGACATATTTGTGGGTACCGGTATCCTTTGAGTTAATCAAAGAGAATACGAGGCCGCTGAGTGATGTCATGAAGCACTAATGAACTTTTAGAACCTTTACTTAACCAACTTGGCCTTTAGGATGTAGTGAGATGACCGACTTTGGTGCAGTCCGAAGTTGGTAGATACTCGATACTACACTCACTGAGGTTTGGTTTCTTGGGATATTTAGGTCGCCATTAAAGAGGATTGAGCTAAAACAATGACCAAGGAAGTAATCCAGTGATATTGAGCTCCTTAGAACCTGGTTGCTATTACTAGGACAGGTTTAAGCCAACTAAACTTCAAGAGGGTACTTACCTATAAAACTCCATGCAAGCCTAAACTAAGGACTTGTTTGCTTTGCTTGTATATGCATACTTGTACATAACATCATGGACATCATGAACATCATATACATCCACTAACCATTTCAAGGATTTTGGGGATTCATCTTTGTTCTTGTTTTGTAGGATATGGATTCACTTCGCAGGAAAACTATTCAAGTCAACCTTGTGAGAATCCCTCCACAACTTAAGGAGATAACTTCAAGGATTCCTGAAAACTCTCAATTCACCAAGAGACATGGTCATCTAATTAACTTGGTCACCTCCAACACAAATGAGGACATGTTGAAGATGCTCTTTCAGTTCTTTGATCCTTTGCACCATTGCTTCACATTTCCCGACTATCAACTTGTGCCTACTTTGGAAGAATTCACCAAACTCTTGAGGATTCCCATTCTCAATCAACTACCTTTCAACGATACGGAAAGAGATCTAAAGCTAGAAGAGATTTCTCAAGCTCTACACTTGCACTCATCTGATGTCACAACTCATTGGGAAACAAGGAGTGGTGTCAAAGGTTTCTTAGCAAAATTCTTGTTTGAGAAAGCCCAAAGTTGTTGGAATTACTTGGACTTGCAAGCCTTTGAGGAAATTGTGGCTCTCCTCATCTATGGGATGGTTTTGTTTCCAAATCCTGACCAGCTCATAGATGTGAACGCCGTCAAAATCTTCATGTCACGCAACCCGGTGCCTACATTGCTAGGGGATATCCTACACTCTTTCCACACTCGCACAACGAGGAAAAGAGGTGTCCTTATATGTTGCACTCCTATCTTGGCAAGATGGTTTATTTCTCATCTTCCCCAATCAGTCTTAAAGAATGATCAAGGTCTAAGGTGGTCACAAAGGTTAATGACGCTCAAACATTCAGACATTCATTGGTGCTCCTGATCCAAAGAGAATGTTGTTATTGTCGACCGTTGTGGAGAATTTCCTAATGTCCATTTACTTGGAATTAGGGGAGGCATCACCTACAACCCATGCTTAGCCTTAAGATAGTTTGGTTATGCCCGAAGGGATGGCCCACACGAGATAATGATTCAAGGTTTAGTATTTGACTACGACAACGACGATCAAGTTCTTCGCCGGAGATTTATCCGAGCTTGGAGGATGCTAAAAAAGGTAGATAACAAGACTTTGGGACACAATAATTCCATCCCTCTTGAGCCTTACCTTAAATGGGTACGAACTCATGCTCAGAGTCTTATGATGCCTTACGCCTCTATTATCCCAGTAATCATTGAGCCTATTAAGGAGGGAGATGTTCCATACACTATCCTACATCCTGACATACCCACATCTCTTGAAGACCTACAAAGGGATTGGATACAACTCAAAGGAGAGCGAGATACTTTCGAAGACCAATTCTACGCAAGATTGAAGAAGGTTTTGGAACTCACTAGGCCACTTCATGAGGAGCAGACTCTAAATGGCTACATTGCACCAAAGAGGATGCACACTACTTTTTTATCTTAGAGTTTTGTATTATTTTGTCCAAGGGGCATTGATGTACTCAAACTTTATCTTATTAATATAACGTGTGTTTTCTTTTTGTCTAAAACAAACTTGAATATTCAAAATCCTTGAAAACATTGCATATGCACATATCATTCATCATAACATAAATAGGTCTTTTTGCAACAAGTCTCATCATCTCTCTACTGTTTATTTCAGTAAGATGGATATCGAGAAAACAGTGAAAGATCTCCAAGCTCAGAATACACAGTTTCAACAGTTGCTCATGACCCTAGCCAAGGGGCAAGAAGAATTGAAGACTCTGCTAGCTGAGGAGAGGAAAAAGAAAACAAAAAGGGTAATTGGAGTCTTAAACATGGGGAGAATATTTCAGGGGCAGACAAGAAGGACTTTGAACTTTGCAACAACTTCCGGGGAAGGAGAAGGGAAAGGCAAGGAAACAACTGTCTTGTCAGAATCAGGAGAAGAGGAGGAAGAAGAGGAAGACTACTCTGAGGAACAGTATCCTCCAGTTAATGACAAGTACAGACATCTCGAAGAGCGTTTGAGCGCGATGGAAATACAAAAGGTGCCAGGCTTAGACTTTGAAGAATTGGGACTAGTGTCGGGGATTATGATTCCTCTGAAATTCAAATTGCCTACGTTTGCAAAATATGATGGAGTGTCATGCCCTAAAATGCATATCCGATCATATGTAAGAAAAATCCAACCCACACGGCTGATAAAGACTTATGGGTGCATTTTTCCAAGATAGTCTGTCTGGAACACAACTCAATCGGTTTTACTAACTAGAAAGAGCCAACGTCCATAATTGGGAAGATCTTGCTGCAGCTTTCTACAAGAAATATCAACACAATGTCGATTTGGCGCCTACCCGTACTCAACTCCAGAGTATGGCCATGGCTTCCAATGAGGGTTTCAAGGATTACGCACAAAAATGGAGAGATTTGGCTGGAAGAGTTCAACCCCCTCTGTCTGAGAGAATTGGTAGACATGTTATTGGGCACCTTATCTGGTCCTTTCTTCAATCATTTAATCGGAAGTTCATCTGCGGGCTTTACTGAACTAATATTGACCAGAGAGAGGATAGAAGCCGGTATAAAGAATGGAAAGATTCAGAAAGACACATCCTCTTCTACAGCTGTAAGGAAGCCCTTTATCGGAAAGAAAGAGGTGGCTTCCGTATATCCGCAAAGAAACCAAGATAGGGCCGAACACCGACCAATGGTGGGAGCTGTTATGATCCCAAAGCCTGCGTCTGATCAACCAAGAAATAATCAACCAAGGATAGAAAGGCCAGTCAGGCAGTTTACCAGAATCAATATGACTCTGTCTCAAGTACTACCGCATCTTCTGAGATCCAATTTGGTAACCTTGAAAGAAGCTCCGAAAAACCCCAATACAACATCCCCTAATTATCATCCCAATGCCCGTTGCGCCTATCAATCTGAAAGTGTTGGCCACGATACCAATAACTGTTGGGCCTTGAAGAACAAAATACAAGACCTCATTGAAGCAAAATAAATTGAGTTTGATGCGCCCGAGAAGCCAAATGTTATTTCTGCTCCTATGCCCAGACATGGTCACAACACCAATGCTATCGAAGAAGATTTGTTTGTTACCATAGTTGATGAACTCATAACTCCACTTCCGACCATTAAAATAAACTTGTTGAAAGCCGGTGTGTTCCTGGGCTGTAATGAAGTTTGCCATCTCTGTCTATCCTCACTAACTGATTGCCCTTTGTTGAAAGCAAGCATTCAGTGCCTGATAGATAACAGAGATTTTGTTTGAAAAACTCTTATTTCACCTATTCCTATTGAAGATGTTTCTATCATTACCCTTTCCGCAAATTCTTCCAAGATCTCCACCAAAAGACCCGTTAGAATTACATCAGTTCCGAAAGCAACTCCTTTAAAAATCACAATGCCTGGGCCAGTCCCATATGAATCAGACAAGACCGTGCCGTGGAATTACGGATGGGACATTTACTACCACGACATCAAGCAAGACTGGCCGGCCTCCGAAGATATAAATTCCGAAGAAGAAGATTCCGACATCGGCAATATTGCGGAACTAGTAAAATTACCCGAAGCGGTAGGATCTTTTCTCTAGAAATTGCTCCCCCAAAAGCAGTTTCTGGACCCGTTGTCATCCCTGTGGCTACTCCAAAGGTTACTTCCATACCCATAATCATCTCTACAAATTCCCCTATTGACAAAGATGTTACAACCCCTGATATCATTCCTACCAACGCTCCTGTTGCTGAAACTCGAGGAAAAAGTATTTTGGTCGAGCCTGTCTGGACGAAGGCCCAACCATTAACTATCCCCAAAACTTCTAAGAAAGAAATGGAGGAGATCCTAAAAATTATAAATAGGAGCGACTACGATGTAGTTGAACAATTGGGGCAAACTCCCTCCAAAATCTCCATGCTGGAATTACTACTGTGTTCCGAGGCACATGTGAAAGCCTTGGTGAAGTTCCTAAAAATAGCCCATGTGCCTCAAGAGACGTCTGCTGATCAATTCCAAGACTGCGTGGCCAGTTTGACAGTGGATAACGACCTAGGCTTCTCAGATGCTGATTTGACACCAAAAGGAAGAAAGCACAATGAGGCCTTGCATGTCTCTGTGGAATGTATGGGTACAACTCTGGCCCATGTCTTGGTGGACACTGGCTCATCTTTGAATGTATTACCCAAAAAAGCTCTTGACAGACTTGACTGTGAGGGGTTGACTTTGAAGCCTAGCAACATAGTAGTAAGGGCTTTTGACGGATCGAAAAGGATGGTACATGGGGAGGTAGACATTCCCATAAAAGTTGGAACACAAACATTTGATTCAACTTTTTACGTAATGGATATCCGTCCTTCTTACTCATGTCTGCTAGGACGGCTATGGATCCACAATGCTGGCGCTGTTACCTCTACATTGCACCAGATGCTGAAGTATCTGGTTCAAGGGAAGATCATCATTGTCCATGGAGAGGAAGAATACATGATCAGCCATCTCAATTCCTTCAGATATGTGGAATTGGATGGCGAATTCATTGAAACTCCATTTCAACACTTCAAAGAGGTCCCCCAAGAGGTGGCAGTGACCAAGACTGTGTCCCAGATTCCCAAGATTACAAGACCTCCACTCTGGATGTTATCACTAAAGGACGCCAAAGTAGTGGTAGAGGAAGGTGGATGCACCATCTGGGGGCAACTTTCGGATATCCCGTATGAGTCTGACAAGTTTTGCCTAGGTTTCACTTCAAGTGCTCAAAAGGATGTACGTCGTGCCCGTGCTGGAGGGCCATCCTTGAAGATTAGCAACTGTGAGGTCAACGCGGTAGAAGGTGGTGAAGATGATTGCAACCTGGAGGATTGGATCTTTCTGACTGTCAATGCAGGACTCATCAATTGAGAGGCTAGAGACTTCATCCCAATCACTTTTATCCCACAGTAATTTATCTTTACATTTTGTTGGATTTGTAATATTCAAAAACAATTCGCACTCTTAAAACCTTGTGTCTTACCCGAGGCACATTGGTCAAATTGTAAGGGTTATTATTTCATCTTCATATGACATCAATGAATCATGGACGTTTTTGCATACAAACGTTTGTGCTCATTGTTTTTATTTTACATTTTATTTTCTTTCAAATATAGCTATACCCTTACACACACCCAAACTCACAATACAGGTATCCATCCATTCTGGATCCCATGGGTAACGATACTACTATGGCCTTTTGTGACTCTGAGAATCTGATCTACCAAGCCGAAGACGAAGGTGAGGAAGATTATGAAGTACCAGGGGAACTTGCCAGACTGTTATAACAAGAAGAAAGAACCATTCAGCCTCACGAGGAACCCGTAGATACAATCAATCTGGGTACCGAAGGAGACACAAAAGAGGTCAAAGTGGGTGCCAATATGGAAGTCAGTATTAAGAAGCGTCTGATTCAGTTGTTGCATGATTATGTCAAAGTCTTTGCCTGGTCATATGAAGACATGCCAGGACTTGATGAAGATATTGTGGTACATCGTCTGCCTACAAGAGAAGATTGTCCGCCAGTAAAACAAAAGGTACGCCGCATGAGACCTGATATGTCAGAAAAGATTAAAGCAGAGGTCATGAAGCAATTCAATGCTGGATTCTTGGTTGTCACTTCCTACCCTCAATGGGTTGCCAAAATTGTCCCCGTACCTAAAAAAGACGGCAAAGTACGAATGTGTATGGACTACAGAGATTTGAATAGGGCGAGCCCTAAAGATGGTTTTCCACTTCTCCATATTGATATCCTAGTTGACAATACGGTACAACACAAAGTGTTTTCCTTCATGGACGGATTCTCAGGTTACAACCAAATCAAAATGGCACTTGAAGACATGGAGAAAACAACATTTGTCACACAGTGGGGAACATTCTGCTACAAGGTGATGCCATACGGACTGAAGAATGTTGGGGCAACCTAACAGTGCGCCATGGTAGCTTTGTTTCATGACATGATACATCATGAAATAGAGGTCTACGTAGACGATATGATAGCCAGATCGCAAACAGAAGAAGAACATCTTGACCACTTACGGAAACTATTTGAGAGACTGAAGAAGTATAAGCTGAGGTTGAATCCAAACAATTGTACATTTGGGGTACAGTCTGGTAAACTCCTAGGCTTTATCGTCAGTAACAAAGGAATCAAGGTCGATCCTGCCAAAGTTAAAGAAATACAAGAAATGCCTGCTCCTCGTACTGAGAAGGAAGCCAGAGGATTCTTGGGACGTTAGAACTATATTGCCAGATTCATTTCTCACCTGACAGCTACTTGTGAGCCAATCTTCAAACTATTGAAGAAAGATCAAGTAGTCAAATGGAATGATGAATTCCAAGTTGCTTTTGATAAAATCAAAGAGTACTTACAAGATCCTACTGTGTTTATGCCACCAGTCGAGGGAAGACCGTTGATTATGTATCTGACTGTTTTAGAAAATTCAACGGGGTGTGTATTGGGGCAGCATGACGAGTCTGGCTGAAAAGAGCACGCTATTTACTACCTGAGCAAAAAGTTTACCGACTGTGAAACCTGATATTCACTGCTCGAGAAAACTTACTGCGCTCTGGCATGGGCTTCTCACCGGCTAAGACAGTATATGCTGACTCATACTACCTTGTTGATATCTAAAATGGATCCGATAAAATACATCTTCGAGAAGCCTTCTCTTTCTGGGAGAATAGCTAGATGGCAGATGATCCTGACAGAGTATGACATATAATATACTACCCAAAAGGCTATAAAGAACAGTGTGCTAGCTGATCACCTCGCTCACCAAGCTGTAGAAGACTACCAATCCATGAAGTTTGAATTCCCGAATGAAGACATCATGACATTAGACAACTGTAAAGAATTCATGCCATATGACGGACCTGAGCAAGGATCCTGATGGACCCTGTTCTTTGATGGAGCATCCAATTCACTTGGTAATGGTATCGGCGTTGTACTCATATCTCCGGAAGGGTGTCATACTCCCTTTACCGCAAGACTCTGCTTCAATTGTACAAACAACATGGAAGAATACGAAGCATGCATCTTCGGTCTTAAGGCTGCCATAGACTTGGGGATCAAATCCTTGGATGTATTCAGATACTTAGCTTTGGTTATCAGCCAAATCAAAGGGGAATGGGACACCAAACACCCAAACCTTATCCCTTACAAAGAACATGTTTTAACATTGCTACCACATTTTGAGAAGATTACCTTCGAGCATTTCCCGCGAGAAGAAAATCAGCTAGCAGACGCTCTAGCCACAATGTCATCTATGTTTAAACTTAATTGGGATAACGAGGCTCCCCAGATCACCATTGAACGAATGGATGAACCAGCACACTGTCACGAGATTAATACTAAAGAAGTAGTGGACCAACCTTGGTTTCATGAAGTCAAGAGGTATCTCGAGGCTCAAGAATATCCAGAAGGAGCTTCAGTCAATGATAAGAAGTTCTTAAGGAGATTCTCTGCTAAATTCTTCCTTAGTAATGGCATCCTGTACAAACGTAATCATGACTCCGTATTGCTTCGGTGCATAGATAAGGTCGAAGCTAAAAGGATCAGGGCTGAATTACATGAAGGTACTTTTGGCACCCATTCCAGTGGGCACACGATGGCGAAGAAGATCCTACGGGAAGGCTATTATTGGTCCACCATGGAAGCAGATTGCTATCAACACTCTCGAACCTTTCATAAGTGCCAAATTTATGCCGACAAAGTGCATGTACCCCCGGTTCCTCTGAATGTCTTGACGGCTCGTTGGCCTTTTGCTATGTCGAGAATTGATATGATTGGGGAAATCAATCCAACAACCTCCAATGGACACTGCTTCATCCTAGTGGCCATTTACTATTTTACAAAATGGGTTGAAGCAGCCTCCTTCGCCTCCATTACCAAGAATGTTATGCCCGTTTCATTTGCCGGTACGGTATCCCGGAAAGGATCATCACTGACAATGGTACAAATCTCAACAACACTATGATCAACGCACTATGCGAGCAATTCAAGATTCAACATCACAATTCTTCTCCCTATCGGCCAAAGATGAATGGTGTTGTCGAAGCTGAAAATAAAAACATCAAAAAGATCATACAGAAAATGACAGTCACATACAAAGACTGGCATGAGATGTTACCATTCGCTCTCCATAGGTATTGTAACACAGCTCGCACATCAACCGGGGCAACACCCTATTCTCTGGTTTACGGCATGGAGGCTGTCTTGCCTATCGAAGTTCATATCCCCTCTCTAAGGATTATGAAGGAGGAAGGGTTGAACGAAGACGATTGGATCCAGACTCGACTTGATCAGTTGAACTTAATTGATGAAAAGAGACTTACTGCTGTTTTCCATGGTTAAACATATCAGAAATGGATGATCAAGGCTTTCAACAAGAAAGTCAGGTGCCAAGTGTATCAAGTTGGGGATTTAGTGATCAAACGCATCATCTTGCCACAAGAAGATCCCAGGGGCAAATGGACTCCTACCTATGAAGGATCATTTGTAGTCAAAAACATATTCTTCGGTGGGGCAATGATCTTGACCACCATGGATGGCAACGACCTGCCACACCCTGCAAACACGGACATAGTCAAAAGATACTACGCATAAGAGACCCGCTAGGTTGACATACCTAGGCAAAACCAGCGCATCCCGGCGAACCAAAAAGGTTCGGGCAAAAATTAGGGATAAAACAAAAAAATTTGTACACCCGGCAAGTTGAAAACCAGAAAGGGCGACTTGGGCAAAAAGGGGTTTCCCAGTGGATTGAAAACCTGAAAGGGCGGTCCAGGCAAAAGTTAGGGAATTAAAGCGTATGACTATGTCCCGTTGGATCACTTTATGGACAACCTTTGGCTTACACTGACAAACTCAAAGGTTCTGATCAATTCAATCATCTTCGGACAAGGCAATAAATAGACAAGACGCTCAGAGATACGAAGGCTATAGCAGAATGGGAACCCCATGGGAATATTACACATAGCTATCTTTCTTTGTATAAAATTTTTCTTGTTGTACGACAACATTCTCTTACTAGAATGTTTGTTTCCCTTTGTACAAAAAATATTTACTCAAAGTCAATACAAAGATATCCCTTTGAAAGTGCAAAAACTATTTGTCTTTTTCTTTACGCTTATGTTTTGTTTACACAAACGTCCAATAATTCATTGTTGAACATATGCATATGAACATAACTACTGTTTACAAATAAGAAAAAATGGAAAGAACAATTACCGATAGGTTGAAAGAATAGGAAAATGTCTCTAGGCTATTCTATAAGTAATCCCTTACACTACGTCATTTAAATCCCCAGCGGAACAAAGTTCCCAGTTATCAATCCCCAGCAAAAGTCATCAAATTTCTCGGGACTCCCCAACAGATTTTACAAGCAATACATGACATTTCCCTTACAACATAATTTATTTCTCTTGGCAGAAATCCATCAATACTTCGACTTCAAAGACATGAAGACTCACATATCCTCAGCAGCATTCATGGATTTATTTTCCTTAATCCGACAGCAATACAGCTAATCAGCTCACATACGCATACATTGCATCCATATATCATAAACATTGATAAAGGAAATACATTACATCATACATTTCATGCAACATGACTTTGTATTTTAGCTAACATTTTACCCTTTTCAGGATGAGATTAACAGCTACCCTTAACAGATTCAATCTTTTGATACAGTTCAGATACGCTCCAGATACGGATGTCATCCTGATACTCATTTAAAGGCAACTTCTTGATACAATTTCATATACGCTCCAGACACGGATGCCATCCTGACACTCATTAAAAGACAACTTCTTGATACAGTTTCAGATACACTCCAGACACAGATGCCATCTGGACACTCATTCAAAGACAACTTGTTGATACAGTTTCAGATACGCTCCAAACACAGATGCCATCCTGATACTAATTCAAAGACAACTTGTTGATACAGTTTCAGATACGCTCCAGACACGGATGCCATCCTGACACTCATTCAAAGACAACTTCCTTATAAAGTTTCAGATACGCTCTAGACATGGATGCCATCCCGATACTCATTCAAATACAACTTCAGATACAGTTTCAGATACGCTCTAGACACAGATGTCATCCTGACACTTATTCAAAGACAACTTCTTGATACAATTTCAGATACGCTCCAGACACGGAAGCCATCCTGACACTCATTCAAAGACAACTTCTTGATATAGTTTCATATACGCTCCAGACACGGATGCCATTCTGATACTCATGCAAAGACTCAGCTTTCAGATACAGTTCAAATACGCTCCAGACACGGACGCCATTCTGATATTCATTCTTACAGCTCACAAATTACAAAACCAATAATCACTTTTGGATGGCATCTCTTAAGCCCATCTCCAACAACTATCTATCATTTCTCCGAATGACAAATCTGCCAACCCTGTTATCCAGGCTTTCATCTTGAAGAAACCCTACTATCCAGGTTCCTTCTCCCTTATCTCCATATAACACTTTACAACACCGAAAATCCCAGACCCGACCAAATACGGTCAGTTTCACATTTCCCCAGTAGGTCGTTGTACAACCTAGACCCTAACTAGGTATACATCCTACTTTCACTCCTTCATTCAAGAGTTAATTCCCAAGTAGAGTAATGGACAATTGAAACTCCTAGATCTTACTTCCCAGGGCATAAATCAACATTCCTCGGCAGAGTCCTCCGCAACAGCAGGTACAAGAATTCTCGCCAAGAAATCTCTTATGCAACCGATCTTTTCTGGATGGCATCTTTAAGCCCATCTCCGATGATTCCCCGTCGCCTTCCAAATGGCATCTGTAAGCCTGTTCCCGACATCACCAATCAGCATTACTTCATACGAGTGCAAATTTCTTGGCACTCTAGTATTCAATCATCTTCCACCTTAAGATCACGAAAGGCAGACCAGCCAATCTACATCCTCAGGTTTAAGAAGATTGAATAGGAGCAGCTGTTGTACCCCAAAATTTGCCCTCTCATTTCTCAAAGGATCAACCCAAACCCTCAGGTTTTCTTCCATCCAATTTCAAGCCACGGATTACAAATTTTCCAAGAAAGCCATTCACAAGGGAAAAATGGTCATTTGCACACTAAAAAGTCAAAATTTAACTTTTGGATCAAAATCAAGCTTCAAGAATCATATTTCGTCTAGACACGTTGAAATATGACAAACTCAGAACTTCTGATCAGTTTATCACCGTGATGCAAGTTGATTCCGGAAGAACTTCTGGCACAAAATTTATAGATCTAAAACATTGCAGAATAGAACTTCCCCTGGAAATGCTGGAATTTCAAGTTATAAATGTTCAAAGACACGTCCATGAAACTAAAGCATTCGGCAAATTTTGGACACTTTCAAGACAGAGTTGGGTCAGAACTTCTGAGCCAGTTTTCATAAAGGTTCAGTCAGAGTTTGCAAGGGTAATTCCAAGAAGGATACAAAGCATGCTACAAGATTCCTAGAAAGTCTGAGAGCCCCTTCAAAACATGCTGGAGCAAGGAGATACAAAGATCAGAAGTTGGATGTTCACTCTAAATTATGCTGAAGCTGAACTTCTGACCCAGAATCAAGCAATGAGGCAGAGTTTCACATGGCAGGATTTCTGATTTGATAAATCTCATCATCATTTAATGCTCCCAACCACTTTTGAGTCTTTATCCAAAGGATTTCCCCACGTGTGGCATAAAAGTACCTTTACTGTCTTGGAAAAGAAAACTCTTATACAAAAGTGTGTTGGGCCCATGCGTTACTTTTGCTTTGGAAGTTACCTTTCCTTAATTCCCGCTTACAATTCCAGCTTAGGCGCTGCTAAGGCTACTAACCACTATACTTGTTTCAAACAGCAAGGCAGCACCCTAGCATGCGATGGTTGCACTCTCCAAGCTACAAAATCTTTGCCTATAAATTGAACTCCATTGGCAACGGTAAAAGGGTCAGAAAATTTGAGAAAGAAAAGCCTTGAACCCCTGCCAAAATTCCCAGAATCCAAGAACTGTAAACACAACATAAAAAACCTGTTAACTTTTGATTCCTTGCATTCAAACTCCATTTGTTCTCAAGTATTTCTTGACTAAATCCATCCACACAGTTTCTGATTCACATATTAGAAATTACCCTAACTTATGTATTCATACTACCATACACTCTCCATCCACCTACTCAAAGAAGTCAGAACATCACCCCTTTGCTGTTTCAGAAGTTGAAAACTTCCAGCCTACTGAGTACGTGAAGAAGCTGCTCAGAACATCATCAGAGTTAAGGTTAACTCTGGTTCAAAAAATCTCTTCCAGCTGCAAAGTAAGCTTCTGCAGACTCTCACCATATTACTTAAGCATTACCAGATTTGCATGTTCAAAAATACAATGTAGATATCATGTTTCTGATGTTGTACATATTCTGAGATTTCATGCATCTGCCTGCCTAAGTAGGGAGTAAATATGTTCAGAACTTCTTGAAGAAATTAGAACTCAGAATTAGGATTAGCAAGTTTATACTTGCCTCTGATTTATAGTTATGATATTTCTTGTTTCTGAAACACTATGATACCTGCCATAACTGTCATATGCACATCTTCTATTTTGTTGAGAAATGACCAAGTTGCAGATGTTCTGACTAGCATGGAGAGGGAGACCAAGTCTTGCTAGTGGTATCAGAATTTCTGAAATCTACTTTGTTGCTGGTGGTATCAGAACTTCTGAAAACTACTCGTTCCCAGCGAACCCAGAACTTCTGACTTTACCCATTTTTCACTAACGGGATATCTGTTTTGCAGCATGCCAGAGTCAGAACTTCTGACCTCCTTTAGCCAGCAATACGCGAATTTTTTTTATTAATAACCATGTATTAAAAAAATATTTCGTAAATAACCGGGTTTCGGAAAAAATTACGCAAATAACCATGTTTGAGATGGCTCCACAAAGGAGGAGCCATCTCAATTGGCGCATGCACCTCCTTTTTTAAGGGAGGCGCCATCTCACTTGGCGCCTAAGTGCTTAGGGCATGCCCTAAGCCAAGTGAGATGGCGCCTATGTACAAAATTAGGGCAAAAATTTTTTTTTAAATTTTCTTTCCTGTGCGTTTCCTATTAGACAGAGATCCACAAAATGGATTTTTTATTTAAAAAAAATAATTACATTCAACTGTTTTACATTAAAAGAACAGTAAAAAAAATGGATACAAAAAATACTTGGAAAAAAAAGATACATCAGTGATCCCCCGGAACCCGGTAATGACCCCCGGTTCCGCATCCCCGTCCTCGCCTTTCTCTTGCTGGGTGTCGTCGCGTTTCCTGCTGCGGCAAGGTAGATGGCCCAGCGAAGTCAATGCGATCTGAATCCATAAAATCAGTAAGATCTCCATATCTCGAAGATCCACTCTGGTACAGTCGGTTACCCATACCCTCAAAGTTTGGTCGTGTTGGCGGTGGGTGGGGTTCCATGGTTGGTCGGTAGCATTGGTCGTCTGAGTATGGGGGGTAGAAAGGAAATGGATCTTGGGGTGTTTGGTATTGTGTATGTTGGGTTGTTTGGTGATATGGTGGTTGATGGTAGGTTTGGTCGGCTTGGTCATAATCTTCTGACATTCCCATATCAGGGCTAAGGCTGGATGTTGAGGGCGCCATATTGGGATATGTGGAAGACTGAAATTGTGTCTAGGGTATGTGGGTGTGCTGGTATTGGGGTTGGTATTGTGGTTGGGTTTGAGGCATTTCCGGGTATTGGTAGTTTGGTGGTGATTGTGGTTGGTAGTACGACATTTGATTGTAGTTGTGTTGTGGTGGGGAATGTGGTTGTGTGTTTGTTGGTCTGTTTCTTCTTGGGGGTTGGTTTGAGGTTGATGGATTTTGGGTTTGTTGATAGGGAATCGAGGGTTGTGCCCATTGTGTGCGTGGGTCAACCAAGTACCTCGGATGAGACACGTGCATTTCTGGGTTACTAACCGACCTGTACCACGACATATATTGATCAGTGTGTCGCATGTTACCTTGAGTAAGGAAAATCGGGGATTGCAAGATGTAGCGGTGACGCCTTTGCCACATTTTACACCATTCCGGAGCGAAGTCTTTCCAGTTGGTAAGACCCCACTGGGCGTCGACCCTTTTTAGATGCCAGGGGGACAAATCTGTTGGATCACTTGGTATCTCTTGATGCATTCCGAACTACATCTTCACACGGTCGCTGTGGTGCATCTCCACAATGTTGAACCGAATGAGTGCAGTCTTTGCAGTCCAAGTTGCTGCATCCTCTGGGTTTGGAGAATGGCCCAAACCCAAATATGGTCTCCAGACGAACTGCGATAAAATTTAAATCAGGTTAGCGCAAAAGTAATGTATATATAATTAAAATGAACAAAAGTGAAAAGCTACGACGTACATCATCTGGGCCTAAGTGATCCAACAGATTCCGGTAGAGTGCGACATTGAATCTTGGATTCTTGCCGTAATCCATACCCCTCACGCAGTACCTAAAGGAAATGAGAAACATGTTATTTTTAGCATATATTTTGGAAAGAGCAGAATATTTATAAATGCTATAACTTAATGACTTACTTTGTTGCGTACGGGAAACCAAAAGTGTTGTTGTTGATGGGGTTTAAGGACTCCATCCTCCACCAACCCCAGGCTTGTAGTAAAAATGTGCACCCATAAAATGTACATTTTTCCTTTACTGCGTTTTTGCACAAGGAACTGTACAGGTGGGCTAATACTGCAGAACCCCAACTATATTTTCTAGTTTTTTCAAAATTTGTTAGTAAATGTAAGTACATGAAATTTACACTATTTCCCGTACTTTCGGGAAATAAAAATGTACCAAAAAGTATCATAAGATACGTTCTGGCTTTTACTACTCGGTCATTCTCTGAGGAATTTTCATTTAATTCCATACTTGCATAATGCCGTTTCAGGTCAGTGAGTAGTATTCCCTGCCCTCTTGCTCCACCACCTTCTACTATATCCCTACCCAACAGTTCTTCACACTGTGAGTTGGGTTGTTGAACCGACCCGTTCACCGCTTTACCGTCGATAGGGAGGCCCAGTAGCATGTACACATCCTCGAGAGTGATGGTACATTCACCTATTGGTAGGTGAAATGTATGGGTCTCCGGTCTCCACCTCTCCAACATTGCAAGAATGAATTTTGAGTCAATGGTGCAGTTGGAGATCTTTATTACATGTCCAAAACCTGCATATTCCAGATAAGGGACGATAAATGGGTCCGGAGCCAGGTAGTTGTGCGAACGGATTCTGAATCTTTTTGTATCCTGAGATCATAATTAAACAAGTGTAAGATTAATTAAGATGAACAACACGTTATTTGAAGTATGAAAAATGTATAACCAAAGAAGAGACTTACAAATGCAGCAATGTTTTCCCTTGTGCCTCTGTGAGTATCGCCCATTGTTAGAAGAGCCATTGTTCAGAATGCTTGTGAGTATGAAAGACTTAGGAAGAAATAGAGAGTATGATAGACTTAAGAAATATTTCGTAGCAAAGAGTGAGAGTTGTGTGGGTGTGAGAGATGTTTCATAAGGTATGTATTTATAGGCAAATAAGTTTGATGTAGTGGTTGCTTGTGCTTGCATGCCTGCGATGTGTCACATTTGCATGCTTAGGGTGTTACACATATGCATGCATGCATTTACAAAAAATGTAAGGTGTCACTCTTGCAGGCTAGGTGGAAGCCCAAGCATGTATCACGATTGGACAGTAAGGGAGGCGCCATCTGACTTGGCGAAAGAGTACAAAAATGAATGGTGTCGCCACCCCATTTGGCGAATAAGAGGTGTCACTTCTTACAGCATTGGCTCAGGCTACGTGACAGCCTTTGGGATTCCTTTCTTTGTTGCATGCAAGGCCATTGGAGTTGATGGGTGGAGTCTTACACAAAACATTTATGTGTGCAGAATAGGGCCAGGATAGGTGGCAGGCTAGGTGGCTTCATAAGCCCATGCATGTATCACGATTGGACAGTAAGGGAGGCGCCATCTCACTTGGCAAAAGAGTACAAAAATGAATGGTGTCGCCACCCCATTTGGCGAATAAGAGGTGTCACTTCTTACAGCATTGGCTCGGGCTACGTGACAGCCTTTGGGATTCCTTTCTTTGTTGCATGCAAGTCCATTGGAGTTGATGGGTGGAGTCTTACACAAAACATTTATGTGTGCAGAATAGGGCCAGGATAGGTGGCAGGCTAGGTGGCTTCATAAGCCCATGCATGTATCACGATTGGACAGTAAGGGAGGCACCATCTCACTTGGCGAAAGAGTACAAAAATGAATGGTGTCGCCACCCCATTTGGCGAATAAGAGGTGTCACTTCTTACAGCATTGGCTCAGGCTACGTGACAGCCTTTGGGATTCCTTTCTTTGTTGCATGCAAGGCCATTGGAGTTGATGGGTGGAGTCTTACACAAAACATTCATGTGTGCATAATAGGGCAAGGATAGGTGGCAGGCTAGGTGGCTTCATAAGCCCATGCATGTATCACAATTGGACAGTAAGGGAGGCGTCATCTCACTTGGCGAAAGAGTACAAAAATGAATGGTGTCGCCACCCCATTTGGCGAATAAGAGGTGTCACTTCTTACAACATTGGCTCAGGCTACGTGACAGCCTTTGGGATTCCTTTCTTTGTTGCATGCAAGGCCATTGGAGTTGATGGGTGGAGTCTTACACAAAACATTTATATGTGCAGAATAGGGCCAGGATAGGTGGCAGGCTAGGTGGCTTCATAAGCCCATGCATGTATCACGATTGGACAGTAAGGGAGGCGCCATCTCACTTGGCGAAAGAGTACAAAAATGAATGGTGTCGCCACACCATTTGGCGAATAAGAGGTGTCACTTCTTACAGCATTGGCTCAGGCTACGTGACAGCCTTTGGGATTCCTTTCTTTGTTGCATGCAAGGCCATTGGAGTTGATGGGTGGAGTCTTACACAAAACATTTATGTGTGCATAATAGGGCCAGGATAGGTGGCAGGCTAGGTGGCTTCATAAGCCCATGCATGTATCACAATTGGACAGTAAGGGAGGCGTCATCTCACTTGGCGAAAGAGTACAAAAATGAATGGTGTCGCCACCCCATTTGGCGAATAAGAGGTGTCACTTCTTACAACATTGGCTCAGGCTACGTGACAGCCTTTGGGATTCCTTTCTTTGTTGCATGCAAGGCCATTGGAGTTGATGGGTGGAGTCTTACACAAAACATTTATATGTGCAGAATAGGGCCAGGATAGGTGGCAGGCTAGGTGGCTTCATAAGCCCATGCATGTATCACGATTGGACAGTAAGGGAGGCGCCATCTCACTTGGCGAAAGAGTACAAAAATGAATGGTGTCGCCACACCATTTGGCGAATAAGAGGTGTCACTTCTTACAGCATTGGCTCAGGCTACGTGACAGCCTTTGGGATTCCTTTCTTTGTTGCATGCAAGGCCATTGGAGTTGATGGGTGGAGTCTTACACAAAACATTTATGTGTGCAGAATAGGGCCAGGATAGGTGGCAGGCTAGGTGGCTTCATAAGCCCATGCATGTATCACGATTGGACAGTAAGGGAGGCGTCATCTCACTTGGCGAAAGAGTACAAAAATGAATGGTGTCGCCACCCCATTTGGCGAATAAGAGGTGTCACTTCTTACAGCATTGGCTCAGGCTACGTGACAGCCTTTGGGATTCCTTTCTTTGTTGCATGCAAGGACATTGGAGTTGATGGGTGGAGTCTTACACAAAACATTTATGTGTGCAGAATAGGGCCAGGATAGGTGGCAGGCTAGGTGGCTTCATAAGCCCATGCATGTATCACGATTGGACAGTAAGGGAGGCGCCATCTCACTTGGCGAAAAGTACAAAAATGAATGGTGTCGCCACCCCATTTGGCGAATAAGAGGTGTCACTTCTTACAACATTGGCTCAGGCTACGTGACAGCCTTTGGGATTCCTTTCTTTGTTGCATGCAAGGCCATTGGAGTTGATGGGTGGAGTCTTACACAAAACATTTATGTGTGCAGAATAGGGCCAGGATAGGTGGCAGGCTAGGTGGCTTCATAAGCCCATGCATGTATCACAATTGGACAGTAAGGGAGGCGCCATCTCACTTGGCGAAAGAGTACAAAAATGAATGGTGTCGCCACCCCATTTGGAGAATAAGAGGTGTCACTTCTTACATCATTGGCTCAGGCTACGTGACAGCCTTTGGGATTCCTTTCTTTGTTGCATGCAAGGCCATTGGAGTTGATGGGTGGAGTCTTACACAAAACATTTATGTGTGCAGAATAGGGCCAGGATAGGTGGCAGGCTAGGTGGCTTCATAAGCCCATGCATGTATCACGATTGGACAGTAAGGGAGGCGCCATCTCACTTGGCGAAAGAGTACAAAAATGAATGGTGTCGCCACCCCATTTGGCGAATAAGAGGTGTCACTTCTTACAGCATTGGCTCAGGCTACGTGACAGCCTTTGGGATTCCTTTCTTTGTTGCATGCAAGGCCATTGGAGTTGATGGGTGGAGTCTTACACAAAACATTTATGTGTGCAGAATAGGGCCAGGATAGGTGGCAGGCTAGGTGGCTTCATAAGCCCATGCATGTATCACGATTGGACAGTAAGGGAGGCGTCATCTCACTTGGCGAAAGAGTACAAAAATGAATGGTGTCGCCACCCCATTTGGCGAATAAGAGGTGTCACTTCTTACAGCATTGGCTCAGGCTACGTGACAGCCTTTGGGATTCCTTTCTTTGTTGCATGCAAGGACATTGGAGTTGATGGGTGGAGTCTTACACAAAACATTTATGTATGCAGAATAGGGCCAGGATAGGTGGCAGGCTAGGTGGCTTCATAAGCCCATGCATGTATCACGATTGGACAGTAAGGGAGGCGCCATCTCACTTGGCGAAAGAGTACAAAAATGAATGGTGTCGCCACACCATTTGGCGAATAAGAGGTGTCACTTCTTACAGCATTGGCTCAGGCTACGTGACAGCCTTTGGGATTCCTTTCTTTGTTGCATGCAAGGCCATTGGAGTTGATGGGTGGAGTCTTACACAAAACATTTATGTGTGCAGAATAGGGCCAGGATAGGTGGCAGGCTAGGTGGCTTCATAAGCCCATGCATGTATCACGATTGGACAGTATGGGAGGCGCTATCTCACTTGGCGAAAGAGTACAAAAATGAATGGTGTCACCACCCCATTTGGCGAATAAGAAGTGTCACTTCTTACAGCATTGGCTCAGGCTACGTGACAGCCTTTGGGATTCCTTTCTTTGTTGCATGCAAGGCCATTGGAGTTGATGGGTGGAGTCTTACACAAAACATTTATGTGTGCAGAATAGGGCCAGGATAGGTGGCAGGCTAGGTGGCTTCATAAGCCCATGCATGTATCATGATTGGACAGTAAGGGAGGCGTCATCTTTCTTGGCGAAAGAGTACAAAAATGAATGGTGTCGCCACCCCATTAGGCGAATAAGAGGTGTCACTTCTTACAGCATTGGCTCAGGCTACGTGACAGCCTTTGGGATTCCTTTCTTTGTTGCATGCAAGGACATTGGAGTTGATGGGTGGAGTCTTACACAAAACATTTATGTGTGTAGAATAGGGCCAGGATAGGTGGCAGGCTAGGTGGCTTCATAAGCCCATGCATGTATCACGATTGGACAGTAAGGGAGGCGCCATCTCACTTGGCGAAAGAGTACAAAAATGAATGGTGTCGCCACACCATTTGGCGAATAAGAGGTGTCACTTCTTACAGCATTGGCTCAGGCTACGTGACAGCCTTTGGGATTCCTTTCTTTGTTGCATGCAAGGCCATTGGAGTTGATGGGTGGAGTCTTACACAAAACATTTATGTGTGCAGAATAGGGCCAGGATAGGTGGCAGGCTAGGTGGCTTCATAAGCCCATGCATGTATCACGATTGGACAGTATGGGAGGCGCTATCTCACTTGGCGAAAGAGTACAAAAATGAATGGTGTCGCCACCCCATTTGGCGAATAAGAGGTGTCACTTCTTACAGCATTGGCTCAGGCTACGTGACAGCCTTTGGGATTCCTTTCTTTGTTGCATGCAAGGCCATTGGAGTTGATGGGTGGAGTCTTACACAAAACATTTATGTGTGCAGAATAGGGCCAGGATAGGTGGCAGGCTAGGTGGCTTCATAAGCCCATGCATGTATCACGATTGGACAGTAAGGGAGGCGTCATCTCACTTGGCGAAAGAGTACAAAAATGAATGGTGTCGCCACCCCATTTGGCGAATAAGAGGTGTCACTTCTTACAGCATTGGCTCAGGCTACGTGACAGCCTTTGGGATTCCTTTCTTTGTTGCATGCAAGGACATTGGAGTTGATGGGTGGAGTCTTACACAAAACATTTATGTGTGCAGAATAGGGCCAGGATAGGTGGCAGGCTAGGTGGCTTCATAAGCCCATGCATGTATCACGATTGGACAGTAAGGGAGGCGCCATCTCACTTGGCGAAAGAGTACAAAAATGAATGGTGTCGCCACCCCATTTGGCGAATAAGAGGTGTCACTTCTTACAACATTGGCTCAGGCTACGTGACAGCCTTTGGGATTCCTTTCTTTGTTGCATGCAAGGCCATTGGAGTTGATGGGTGGAGTCTTACAGAAAACATTTATGTGTGCAGAATAGGGTCAGGATAGGTGGCAGGCTAGGTGGCTTCATAAGCCCATGCATGTATCACAATTGGACAGTAAGGGAGGCGCCATCTCACTTGGCGAAAGATTACAAAAATGAATGGTGTCGCCACCCCATTTGGAGAATAAGAGGTGTCACTTCTTACATCATTGGCTCAGGCTACGTGACAGCCTTTGGGATTCCTTTCTTTGTTGCATGCAAGGCCATTGGAGTTGATGGGTGGAGTCTTACACAAAACATTTATGTGTGCAGAATAGGGCCAGGATAGGTGGCAGGCTAGGTGGCTTCATAAGCCCATGCATGTATCACGATTGGACAGTAAGGGAGGCGTCATCTCACTTGGCGAAAGAGTACAAAAATGAATGGTGTCGCCACCCCATTTGGCGAATAAGAGGTGTCACTTCTTACAGCATTGGCTCAGGCTACGTGACAGCCTTTGGGATTCCTTTCTTTGTTGCATGCAAGGCCATTGGAGTTGATGGGTGGAGTCTTACACAAAACATTTATGTGTGCAGAATAGGGCCAGGATAGGTGGCAGGCTAGGTGGCTTCATAAGCCCATGCATGTATCACGATTGGACAGTAAGGGAGGCGCCATCTCACTTGGCGAAAGAGTACAAAAATGAATGGTGTCGCCACCCCATTTGGCGAATAAGAGGTGTCACTTCATACAGCATTGGCTCAGGCTACGTGACAGCCTTTGGGATTCCTTTCTTTATTGCATGCAGAATAGGGCCAGGATAGGTGGCAGGCTATGGGGTTTCATTATTGCATGTAATATTATGTGCAGCCTTGGGGGGTTGCATCCCTTACTTAATTGAAATTTTTTGCCTTACGTTGAACATAACATTCATATACATAATCTGTAAAATTTTCCAACCTTCGAATCAGTCATCTAACCTTCAAACATTCCAGCATTCATACCTTCATACAATCAATAAACCTAAAACATTCCAACCTTCATACCTTAAAACAATTCTACACAATGGCCTCTTCACCATAATTTGTTGTCAAAGCACATTTCAACGGTGAGACATACATGTGTCCCACAGTTGGGTTCTTGTTTAGAAACACCGACAACGTTCGATTTCTCTTAAACGGGAAAGCAAATTTCTCGTACTTTAAGAAAAGATTGGAGGCCAAACTTGAACGAGGCCCGGTATCCCAGATATTTTATCAGAGTCCAGTCTTTTTTGGAAACAACCAAGTTATTTTTTATAAGGTTGAAGTTCAAGATGACGAGGATTTCCAGAACATGATTTCCAGCCATGTCTATTCTGGAAACGACTCTATTGAGTTGTATGTTTTGCTTCAAGAGCCTCCGGTGACACAGGAGGTAGAGCCTCCGGTGACACAGGAGGTTGATCCTTTGGAGAATGAGCAAGATGAGGTGGATGCAGTTGATGATGAAGAAGAAGATAACGAGTTATAGTTTGATGAAATGGTGAACGACGATTCTGACGATGATGGCATCCCAAGTATTCCTACTGAAAAAATCTACACACCACCTACGCACATGACAAACTTCAACATGGGCGGAGATGAACCTTCTACGGACTTGTTTTTCCAACCGTATATGCAGTCGGATGAAAATTTAAAAGAGAAGGACAAGTTTCGTAACAGAGAGGAATGCATAAGGGCCATCAAAAAATTTCACATGCTCAACTCGGTTGATTATAAGGTGGATCGTGTAAACCCGGAAAGGTACAAGATCAAGTGTGTCCACCCTGACTGTATGTTCAAGCTGACCGCATCATACAGACTAAGGGGTGACTGCTGGGTCATAGGTTCCATGACTACCCATACTTGTGTAAGTTCCACTCAATCACAAGACCACCGAAAACTCAACCATGATCTAATCTGTCAAGAAATCCTACCCCTGGTCAGCAACGACCCTTCTTTGAAGGTGAAAACAATCATCTCCTACATCACCACGGTTTTTAACTACACTCCGTCTTACCGTAAGGCGTGGTTAGCAAAGACTAAGGAGATTAAAAGGGTGTACGGAAACTGGGAGGAGTCATACCGAGAACTTCCCCGCTACCTAAATGCACTCAAGACATATTCTCCAGGTAGTGTTTATGTTCTGGAAACATTGCCTGCGTACGCCCAAGATGGTAGTCTACTGCATGGCAACGGAATATTCAGTCGTGTGTTTTGGGCATTTCAACCATGCATCACAGGGTTTGCATCATGCAAACCAATTCTACAAATTGACGGGACTTGGTTGTATGGGAAGTACAAGGGCACGCTTTTGATGGCAGTTGCACAAGATGGCAACAATAACATTTTCCCCGTTGCGTTTGCCCTTGTCGAGGGGGAGACCGGTGGTGCTTGGAGCTTTTTCCTGAAAAATCTTCGTACACACGTGGCTCCTCAACCAGATCTCTGTTTGATCTCGGACAGACATGCCTCCATTGAAAGTGCCTATAATAATCCAGCAAATGGTTGGCATGACCCTCCTTCTACGCATGTCTATTGCGTCAGGCATATCGTCCAGAATTTCTCGAGGGAGGTCAAGGACAAAACATTGAGGAAAGCGGTGATGAATGCGGGATACGCACTGACACAGCCCACATTCAAATATTACCGCAACGAGATCCGTTTGTCTAACCCAGAAGCCGGTACGTGGATCGACAATATACCGGTCGAAAAGTGGACTAGGTCATACGACAATGGCCAAAGATGGGGGCATATGACAACAAATCTTATTGAATCAATGAATGGGGTATTCAAGGGCATACGAAACCTCCCAATCACTGCCTTGGTGAAATCCACGTATTTTAGGATGGCTGCGTTATTTGCCAAAAGAGGTGAAATGTGGTATGCGGTCTTGCAATCAGGACAACTATGGAGTGAAAGTTGTATGAAATACATTAAGGCTGAAAGTGCTAAAGCCAACACTCACATGGTTACACGGTTTGACCGCCATAGCCACAACTTCATTGTGAAAGAGACAATCGACCACAATGAAGGCTTGGCAAGACAAGAATACAGGGTCATTTTACCTTCTCAATGGTACGATTGTGGCAGGTTTCAAGCTTTTCGTATGCCTTGCTCTCATGTCATTGCCGCTTGTGCTCATACCCATCAAGACGCGCTTCAACTGCTCTCAAACGTTTATAAATCTGAAACGTTGCTCACTGTTTACAACAACAACTTTCCTTTGGTGGCAAAACCGGACTATTGGCCTGAATACAACGGCGATATAGTTTGGCACAATGACCAAATGCGAAGGAACAAGAAGGGTCGTCCCAAAAGCAGGTGCATCACAACAGAAATGGACGATCTTGACAGGTTGGAAAGAAAGTGTGGTTTATGCCGTCAGGTCGGACACAATCGCAAAAACTGTCCGAATCGGGCGTCTGGCTCGACCACATAAATTGTGTAATACAATAAATCTTTTCAATATTTGTGTTGTAAACATTATGGGTTTTCCGTTAATAAAACTGTTAACACAATTTAAGAAATTCAATATAGGAAATTACATTAGGGTTTTCGCGTACAACAATGATTAACGATATTCAATCTAGGAAATTACAACTGTTAACACAATTTCATCTGACCCATGCATCATCAGCATTACATCACTGTCTGTTTTGACTTCCTCCAACCACACATTAGGTCTTCCTGTCGCATGCGAGGTTGTTGTTCGTTTTCGCTGGATCCTTCGAATTTTTCCCCCCTCCGCGATGTCTCCATCTAGCCACCGCATCAACTCCCGCTTCAGACGCTCCATGGAGTGAATGTGCCAGAATTTCATTTTCATCGCAGGTTTCGTGGCGGAGAATATAACGTAACCATCTCTGCTAAAAATCATAGGCGACGTCATTACGTAAATAAGGGAGTACAAAATAAAAATACAGTGCGAGAAAGTGTGAGAAATTTCAAAGAAACGGACGAATTATTTATAAAACAGCAAAAAACCCTAGTTTTGCCCTAGGCGCCAAGTGAGATGGCGCCTCCTCTCATTTTTAAGGAGCATGCGCCATCTCACTTGGCTAAAATACAAGGGAGGCGCCAAGTGAGATTGCGCCTAGGGCAAAACCCTAGGTGCATGCTGTAACACCCTCTAAAACCCCGCATATAATTTTCGCAAATATTAAAAATTATAAACTCAGAGTACATGTAATAATCGAGGAATGCTACAATTCTCTTTTAATAAAATAAATTCCTGTCATGCATAATTTTAGTGGTAACTCATACATGTCTACACAGCGGAATAATTTATTTAATAAAATCAAATGTTATAATATTTTCCAAAATCATCAGGGATTAACACCTGGAAAAGTCAACGTCATATTATAACAATTAAAAGAAAATAAACGAGTCTGACTAAAGCAGCTCGACAACCAAACGTTCCCGGAGTTACAACTATCAGAGCATGACCCGGACATACTAAAACGAAACTAAACTAGACACGATAAGCCTTCGCCAAGCACCTGAGCGAAGCTCCTCAATCTGAAATATTCAACAGTAAGGGTGAGCATCTCAACTATACATTTGATTATACGTTCATAACAATCAATTCAGGAAACCATAAGCATCACCCAACAATTAGCATGTTTCATAGATTACAAAAAACCTTTACAATCCATATATTCATAATATCATACTTTTCATGCTTACTTATTAACATCAAACATCGTTAACAACTTAGTATCAATACATGCATACAATCAATCAAATACAACATTGGAAAAATCATCCATTCATGTCATATTCAATGTAATGCAACACACCCATGCATGTGGTACCATTTTACCGCCCCATTAAATCTCGGGTCACGGATAACTCACCGTTCCATTATATCGCGGACACGGCTACCACCTCAACGTTCCATTAAATCGCGGACACGTATATTGGCCACCATGTTAATTCCACACAATGGGAATTAACAAATGCAACATGATATGTAAAGTATGTAACACTCAGCATACTATTAACATCAATCGACATATCATGCAACATCAACAATATCAAACATAACATGATATGAATAGCATGTAATCACTCAGCATACTATTAAACATCAATCATATCAAGTTATATCATAATTCATGCTTGATAACATCATCTAAAAGCATGACAATAAGATCCACATAGTGTTGGTATCATAACATACAATCGTTATTCGATACACACATCAATCAACACTAGGAAATCAATAAACACATATTCAAAACATGTCAAACACTGCACATCAAAACCGGATCAATCCGTACTTAACAGCATGCACAGAAAACATAGTTTAAAAACCGACACAGGAGGTTTAACACGGGTGCCCGTGTAAAACAACACTGCCCGTGTGGAAATGTGTCCAGAAAACACGTTTTTTTGACAAAACAGGGGATCAACACGGGCGCCCGTGTAAATCAACACGGCCCGTGTTGAATTGTGCCCAGAAAACCCATTTTTATGCCAACACAGTGAATCAACACGGGCGCCCGTGTTAATCAACACGCCCGTGTTGAATTATGGCCAGAAAACACATTTTCATCAGCATTACAGTGAATCAACACGGGTGCCCGCGTAAATCAACGCGCCCGTGTTGATGAGTGCGAACCCAATTTTTCTGTTTTTGCAGCAGCTCATATACCCATTTTTTTGCACGAAAATACCTCTCTACGGCGGTGCAATATAGTAAAAAGACATCCAATCCATCATAGGAACCTAAAATCCCTAATTGATTCATAAAATCGGGAACTTAAACCTTTTATAACAAAGTTCAATCCTAAGGGTATCGATCCCTAATAACATCTAATAATTGGGGTTTCTCCCTACGATTACTCAAATCAACCGTACATAAACCCATAAGCAAAAGTAAATTGAGTATTAGCCCCCCTTACCTTATCAAATTGCGGCTTGAGTTCTTGAGCGATGTTCTTCGTTCTTCTCACCTTCAGAGCTCTATTTCCCCAAATTTCCAAAACTCTGTGTTATCGTGAATAATGAGAAAAATAGCTTAAGTTCCAAAACATATCTTTATTTCTCTTGCACCCCCACTCTTTACTAACAACCTCCAAGCCCAATAACTTAAAAGGAACCCATATTTCTTATTTCTTTTATTTTCTTCCAATATTCCAAAATAAATAATTCCTTTTCATTTTATTAATTCTAATAAAATAATTTCTCAATTAAATAAATCAAATAATTGAAACTGGGGTGTTACAACTCTCCCCCACTAAAAGAGTTTTCGTCCTCGAAAACATACCTTAGACGAACAGTTCCGGATAAGCCTCTTTCATCTGGCTCTCCAGCTCCCAAGTGATATTTCCATCTGCTGGACCTCCCCAAGCAACCTTCACTAACGCTATCTCTTTACCTCTTAACTGTTTCACTTCCCGATCTTCTATCCTCATAGGCAATGTTTCTACTGTCAGGTTATCTCTCACCTGTACATCATCTATTTGGATTACATGAGATGGGTCTGGAATGTATCTCCTCAACTGAGAAACATGAAAATCATCGTGCAAATTCGCAAGTCTCGGAGGTAAAGCAATACGATAAGCAACTTCTCCAACTCTTTCCGTAATCTGAAACGGACCAATAAAACGCGGAGTCAACTTCTTAGATTTCAACGCTCGACCAATACCCGTCATCGGAGTAACTCTCATAAACACATGATCTCCAGCACTGAATTCTAAATTATTTCTCCTCTTATCATGATAACTTTTCTGACGACTCTGAGAAGCTCTCATCTTTTCTTGAATCAATTTGATCTTTTCAGTAGTCTGCTGAACAATCTCTGGCCCAATTACTGAACTCTCTCCAGATTCATACCAATACAAAGGCGTTCTACACCGTCTACCATACAATGCCTCAAATGGAGCCATACCAATACTCGAATGGTAACTATTGTTATAAGTAAATTCAATCAATGGCAAATAGCTATCCCAAGCTCCACCCTTCTCTAAAACACAAGCACGCAATAAATCTTCTAACGATTGAATCGTCCTCTCCGTCTGTCCATCAGTCTGAGGATGGTAAGCTGAACTCAACCTCAATTTAGTACCCAAAGCCTTCTGCAATCCTTCCCAAAATTTCGAAGTAAATCTCGGATCTCTATCTGACACAATACTAGAAGGAACTCCATGCAAACTCACTATTTTCTCAATATATAACTGTGCCAATCTCTCCATTGAGTAATCCATTCACACCGGTATAAAATGAGCAGACTTAGTCAGTCTATCCACAACAACCCATATCGCTTCACAATTCTTAGGAGTCCTCGGCAACCCGGATACAAAATCCATAGAAATACTATCCCACTTCCATTCTGGAATAAACATCGGCTGCATAACTCCAGACGGCTTCTGATGCTCAATCTTCGATTTCTAACAGATTAAACATGCATACACAAATTCAGCTATTTCCTTTTTCATTCCCGGCCACCAAAACAATTTCTTCAAATCATGATACATTTTCGTGGCACCCGGATGAATGCTCATCCCACTGCGATGTCCTTCCTCTAATATACTCTTCTTGATTTCTGCGACATCAGGAACACAAACTCTATCGCCAAATCTCATAACATCATTTTCATCAATTCTAAACTCACCACCTTAACCTTGGTTGATCAATGTCAATTTATCAACTAAATTAACATCAGATTTCTGCCCGATCCTGATCTCTTCTAGAATACCACTAGTAAATTTCAACATACCCAAACGAACACACTTCGGAGTACTTTCACAAATTAAACTCAAATCTCGGAATTGTTCAATTAAATCCAATTCACGAACCATCATCATAGACATATGCAAGGATTTCCTGCTCAAAGCATCTGCAACCACATTTGCCTTACCAGGATGGTAATTCAAACCAAAATCATAATCTTTGAGAAATTCCAACCACCTTCTTTGCCTCATATTGAGCTCTTTCTGATCGAAAAGATACTTCAAACTCTTATGATCACTATACACTTCAAATCTCGAACCATACAAATAATGTCTCCACAATTTCAAGACAAACACAACTGCTGCCAACTCTAAGTCATGAGTAGGATAGTTCCTTTCATGAACCTTCAACTGTCTCGAAGCATACGCAACTACCTGTTGATTCTGCATTAAAACACCACCTAGACCCAACAGAGATGCATCACAATAGACCACAAAAGATTCCACCGGATTCGGCAAAATCAGAATAGGAGCACTAGTCAATCTCCGCTTCAATTCTTGGAAACCTTTCTCACAATCAGAATCCCAAATAAACGCTTGTCCTTTACGAGTCAACTTCGTCAACGGCAATGCTAACTTTGAGAATCCTTCGATAAACTTTCTGTAATAACCTGCAAGACCAAGGAAACTTCTGATTTCCGAAACAGTCTTCGGCGCTTCCCACTGAGATACTGCTCCTACTTTTGTAGGATCCACTGCAATACCATTTTTAGAAATCACATGTCCAAGAAAACTAACTTCATTCAGCCAGAACTCACATTTGGACAACTTTGCATACAACTTCTTATCTTTCAACAACTCTAACACAATTCTGAGATGTTCCGCATGCTCTTCGTCATTCTTGGAATAAATCAGAATGTCATCAATAAAAACCACAACAAACTTATCCAGGTACGGGTGAAAAATCCTGTTCATATATTCCATGAAAACACCAGGTGCATTAGTAACTCCGAACGGCATAACAGAATATTCATAATGCCCATACCTCGTTCGAAAAGCAGTCTTTTGAATATCTTCCACTTTCACACGAATCTGGTGATATCCAGATCTCAAGTCAATCTTACTGAATACACTGGCCCCAATTAGCTGATCCATTAAATCATCAATCCTCGGTAATGGATACCGATTCTTAATGGTTACCTTGTTCAATTGCCTGTAATCAACACACAGTCTCATAGAACCTTCTTTCTTCTTAACCAACAATACCGGAGCACCCCAAGGCGAAACACTTGGACGAATAAACTTCTTCTCCAGTAAATCTTCCAATTGACTCTTCAATTCAGCCAACTCAGACGCAGACATACGATATGGCGCCATCGACACCGATCTCGTACCAGGAATCAAATCTATAGAAAATTCCACTTCTCTCTCAGGAGGTAACTCACCAACATCATCAGGAAAGACTTCTGGAAAATCACACACCACTGGCAATTCACCACTCCTGACCTTTCCTGTTGCATCTAACGAAGCGAGTAACATAAACACATTAGCACCGTCTTCCATTGCTTTTTGTACCTGCCTAGCAGTCATAGTCAAATTCTCGACACCAACTTCTTCTGGAAAAATCACCGTCTTAGCAAAGCAGTTCAGATGAACCCGGTTGAATTCCAACCAGTTCATCCCAAGGATAATATCAATTTGTTCAAGCGGTAGGCACACTAAATCTATACCGAAACCTCTACCAAAAATCTCAATAGGACAATTCCTACATACAAGTGAAGTTGTCACTGAACCCGATGCAGGAGTATCAACAACCATGCTACCTCGCATATCAGATATGTCCAGTTTCAACCTCTCAGCACAATCCAAAGAAATGAAAGAATGAGTTGCACCAGTATCAATAATTGCAACTAAAGGTGTGCCATGAATAAAACACGTACCTTTAATCAATCGATCCTCTGGAGTAGTCTCAGATCCAGACAAAGCGAACACTTTTCCACCTGACTGATCCTTCTTAGGCTTAGGACACTGCGGACGAATGTGACCTTCTTCGCCACAATTGTAACAAGTAACAGACTTCCCTTTGCAATCAATAGACAAATGACCAGCCTTTCCACATTTATAGCACTTCTTCTCATCACTCTTGCAATCTCGAATGTGATGACCAGACTCACCACACATGTAGCATCTGATAGGAGCCTTAGAATCTCCCCCACTGGGCCTTTTCCATCCACCTGATTTCTGGTTATCTCTACCATATGGCTTGCCACGGTCCATATGTTGCTTTCCTCTTTTATCAACAGCCCCACGAGAGTGAGACGACCTATTCTTGGTAATATCTTCTTCCAAGATTCTGCTACAATCCACCAGATCAGAAAATCTACGAATACGCTGGTACCTGATTCCCTGCTTAATCTCATCTCGGAGACCATTCTCAAATTTGATACATTTAGAGAATTCTCCAGCCTCATCATTGTTGTAGTGAGCATAATACTGTGCCAGCTCAGTGAACTTAGTAGCATACTCACTAACAGTCAGATTGCCCTGCTTAAGCTCCAAAAACTCAATTTCCTTTCTTCCCCGAACATCTTCAGGAAAGTACCTCCTCAGAAAAGCCCTTCTGAAGTTAGCCCAAGTCAGTGCCTCTCCATCCTGAACCATTTCAGTCCTTGTTGCAACCCACCAATCGTCGGCTTCTTCTGCCAACATATGCGTACCATATCTGACTTTCAGATCTTCAGCATAATCAATTACACGGAAAATCCTTTCGATTTCCTTCAGCCACTTCTGAGCACCTTCAGGGTCATGTGTACCTTTGAACAACGGAGGATTGTTCCTTTGGAAGTTCCCCAATTTCCTATCAGCACCAATCACGCCTCCAGTTGGGTTTCCAGCAAGTACACCAGCTAACATCCCCAAGGCCTCAGCGAGTGCAGCATCATTTCGTCCGTTACCTCTTCCAGCCATATTCCTGAGAATTAAAACATACTCCACATCAGAATACAGTATCGACAGTGTTACCTTGCACTAGTCGCATACAAAAGGAATGACTGACTCAAGACTCTGGTCGCAACGACCGACTATGCTCTGATACCACTATTGTAACACCCTCTAAAACCCCGCATATAATTTTCGCAAATATTAAAAATTATAAACTCAGAGTACATGTAATAATCGAGGAATGCTACAATTCTCTTTTAATAAAATAAATTCCTGTCATGCATAATTTTAGTGGTAACTCATACATGTCTACACAGCGGAATAATTTATTTAATAAAATCAAATGTTATAATATTTTCCAAAATCATCAGGGATTAACACCTGGAAAAGTCAACGTCATATTATAACAATTAAAAGAAAATAAACGAGTCTGACTAAAGCAGCTCGACAACCAAACGTTCCCGGAGTTACAACTATCAGAGCATGACCCGGACATACTAAAACGAAACTAAACTAGACACGATAAGCCTTCGCCAAGCACCTGAGCGAAGCTCCTCAATCTGAAATATTCAACAGTAAGGGTGAGCATCTCAACTATACATTTGATTATACGTTCATAACAATCAATTCAGGAAACCATAAGCATCACCCAACAATTAGCATGTTTCATAGATTACAAAAAACCTTTACAATCCATATATTCATAATATCATACTTTTCATGCTTACTTATTAACATCAAACATCGTTAACAACTTAGTATCAATACATGCATACAATCAATCAAATACAACATTGGAAAAATCATCCATTCATGTCATATTCAATGTAATGCAACACACCCATGCATGTGGTACCATTTTACCGCCCCATTAAATCTCGGGTCACGGATAACTCACCGTTCCATTATATCGCGGACACGGCTACCACCTCAACGTTCCATTAAATCGCGGACACGTATATTGGCCACCATGTTAATTCCACACAATGGGAATTAACAAATGCAACATGATATGTAAAGTATGTAACACTCAGCATACTATTAACATCAATCGACATATCATGCAACATCAACAATATCAAACATAACATGATATGAATAGCATGTAATCACTCAGCATACTATTAAACATCAATCATATCAAGTTATATCATAATTCATGCTTGATAACATCATCTAAAAGCATGACAATAAGATCCACATAGTGTTGGTATCATAACATACAATCGTTATTCGATACACACATCAATCAACACTAGGAAATCAATAAACACATATTCAAAACATGTCAAACACTGCACATCAAAACCGGATCAATCCGTACTTAACAGCATGCACAGAAAACATAGTTTAAAAACCGACACAGGAGGTTTAACACGGGTGCCCGTGTAAAACAACACTGCCCGTGTGGAAATGTGTCCAGAAAACACGTTTTTTTGACAAAACAGGGGATCAACACGGGCGCCCGTGTAAATCAACACGGCCCGTGTTGAATTGTGCCCAGAAAACCCATTTTTATGCCAACACAGTGAATCAACACGGGCGCCCGTGTTAATCAACACGCCCGTGTTGAATTATGGCCAGAAAACACATTTTCATCAGCATTACAGTGAATCAACACGGGTGCCCGCGTAAATCAACGCGCCCGTGTTGATGAGTGCGAACCCAATTTTTCTGTTTTTGCAGCAGCTCATATACCCATTTTTTTGCACGAAAATACCTCTCTACGGCGGTGCAATATAGTAAAAAGACATCCAATCCATCATAGGAACCTAAAATCCCTAATTGATTCATAAAATCGGGAACTTAAACCTTTTATAACAAAGTTCAATCCTAAGGGTATCGATCCCTAATAACATCTAATAATTGGGGTTTCTCCCTACGATTACTCAAATCAACCGTACATAAACCCATAAGCAAAAGTAAATTGAGTATTAGCCCCCCTTACCTTATCAAATTGCGGCTTGAGTTCTTGAGCGATGTTCTTCGTTCTTCTCACCTTCAGAGCTCTATTTCCCCAAATTTCCAAAACTCTGTGTTATCGTGAATAATGAGAAAAATAGCTTAAGTTCCAAAACATATCTTTATTTCTCTTGCACCCCCACTCTTTACTAACAACCTCCAAGCCCAATAACTTAAAAGGAACCCATATTTCTTATTTCTTTTATTTTCTTCCAATATTCCAAAATAAATAATTCCTTTTCATTTTATTAATTCTAATAAAATAATTTCTCAATTAAATAAATCAAATAATTGAAACTGGGGTGTTACACATGCGCCAATTGAGATGGCTCCTCCTTTGTGGAGCCATCTGAAACATGGTTATTTGCGTAATTTTTTCCGAAACCCGGTTATTTGCGAAATATTTTTTTAATACATGGTTATTAATAAAAAAAATTCGCAATACGCTGATTCTATTTTTCTTTTTCTCACTATTTTTTCTATTACTTTCTATTTCATTAATCAAAAAGACACCAAAAACATTTTATTTTTATTATTACATGCTTCACTTTATTTCTTAAAACAAAAGATCAAAAATATTTTCTTAAAATAGAACAAGTCCATTTTACATCTTTTGTACATTCTTATACATTCAATATGGTTGTAATAATAATCTAGGATTTAATTTTATTTGCAATCCCCATTCGTAAATATGTACCCCTATCCCCCAAATATTGTAATAGCGTAGGATTTTATATTTCTGCAATTTATCGCTTTCGAATGTAAATGCTAGTAATTAGGGTGTGTATGGAAAGACATAAAATTGACAAATAGATAACCCTAATCAAGATTAAAAATTCATGCAATCAAACACGCTTGCACACTAGCACCCTTACGGTAATCCCACTTGGTTGCCTTACAAAAATGGCCATATTATGCATGTAAGGTATCTTAGCAAAAACAAACAAATACAAGATCATAGTCCCTCGATGACGCTACTCAAAGTTGCCTTACAAAATGATCGTAGTCCCTAAAAAATGCTAAGATGCCTTGCAACATTGCTAATCATGGTTATACGATGACTCGCGCCCGTCCCGTTTACATCCAAAGATAGGGTTGCTTACCAAATCAATGGTAAGACAACAATGTCAAAGGAAAAGAGAATGAACAAGAAAGACATTTGAGTAGGTAGTTTGCTTTTAGTTACTTGCTCCATTTCAAACAAATATCCTTGCTATTTTCTAAACAAACACACACATTTTCAAAACATCTTACAAACTTAAAAACATTTTAAAAAAGATAAACATCTTTGTATACATTCTTACGAACGAGAATCATTACAAAGATCGCCTAAATGATGGCTTCTTTTACAAAATACTTTCAAAACCACACAAAACACAATTCCAAACAAAAGCAAGTGATCTAGCAAAGTAACTAAGAGCCCATGGAAAACCATGTATGAAAAGGGTGATAATACCTTCCCTTTTCATAATCTACCCCCCGAACTCAAGAAACAATCTCAAAGGTCTTTCCTGTGCTTTTTTACCTTTCGTTTTGGATAAAAGAAAAGTCGATGGCGACTCTTGCTAACCGCAACATTTGCGATAAAATACAAAACAACCAAGTCAGTTCTCCCACCGTATCACAGGGCATCATGACGAGTCTGGCCGAAATGAGCACACAATATACTACATAAGGAAAAATTTTACCGACTGTGAAACCAGATATTCACTGCTCGAGAAAACTTGCTGCGCTCTGGCATGGGCTGCTCGCCGGCTAAGACGATATATGCTAACTCACACTACCTTATTGATATCTAAGATGGATCCTATTAAATACATATTCGAGAATCCCTCTCTCTTCGGAAGAATAGCAAGACGACAGATGGTCCTGACCGAATAAGACATTCAATACACTACCCAAAGAACAATAAAAGGAAATGTACTAGTTGATGATTGGCTCATCAGGCTGTGGACGTCATGTTAGTGAATGATTATGAGGAACTTAGACCGTATGGTGGACCTGAACAAGGATCCCGATGGACTATGGTTTTTGACAGAGCTTCCAATGCACTCGACAATGGCATCGATGTTGTGATCATATCTCCCGAAGTCTGTCATACTCTTTTCACTGTCAGGTTGTGTTTCAATTGTACCAATAATATGGCTGAATATGAAGCATGCATTATGGGTCTCAAAGCTGCTATAGACTTAAGGATCAAATCCTTAAGTGTGTTTGGAGATTCGGCCTTCGTAATCAGTTAAATCAAAGGAGAATGGGACACGAAGCATCCTAATCTCATCCCTTACAAAGAGCATGTGTTGACACTGATTCCATATTTTGAAGCAATTACCTTTGAGAATTTTCCACGAGAGGAAAATCAACTAGCGGACGTGCTAGCTACTATGTCATCCATGTTCAAAATCAGGTGGGATAATGAGGCTCCTCAGATCACTATTGAGAGGATGGACGAACCAGCATACTGTCATGAGATTGATACTGAAGAAGTAGTTGACAAACCTTGGTTCCATGAAGTTAAAATATATCTCGAAGCCCAAGAATATCCTGAGGGAGCTTCAATCAATGATAAGAATTTCCTAAGAAGGTTCTCTGCCAAGTTCTTCCTCAATAACAGAATCCTCTACAAATGTAACCACGACTCTACCTTGCTCCGGTGTGTAGACAAGAGTGTGGCAGAAAATATTATGGCTGATTTGCACGAAGGTACATTTGGCACCCATTATAATGGGCACACAATGGCTAAAAAGATCCTACGGGAAGGATACTAATTGTCCACTATGGAAGCAGACTGTTATCAACATTCACGAACTTGTCACAAATACCAGATCTATGCCGATAAAGTACACGTGTCTCCGATTCCTCTAAACATCTTGACTGCTCCCTGGCCATTTGCAATGTGGGGAATCGATATGTTTGGAGAGAATAGACCCATAACTTCTAATGGGCACCGTTTCATCCTCGTCGCTATCAATTACTTCTCAAAGTGGGTCGAGGCAACCTCTTTTGCTGCTGTTACCAAGAATGTTATGGCCTGATTCATCAGACATAACCTTATCTGTCGGTATGGTATTCCAGAAAGAATCATTACAGATAATGGTACCAATCTCAATAATACTATGATCACCGAGCTCTGCACGCAATTCAAGATCCAGCATCATAACTCTTCCCCTTACCTGCCGAAGATGAATGGCACCGTAGAAGCTGCTAATAAAAATATCAAGAAGATCATCCAGAAGATGACGGTGACATATAAATACTGGCATGAGATTTTACCATTTTCTCTTCATGGTTACCGTACCACGATGTGCACCTCAACAGGGGCAACTCCTTTCTCTCTGGTGTACGGTATGGAAGTTGTCCTACCCACAGAAGTCCAGATCCCTTCCTTGAGAATCCTGAAGGATGCAGGTTTGAATAAAGACGAATGGGTTCAGACTCAACTTGACCAATTAAACCTGATTAACGAGAAGAGGCTTGCGGCTGTCTGCCATGGTCAGATGTACCAAAAACGTATGATTAAAGCTTTTAACAAGAAGGACAGACGTCAGATATATCAGGCTGGTGACCTACTAATCAAGCGCATTATCCTGCCGCAAAGTGATCCCAGGGGCAAATGGATTCCCATATACGAAGGGCCATTTGTGATCAAGAATATATTTTTTGGTGGAGCCATGATCTTAACCACTATGGACGGTGACGACCTTCTGCACGCTGTAAATGCGAGCATAGTTACAAGATAATACGCATGAACAAAGGCCCACTAGGTCGACTGGCCTAGGCAAAAATTAGGGCATCCCGGAGAACCAAAAGGGTTCGGGCAAAAATTAGGGATATACACGGAAAAAAATATGTACACCTAGCAAGTCGAAAACCTGAAAAGGCGGCTTGGGCAAAAAAAGGGTATCCCGGTGGACTGAAAACCCGAAAGGGCGGTCCAGGAAAAAGTTATGGATTTAAAGCGTATAACTATGTCCCGTTGGATCACCTTACATCCAATCTTCAGTATCAACTGTCAAGCTCAAACGGTACTAATCAATCCAATCAACTTCGGACAAGCAGCAAAGGGATGAGATGCTCGAAGACATAAAAGCAATAGCAGAATGGGAATCCAATGGGATTATTTTACATAGCTATTTTCTTTGTATGTTATTTTGTAAAGTTTTATTATTACGATGACATTCTCTTATTGGGATGTTAGTCTCCTTGTACAAAAACACTTATTCAAGTTAATACAATGCTATTCCTTTGAAAGTGCAAAACTATTTGTATTTTATTTTCCTGTTTTGTTTGCGAAAACGTCCAGTGATTAATTTTGAACATATGCATTTGAATGTGATTACTGCTTACAAATATACGCACGAAAAAATAGAAAGACAGTTACTAATGGCTTTAAGAAACAGGAGAATGTCTAAAGGCCATCTGCAAAATCCCCGCAGATATTTCCTCCAGCAGGTACCTTCTCCAGCAGGTACAGAGGCATAAACATCCTGCTACAAGGTTACTGCCATATTCTCAGTATGCAGCCTAATGGTGTAAGGTATTCTCATACCCCCGGTAGAGCGAGATTTCTAATTTACTGCTCAAAAAATTCTCCAGTGAAGTCACCAAGATTTTCAGGATTCCCCAGCAGGATTTTACAAAATCCCCAAACAATGCACGAAGTTTCCCTTCCCCAACAGAGGCGTTACCGACATGTCTTACAATTCCCAGTTTTCCTCAACCATGGTAATATGCGACACACAGGTCAATATTTAGCTTGGTACAGATCGGTTAGTCCCCCAAAAATGCACGTGTCTCATCCAAGGTATTTGGTTGACCCACGAACACAATGGGCACAACCCTCATTTCCCCAACCACAAACCCAAAATACATCAACCTCCCGCCGACCTCCCCAACGAAAGAGAACCATAAACACCCTACCATAATCACCACCATAATACGATTACACCCACATGCCCCACAACCAACCACAATCACCACCTCAATACCAATACCCCCATATGCCTCACACCCAACCACAATTTCAATGACAATACTAATACACCCGCATGCCCCACACACAATTCCATTCTTCTACATATCCCAATATGGGCCCCTCAACATCTAACCCTAGCCCTGATCTGGGATTTTCCGAAGATTATGAACCAACCGACCCAACTTACTATCAACCACCACATCACCAAAGCACCCAACATTCCCAATACCAAACACCCAAGGATTCATTTACTTTCTACCCCCCGTACTCATGCGACCAGTGCTATAGATCAACCATGGAACACCATCCACCACCAACACGACCAGACTTTGAGGGTATGGGTGACCGACTGTACCAAAGCAGATCTTCTAGATATGGAGATATGACCGATTTCATGGATCCGGAACGCATTGACTTCGCTGGGCCTTCGACCCTGCCACAACAGGAAACGCGATGAAGCCTAGCACGGGAAAGGCGAGGATGGGGATGCGGAACCGCGAGTCGTTACTGGGTTCCGGGGGACCACTGATTATTTTGTATTTTTTATGTAATCATTTTGTGTAAATAAAAAGTCGAATTTTCGTGATCCTATATCGTTTATGTAATGTACCGAATTTAAAATAAAAAAATGCAAAAAATCGCCTCCCCATTGCACTAAGGCGCCATCTCACTTGGCTTAGGGCAAGCCTTTCATACCTAGGCACCAAGTGAGATGGCGCCTCCCTTTTAAAATAAGGTGTAGGCTCCAATTGAGATGGCTCCTCCCTTATGGGGTTTTCTGAAACATGGTTATTTGCATAATTTTCTATGAAACATGGTTATTTGTGAATTTTTTTCTATACCTGGTTATTGCAAAAAAAAATCGAAATCCGTCTCTCAGCATTTCAACTTCAAAAAAATCTAAAGACCTACATTTTTCATCTCCAGCTACAATCAGGGATTTATTTTCCCTAATTCAACAACACTTCAATAAAATGACTGACACATTGATACATTGCATTTATACATCATTTTACAAACATCATAGCATCGATAACACAAATGCATACATCGCAATCTCATTTATTTTGAGAACATCATCACTCGATACATTTCATGTATCATGACACTGCACACAGCTGACTCATTACTTTTTTCAGGAAAGTTAGCAAGCAAACAAATATCATTACCAATTTTCATTAATTCTAGATTAATACCTGACACATGACAAAACAACTATATGTGATCAAATTGATTGTAGATCAATTCCTGAAATAGGACGGGATGACTATCTACATGACAAACACTTCATTCAAGACTTTTGTTGGTTCAATTTAAATTGATCAATGGTTTATCCTGATTCCATGCTGGTAGACACTTTCTCTGGTTCAGTTAAATTGCTCCAAAGATTTATTCTGATTCTTGTCCAGTTAAAGATTATTCAAGACTTCTACTGGTTCAGTTTAAATCGATTAAAGATTTATTCTGATACTTTTCCAATAGACATTTTTCTGCTGGTTCAGTTTAAATCGATCAATGGTTTATTCTAATACCGTTCTAGTAGATACTTTCTCTGGTTCAGTTAAATCGCTCCAAAGAATTATTCTGATTCTTGTCCAGTTAAAGACTATTCAAGACTTCTGTTGGTTCAATTTAAATCGATTAAAGATTTATCCTGATACTTTTCCAGTTGACACTTTCTCTGGTTCAGTTAAATCGCTCCAAAGATTTATTCTGATTCTTTTCCAATTAAAATTAAGCTTAGACTTAGTCTAATTTCTATCGATAATTACCTTTGGATGACATCTATAAGCCTGCCTCCAATAACTCTCCATCATCTTTCCAAATGGAATCTTTAAGCCCATTCCCTACACAATAAACCACCACATCATCAAGTGCAAATTTTTAGGCACTCTAGTGTTCAATCATCTTCCACCTTCAAGTCGCGAATGGCGGACTCGCCAATCTAACTCTTCAAGTTTAAGAAGATTGAACAGGGGCAACTATTGTACACCAAAATTTGACCTCTCAATTTTTCAAGAATTTCCTCACAAGATTTCTACTGGGCCAAAACTGCACAAGTCTTGATCAGCTCAAGTTTCCATGGATCATATTGGATTTCCAAGCATCAGGTCAAGGAGGAAACTATTGAAAGAGCAAAGCAGATAAATTTGACTTTTTTGACAAAATTTAAGAAAAATAAGCATGCTTCAATTCATGTTTACCTTCGACTGAACTTTCTCCTCCATGTTAGCTTCGACTGGGTTTGGTTTCCCTTTGAAACAATTTCCTTCGATTCAAAAGGAAATGACCTTTTACTAATTTCCTTCGATTCAGAAGGAAATGACCTTCTAAAAGCTTCCTTCGATTTCAAAAGGCAATGGCTTTCTGAAGGTTTCCTTCGATTCACCAAGTAGGGACTTCCCGCATGCAAGCCTAGTTTTGGCATTTAGGTTCCCTGCATACATCCTTCAATTGCACCATTGGCCTTACATGTTTGTTTGATTCACAATGCAATTGTTACCTACATATAAGTTTCAATTAGAAATTTAGTATCCTAAATATATCCTTCGATTGAGCGTTGGCCCCTGAAATGCTTGCTTTGATTCACAAAGTAATGACTATCTGCATGCAGCTTTCGTTTGAGCAATGGCCTCTTTCTTGCATGCTTTGATTCACAAAGCAAGGGGGATCCCCCCATGCTAGCGTGCACAAGGAAAAATCTTCCCTATGGATAGCATTCACTGGATTCATATTAACACCCACAGGCCATTGGCTATCTTCATGCTAGCTATGATTGGTCAAAGTCTCCCTTTGAAACAACTTGCTGCAAGCTTCAACAGGGCAACACCTATCTTCAACTAGCTTTGATTCACATGGGAAACGCCTATGCTAGCGCCCACAAAGCATTAACTATTTTATCGCTAGCTTCGACCGGGAAGTATCTCCCTTGGAAAGTTGTTTCAACACGCATAGTTTATACATCATGGTGGCACATTTAAAGGACATGGAAGACATACCTGGATGTCCCATTCGAAGGACATATTTTGGTGGCCCATTCAAGGGGCATACATTTGTCCCCTTCGAAGGATGCACAAAAGGGCCCATTCGAAAGACACATACTGTTTGGAAACAAATATTATTGTCTAAAGAGAGGACCCGGTCGAAGTTTGGACTTATGAAGTCAAAACGAAAGGTTGAAATATCCAAGATGCTTGCTGGCCAGAGTCCTATGTGCTATAAAGTACAAGCCTGCTACACTGGCCACAACACTCTAAAACTGCTACAAAGCAGTCCTGCCACGCTACTCCCATACTTGCACCAAATTGGCATATAAAAACTACACCTCTAAGACTACAAGAACAACATACCCAATTTGTTCCAATTTCTTTTGTTTTCCCTCCCAAACCTCAGCCAAACACATCTATAAATAAGAGCTTCCATCACACATCTTAGGGGCGGCTGGTAGTTGAAAAAACTGTTGTTGTGAGAAAATTAACAAATTATTAAAACTCTCAAACACTCTCAAACATTCTCAAACATTCTCAAACATTCAAACTCTAAAACTCTCAAATCCCTTCATGCATTAGTGAATCCTTTGATTCACTCCCCAACTTCCAGATAACAAACCTTCGATTCATTCCCTAACTACAACATAATAGTCTTTTGATTCACTCTCTAGACCGTTATATAATAACCTTTGATTCACTCACCAATGTCACATACCCTCCTCCGATTCAGTGACTGCCCAAACAAAGCAGCAACGAAACTAGCTTCAGGAAAGTTCCAGCGAAGGTTCATTCACCACCAAGGAAGTTACATACACCTCCTTCGATTAGTACTTCAAGAGGTAAGTTTCCTCTAAACTTGGAACTTTTCATTTAAATATCCTTTGTACATATAAATAAAAGGAAAATGTAGATATCCCATCTAGGAGGTTGACCATGCCCTAACTTTCGATCCTCATTGCCTATATGTTGAAAATCTTAACCCAGACTAGTTAGACTTTGGATTTTGGTTTCCCAATAATCTTGTGCTAACCCCTGGCTTATAGCTCTCGAAAGTTACACTTGTTAGTTTCATTTTCAAGTTTTAGATAGGTTCTCTATATCCTTTGATTGGCTAAACATTGAAGCCTTTTGAATATCAACTTGGGAACTTTGCATTCTGTTGAACCCCAAAATTTTCCCTCTCATTTTACCAAGATTTCCCCTCACAAGACTCTTTGAACTCCAGACAGGATTAGGGTTTGCTCTACTCAAGACATCGACTTGCACTATTGACCTGAAATTAGGGTTTGAGTTTGCACATGGATTTTTGAACTTACAATGCTCAATGTGACTTTCATACTTCATTTTGGACTTATAAGATTGCCCATACCAAGTTTCAAGCTTTGAATCAAATTTTTGCCCAGCCAATTGCATAGTTGACCTAGAAATCAACTGTATTGGGGAAAAAGTCAACTGTGGCCAATTTACAGTCAAACCTCATAATTGTTTATCCAAATCAACATTATAGACTCATATGAACCATTTGATCAAGTTTTGACCACAACTCCTCAAGAAATTTGATCAGATCATCAAAAGGGCAAAATGGTCATTTTTAGGTTTTTGACTGCAGAGGGAAATTTCTGATTTTTGACCTAGCCAATGGCAAATTGGGTTCAAACATGGATTCAAGGACTCAATGACATCATCTTGACATATTCACAAGGTTCAAAAGATCTCAAAAGCATTGGATTGACAAATGAATTTTCCAGTCAACTGATCAAAAATCAATTGTACACTGAAAAGTCAAACTTTGACTTTTTGATCAAAATCAAGTTCCAAGGGTCATTTTTCATCAATATGTGTCAAAACATGAAACTTTTTCATAAAGAAACTTAATTTTGCAAATTAGGGTTTAAGATTGAAAAATTTCATAACTTAGAGTTTTTCTAAGTTATGAAATTTTCTTATTTTTTCCCAACTTTGCCCAACATTTTCACCATGATGCAATTGGATTCAAACAAAACTTCCAACATGAAAGTTATAGTCCTCCACAAAATCTAAAACTTTGATTCACAAAGTTTTCCAAAAAGATGCTTGGATATCAAGTTATGATTTTGTGAACAAGGGTCCAAAAACTTTCTAACTTAGTGAAACTTTGCCCTAGTTTAGGCAGGATTTTAACCTATCTTCATAGAAATTTTTCACCTAGTTCCCATTGGAGTTTCTAAATGCATTTCAAATATGTATTGTAGAGCATTTTACAAGATTTATAAAATGTCCAAGAACTCTCCAAAATCATTTATGGTTAGGGAGAATCGAAGGTTTGAATTTGGCAAAATGTCACTTTGATCCATGGCATTTTTCATGTTGACACAAGTTGCAATTTCTGTCCAGCCATTCTTGTACTTTCTAACAGGTCCTTAAACCCTTCCACACTCAAAAATTGAATGCAAACACATTGGTTAGAGGCATTGTTCTGAGCTTTAGAGGATTGCACAAGGGTTTAATCCATTTTTGGCAAAAAGGCAACAATGCTATTTTCATAAAGCACAACTTTATGCATTTTTGTTTCTCTTGAGCATTGGACCATTATTTCACAGAAAACAAAGTCCACAAAGATAGGGAAAAGTATACCAACTTTGTGAAGACCCCAAGCTAGATGGTACAAGCCTTTGCATAGTCACTTCTCATTTTTGCTTCAAAACCAAGAAACCTTGCAAAAGACACATAACTTTGAAATCTGATAAAAACAACTCTTGTAATCATTCCAAACAAGTTTTGCATATCACATTGAGCCAGAAACACGAGCTATCCAGTCCTCAAACACCCTTGAACATCAAAACACCAAAAACTTGCAAAATAGGGCAACTTCTGCAGTTTGTCATCCAAAGCAAAAACTACTCGTGCGTTTTGCTCCAAACCTCTTCCAACACACTCCATACAACCCACCTAAGCTATCCCAACCATTGGCCAATGACTGTAACATTGTTTTCAAACTTCACTATTTTTGAATTCTGCTTGTGCAGGTTGAATTCGACAAGCTTATTCAAGCAAGCTCAAAGCAAATTAAGCATTGGGGAAGGTTAAAGGAAGTTCAGGTAAGCTCACAACCATCTTAGGCCTCACTGAAAACCCCTACATTGCCATACTCGAGTTCAAATGAAACAGGTAAAGTTCAAACTTCTATCTCTCTATTTAGGAAACACTAGGCTTAGGTTTATGAATAAAAAATGTAGTACTCATTGCCCTTAAGCTGTACATATGCATAGATTTCATTTAAGTTAACTGTGTTGAGAGAATTTGAATGATGAACTTTCTGAAAAAGTTAGGTTAGAAATTAGGGCCAGAGAAATTCTCTCTGGTCTTTGAGAGTTAGGTTAAGATTTTTATATGGTTAGAATCGTGTGATTATGCTCTATAACTTTCATGTTGCAAGTTTTTGCTTTAGAGCGCGTATGCAGGATTTCCCAGTTTGTACATAGCGCGCGTTTTCTTGTTCAAAGGTTGAAGACGAAGCTGGACTTTGGGCTGGGCCTGTGTGTTCCTACTATTTGCACCCCCTTTGTGCTCTTTGCACCCCCCTGACCCATTTTCATTATTTTTATATTTTTTAATTTCATTTTTAGTTTCTAACTTTATTTTATTTTTCATAAACATTAAAAATACCAAAAATATTTTCATAAATTTTCATATTTTATTTTATTATTTTTATTATTTTTTTGGACATAGAAATAATTATTAAATAATATATACATTTATTTTCTTAATAAAAAACTTGTAAATACTACAAAAAAATATTATATTTTTATTTTTATTATTTATATACTTAAATAATATTTTTCTGACATATTTTTATTTTTTAACATTTGTATATATTTTTCTTTATTTTATTATTGTACATAAATAATATAATTAATATATATACTTTCTTAAAACAAATTAGGGTTTCCACCCTTAATAAAAATAACCTTTTATTTTCTTATTTTTAATGCATTAAATATTTTATTTTTACATACATAAAAATAATACAAAAATATTTTTTTGCATATTTATAATATATTGCATATTTATTTAATTGCCCATTTAAATATTGTCAATTTATTATTTGAACAAAGAATTCAATTTGGTTGTAATAATCTTAGGGTTTTAATTTCTTGCAAATAATCCCCTATTCAAAATTGTATCCCCCTCCCCATATCAATGTTGTAATAGTTGTAGATTTACTTTTACGCATTTATAGCTTTCAAATATGCATGATAGAGATTAGGGTTTGTATGTAAAATCCAAAATCAAGCAAATAGCTAGACCTAATACAAGACAAAAAATACATGAAAATGACAACACAATGCACACAAGCACCCCTAGGGTTTCATCCACTTGTGGCCTTAAAAATGGCCATGGTATGCATGCTAGGTGTCTTGGCAAAACAAAAATCAAAACAAAAGATCATAGTCCCTCGATGACGCTATCTTGGTTGCCTATACAAAATGATCTAGTCCCTCAAAAATTGCTAAAGATACTTAGCACTATTGCTATCATGGTCAATACGATGACCCGCACCTGTCCTGTTTATCATCCAAACACAAGGTTATTTACCAAATACAATGGTAAAACAACATTGTCAAAGGGTTAAAAATGTGTAGGAAAAATCTTTTAGTAGGTAGGTAGATGCTCCTAGTTACTTGATCAAAACTTGCAAACATCCTTGCTATTTTCAAACACACATCACAACACAATTTTAAAACATTTCCCAAAACAAACTTTCAAATATTGAAACATTTTTCAAAAGACAAAAAACCTTTATTTACATTCAAACAAGAATCATTACAAAGGTTGCCACAATGATGGCCTCTTTTCAAAATACTTTCAAAACCACACACAAAGCACCATTTCAAACAATTGAAAAGCAAAAGCAAGTGATCTAAAACAAGTAACTAAGAGCCCATGGAAAACCATGGATGAAAAGGGTGCTAGCACCTTCCCTTTTCATAATCTACCCCCCGAACCCAAGAAAACATCTCAAAGGTATTTCCTGTGCTTTTTGACCTTTCCTTTGGATAAATAAAAAGTCGGTGGCGACTCTTGCTAAACCGAAACATTTGCGAACACAAACGCACAACCTCAAGTCAGTTCTCACACCGCACCACAGAACTGGCGACTCTGCTGGGGAAATAAATAAAAGTGGGGATACCTTAGGGTTTTAGATCACCTTTACATGCTTACCTTGTTTGCTTTGATTGTTTTACATTTGGTTCTATTGTTTGGGTTTGAAATTCTCTACCCGAATTTGGGAAACATTCATAGGTAAATAGCAATACATTGTGGAAACTGTGCGGGGTATACCGATATGGTTGAAGCAATAGCTATATTAGTGCGACATATTTGTGGGTACCGATAGCCTTTGAGTTAATCAAAGAGAATACGGGGCCGCTGAGTGATTCCATGAAGCACTAATGGACTTTTAGAACCTTTACTTGACCATATTGGCCTTTTTTAGGGGTAGTGAGATGACCGACTTTGGTGCAGTCCGAAGTTGGTAGATACTCGATACTACACTCATTGAGGGTTATTTTCTTGGAATATTCCGGTCGGCAGTTAAGTGGCTAAACTGAAAAATGAACACAGAAAATAATGCAGTGATATTGAGCTCCTTAGAACCCGGTTACTATTTATAGGATAGGTTGAGCCAACTAAACTTCAAGAGGGTACTTACCTATGGAACCCCATGCAAGCCTGAAACTAGGAAATTGTGTGATTTTCTTGTACATATACTTGTGCATACATCATGAACATCATGAAGCATCATATGCATCCACTAACCATTTCAAGGATTTGGATCTTCATCTTTGTTCCTGTTTTGTAGGAAATGGATTCACTCCGCAGGAAAACAATTCAAGTCAACCTTGTGAAAATTCCTCCTCAACTTAAGGAGCTAACTTCAAGGATTCATGAGAACTCTCCATTCACTAAAAGACATGGTAGACTTCTCAACTTGGTCAACTCCAACATAGAGGAAGACATGGTGAAAGTTCTCTTCCATTTCTTTGACCCCCTACACCACTGTTTCGCATTTCCTGATTACCAGCTTGTGCCTACTTTGGAGGAATTTTCTCAACTCTTGAGGATTCCTATTCTTCATAAACTACCCTACAACGGTACGGAAAGAGACCCAAATCCTGAAGATGTTGCTCAAGCCCTACACTTGCAACCATCTGATGTCAAAGGTCATTGGGAAACCAGAAGTGGTGTCAAGGGTTTCTTGGCAAAGTTTTTGTTTGAGAAGGCTCAAGAATGCTGGAATTCTTTAGACTTACAAGCTTTTGAGGAGATTGTTGCTCTTCTCATCTATGGGTTGGTCTTGTTCCCAAACCCTGACCAGCTTATAGGTATCAGTGCTGTCAAGATTTTCATGGCTCGCAACCTGGTGCCTACATTGCTTGGAGATATCCTCCACTCATTTCACACACGAACAATGAGGAAAAGAGGTGTTCTCATGTGTTGTACTCCTCTTTTAGCAAGGTGGTTTATTTGTCACCTTCCCCAATCAGTCTTGAAGAATGAGCAGGGTTTGAGGTGGTCACAACGATTGATGACTCTCACACATTCAGATGTTCATTGGTGTTCTTGATCCAGAGAAAATGTTATCATCGTTGATCGTTGTGGGGAATTCCCTAATGTCCCTCTACTTGGCATTAGGGGAGGCATTACCTACAACCCCTGCTTGGCTCTGAGACAGTTTGGGTATGCCCGAAGGGATGGCCCTCATGACATGTTGATTCCAGACTTGGTTTTTAACTTCGACAACAATGATCAAGGACTTCGACAAAGGTTTATCCGAGCTTGGAGAATGCCCAACAAGGTGGACAATAAGACCTTGGGACACAAGAATTCCGTCCCCCTTGAGCCTTACCTCAAGTGGGTACGAACCCGCGCCCAAAGTCTTATGATGCCTTACCCCTACATCCTTCCTGTGATCAAAGAGCTTGTTATGAAAGGAGAGGTTCCATACACCCTCCTACATCCTAACATGCCAACATCACTTGAAGATTTGCAAAGGAGTTGGATACAGCTCAAGGGAGAACGCGATACTTTTGAAGCCCAATTCTACGCTACTGAGAAGAAGGTTTTGGATCTTACTCGCCAACTTCATGAAGAGAAAAATCTCAACACCTACATAGCACCAAAGAGGATGCGCAACATCTTTTTACATTAGAATTTTGAATTATTTTGCCCATGGGGCATTTATCTACTAACAAATTCTTCTTATTAATATGACGTGTGTTCTTTTTGTTTGCAACAAATTTGAATTTCTGAATCCTTGAATGCATTACATGAATAACACATCATTCATCATATGCATAAGTAGGTATTCACACCAGGATTCCTTATCTCTCTGTTGTTTATTTCAGTAAGATGGATATAGAGCAGACGTTCAAAGACTTACAAGCGCATAATTCATAATTCCAACAACTACTCATGACCTTGGCAAAGGGTCAGGAGGAGCTCAAAGGTCTACTGGAAAAGGAAAAAGAGAAGAAGAAAAAGAAGAGGGTTGGTGTGGCTACCATGGGTAGAAGATTTGAGAACCAAGCTAGAAGGGTCCTGGATTTCCCCTCAACATCTGATGAAGGGGTTGGAAAGGGTAAAGGAACTGCGGTACAATCTGAGTTTGAGGAAGAAGAAGATGAAGAGGATGAAGATTATTCTGAGCAGCAGTACCCTCCTGCAGATGACAAATATAAGAATTTGGAAGAGCGTCTGGCAGCTATGGAGGTGAAAAGAGTGCCTGGGCTGGATTTCAAAGAGCTAGGTTTAGTTGCTGGGATTGTGATTCCCCCTAAGTTCAAGGTGCCTCTTTTTGCTAAATATGATGGTTTATCTTGTCCAAAGATGCATCTGAGGTCTTACGTCAGAAAGATCCAACCTCATTCTTCTGATAAGGATATATGGGTCCATTTCTTCCAGGATAGTCTTTCGGGGACGCAATTAGATTGGTTCTACCAGCTAGAGAGATCTGATGTGCACAATTGGGAGGATTTGGCTGCTGCCTTCTATAAACAATATCAATATAATGCGAATTTAGCACCAACTCGTACTCAATTACAGAGTATGGGCATGGTATCAAATGAAGGTTTCAAAGAGTATGCCCAGAAATGGAGAGACTTGGCTGGAAGGGTGCAACCATCATTGTCTGAGAGGGAGCTTGTTGATATGTTTTTGGGGACCCTGTCAGGTCCATTCTTCAATCACCTGATAAGAAGTTCGTTTGCAGGGTTCACCGAGTTGATTCTGACTGGTGAGAGAGTTGAAGCCGGAATCAAGAGTGGAAAAATTCAAAGGGATGCATCTGCTTCCGCTGCCATCAAGAAGACCTTTCCAGCCAAGAAAGAGGTATCAGCTGTCTACTCTCAGAGAGGTCAAGGAAAAGTTGAGAATCGGCCAACGGTGGGGGCTGTAATGACCCAGAAGTCTACGGCGGATCAGCCTAGAAACAATCAACCCAGAACCAACCAAGCGAGGGTCGAAAGGCCTGCACGGGAATTCACCCAGATCAACATGACACCTGCTCAGGTTCTCCCTCATCTGTTAAAGTTAAACCTTTCCAGTTTGAAAGAGGCGCCAAAGAATCTGAATACATCTTCTCCTTACTACCATTCAAATGCGAAGTGTGCTTATCATTCCGACAGCTTGGGGCATGACACCAACAATTGTTGGGCCCTCAAAAATAAGATCCAGGACTGGATAGATGCCAAAGAGGTGGAATTCAACACCCCTGAAAAGCCTAATGTGATATACACTCCCATGCCAAAACTTGGTCACAATGCCCATGCTATTGAAGAAGATCTTTTTGTTACTGTTGTTGATGATTTGATGACTCCGTTACCAATAATCAAGATGAATCTGTTGAAAGCCGGGATTTTCCCGGGCTGTGAAAAAGATTGCTACCTTTGTTCATCCTTACAATCCGACTGTCCGCTGTTGAAGTTAGGCATCCAACGCCTAATGGATAATCAAGAAATCCTCTTTGAGAAAACTCCTGTTACTCTGACTCCTATCAACGATGTTTCTATAATTACCATTTCCGCCAATCTTTCCAAGGTCTCCAAAAGACCTGTTAAGATTACATCCGATCCAAAAATTGTACCTCTGAAGATAACTATGCCGGGGCCTATCCCATACAAGTCCAACAAATCAATATCGTGGAATTATGGAGGAGAGATCTTCTACCACGGTGTTAAGAAGATTGAATCAGTTGAAGAAAGTTCTGATGAAGAGACTTCTGACATAGGAAATATTGCTGGGACGAGTAAAATCACCCGCAGTAGAATAATTTTCTCTCTAGAGATTGCTCCTCCAAGGTAAATCTTCGGACCCTCAAGTTCTCCTAAGGTTACTCCTGTGCCAATCAACATATCTGTGTGAACTTCAGTTATTGAAGAAATTGTTACTCCCGTAGTTGTACCCTCTACTGTTGCTGCTGATAAAGGTAAGGGGATCCAAGAGGAGGCCGTTAAGACGAGGGCTCAGCCGTTGATCATCCCTGAAAGCTCTCAGAAAGAAATGGAAGAGATTTTGAAAATAATCAAGAAGAGTGATTATAATGTTGTGGAGCAACTGGGGCAAACCCCCTCAAAAATCTCTATGTTGGCCTTGTTGCTCTGCTCAGAAGCTCATGCCAAAGCTTTGATCAAATTCTTGAAGACGGCCCATGTGCCCCAGAAAACCTCCGCGGATCAGTTTCAAGAATGTGTAGCTAGCCTAACAGCAGACAACGGTCTAGGGTTCTCCGACGCTGATCTAACAGTCAAAGGGAGAGAACATAATGATGCCCTACATGTCTCGGTAGAATGCAGAGGGACTACTCTGGCACATGTTCTGGTGGATATTGGTTCATCACTGAACGTCCTACCAAAGAAGGCATTGGATAGGCTAGATTGTGAAGGTCTAACTTTGAAGCCCAACAACATCATTGTCAGAGCCTTTGATGGTTCTAAATGGATGGTCCACGGGGAGGTGGACATCCCGATTAAAGTGGGTACTGAAACCTTCAATTCCATATTCTATGTCATGGACATCCGTCCCTCCTATTATTGCTTGTTGGGAAGACCCTGGATTCATCATGTTGGAGTCGTCACTTCAACTTTACATCAGAAGCTCAAATACCCTGTTCAGGGGAAAATTGTGACAGTTCACGGCGAGGAGGAGTACATGATAAGCCATCTTAATTCTTTCCGCTATGTGGAATTGGATGGTGAATTCATCGAAACCCCCTTTCAGCACTTTGAAGAGGTTTCTCCTGAAGTTGCGGTAGCCAAGACAATGACTTCTGTTCCCGTCATTACCAAACTTGTGTCTCGAATGTCATCCCTTAAAGATGTGAAGGTTGTGATTGAGGAAGGAGGAAGCACAGTATGGGGTCAACTGCTAGATTTTCCTTATAAGACAGATAAATTCGGCTTGGGTTTCACTGCTTCTAGTCAGAAGGCTGTGTGTCGCTCCTGGGCTGGAGGGCCACCGGTGAAGATCACCTATCATGGAGTCAGTGCTTTGGAGGATGGTGAAGAGGAGAGTAACCTAGAAGACTGGATTTTCCCTACCGTTGAAGGAGGCTTATGCAATTGGGAGGCAAAGGACTTTATTCCCATTACTTTCATCAATCAGTAATTTATCTTTCGAACATTTCTGTTGGTTTGTAATAATTCCTAAACAATTCGTACACTTTTAACCTTGTGCCTTACCCTAGGTACATGGTTCCATTTGTAAGGGTTTGATTTTTCATCTTCATATGCCGTTTTAATGAATCATGGACGTTTTCATATACAAACTTTTGTGTTCATTTTCTTTCTTTTTACATTTTATTTGTTTAAAGGTGGCTATCCCTTACATACACCCACACTCACCAATGTAGGTACCCATCCACTCCGGATTCCATGGGTAACAATTTTGCTATGGCCTTCAGTGACTCTGAAGATCTGGTCAATCATGCCGAATACGAAAGTGATGAAGACTGTGAAGTGCCTGGAGAGTTGGCCAGACTGCTACAACAGGAAGAAAGGGCTATTCTACCTCACAAGGAGTTGTTAGAGACTATCAAATTAGGAACAAAAGAAGACAGAAAAGAAGTTAGAGTGGGTGCCAACCTAGAGCCAAGTGTCAAGGAGCGCTAGTTCATGTGTTGAATGAATATGTTGAAATATTCTCCTGGTCATACGAAGACATGCCGGGACTGGATATAGATATTGTGGTTCATCGTCTCCTTACAAGAGAAGATTGTCCACCAATTAAACAGAAAGTTCGCCGCATGAGGCCCGACATGTCTGAAAAGATCAAAGCTGAAGTGATGAAGCAGTTCAATGCTGGATTTCTTGCTGTTACTTCCTATCCACAATGGGTTGCTAACATTGTGCCCGTGCCTAAGAAGGAAAACAAAGTCAGGATGTGCATGGATTAGAGACTTAAATAGGGCTATCCCTAAAGATGACTTTCCACTACCGCACATTGATATCTTGGTTGACAATACAACTCAGCACAAGGTATTTTCTTTCATGGATGGATTTTCAGGATACAACCAGATCAAAATGGCTCCTGAAGACATGGAAAAAACTACTTTTGTTACACAGTGGGGTACGTTCTGTTATAAAGTGATGCCATTCAGACTGAAGAATGTCGGGGCAACCTATCAACGCGCCATGGTGGCTTTGTTTCATGACATGATACATCATGAGATAGAGGTCTACGTAGACGACATGATAGCCCATTCACAAACTGAAGAAGAACACCTCGACCATCTGCAAAAGTTGTTTGTCAGGTTGAAGGAGTACAAGCTCAGAATGAACCCTAATGTGATCAGTGGAAATATAACTGACTGTTTTTTTTAGCTAGTTCGCGAAATGTCGCGGTAAGCAAGAGTCGCCACCGTCTTTTATGTTCTCCAACATGGAAAGGACAAAAGCACAGCAAAATTCCTTTTTTGATATGTCTCTCGGTTCGGGAGGTAGATTTATAGAAAGGGAAGGTGTTAGCACCCTTTCTATCAGTGGTTATCCACAGGCTCTTAGGTACTTGCTCTTATGTTTTCAAAAATGGTTTGCTTTTCAAGTGTATGTGGGTTTTGAAAAAGTTTCGTTTGAAAAATTTCTAGGTAACTCTTGTATCTGTCCTCAAGAGTGTATGAAATATTCGTTCGAAAAAACTTTTTGAAAGTGTAGGTGTGAAAAAGATGTTTTTGTTTGTTTGAGAGAGCAAGTACCCAGGAGAAATATACCTACTCTAAGGAATTAAGATGTGTAAGAGTCCTTTAGACAGTACTATCCCACTATTGAGAAGTAGGTAGCACCGTCGTTGGAGTTATTCGGGTCAATTCGATTATTAGGGACATGTGGTCACTAAAGCAATGTTAGGACGTTTTAGTGGTAATCCTAATGTCTTAGATCATTTTTATCGAGGAGACCATTCCGAGGCAGCTTATGATCTTAGGACAAAGGACGACCTCTAAAACATCCTATACTTAATGACCACGTTCGAGGCAACCAAGTGAGGTGTACCCTAAGAGTGGCATGTGCAAGTGTGTCAATTTTCAGTTATTTTACTCTTGCATGTCATGGTGAGCTATTGTTGATTTTTAAGTTTAAGAGTTAATATTGTCATACAATCCTAGTTAGCATACATCTAAGCAGTTAATATATGTACAGGAATTTAAAGTGCGGGAATTGTAAATCCTACGCTATTACAAGGCTTTCGGGGAGGGGGATTATTTACATGTCCAAAAATATTGGGGGAAATAAAAACAGTAAAGTAAAAGAAGGTCTTAGTTTAAGCTATTACATCCGAGTAAAATAAACGTGCGTGAATCTAAAAAAAAATCCTAAGAATAAGAACTCTTTTTGTTGTTTTTGATTAAGAAGATATTTGAATTAAATACTCCTAAGCCTAGTTTATTTTAAATTGATAAAATGAAGTTAAAATAATTAATTAATCTATTTACAAAATTAATTTGAATAAAAAACTAACCTAATATTTTTTTTGTGATTTTTATTTATTTTAATGTTAATTAAAAGATAAAAAGAAGTCTATGAGAATAAAAACAAAAAAATAAAGTGCAGGAGGGATCCTTCGATCCAGGGAAAAAAGGAGTTTCGACCCAGGGAGGGAATGGACTGCTTCGGTCCAGAGAGGGTCCTGGTCCTTTCGATTGGGCCAGACAGTAAGGCGTGAGTAGCCTTCGATCCAGGGAAGAGGATTGCCCTTCGATCATGGAGGTCATGGCTTTCGATCCAGGGATGAGATGCCTCTTTCGATCCAGCACGCTAATGGGTTCGATCTAGAGAAGGGCTCTCCTTCGATCTGGGATGTTATACCTGCAAAAGTATGTGAGCGAAACAAAAATGCAGGGCCTGGGTATTGAATCCCAGGCCCTTCGATCCTGCACTTGTTGGGGTCTCTTCAGGCTAAATCTGTAGCAAATGTTAGCACACGAGAAATGTGACCTGGGTGCCAAACCCAGGCCTTTCGATCCTGTCTAAGATGGCAGGTCAAAGGTAACAACAAGTAATAATGCGTTTACACAAATGTAAGGTTGGACAATTTACCCTTTCTTACCTGCAGATTGAGTCTTCGATTTGGGCACTGGCTGGATGGGAGCACTTTCAATTTGGGATTTCTAGGCGCAGGCACTTTCGATCTGGGCACTTCTGGGTGCAGGCACTTCTGATCTGGGCACTTCCTGGATGTAGGCACTTTTGATTTGAGGGCTTCTGGGCGTATGCACCTTCGATCTGAGGGACTGCTTTGGCTTGGAAAATTCTGGGCAGCGTCTCTCCAATGTTTTGTTCTCCTACAGATTTTTTGAAGAAGTGTGTATAACTTTTGTTCTATGATTTTCGTGTGATTTTTCGTATAATTTTTTTTTTTGTGTGTTGTAATGTGTCACTGGCCTCCTATTTATAGGAGTGTGGGAGTGCACGAAAATGGAAAGGGACAACCATTAAAATAGGCCTTTAACGCTCTGGACAAAAATCAAACATATTAAATCATTTCCTTTTTTGAAACATTCGTGTCCCTTGAATGAACCTGGACGCTTGGATTTTGAGTGCTTTCAGGCCATGCTCTTCGATTAGTCCTGATTTGCCTCTTTCAAATGGACTCCCTGCGTACCCTTCGAATGGGCCTGTCCCAAATATCAATCGAAGGATTCCAATCGAAATGCTCTGTTAACAGGCCAATCAAAAGGTGTTGTTCATGCCAAATGAAGGACATGGTTGACATGCCTGTCGACATTGCCTTGACATAATTCCAATTGAATGCTTGTCCATAATGCCAATCAAAATACTCCTTCAGAATGCCAATCGAAATACTCCTTCAGAATGCCAATTGAAAGGTATTTGAAGTACCACTCAAAAATCTTCTTTTTCCTTAGGCAAGAGTTTGTGATCAACCAGACAGGGGGAAGACTTCGGAAAACATGAGAGGGAAAATTTTTGGGTGCAACAGTTGCCCCTTTTCAATCTTCTTAGACCTGAGGATGTAGATTGGCTTGTGTGCCTTTCGTGATCTGAGGGTGGAAGATGATTGAACACTAGAGTGCCCAGAAATTTGCACTCACATAATAGAATATCAGCAATGTGACAGCGGGAATGGGATTACAGATGCCATTTGGAGAGATGGTGGATAGGGGGATGGGCTTATAGATGCCATCTGGAGATGTGACAGAAATTTGTCGGCAATGGGCTTATAGATGCCATTTGGAAATGTGATGGATAGTTGTGGAGATGGGCTTAAAGATGCCATCGGGAGGTGTCGATCGCGTAAGAGATTCCTTAGCGAGGACTTGCGTATTTTGAGAAAGGAAGATGGTTTCCTGGCCTGTTACAGGTGTTGACCTTCAATCTCTTCAGGTAGATATGCCCTGGCTGGATACAGGTGTTGAATCTACAATCAGTTGCTCACAAATGTGCCCTGGCTAGATGCAGGAATCGAATCCGGAACTTCAAAAGGTTGCTTACAGACGTGCCCTGGCTGGATACAGGAATCGAATCTCTAAACTCTTCATGCAGACGTGCCCTGGCTGGATACAGGTATCGAATCTACAATCAGTTACTCACAGATATGCCCTGGCTAGATACAGGAATCGAATATGGAATTCTTCGTCTACAGATATGCCCTGGCTGGATATAGGAATCGAATCTTCAAACTCTTCAGATATGCCCTGGCTAGATACAGGAATCGAATCTGGAATTAGTCATCTACATATATGCCCTGGCTGGATACAGGTATCGAATCTTCAAACTCTTCAGATATGCCCTGGCTAGATACAGGAATCGAATTTGGAATTAGTCAACTACAGATATGCCCTGGCTGGATACAAGTATCGAATCTTCAAACTCTTCAGATATGCCCTGGCTAGATACAGGAATCGAAACTGGAATTAGTCATCTACAGATATGCCCTGGCTGGATACAGGTATCGAATCTTCAAACTCTTCAGATATGCCCTGGCTAGATACAGGAATCGAATCTGGAATTAGTCATCTACAGATATGCCCTGGCTGGATACAGGTATCAAATCTTCAAACTCTTCAGATATGCCCTGGCTAGATACAGGAATCGAATCTGGAATTAGTCATCTACAGATATGCCCTGGCTGGATACAGGTATCGAATCTTCAAACTCTTCAGATATGCCCTGGCTAGATACAGGAATCGAATATGGAATTAGTCATCTACAGATATGCCATGGATGGATACAGGTATCGAATCTTCAAACTCTTCAGTTATGCCCTGTCTAGATACAGGAATCAAATCTGGAATTAGTCATCTACAGATATGCCCTGGCTGGATACAGGTATCGAATCTTCAAACTCTTTAGATATCCCCTGGCTAGATACAGGAATCGAATCTGGAATTAGTCATCTACAGATATGCCCTGGCTGGATACAGGTATCGAATCTTCAAACTCTTCAGATATGCCCTGGAGATATGCCCTGGTTGGATACAGGAATCAAATCTGGAATTTGTCGTCTACAGATATGCCCTGGCTGGATACAGGAATTGAATCTCTAAACTCTTCATGCAGATATGCCCTGGCTGGATACAGGTATCGAATCTACAATCAATCACTCACAGATATGCCCTGGCTAGATACATGAATCGAATCTGGAATTAGTCATCTACAGATATGTCCTGGCTGGATACAAGAATCGAATATGGAGTTGCGACAGTTGATAGTAATTATCTTTGGATTGACCTTTTTCCTGAAAAGGCAAAACGTCAGTTGTATGCAATGTCATGATGTATGAAATGTATGGTGTCATGATGTTCTCAAAATAAATGAGATTGTGTTATATGTATATTGTGATGTATGTGAGCAGGATGTATGAAATGTGATATGTTTATGAATGTATTTTCGTCTAGGAAAATAAATCCTTGACGAATGTCGGGAAGTTGAATCTTGGGCTGATGTCGAAGAGTAGAGTTCTTCGTTTCCGCTGGGGATGACGGTTGCAAGAATAAACCAGTAGGAGAAGATGACTCCATTGGGGAATAAACTTGTTGGAGAGATTACTCTGCGGATAATTACTCTATGGGAAGAGATACTTCGCTGAGGTTTTGATGAGAACTCCGCTGGGGATTCCTGTTGATAAGCTTTATTGGGGAATTTTGATGAACTCCGCTGGGGGATAGGAAGAACTTCGTCGTGGACGATCTTTCCGTGTTAATTAGCTGAGGATAACCTAGTTATAAGCTCTGGTGGAGAATAACTTTTGAATGAAGCCGGGGAGAAGCGTTCGTACTCTGCAGGTGATAAGCTTCCAGAATCTACTGGGGAGATTGATTCAACTTTCCTAGGGAAACTTTTGAACTGTACTGGGGAATGGCTCCACTGGGGTGTCTGGTATTCCGCCGGGGAACAGTCTTATATTAAGACTGCCGGGGATGCTTGCTTAGGAACATCTGTACTTCGCTGGGGAATGTTGAGATTTTCTGGGGATACCCAACTTCCTTTAGGCTGACAGTAGACTAACTCTGCTTGGGGAGAGTATCGCTGACTTACTGGAGATACTGTGCCTTTTCGGGGCTGATTGGAGACCAACTCTGCTCGGGGGAGAGTGTTCCTGAATCTTGTCTTACTCTGTGGGGAGTGAAGGTGTCTTGATCATGTTCTTCAGCTGAATCTACTTTGGTACCTTGGTTGACAGAGCAGCCAGATCGCTTAGACAGTTCTTATTGCCCCAGTTTCTATGGGAGAAGGTACCTGTGGAGGTCTTGATTGACAAATCTTCTTCTGGTAGACGAGTGACGAGATGACGGGACGTAGTCGTACGCTTTAATCCCTAATTTTTGCCTGGACCGCCCTTTCGGGTTTTCAATCCACCGGGATACCCTTTTTTGCCCAAGCCGCCTTTTCAGGTTTTCAACTTGCCGGGTGTACAGATTTTTCATTTTCATCCCTTATTTTTGCCCGAACCCTTTTGATTCGCCGGGAAGTCCTTGTTTTTGCCTAGGTGTGTCAACCTAGCGGGTCTTTGATTATGCGCAGTATTTTTTTGACTATGTCCGTGCTCTCAGGATGTAGGGAGGTGCCCCTGTCAGTAGTGTTGTGTTTCTCTACTACCAGAAGATCTTCGTTTGATCGTCCAATGCCCCAAGTGATCCAGATGGAGATTTTCCCCAAGCTGGTTGGCCTTTTGAGAGATTCTCCGAATCTTGACTTAACTGCCCCAGATGATAGACAATGATCATGCCGTGCCCCTTGATTGGAGGTGCTTTTGTTCATTAGACGTTTTTCGTGCGGACTTCTATGTTGTTCAAACAAATAGTCATATGCAAGCAGTGTTATATCAACAATGCAAAGCTTATGTCTGTCTTGAAGTTTTTGAAAATGCATTTTTTTTATAAAAACAAGTGAATTTTTGTAAATTGTGATGTCAACTCGTTATTTTACCGCAAGCCTTAAGGAGTCAGGATACCTTTCGTAACAGTATGCTTTCGAACTAACCCATGCTTCAGCTAGGACTTTTAAAGGTTGTAGCGTGGCCCGGTTCACGGTTTAAGAAACAAAGGATAAAGGCTCAAATTTTATTTGTACCCACCCGTTCTTCGTGATGTTATTCAAACCTAAACTCAGTTGATCGTGCATTAGACCTTGTTTGAGTCTTTGCCTTGATATTCCGGTGATGGTTTGGATGCTGACAGTTTATTTTGAATAGGAAGTCATTTCCTTTTGTCGAGGGTTTGTAGGGCCTCTTTCTTTTTTTTTTGATTTCGTTATCCCTGTTTTTTTTGCCTGAACTGTTTCTTTTGCGATTACAGTCAGCGGGATGCCCCAGTTTTGTAAGTCTCCTTCATAGGTTTTGACTTAGTGGGCTTTTAGTTTGAGGAGATAATGACTGCCTATCTTTATGATTATAGGGACCATCACTGTCTTTTGCTTTGGAAGAACTCCTTTGATGCCATTCATTGTGCACTTGGATCAACTGAGAAGACTACCCTGCCCCAGGTTATGATTAAGGGTTTTAATTTTTTTGTGAAAAGCAAAACTCCTACTTCTTTGGCTCGAAGGGGTTGACGAGGGATTATCTTCCTTATAACTCCAGTGTTTAGGAATTGAAACAATGTCTGTACCTCATCAGCGGGGTCTGTTCAAAAGCATACTGTAGATTGTGGTATCGTTTTCGTCATCCTCCCTCAAGAGGCTTAGAATTATTAATCGAGCGTTGAACATCACAAAAAATGAAAGCAATTTTGAATATAGCGAATGCGAATATATTGATTCAAAACAGACATATGTGATGCATTGATAAAGTAATAAAGTTTGCTATGACAATAATTGTTTGTATAAACAAAGAAAATACAACTTGAACATTCGAATGAACAAAAAGTCTTCTAGTCTCAGGACTTGTCACTTCAAATGGTGAATCTCGCATGGATAGTAGAAGAACTCGACCTGACCATCTGGGGTGAATTCCACTGCTCCCTCATCAATCAGGTCTTGAATTTTGTTCTTCAAAGTCCGACAGTCGTCGGTGTCATGTCCAGGACTGTCAGAATGGTATGCACACCTTGCATCAGGATTGTACCTTGGGGAGGCTGTGTTGCGATTCTTAGGAGGGTCCCTTAATGTCACCAGATTCAATCTTAACAGGTGTTGTAAAGCTTGAGACAGCGGCATGTTGAGCTTGGTAAATTTCCTTCGGTCAACCCGTTGCTTTTGGTGAGGTTGATGCTGGGCTTGTGACCCTGAAGCAAGTTGAGGAACTTTTCCCTTGTCTTCTTGCCCCAAAGGTGGTTGAATGATGACTTGATCTTCAACCTTAGATGTTTGCCCCAGTTGGTTATTCCGAAGCAGTTGGTTGACGAGAACCCTGAGCTCTTCTTATCTTTGAGCTAAGTCTTGAATGAGAGCCATCTGCCCCAGCATCTGGGTTCTCATTGTATCTACCTCAGCTTGCAGACGTTTCAGCCGTTCGTCTTTATCGTCTTCTGGACTGTTCCTGACCAAAGTCCCCATGAGGAGTGTTCTCAGCTCTTCCTGCCCCTTGGATAGATTTAGGAGGATCTCCCCGAATCAAGTCTCTTGAGCATGAAGATCCTGGTTGCCTTGTTGGGAAGCCATTGCTGAAATAAACAGCGAAGATGGTAAGTGACCTATCAAAGGAGTACCTGTAATGCAATGATATGTATGTATGCATGCAATGTTTTCAAGGATCTCGCGGGGTAAACAAGAAAATTGTTAGAACTTGAATTTTGTAGCTTGATGGAAGGGGCTTCATGTTGATGAGAGTCCTTCTTCAAGAGTCAAGGCTCACCATATCGAGTGGGTCATAGCCCCTGACTCAAGTTATCAACCTTGGCTAGAGGAAAATAAATCCCCTTTGCCCCTTGCTAGACATTTGGTTCATCATGACCTGCATCACAAATCCTTGAGATCCTTGAAATGGATTAGTCCTTATGTAGGATGTATGCAATGGTATAATGGTATGATGTTATGCTATGCGTGGAGTGACGTAAGTAAACCCTGTTATGAGCCCACATTAAAGACTGTAAACAAACCCTGCAAGAAACTCATGTGTTAGATAACAAGCATGCAAGTAGTTCAAGTTTGAAGGCACACAAATCACACAAGACAACCCTTAGAGTTTAGGCCAGCATGAAGTTTAGGTACTACCCTCTTGAAGTTGGTGGGTTCAAACCTGTCCTATCAAAAGTAATCGGGTTCTAAGGAGCTCAATATCATTGGGTTGTTTTCTATGTTCATTGTTTCGATTTAGCCATTGAACTGGCGATCAAAATATTCCAAGAAAACAACCCTCAATGAGTGTAGTATCGAGTATCTACCAACTTCGGATTGCACCAAAGTCGGTCATCTCACTACCCCTAAAGAGGCCAGGATGGTCAAGTAAGGTTCCTAAGGTCAGTCGATGTTTCACGACACCACGCGGTGGCCCCATATTCTCCTTGACTTGACTCAAGGGTTACTGGTACTCACCAAAGTGCCACATCAACGTAGCAAACTACTTCAACCGTGTTGGTATACCCCGCACAGTTCCCTCACAGTTTGTTGCTACTTTCTAAAAGGTATCCCCCCAGATCCGGGTTAGGATCTATGAAGCTCCAAGACAGGCCCACAATTTTAAAGAAAACAAAACAAGCAATTGAAAACAAAGAGTGGTATAATCCTAAGGTACACCTCACTTTTAAAGATTCCCCAGCAGAGTCGCCAGTTCTGTGATCGGTGGAAATAGAACTGACTGTTTTTTTTGCTGGTTCACGAAATGTCGCGGTAAGCAAGAGTCGCCATCGTCTTTTATGTTCTCCAACATGGAAAGGATAAAAGCACAGCAAAATTCCTTTTTTGAGATGTCTCTCGGTTCGGGAGGTAGATTTATAGAAAGGGAAGGTGTTAGCACCCTTTCTATCCGTAGTTATCCACGGGCTCTTAGGTACTTGCTCTTATGTTTTCAAAAATGGTTTGCTTTTCAAGTGTATGTGGGTTTTGAAAAAGTTTCGTTTGAAAAATTTCTAGGTAACTCTTGTATCTGTCCTCAAGAGTGTATGAAATATTCGTTCAAAAAAACTTTTTGAAAGTGTAGGTGTGAAAAAGATGTTTTTGTTTGTTTGAGAGAGCAAGTACCCAGGAGAAATCTACCTACTCTAAGGAATTAAGATGTGTAAGAGTCCTTTAGACAGTACTATCCCACTATTGAGAAGTAGGTAGCACCGTCGTTGGAGTTATTCGGGTCAATTCGATTATTAGGGACATGTGGTCACTAAAGCAACGTTAGGACGTTTTAGTGGTAATCCTAATGTCTTAGATCATTTTTATCGAGGCGACCATTCTGAGGCAGCTTATGATCTTGGGACAAAGGACGACCTCTAAAACATCCTATACTTAATGACCACGTTCGAGGCAACCAAGTGAGGTGTACCCTAAGAGTGGCATGTGCAAGTGTGTCAATTTTCAGTTATTTTACTCTTGCATGTCATGGTAAGCTATTGTTGATTTTTAAGTTTAAGAGTTAATCTTGTCATACAATCCTAGTTAGCATACATCTAAGCAGTTAATATATGTACAGGAATTTAAAGTGCGGGAATTGTAAATCCTACGCTATTACAAGGCTTTCGGGGAGGGGGATTATTTACATGTCCAAAAATATTAGGGGAAATAAAAACAGTAAAGTAAAAGAAGGTCTTAGTTTAAGCTATTACATCCCAGTAAAATAAACGCGCGTGAATCTATAAAAAAAATCCTAAGAATAAGAACTCTTTTTGTTGTTTTTGATTAAGAAGATATTTGAATTAAATACTCCTAAGCCTAGTTTATTTTAAATTAATAAAATGAAGTTAAAATAATTAATTAATCTATTTACAAAATTAATTTGAATAAAAAACTAACCTAATTTTTTTTTTTTTGTGATTTTTTTTTATTTTAATGTTAATTAAAAGATAAAAAGAAGTCTATGAGAATAAAAACAAAAAATTAAAGTGCAGGAGGGATCCTTCGATCCAGGGAAAAAAGGAGTTTCGACCCAGGGAGGGAATGGACTGCTTCGGTCCAGAGAGGGTCCTGGTCCTTTCGATTGGGCCAGACAGTAAGGCGTGAGTAGCCTTCGATCCAGGGAAGAGGATTGCCCTTCAATCATGGAGGTCATGGCTTTCGATCCAGGGATGAGATGCCTCTTTCGATCCAGCACGCTAATGGGTTCGATCCAGAGAAGGGCTCTCCTTCGATCTGGGATGTTATACCTGCAAAAGTATGTGAGCGAAACAAAAATTTTGGGCCTAGGTATTGAATCCCAGGCCCTTCGATCTTGCACTTGTTGGGGTCTCTTCAGGCTAAACCTGCAGCAAATGTTAGCACACGAGAAATGTGACCTGGGTGCCAAACCCAGGCCTTTCGATCCTGTCTAAGATGGCAGGTCAAAGGTAACAACAAGTAATAATGCGTTTACGCAAATGTAAGGTTGGACAATTTACCCTTTCTTACCTGCAGATTGAGTCTTCGATTTGGGCACTGGCTGGATGGGGGCACTTTCAATTTGGGATTTCTGGGCGCAGGCATTTTCGATCTGGGCACTTCTGGGCGCAGGCACTTCTGATCTGGGCACTTCCTGGATGTAGGCACTTTTGATTTGAGGGCTTCTGGGCGTAGGCACCTTCGATCTGAGGGACTGCTTTGGCTTGGAAAATTCTGGGCAGCGTCTCTCCAATGTTTTGTTCTCCTACAGATTTTTTGAAGAAGTGTGTATAACTTTTGTTCTATGATTTTCGTGTGATTTTTCGTATAATTTTTTTTTTGTGTGTTGTAATGTGTCACTGGCCTCCTATTTATAGGAGTGTGGGAGTGCACGAAAATGGAAAGGGACAACCATTAAAATAGGCCTTTAACGCTCTGGACAAAAATCAAACATATTAAATCATTTCCTTTTTTGAAACATTCGTGTCCCTTGAATGAACCTGGACGCTTGGATTTCGAGTGCTTTCAGGCCATGCTCTTCGATTAGTCCTGATTTGCCTCTTTCGAATGGAATCCCTGCGTACCCTTCGAATGGGCCTGGCCCAAATATCAATGAAGGATTCCAATCGAAATGCTCTGTTAACAGGCCAATCAAAAGGTGTTGTTCATGCCAAATGAAGGACATGGTTGACATGCCTGTCGACATTTCCTTGACATAATTCCAATCGAATGCTTGTCCATAATGCCAATCGAAATACTCCTTCAGAATGCCAATCGAAAGGTATTTGAAGTACCACTCAAAAATCTTCTTTTTCCTTAGGCAAGAGTTTGTGATCAACCAGGCAGGGGGAAGACTTTGGAAAACATGAGAGGGCAAATTTTGGGGTGCAACACCTAACAAGTGCACTTTCGGAGTCAGGTCCGGTAAACACTTGGGATTCATCATCAGTAGCAAAGGCATCGAGGTTGATCCTGCCAAAGTCAAAGCTATACAAGAAATTCCTGCCCCTCGCACTGAGAAGGAGGTTAGAGGTTTCTTGGGACGCCTAAACTACATTGTAAGGTTCATATCTCACCTAACATCTACCTGTGAACCAATCTTCAAGTTGTTGAAGAAAGATCAGGTGGTTAAATGGAATGATGACTGTCAAGTTGCTTTCGATAAAATCAAGGAGTATTTGCTGGAACCTCCTATCTTGATGCCACCCGTCGAAGGAAGGCCGTTAATCATGTATCTGACTGTCCTGGAGAATTCAATGGGGTGCGTATTGGGCCAACATGACGAGTCTGGCCGAAAAGAGCATGCCATTTATTACCTTAGCAAAAAGTTTACCGACTGTGAGACTCGCTACTCACTGCTCGAGAAAACTTGTTGCGCTTTGGTATGGGCTGCTCGCCGGCTAAGGCAGTATATGTTGACACATACCACTTTGTTGATCTCTAAGATGGATTCGTTCAAGTACATCTTCGAGAAGCCTGCTCTATCCGGAAGAATCGCTAGATGGCAGATGATCCTCACCGAGTATGATATACAGTACATGACCCAAAAAGCTATAAAGGGGAGTCTGCTAGCCGATCATCTGGCCCATCAAGCTGTCGAAGATTACCAATCCATGAGGTTCTACTTCCCCGATGAGGATATCATGACTTTGAGCAACATTGAAGAGAACATACCGTATGACAGACCTGAACAAGGATCCCGATGGACCCTGTACTTTTATGGTGCCTCCAACGCACTTGGCAATGGTATACGTGTTGTACTTATCTCTCTAGAAGGTTTCCATACGCCTTTCACCGCCAGACTCTGCTTCAGCTGTACCAACAACATGGCCGAGTATGAAGCTTGTATCTTTGGTCTCAATGCTGCTATTGACTTGGGAATCAAACCTTTGATTGTATTTGGGGACTCAGCTTTAGTTATCAGTCAAATCAAAGGAGAGTGGGATACTAAACATCCAAACCTCATCCCTTACAAAGAACATATCTTGACATTGTTACCACATTTCGAGCAGATCACCTTCGAGCATTTCCCGCGAGAAGAGAATCAGCTAGCAGATGCGCTAGCTACAATGTCACCCATATTTAAACTTAACTGGGATAATGAGTCTCCTCAAATCACCATTGAACGGATGGACGAACCTGCACATTGTCATGAGATTAATACCGAAGAAGTAGTGGACCGACTGTGGTTTCATGACGTCAAAAAGTATCTCGAAGCACAAGAATACCCCGAAGGAGTTTCAGTCAACGACAAAAAGTTCTTAAGGAGGTTCTCAGCAAAGTTCTTCCTAAGAAATGGTATCCTATACAAGCGCAATCATGATTGCATTCTGCTCCGTTATGTGGACAAGGTTGAAGTTGAGCAAATCATGGCTGAACTGCACAATGGTACCTTTGGCACTCACTCAAGCGGACATACGATGGCTAAGAAGATTCTACGGGCAGGCTACTACTGGTCTACCATGGAAGCTGACTGTCATCAACATTCCCGTACTTGTCACAAATGTCAAATCTACGCTGATAAGGTACATATACCTCCAGTTCCTCTCAATGTCTTAACAGCTCCTTGGCCATTCGCGATGTGGGGAATCGACATGATTGGAGAGATCAAGCCTACAACATACAATGGACATCGTTTCATCCTGGTGGCCATTGATTACTTTACCAAGTGGGTCGAAGCAGCGTCCTTCGCATCAGTTACAAAGAATGTGGTTGCCCGCTTCATCAAGCAGAACCTTATTTGCCGGTACGGCATCCCTGACAGAATCATCACTGACAACGGTACAAACCTGAACAACACTATGATCACCGCTCTGTGTGAGCAGTTCAAGATTCAACATCACAATTCATCTCCCTATCGGCCTAAGATGAATGGTGTTGTCAAATCTACAAACAAAAATATCAAGAAGATCATTCAAAAGATGACAGTCACCTACAAGGACTAGCATGAGATGTTACCGTTTTCTGTGCACCGGTACCGTACCACGGTGCGTACATCAACTGGGGCAACACCATATTCTTTGGTATATGGCATGGAAGCTGTCTTACCTATCGAGGTTCAGATTCCCTCCTTGAGAATCATGAAAGATGCTGGTTTGAGTGAAGATGATTGGATTCAGACCCGGCTTGATCAACTTAACTTGGTTGATGAAAAGCGACTTACTACTGTTTGCCATGGTCAGGCATATCAAAAACGAATGATAGCTTTCAACAAGAAAGTCAGACGCCAGGTATATCAGGTCGGGGACCTTGTAATCAAGCGGATCATCTTTCCGCAAAGTGATCCTAGGGGCAAATGGACTCCTACTTACGAAGGACCATTTGTGATCAAAAACTTCTTTTCTGGTGGGGCAATGATACTGACCACCATGGACGGCGACGATCTGCCGCACCCTGCAAACACAGACATAGTCAAAAGATACTACGCATAAATGACCCGACAAGTTGAAAACCCGAAAGGGCGGCTTAGGAAAAAATAGGCATCCCGGTGAATCGAAAACCCAAAAGGGCGGTTCAGGCAAAAATTAGGGATAAACAAAAAAATCTGTACACCCGGCAAGTTGAAAACCTGAAAGGGAGACTTGGGCAAAAAAGGGTTTCCCAGTGGATTGAAAACCCGAAAGGGCGGTCCAGGAAAAAGTTAGGGAATTAAAGCGTATGACTATGTCTCGTCGGATCACTTTAAGGATAATCTCTTCACCAGACAAGCTCCGGGCTTCTGATCAATCCAATCATCTTCGGACGAAGCAATGAATGGACAAGATATCCAGAGTTACGAAGGCTATAGCAGAATGGGAACCCCATGTAATTTTTACACATAGCCATCTTTCTTTGTATAAAATTTTCTCAATTTTTTATGACAACATTCTCTTACTAAGGTGTTTGTCTCCTTTGTACAAAATACTTACACAAAGTTAATACAAAGATACTTTAAAATGCAGAAAACTATTTGCCTTTTCTTTTTCTTTACATCTATGTTTCATTTTGAAAACGTCCATTGATTTATTAAATGAGCATATGCATTCGAATATAATCGCTGTTTACAAATAAACGAAATGTGAAAGAATAATTACTGACAGGTTGAAAGTATAGGGAAACGTCTTTAGGTTATTCCAAGAGAAACCCCCTGCAGTATATCATCTAGTTCCCCAGCGGAGCTACAACCTTGAAATGCATATCCCAGTGGAATTAAATTTCAAAATCCTCGCCAGAATCTGAACTTCAAACTCCCAATCCTCGACGGAGCCATATTTCAAACCTTTAATTCTCATCAGAGTTAAAATCCTCAGCAGAGCAAACACTTTGGGTCATAAATCCCCGGCAAAGATGAAACCTTCTTCCCCAACGGAGTCAAATTTCCAACTACTAATCCACAGCAGAAACCATCGAGTTTCTCTGGATTCCCCAGCAAGTTGTCTTAAAGTCTGAGAATCAACCAGATAACGGTTAACTTTTATCCCCAACTAAGGATAATTCCCCAGTAGATTGGCCTACAACCTAAACTCCTGAACTTTTTCCAAACAGGAATAAACCTCTTCCCCCAGAGTCTTGGACTTACTTCCCAGCAGGATAGCTTACCCTCCAGCGGTATAGCTATTCCCCACAGAGTTTTTACTCCCCAACAGAATGAAGATTCTCATTCTTAATTTGAAGTCCCCAGGGATTTATTTTCCCCTAACATATTGAAGATTCTCAGTCTGGATTCCTCCCAAAGCCTTCATGACTCCCCAGCACGAGTTTGTCAGAATGTTTAGTCCCCTACAGATCAAAGATTCTCATTCTCACCTCTCCAGTGAAGCCCCCAAGGTTTCAGTTCCCCAGACGATTGAAGTTCCTCATTCTTATTCGCCGCAGAAGCCATCAAAGTTTTCCTTATTCTCCAACAGATCAAGGTTTTCTTTCATCTAATCCCCAGTAGAGATCATCATAGTTTACCTATTTCCCCAGCCGAGTAAGGATTCCCATTGATGTACTCCCCGGCTACAATCGTCAAAGATCTCTGGATTCCCCAAACAGGTTTCTCAAGCAGACTTGAAAGATCCCTTTTCCCCGGGAAAGTCATGAAGGATTCTCACATCCCACAGAAGTTTTCAAAGTTCTTGTTAACCCCCTCAAGTTACCAAGGATTTTCTATCCCCAATAGTGGTCCCAGGATTTCTCATCCTCAGCAATAAAAGATTTTGGAATCCCCAGCATCGATCCAGGATTTATTTTCCCCGGCAGCAGTCCAGGATTTATTTTCCTCAGCAAGACAGCTAATCAACTCACATGCACACACATTACATTCATATATCATAAACATTGATAAAGCACATTTTATTGCATCATACATTTCACGCAACATAACTTTGTGTTTCAGCTAACATTTTACCCTTTTCAGGATAAGATTAAAAGCTATCTTTAACAACTATCCAAAGATTCAGATACAGTACAGATACACTCCAAGACATGGAAGTCATTATGTTACTCATTCAAATCTCTTACTCATATACAGTATAGATACACCCCAGATACGGAGGTCATTCTATTACTCATTCAGAATTTCAAAGTCAAGATACAGTCCAGATACGCTCCAGACACGGATGCCATTCTATCGCTCATTCAGACTTCAACTTCAGATACAGATTAGATACGCTCCAGATACGGAAGCCATTCTATTTCTCATTCAGATTCAACTATCAACTTCAAGTACAGATACACTCCTGACACTGAAGTCTTTCTGTCACTTATTCAGATCCCAATTACAGTTCAGATACACTCCAGACACGGAAGTCATTCTGCTACTCATAAAGATCTCAACTTCAGATATAGTCCAGATACGCACCAGACACAGTTTCCATTCTATCACTCATTCTAACTTTATCCCCAGCCCAAAGATGCTCCAGACACGGATGTCATTTTGTCGCATATTCCGGTTTCAGATTCAGATATAATACAGATACACTCCAGACACGGCAGTCATTTTATTATTCATTCAGAATCAAATGTAGTTACATCTCGGATACGCTCTAGATACAGACGCCATTCCCTTGCTCATACAAATTCAATCTCTAGATACAACTCAGATACGTTCCAGATACGGATACCATTCTGATGTCCATTCTCCTGATTTTCAACAAACATTCTTGGATGGCATCTTTAAGCCCATCTCCAACAAGATTCCATCACATCTCCAAATTTCATCTTTAAGCCCATTTCCTCAACTACATTTTGACGAGTGCAAATTTACGGGCACTCTAATGTCCAATCATCTTTTACCTTCGAGTCACGAAAGGAAAATTCGCCAATCTAACTCTTCAGGTTCAAGAAGATTGAACAGGGGCAGTTGTTGAACCCCAAAATTTTCCCTCTCATTTTACCAAGATTTCCCCTCACAAGACTCTTTGAACTCCAGACAAGATTAGGGTTTGCTCTACTCAAAGCATCTTCTTGCACTATTGACCTGAAATTAGGGTTTGAGTTTGCACAGGGATTTTTGGACTTCCAATGCTCAATGTTACTTTCATACTTCATGTTGGACTTATAAGATTGCCCATACCAAGTTTCAAGCTTTGAATCAAATTTTTGCCCAGCCAATTGCACAGTTGACCTAGAAATCAACTGTATTGGAGAAAAAGTCAACTGTGGCCAATTTACAGTCAAACCTCATAATTTTTTATCCAAATCAAAATTATAGACTCATATGAACCATTTGATCAATTTTGGACCACAACTCCTCAAGAAATTTGATCAGATCATCAAAAGGGCAAAATGGTCATTTTTAGGTTTTTGACTGTAGAGGGGCAATTTCTGATTTTTGACCTAGCCAATGGCAAATTGGGTTCAAACATGGATTCAAGGACTCAATGGCATCATCTTGACCTATTCACAAGGTTCAAAAGATCTCAAAAGCATTGGATTGACAGATGAATTTTCCAGTCAACTGATCAAAAATCAACTGTACATTGAAAAGTCAAACTTTGACTTTTTGGTCAAAATCAAGTGCCAAGGGTCATTTTTCATCAAGATGTGTCAAAACATGAAACTTGTTCATCAAGAAACTTAATTTTGCAAATTAGGGTTTAAGATTAAAAAAATTTATAACTTTGAATTTTTCTAAGTTATGAAATTTTCTTATTTTTTCCCAACTTTGCCCAACATTTTCACCATGATGAAATTGGATTCAAACAAAACTTCCAACATGAAAGTTGTAGTCCTCCATAACATATACAACTTTGATTCACAAAGTTTTCTAAAAAGATGCTTGGATATCAAGTTATGATTTTGTGAACAAGGGTCCAAAAACTTTCTAACTTAGTGAAATTTTGCCCTAGTTTAGGCAGGATTTTGACCTATCTTCATGGAACTTTTTCACCTAGTTCCCATTGGAGTTTCAAAATCCATTTAAAATATGGATTGTAGAGCATGTTACAATCTTTCCAAAATGTCCAAGAACTCTCCAAAATAATTTATGGTTATGGAGAATCGAAGGTTTGAATTTGGCAAAATGTCACTTTGATCCATGGCATTTTTCATGTTGACACAAGTTGCAATTTCTATCCAGCCATGCTTGTACTTTCTAACAGGTCCTTAAACCCTTACACACTCAAAAATTGAATGCAAACACATTGGTTAGAGGCATTGTTCTGAGCTTTAGAGGATTGCACAAGGGTTTAATCCATTTTTGGCAAAAAGGCAACAATGCTATTTTCATAAAGCACAACTTTATGCATTTTTGTTTCTCTTGAGCATTGGACCATTCTTTCACAGAAAACAAAGTCTACAAAGATAGGGAAAAGTATACCAACTTTGTGCAGACCCCAAGCTAGATGGTACAAGCCTTTGCATAGTCACTTCTCATTTTTACTTCAAAACCAAGAAACCTTGCAAAAGACACATAACTTTGAAATCTGATAAAACCAACTCTTGTAATCATTCCAAACAAGTTTTGCATATCACATTGAGCCAGAAACACGAGCTATCCAGTCCTCAAACACCCTTGAACATCAAAACACCAAAAACTTGCAAAACAGGGCAACTTCTGCAGTTTGTCATCCAAAGCAAAAACTACTCGTGCATTTTGCCCCAAACCTCTTCCAACACACTCCATACAACCCACCTAAGCTATCCCAACCATTGGCTAATGATTGTAACCTTGTTTTCAAGCTTCACCATTTTTGAATTCTGCTTGTGGAGGTTGACTTCTACAAGCTTATTCAAGCAAGCTCAAAGCAAACTAAGCATTGGGGAAGGTCAAAGGAAGTTCAGGCAAGCTCACAAGCATCTTAGGCCTCATTGAAAATCCCTACATTGCCATACTCGAGTTCAACTGAAACAGGTAAAGTTCAAACTTCTATCTCTCTATTTAGAAACATTAGGCTTTAGGTTTGTGAATAAAAAATGTAGTACTCATTGCCCTTAAGCTGTACATATGCATAGATTTCATTTAAGTTAACTGTTTTGAGAGAATTTGAATGATGAACTTTCTGAAAAAGTTAGGTTAGAAATTAGGGCCAGAGAAATTCTCTCTGGTCTTTGAGAGTTAGGTTAAGATTTTTATATGGTTAGAATCGTGTGATTATACTCTATAACTTTCATATTGCAAGTTTTTGCTTTAGAGCGCGTATGCAGGATTTCCCAGTTTGTACATAGCGCGCATTTTCTTGTTCAAAGGTTGAAGACGAAGCTGGACTTTGGGCTGGGCCTGTGTGTTCCTACTATTTGCACCCTCCTTTGTGCTCTTTGCACCCCCCTGGCCCATTTTCATTATTTTTTATATTTTTGAATTTCATTTTTAGGTTCTGACTTTATTTTATTTTTCTTAAACATTAAAAATACCAAAAATATTTTCATAAATTTTTATATTTTATTTTATTATTTTTATTATTTTTTTGGACATAGAAATAATTATTAAATAATATATACATTTATTTTCTTAATAAAAAACTTGTAAATACTACAAAAAAATATTATATTTTTATTTTTATTATTTATATACTTAAATAATATTTTTATGAAATATTTTTATTTTTTAACATTTGTATATATTTTTATTTATTTTATTATTGTACATAAATAATATAATTAATATATATACTTTCTTAAAACAAATTAGGGTTTCCACCCTTAATAAAAATAACCTTTTATTTTCTTATTTTTAATGCATTAAATATTTTATTTTTACATACATAAAAATAATACAAAAACATTTTTTTGCATATTTATAATATATTGCATATTTATTTAATTGCCCATTTAAATATTGTCAATTTATTATTTGAACAAAGAATTCAATTTGGTTGTAATAATCTTAGGGTTTTAATTTCTTGCAAATAATCCCCTATTCAAAATTGTATCCCTCTCCCCATATCAATGTTGTAATAGTTGTAGATTTACTTTTACGCATTTATAGCTTTCAAATATGCATGATAGAGATTAGGGTTTGTATGTAAAATCCAAAATCAAGCAAATAGCTAGACCTAATACAAGACAAAAAATACATGAAAATGACAACACAATGCACACAAGCACCCCTAGGGTTTCATCCACTTGTTGCCTTAAAAATGGACATGGTATGCATGCTAGGTGTCTTGGCAAAATAAAAATCAAAACAAAAGATCATAGTCCCTCGATGACGCTATCTTGGTTGCCTATACAAAATGATCTAGTCCCTCAAAAATTGCTAAAGATACTTAGCACTATTGCTATCATGGTCAATAAGATGATCCGCGCCTGTCCTGTTTAACATCCAAACACAAGGTTGTTTACCAAATGCAATGGTAAAAGAACAATGTCAAAGGGTTAAAAATGTGTAGGAAAGATCTTTGAGTAGGTAGGTAGATGCTCCTAGTTACTTGATAAAAACTTGCAAACATCCTTGCTATTTTCAAACACACATCACAACACAATTTCAAAACATTTCCCAAAACAAACTTTCAAACATTGAAACATTTTTCAAAAGACAAAACACTTTTGTATACATTCAAACAAGAATCATTACAAAGGTTGCCACAACGATGGCCTCTTTTCAAAATACTTTCAAAACCACACACAAAGCACCATTTCAAACAATTGAAAAGAAAAAGCAAGTGATCTAAAACAAGTAACTAAGAGCCCATGGAAAACCATGGATGAAAAGGGTGCTAGCAACTTCCCTTTTCATAATCTACCCCCCGAACCCAAGAAAACATCTCAAAGGTCTTTCCTGTGCTTTTTGACCTTTCCTTTGGATAAATAAAAAGTCGGTGGCGACTCTTGCTAAACCGAAACATTTGCGAACACAAACGCAAAACCTCAAGTCAGTTCGCCCACCACACCACACATTCCTTTAATCAAAGGAGGCAGCAAGGAGGTTGAAACGAGGAGTGTGCACTCACACTGACTTCCAGGCCAATCGAAAGAAGCAAAAACAGGGTGTAATCGAAGGTTGCTCACACTGATTCCGATCCCCAATCGAAAGAAGCAAAAGAAGGGTGAATCGAAGGAGCATACTGCTTGGATCGAAGGACTCACTTTTTCTCTATTTTTATGATTTATGCTTGTCTTTATATTTTCTTGCTATTCAATATGGTTGTAATAGTGCAGGATATTTATTTTCTATATTTTTATTGCTTTATACAAATGTTAATAATTAGGATGTATGGAAATATAAAACCAACAAGTAGAAAACCCTAATCAAAGAATAAATGCATGCAATCAAACACACTTTGCACATATGCACCCCTAGGGTAATCTCACTTGTTGCCTCAAAAAATAGTCATGTCCCTCGAATATGGGTGTTTTAGCAAAGACCCTGGATAAAAAGATCGTAGTCCCTTGATAACCCTCGATGTTGCCTTCGGTAAACGATCTAGTCCCTATACGAAATTGCTAAAATGTCTCATAGGTTGCCTTCTATGAATATACAAACGATCGACGCACGTCCATTCACATCCAATGATGGGGCTTCTTACCAAATCAATGGTAAGATAGCAACATCTAAAGGAGGAGGAAAAGAACATTAGACCTTTCGAGTAGGTAGGAGGCTCGTAGTTGATTGCTTGCTCACAACTAAAAAACCATTTTCACACCAACACTTTCAATTGAAACATTTTCAAAAGTCAAAACTCTTTGTACGTATTCTTATAGAGATGAGAATCATTACAAAGATACTTTTCAAAATCACTTTCAAAAACATTTCCACAACAAACAACTCTTTAAACTATTTTCAAAACAAACACTTTGTACGCATTCTTATTGAGACGAGAATCATTACAAAGACGTTTTCAAAATATTTTCAAACCCACACCACAAGCACATTTTCAAACAAAGCAAGTGATCTAGCAAGCAACTAAGAGCCCGTAGATAACTACAGATGAAAAGGGTGCTAATACCTTCCCTTTTCATAATCTACCCCCCAAAATCAAGAAAATAATCTCGAAAGGTCTTTCCCGTTATTTTCAACCTTTCCTTATTGGATAAAAGAAAATTCGGTGGCGACTCTTTCTATCCGCAACAATTGCGATCAAACGCAAAACACCCAAGTCAGTTCTCCCACCGTATTACAGAAATTATGAATCTGCTGGGGAATTACTTAAAAGTCGGGTTACCTTAGGGCTAGATAACCTTTACTTGCTTTCCTTGTTTGAATTGCTTGCTTTACATTTTTGGGTCTTTGCTTGGGTTATTTTTAAAGATCCTACACCGGATCTGGGGCACCTTTCTAGGTAAGTAGCAATAAATCATGGAGGATGTACGGTGTAGACTGATATGGACAAAGTGATAGCTACGTTAGCGTGATATTCTGGCTTGTACTAATGTTCCTTGAGTTATTCAAGGATAACATTAGGCTTCCTTATAGTGTCATTAAGCGCTAACTGGCCTTTAAAACCTTTAATTGACTCATCCTAAGCCATTAGAATGTAGTGAGATGGTCGGCTTTGGTTCCGACCAAAGATTGGTTTATACTCGATGCTACACTCATTGAGATTGGACTTTTGGGATATTTTGGCCGCAATACTTTGGTGCTTGAGCTAGAACAATGCCTAAAAGAAAGGTCAGTGATATGAGACTCCTTAGAACCCGGTTACTATTAATAGGACAGGTTAAGCCAACTAAACTTCAAGAGGGGACTTACCTTTAAAAACTCGCACAAGCCGTTAAACCTAGGGTCTTTGTATGACTTGCTTGATATATCTGTGATTTTAAAGCATAACCATAACATCATAAACATCATAACATGCGCGCTAACCATTTCAAGGGCCTGGAGATTTATCTTTTCTTTTATTTTGTAGGGCATGGATTCAATTTGCAGAAAGACCATCCGAATAAATTTTGTAGAGGTCCCTCCCAAGCTCAAGGAATTGATCCTAAGAGTTCTTGAGAGCTCATCATTCAACAAGAGTTATGGTCACTTACTCTGTTTGGTTAATACCGGGTTTATCGAAGGTCTGATGAGTGTCAGGTTCTAGTTCTTCGACCCTAAACACCATTGCTTCACATTTCCAGACTATCAGTTGGCGCCCATGTTAGAAGAACTCTCCAAAATACTTGGTTCACCTATATTGGAACAAGTACCTTTCACTGGTTTAGAACAAGATCCAGTTTCTGAAAGTGTTGCCATAGCTTTACACTTGAAACCATCTGACATTGAGTCCAATTGGGAAAGAAAGAGTGGGGTTAAGGGCCTACTTGCAAATTTTCTAATGAACAAAGCTCATATATTCTAAGATGTTATGAGTTACCATGCCTTTGAAGATGTCTTAGCTCTCTTGATCTATAGATTGGTTATGTTCCCCAATTCAGACCAGTTTATAGATGCCAGTGCCATTAACATATTCCTTGCTTGCAATCCAGTGCCTACATTGCTCGGAGATATACTGCATTCACTCCACACTCGTACTACAAAGAAACGAGGGACTCTTATGTGTTGTACGCATTTTCTCTCTCAGTGGTTTATTTCGCACCTTCCTCGGTCAGTAATGAAGAATGAGTTAGGCTTAAGGTGGAATCAAAGGTTAATGTCTCTTTCTCACTCTGATATCTATTGGTGCCCTCGCTCTCAAGAAGATATCTCTTTTATTGATTGCTGCAGAGAATTCCCTAATGTGCCACTTCTTGGCATTAGAGGAGGCATCAGATACAACCCTTCTTTGGCCCTGCGTCAGTTTGGTTATGCCGAAGGGATGGTCTCCACGATATTCTCATCCAGGGTATTGTGTTTGATTATTCAAATGATCTGCAAGGTTATCACCAGAGGTTCATCCGTGCTTGGGGCATGGTGAATAAGACTGATAGCAGCACCTTGGGGTGCAAGAACTCCATCCTTTTGGAGCCTTACCTCATATGGATGCGAACTCATGCTCAAATTCTTATGATGCCATATACTGTTATCCTGCTAGTAATTTCAGAGTCTGTTGTTCAAAAGGACGAGTCTCACATCATCTTTCATCCTGATATGCCAACAAACTTCGAAGAATTGCAAAAGTCTTGGATCCAACTCAAGGAAGAATGATACACCTTTGAGAACCAATTATATGCCAGTGAGAAGAAGGTTTTGGAGCTCACAAAGCAGCTTCATGAAGAGTGAAATTTGAACGCCTATATTGCGCCGAAGAGGATGCGTTTGACCTTTTTGTCTTAGGAGTTTATTATTGTATTTATTTCCTCCGTTGTAAGCCCCAAGAGGCATGATGTAATCAACTTGGATTTATTAATACAATGTGTGTTTCCTTTTGTCTAAGAAAATTTAAATCTCCTAGTTTCCTTGAAATCATTTGCATATGCATTTTCATTCATCATAACACAAACAGGTTTTTTTTCATAACAGGTTTCCTTATCTTTCTACTGTTTATTTCAGTGAGATGGATATTGAATAGACAATAAAGGATCTTCAAGCACACAATGCTTAATTGCAACATATGTTCCTGGCTCTAGCTAAAAGACAAGAGGACCTGAAGTCTCTCATGATCAAAGATAAGAAGAAGAAGGCAAAGAAACCATCCGGTGTTTTGAATTTGGGAAGAAGGTTCAGAGGACCGGCCAAGCAAGCTCTAGATTTCACAACCTGGTCGGGTGAAGGAGATAATCAAGAAGAAAAGAACAAGGAAGGAATGAAAACCCAGAGTCTGAGGAAGATGAAACTGACTACTCTGAAGAACAATATCCTCCTGCTGATGATAAATACAAACAACTGGAGGATCACCTCAATGTTATGGAGATCCAGAGGGTACCCGGGCTGGATTTTGAAGAGTTATAACTGGTCTTAGGGGTAGTCATCCCGCATAAATTAAAGGTCCCCACATTTGCTAAGTACGATGTTGTCTCGTGTCCTAAGCTACAAGGTCATATGTCATGAAGATTCAACCCCACACTACCGATAAGAATCTGTGGGTACATTTCTTCCAGGAAAGTTTGTCGGGGACGCGGTTAGAATGGTTCTATCAGTTGGAAGGAATTAACATTCGCAATTAGGAAGATCTGGCTGCTGCTTTTTACAAGAAATAGCATTATAACGCTGACCTCGCTCCAACTCGTACATAAGTGCAAAGTATTTCTATGGGTTCTGGCGAAGGTTTCAAAAATTATGCCCAGAAATGGAGGGATCTCACGGGAAGGGTCCAACCTCCTTTATTTGATAGAGAGCTGGTGGATATGTTCTTGGGCACGTTATCTAGTCCATTCTTCAACCATCTGATTAGAAGCTCTTCAGCTGGATTTACTGAGTTGATCTTAACTGGTGAGCGGATAGAAGCTGGTATTAAGAGTGGCAAGATTCAGAGGGATGCATCCTCAAGTACGATGAAGAACCCCTTTATTAGAAAGAAGGAGGTAAATGTTGCTTATGGCCAGAGAAATCAAAACAAAACTAAACATCGTCCAATGGTAGGGATTTTTATGATCTCAAATCCCGTATCAAATCAACAACGAAACCATCAACGCAGGCCGGATGCACCAATAAGACGATTTACCCGAATCAACATGACCTTATCTCAGGTTTTGCCGCATCTGTTGAAGTCCAATCTTGTGACTCTAAAGAAAGCTCCCAAGAATCCCAATACTGCTTCTCCCTACTACAACTCAAACGCTCGACGTGCCTATCATTCTGAGAGTTCGGGGCATGATACAAACGATTGTTGGGCTCTGAAATATAAGGTGCAATACCTTATTGAGGCGAAAGAGATTGAGTTTGACCCTCCAGACACACCTAATGTAATAACAGCGCCAATGCCCAAACATAGCCAGGGTTTCAATGCTGTTGAAGATGACCTGTTTGTTTCCTCTATGGATGAATTAGCCACTCCTCTTCTGATCGTTAAAGAAAATTTGTTATGAGCCGATTTATTTATGGGCTATGGTGAAGGCTTCCACTTGTGTATGTCTCTACCAGATGGTTATTTTTCGTTAAAAATGGGTGTCCAATGCTTGATGATTAATAAATAAATTATGTTTGAGACAGTTCCCCTTGTAAGAAATTTGTGTGAAGATGTCTCAATAATTACCATTTCTGACAATCCTCCCAGGGTCTCCACCAAAAGACCCGTTAGGATTACACCCATTCCCAAGTTTGCTCCTCTGATTATCACTCTTCTAGGGTCGATACCATATTCCATTGATAAAGTCGTTCCATGGAATTCTGGAGCTGAAGTCTACTACCATGGCGTCAAGCAAGACCTGTTGGTTGTTGAAGGTAAAGTTACCAAAGACATTGATCCTGACATCGACAACATCGTCGAGATCAGTAAAATTACAAGAAGCAGAAGGGTTTTCTCTCCCGAAATCTTTTTGAAGATTATTTCTACTCCTGTGACTATTCTTGTTGCTACTCTTGTTAGTAGCCCCATTGCTACTCCTATTGTTATCCATGCTATTGAGTCGACCGAGACTCGGGGAAAAGAGGTACTGGTTGAACTTGTCCAGACGAAGGCACACAAAGAAGTCATCCCCGAGGCTTCTAAAAAGGAAATGGAAGAGATATTGAAGATAATAAAGAAAATTGATTATAATGTCATGGAGAAGTTGGGGCAAACCCCTTCAAAAATATCAATGATGACCTTACTTTTGTGCTCTGAAGCCCATGCTAAGGCTTTAGTAAAATTCCTAAAGTATGCCCATGTGCCTCAAGAGACCTTCGTTGATCAATTTGAGAATTTCATGGCCAGCCTGACTGCTGATAATGGACTGGGTTTTTCTGACGCTAATTTAACCCCCAAGGGAAGGAAACACAATGATGCCTTGCATGTCTCCATTGAGTGCAGGCGCATTACCCTAGCTCATGTTCTCGTGGATACAGGTTCATCGCTGAATGTCTTTCCCAAGAATGCTCTGGATAGGTTAATTTGTGAAGGACTCACGTTGAATCCCAGTAACATCGTGGTGAGGGCCTTCGATGTTTCCAAAAGAATAGTGCACGGGGAGGTGGACTTCCCTATTAAAGTTGGTACTCATACTATTGACTCAACTTTCTACGTGATCGACATCCACCCGTCTTATTCATGTTTAATGTGAATGTTGTACCCCAAAATTTTCCCTCCCATATTTCTCAAAACATTTCAAGTGAGGTCCTCAAATTGCTCAAGGAAGTCCAAGGGTTGACCAAACACACTCTCACCTAAGGCAGTCTACCTCAAATTAAGGTTTCATGTTGCATCAAGGTACTTGAGTCCAAAGGATCCAAAATGCTCACAATTTCCCTAATATGTTCTCAAGATCATCCATGTCAAGTTTCAAGCCTTGTAGAGGAAGTTTGCTCAGTCAATTGCTCAAAGGCCTGAAAATCGATTGTGCTAGGGCAAAAGTCAATTGTGGCCCACATACAGTCAAACTTCAAGATTTTGGTCAACATCCTCATTTTGAAGTATTATTCATCATTTTATCAAGGGTTGATCATGATTCCTCAAGAATTGCTCACAATTCATCAAAACCCAAAAGTTGCTAAATTAGGGTTTTGTAGGAAAAGTCAACTCAACTTTGACCAAGCATAACTTTCTTATACTTTATCAAGAATGACCCATCCAAAGCTCATTTTGAATAGGATGCAATTCCATACAATTCATCTTCATCTCCCAAGTTCAAAATATGAACTCACAAGAAGTTACAAATTTGGATATTATAGGTCATTTTGAAAAGTCAACAAAAACACCTTTTTTGTCAAAGCTTCATACATGAACATGGAAGACTCAATTGAGATGAGACCAAAAGGGTTGCTTACATGACATCTTGAGCTTTCTAAAAAGTCCAAGAACACATCTCTAGGGTCAAAATTGAAGGAGTTATGCATTGTTGAAGTTGATCCTTTTTTGCAAAATTGCTAAAAGTCAAATGTGGTCAAAATTGCAATTTTTGTCAAATAGGCCCAACTTTTTGTGCTTGCATTGAGTTTGTAACATGGTCCACGACCCATGATCCTTCCCACTTGCCTTTATTTTATTTTTGTCATTTATTTTGATTTTGATTTCAATTAAATCAAATTAAATCAAAATAGAATCATGAAAATATCAAAACTAATCAAAGCTTGAGATTTTGTGCATGTTTAGGTCTCTTATACAGCTTGCAATGAAATCAAATCGTGCAAGGCTTGTTTGGACAGAAAAAGATTGAATATTTCTTGTTTTGGAAAGATTTGATGCAAGGGTGAATCAATGATCAAATCTTCATAATTGCAAGGATTTGATGCAAACTTGTAACCCTAATGCACTCTATGATATATATTGAATAAATCCAAAGCAAAAGGACAAGGTTGGGAGGCGTGCAAAGGTGGAAACAAATCTCAAAATTTCAAAGGAAAAGTGGTAATCTGATCTCATAGTTTCAAGCTTCCAAAGCCATTCCAAGCATGCCATTCATTTGCTGGACATCCAGGGACCTTATTCCAATCACTAGTAAGCCTCATACCATCCTAAAACGCATTGTAAGCATATCACGACATTGATACATTCTTGAAATTGAATATCACGATTTTGGCATTTGTAGCACGATTTCTTTACACATTCTTGATCACTGAATCATTTGCAAGCTATTGGTTATGTTCAATTGCATTTTTATTGATTGTAGAGCAAGATGCCATAGTTAGGGTTCTTGGCTCATTTTTGGGGTTTTTTGTTACAGGAACAATTAGCCATGAAGAGTGGTACCATGATGCTCGTGATGCTGCCACGAGTTGATTGGTACCACTGGAATTGATTTATCATGCGTGCAGTGAATTTTGGAAGATCACAGGCTTATACCTACGCCCAGAAAACTGTAGGTAAAATACCTGGACTTTTTCCAACGGAGGGAGGAAGAAGAAGGGTGGCGTGGCTCCCCCTGACTGGCCCATTCAAAAATTCACGCGCTTGGCATGTGTTAATTTGTTTTCTCAATATAATCTTTATTTATTATTTCATATACAACACAATGCGCTAGCTCAATTGGTCAGGAAGCGTTTGGAAAAGCCAAAGGGCCTGGGTTCGAATCCCAGGTCCCCCATATTATTTCATGATTTTATTTCTTGCATGATCAGGTGTACAAGCTTCCAGGAGATCCACTGTGCATCATCAATATCTCATCATCCAGCCCACCAGCAAGCTAGATCCAAGGGTCATCCTTGGGAGGTCCATGATGCACCCTAGTCAAGCCAATGCATTGGATCTGGAAAGTCAAACATGGGCCAGGCGAATTTGGGCTTAGATTTGCAATTTGCACCCCCATTTTGCTTTGATACCAGACCCATTTCTTTTTTCTTTTATATTTATTTTCTTTTAGTTATTTATTTTGATTAATTATTTTCTAACACCAAATTAATTATTTTTTTTACAAAAAACTCATAAAATTAATTTCATCAAATTAGAATTTAGTTTTTTATTTATTTTGTCAAAATTAATTTAATATTAGTTTAATTTAATTTTAGGGTAATTCTAACCTTTTTTGTAAATAATTTAAAATCAATTAGAAATTAGGGTTTGTTTAATTTAATTTTTACTTTCTTTTTTAAAATAACCAAAATGCAAAAATAGGTCAAATTAATTATTTTCCTTAATTAAATTAATTAGTAATTAGGTTTGTATTTATTTAATTAAAACCTTATTTTTCTCAAAATAATCAAAAACAATAAAAAATGATTTTTCTTTCAATTAGGTTTAGACGGGGTCAAAACCTTAATTTTTTCTCGTTCTCGATTCACCGCGTGCATTTATTATATTTTTTACGATATTAATGTAACTGCTCATGGGATGTAATAGTTTAATTAGGATTTTTCTTTTATTTATCATTTTACGGGTTTTTGGCTATGTAATTAATCCTCCTCCCCGAAGCCTTGTAATAGCGTAGTTTTATTTCTCACATTTTAATTTTCGCAAATATTAATTGTTAGATGTATGATAATAGGATTGCATGACAAGAATGTATGTTAATTTTAAAATGGTTAGCAAACCCTAAATGTGCAAAGATAATAACTTGAAATCGAATCACTCGCACATGCGTACTCCTAGGGTATACTCTCACTTCGGTTGCCTTCGATAAACGATCATTAAGTATAGGGCGTCTTAGTGGCTGCCCTCTTGTCTAAATAAAGATCAAATGTCCCGTTCGGAAATGTTGCCTCAGAAAGGTTACCTTGGAAATGTTGCCTCGAATATGATCTTATGACGTTAGGGTTATTACTAAGACGTCCTAACATTGCTTTAATGATCGTACGTCCCTTTCGAATTGACCCTTACAACTCCAACGACGGAGCTACCTACTCATTAATAGTGGGATAGCGCTGTCTAAAGGAAACAAGAACGGAAACATTCTTTTTTCGAGTAGGTAGATGCTAGTAGATACTTGCTCAAATCAAATTTTTTCACACTAAACATTTTTCAAACAAAGTTTTCAAAAACACTTCGTAACACTCTTGAAGACAGAAGCAAGGGTTAAATCGAAGTAAAACAAAAACTTTTCAAACGCACAAACACGGAAGCAATTTTTAAAATGATGAGCAAGTACCTAAGAGCCCGTAGAAAACTACAGATAGAAAGGGTGTTAATACCTTCCCTTTCTATAATCTACCCCCCGTACTCGAAATCTCGAAAAAGGAATTTTTCTGTGCTTTTTTTCCTTTCCAGTTGGATAAAATAAAAGTCGGTGGCGACTCTTGCTTACCGTGACATTTTGCAAACACAAACGCAAAACACAAACCAGCATTTTCTCAAAGAAGTCCAGTTCTGCCACCGTATCACAGAACTGACGACTCTGCTGGGGAGAAATAAGTGGGGTATACATTAGGATTAGTTCATCATAAATTTCTTCTCTTGTTTTATTTGATTGCTTTACTTTTGAGGGTTTTGTATTGGGAGTTACTATAGATCCTAACCCCGATCTGGGGGACACCTTTTAGGTAAGTAGCAATAAACTGTGAGGGAACTATACAGCGTAGACCGATAGGGTTGAAGCAGTAGCTACGTTGATGTGGAACATTGGTTGGTATCGGTATCCCTTGCGTAGGTATAAGCCTGTGATCTTCCAAAAGTCACTGCACGCGTGATAAATCAATTCCAGTGGTACCAATCAACTCGTAGCAGCCTCACGAGCATCATGGTACCACTCTTCATGGCTAATTGTTCCTGTAACAAAAAACCCCAAAAATGAGCCAAGAACCCTAACTATGGCATCTTGCTCTACAATCAATAAAAATGCAATTGAACATAACCAATAGCTTGCAAATGATTCAGTGATCAAGAATGTGTAAAGGAATCATGCTACAAATGCCAGAATCATGATATTCAATTTCAAGAATGTATCAATGTCGTGAGATGCTTACAGTGCGTTTTAGGATGGTATGAGGCTTGCTAGTGATTGGAATAAGGTCCCTGGATGTTTAGCAAACGAATGGCGTGCTTGGAATGGCATGTGGAAGCTTGAAACTATGAGATCAGATTACCACTTTTCCTTTGAAATTTTGAGATTTGTTTCCACCTTTGCATGCCTCCCAACCTTGTTCTTTTGCTTTGGATTTATTCAATATATATCATAGAGTGCATTAGGGTTACAAGTTTGCATCAAATCCTTGCAATTATGAAGATTTGATCATTGATTCACCCTTGCATCAAATCTTTCTAAAATAAGAAAAATTCAATATTTTTCTGTCCAAACAAGCCTTGCACGATTTGATTTCATTTCCAGCTGTATAAGAGACCTAAACATGCACAAAATCTCAAGCTTTGATTAGTTTTGATATTTTCATGATTTTATTTTTATATAATTTGATTTAATTGAAATAAAAATCAAAATAATTGACAAAAATAAAATAAAGGCAAGTCGGAAGGATTATGGGTCATGGACCATGTTACAAACTCAATGCAAGCACAAAAAGTTGGGCCTATTTGTCAAAAATTGCAATTTTGACCACATTTGACTTTTAGCAATTTTGCAAAAAGGATCAACTTCACCAATGCATAACTCCTTCAATTTTGACCCTAGAGATGTGTTCTTGGACTTTTTAGAAATCTCAAGATGTCCTCTAAGCAACCCTTTTTGTATCATATCAATTGAGTATTCCATGTTCATGTATGAAGCTTTGACAAAAAAGGTGTTTTTGTTGACTTTTCAAAATGACCTATAATGTCCAAATTTGTAACTTCTTGTGAGTGCATATTTTGAACTTGGGAGATGGAGATGAATTGTAGGGAATTGCATCCTCTTAAAAATGAGCTTTAGATGGGTCATTCTTGATAAAGTATGAGAAAGTTATGCTTTGTCAAAGTTGAGTTGACTTTTCCTACAAAACCCTAATTTAGCAACTTTTGGGTTTTGAAGAATTGTGAGCAATCCTTGAGGAATAATGATCAACACTTGATCAAATGATGAATAATACTTAAAAATGAGGATGTTGACCAAAATCTTGAAGTTTGACTGTATTTGGGCCACAGTTGACTTTTGCCCTAGCACAGTCGATTTTCAAGCCTTTGAGCAATTGACTGAGCAAACTTTCTTTGTAAGGCTTGAAACTTGACATGGATGATCTTGAGAACATATTAGGTCAATGGTGAGAATCTGGGATCCTTTGGAATCAAGGACCTTGATGCAACATAAAACCCTAATTTAAGGTAGACTGTCTTAGGAGAGAGTTTGTCTGGTCAACCCTTGGACTTCCTTGAGCAATTTAAGGACCTCACTTGAAATATTTTGAGAAATATGGGAGGGAAAACTTTGGGGTACAACAGCTGCCCCTGTTCAATCTTCTTAAACCTGAGGATGTAGATTGGCTTGCTTGCCTTTCGTGATCCGAAGATGGAAGATGATTGAACACCAGAGTGCCCAGAAATTTGCACTCGCATGAAGTGGTACTTGTCTTGTAATGTCGTGAATGGGCTTATAGATTCCATTTGGAGATTGATGGCGGAGGATGGGCTTAAACATGCCACCCGAAGGAGTGTCGATTGCATAAGATATTCCTTTGCGAGAGCTTGTATACTTGTTATTGAGGAGGACTTCGCTGGGGAATGCTAGTCTCTGTCTTGGTAAAATCTGAATTTTAGGAGCTTCGGTCGTCCGTTATTCTACTGGGGAATCGTCTCTTGGTCGAAGAGGTGAAATTGAACTACTATTTGGTCGTGATCCAGGCTTCATAGTGATAAAATTGATTGCTATCTGGTCGTGCTCCAGGATTTACAGTGAACTAACGGGGAGATGAGATTAAAATTTCTATCTGGTCGTCTTCCAGGCTTCGCAATTTCTTAATTCTTATTTGGTCGTACTCCAGGCTTCAGAAGGAATTAAGTTGTTATCCGGTCGCATCTGGGCTTCAACTTGCACTTAGGGCACACTAATATCCGATCGATTCTGGTCTTCTTAGTAATCATCCAGGTAAACTGCTATTTGTTCAAAATCCAAGCTTCGCAGTGTCTTATACTGTTATCTGGTCAATTCCAGGCTTCAGTAACTTGCATTGCTATCTGGTCGTTCTCCAGGCTTCACAATAACTTGCTGGGGACTAAACTATTATTCGGTCGAATCCGGGCTTCATAGCTTAAATTTAAGATAAACCACTATCTAGTCGATTCCAGGCTTCACGGTATTTTGATATTGTTATTAGATTGTTCTCTGGGCTTCACAATATGATGGAGAAATCAAGATACTATTCGGTCGGACCCGGGCTTCATAGCTTAAACTGGAATAGAAATCTTAGCATTTATTTGACTGAACCAGAGAAAACTTTGTGAGAATTTGATTGCATCTTTCCCTGAAAGGTAAAGAGTTAGTCGTATGTAATGTCATGATGTATGAAATGTATTGAGCAATGATGTTCTAAAAATAAATGAGACTGTGTTGTGTGATGCGTATGCACATGCCATGATGTATGGATATGCAATGTTTTTATGATGTTCTCTAGCTGGGGAAAATAAATCCCGGACTACTGCTGGAGAATAAGAGGAGTTGAGTTCTTCGTTCTCGTTGGGGATAACGACAGAAGATGATTTAAGAGTAAGTTGGCGGGAGAATAACTTGGTTGGAGAATAAACTGGCGAGAAAATGGTTCTGTGGGGAAGAGATACTCTGCCAGAAGATCTTCTGATTTGGAGAAATAACCTCGGCTGGGGATGAATTATTGTTGCCGATGATGATAAACTCTGTCGGGGATTGAATTTATTCCTGTGGAAGAAATAAACTCCACTGGGGATTTTCTTCCATTGTTGGTGATAGATGAAATCTGCTTGGGGATAATTAACACCAATGTTTTTTAGATACCTTTTACTCTGCGGGGAGTGTATGCACTTTTAGTCATTTTCTCAAGATGGGTCTATCCTTGTACCTGGTGAATAGAGAAACTGTAAAGTTTGAACATTTCTTGTTTGCCCCTGTTCCTGGAATTACGAGTAATTGTCTTTTGTTTCGCATGTAAATATTTATGAGCAACAATTATTTTCAAATGCATATATAAAAAATGAATCATTGGACGTTCTTGCAAAACAAAACAGAAAAAGAAAAACAATTTGTTTGAAATTTATTGTAAAATGAATTGTATTGATTTAGAAGTTGGCCTGTAATAGGCGTTTTGTACAAGAGGTTGACGTACTAGTAAGAGAACACCGCCGAAAGATAGAATTTAAACAATTTGTGAAAAACAAAGAAAAACAGCTACGTAAAACAATCCCACTGGGTTCCAACTCTGCTATTGCCTTTATATCTTCGAGCGTCTCATCATTTTGCTACTTGGTTGAAGGTAGATCAAATTGATTGGTGTTGTCCGAGCTTGATAGTTTATACCGAAGTCTGGTTGCAAGATGATCCAATGAGACATAGTGTTACGCTTTGATCCCTAATTTTTGCCTGGACCGCCCTTTCGGGTTTTAGTTCACCGGGATACCCTTTTTTGCCTAAGCCGCCTTTTCAGGTTTTCGACTTGCCGGGTGTACAATTTTTTTTCTTCATTTTCATCCCTTATTTTTGCCCAAACCCTTTTGGTTCGCCGGGAAGCCCTTATTTTTGCCTAGGCCAGTTAACCTAGCGGGTCTTTGATTATGTGTAGTATCTTTTCACTATGTTTGCATTGATGGGGTGAGGAAGGTCGTCACCATCCATGGTGGTTAGAATCATAGCTCCTCCCGATAAAATGTTCTTAACCACAAATGGCCCTTCGTACGTAGGGGTCAATTTTCCCCTGGGATCACCTTGCGGTAGTATGATGCGTTTGACCACCAGATCCCCGACTTGATATTCTTGTCATCTAACTTTCTTGTTAAATGCCTTGATCATTCGCTTTTGGTACGTCTGACCATGACAAATAGCAGTAAGTATTTTCTCTTCGATTAAATTCAGCTGATCAAGCCGGGTTTGGATCCAGTCATCTTCGCTCAAACCTGCATCCTTCATAATCCGGAGAGAGGGTATCTGGACTTCAATGGGTAAGAATGCCTCCATGCCATACACTAGAGAGTAGGGTGTTGCCCCTGTCGACGTCCGTTCTTAGGTGCGATACCCATGAAGAGCGAATGGTAGCATCTCGTGCCAGTCTTTGTAGGTCACTGTCATCTTCTGCGCAATTTTCTTGATGTTCTTATTAGCCACTTAAACAACCCCATTCATCTTCGACTGGTAAGGAGAAGAGTCGTGATTTTGTATCTTAAACTGTTTGCAGAGCTCAGTGATCATTGTATTGTTGAGATTTGTACCATTGCACCTTATCAGCATAGACTTGGCACTTGTGACAGGTCTGAGAGTGCTGATAACAATCGGCTTCCATAGTAGACCAATAATATCCTGCTCGTAGGATTTTCTTTGCCATGGTATGTCCACTGGAATGAGTTTTGAAGGTACCTTCATGTAACTCTGCCATAATCCTTTCTGCCTCGTTCTTGTCCACACACCGTAGTAAGGTTGAATCATGGTTACGCTTATAAAGAATCCCATTGCTAATGAAGAACTTCGCAGCGAACCTTCTCAAGAACTTCTTATTATTAACAGATGCACCCTCGGGGTATTCCTGAGCCTCAAGATACCTTTTTACCTCGTGAAACCAGGGTTTATTTGCTACCTCTTCAGTTTCAATGTCGCAGCAATGTGCGGGTTCATCCAAACTCTCAATTGTAATCTTGGGAGCTTCATTGTCCCACCTGACTTTGAATATATAAGACATGGTAGCTAGCACGTCCGCTAACTGATTCTCCTCTCTTGGTAAGTGTTCAAAGGTTATCTCCTCGAAGTGCGGAAGCAATGTCAGTACATAGTCTTTGTAAGGAATAAGATTTGGGTGCTTCGTATCCCACTCGCCTTTGATCTGATTGATCACTAGAGCGGAATCTCCAAATACACTCAAGAACTTAATCCTCAGGTCAATATTTGCTCGAAGACCCATGATGCACGCCTCATACTCCGCCATATTGTTGGTGCAATTGAAACATAATCGGGCGGTGAACGGAGTATGACAGCCTTCAAGAGATATAATCACAGCGCCAATGCCATTACCCAACACATTCGAGGCTCCATCAAAATACATAGACCATCAGGATCCTTCCTCAGGTCCTTCATCAGGTCCAGGTTCTTCACAGTCGGACACCAACATGACGTTCTCATCCGGGAACTCGAAATTCATGGATTGGTAATCATCCACAGCCTGATGCGCCAAATGATCCGCCAACACACTCCCCTTGATTTCTTTTTGGGTTGTGTATTGGATATCATACTCAGTTAAGATCATCTGCCATCTTGCTATTCTTCTGGACAAGGCAGGCTTTTCGAAGATATACTTGATTGGGTCCATTTTTTATATCAATAGGGTAGTGTGAGTCAGTATATACTGTCTCAGCCGGCGAGCAGCCCATGCCAAAGCGCAGCAAGTTTTCTCGAGTAATGAGTATCGAGTCTCACAGACGGTAAACTTTTTGCTAAGGTAGTAAATAGCGTGCTCTTTTTGGCCAGACTCGTCATGCTGCCCCAGCACACACCCCATTGAATTGTCCAGTACTGTCAAGTATAAGATCAAAGATATTCCTTTAACTAGGGGCATCATAATAGGTGGCTCTTGAAGATATTCCTTAATCCTTTTGAGAGTGTTCTGACATTCATCATTCCATTTTACCACTTGATCTTTCTTCAGCAGCTTGAAGATCGGCTCACAAGTAGCAGTCAGATGAGAAATGAATCGGGCAATATAATTCAGACGTCCCAAAAAGCCTCTAACTTCCTTTTCCGTTTGGGGAGCTGGCATTTCCTGTATAGCCTTCACCTTTTAAGGATCCACTTGAATACCTTTATCACTAATGACAAAACCCAGCAGCTTACCAGACCTCACCCCGAAGGTGCACTTGTTCGGGTTTAACCTCAGCTTGTACATCTTCAACCTGTCGAACAGTTTCTAGAGATGGTCAAGGTGTTCTTCTTTAGTCTGGGACCTTGCAATCATGTCATCAACGTAAATCTCAATCTCATGGTGAATCATGTCATGGAACAAAGCAACCATGGCGCGCTGATAAGTTGCCCCATCATTCTTCAACCCGAAAGGAATTACCTTGTAACAGAAGGTGCCCCACTGCGTAACTAATGTTGTCTTCTCCATGTCCTCGGGAGCCATCTTAATCTGATTGTAACCAGAAAAACCATCCAAAAAGAAGAAGATCTTATGTTGTGCGGTGTTGTCGACCAGAACATCGATGTGAGGAAGCAAGAAATCGTCTTTGGGGCTTGCCCTGTTCAGATCTCTATAGTCCACACACATCCATACCTTACCATCCTTCTTAGGTACCGGAACCATGTTGGCAACCCACTGTGGGTAAGAAGTGACAGCTAGAAACCCGGCGTCAAACTGCTTCATGACTTCAGCTTTGATTTTCTCAGACATCTCGGGGCGCATACGGAAAACTTTCTGCTTTACCGAAGGGCAGTCTTCCTTAGTTGGAAGGCGGTGTACCATAATATCAGTATCCAAACCAGGAATATCTTCATAAGACCAAGCGAAGATCTCAACATAGTCGCGTAACATTTGTATCAACCGTTGCTTGACACTAGGCTCCAGATTTGCACCTATCTTGACCTCTTTCTTGTCTTCCTCTGTACCCAAATTCACTGATTCCACTGGCTCTTCATGAGGCTGTATGGCCCTCTCTTCCTGTAGTAACAGTCTAGCAAGTTCCCTAGGCACCTCACAATCATCCTCACCTTCGTCCTCGGCTAGGTTGATCGGATTTTCGAAGTCATAACTGGAAGTAGCAGAGTTTTTATCAATGGGATCCAAAGTGGATGTGGATCTGCATTATGATATGTGAGTGTGTGTGTGTGTGTGTAAGACAATGGATGTTTTATAAAGTGCGAGATAGAAAGGAAAAACAAGGAGCGCAAAATTTGTAATGCAAGAAAATGTCCAATGCTTTATTGATGATATATGAAAATGACAAATAATAAGAAGCCCTCACAAACAAAGCCAAGGTGCCTCGGGCAAGGCACTGGGCCATAAAGTTTCAAACTGTCTGTTACAAATCTCAAAACAAAAGTCAATTACTGTGTAATAAAAGAAACGGGTATGATGTCTTTCGCCGTCTAGTTGTTTAAGCCACCGTTGGTAGTCGGGTAAATCCAGCTGTCAATATCTGAATCTTCTTCACCATCTTCAATTGCATTCACTCCCTGATTACTGATATGCAGAGGAGGTCCTCCAATCCGCATACGCCGAACAGCCCTTTGAGCCTCTGCAGTAAAGCCCAAACCAAACTTGTCAGTCTTGTGCGTGAAATCAAGGAGCTGACCCCAATTTGCACACCCACCTTTTTCAATTACAGCCCTAGCATCCTTAAGGGAAGCCATCTTCATTGGAGATTCGTCAATAGCAGCTTCAGTCGACGCCAAAGTCTGGGGGACCTCTTCAAAGTTCTGACAAGGGGTTTCGATGAACTCCCCATCCATCTCCACATAGCGAAAGGAATTAAGATGACTCACCATGTACTCCTCTTCACCTTGTACCGTGACGATCTTCCCCTTTACTGGATATTTCAACATTTGATGGAGCGTAGAAGTCACTGCCCTAGCCTTATGAATCCAAGGGAGTCCCAACAAGCAAGAATATGATGGCCTGATATCCATCACATAGAACGTAGATGCGAAATTCTGAGAGCCAACTTTAACAGGGACGTCCACCTCCCCGTGCACCATCTTTTTTGACCCGTCAAAAGCCCTGACCACAATATTACTCGGCTTCAGAATCAAACCTTCACAGTCCAGATGGTCTAATGCTTTCTTTGGTAAAACATTCAATGAGGACCCAGTATCCACTAGTACATGGGCCATAGTAGTTCCCCTGCACTCGATCGAGACGTGCAGAGCATCATTGTGATTTCTTCCTTTAGCAGTCAGATCTGCGTCTGAGAAACCCAAACCATTGTCGGCAGTCAAACTAGCTACACAGTCTTTAAATTGATCAGAAGAAGTTTCCTGCGGCACATGTGCAGTTTTGAGGAAAGCAATTAAAGCCTTTGCATGGGCTTCAGAACACAATAAAAAGTAAAACATGGAGATTTTTTATTGGGTCTGCCCCAGCTGCTCGACTACGTTGTAGTTGCTCTTCTTGATAATCTTCAGAATCTCCTCTACCTCCTGCTTAGAGGTTTCTACAATGATCTTCTTAGGTGCCTCCATCCGGGCAGGCTCACTTGTAACTTCTTTGCCCCGAGTCCCAGATGGCTCGGCGACAGGGGTGATAACTGGAATAGGAACTGGGACAGTAGCTGATGTACTAGCAGATGGAATGACAACAGGTTTGTGAACAGTCGGAGGGGAAATCTCAGGAGAGAAGAGTCTTCCACTTCTGGTGACCTTGCTAGCCCCGACAATATTGCTGATATCAGCATCAGCTTCTTCTTGCTTAACTCCATGGTAATACACATTGGCCCCATAGTGCCAAGGGACATCCTTATCCGAAGTATATGGGATAAGACCATGGATAGTAATTATTAACGGAGCAATTCTTGGGACGGATGTAATCCTAACAGGCTTTCTCGAGGAAGCCTTGGAAGGATTGGCGGAAATGGTTATAATGGCAACATCTTCAATCGGAACCGACAGAATCATAGTCTTCTCGAACAGGATCTCTTTGTTATCCATCAGGCGTTGAACACCTGATTTCAATAAGTGGCAACCAGCAGGCAGAATTGAACATATGTGGCAACCTTCGCCACAGCCCGGAAATAAATCGGCCAACAATAGATTCTTCTTAACTGTCGTCAAAGGAGTAGAAATTTCTTCCACGGAGGTCACAAATAAATCATCATCCACAGCATTTACTCCATGACCATACTTGGGCATAGGAGCAGTTATGACATTGGGTTTCTCTGGAGCATCAAACTCAATCTCTTTGGCTTCGATCAAGTCTTGCACCTTATTGTTCAAGGACCAACAGTTGTTTGTATCATGACATGGGCTATCGGAGTGATAGGCGCAGCGGGCGTTTGGGTTATATAGCGGAGATGTGGTGCTGGGATTCTTCAGGGCTTCCCTCAGAGTTACCAGGTTGGTCTTCAATAATTGTGGTAGAATTTGAGACAAGGTCATATTGAGCCGAGTGTACTGTCTTTGCGGTCTCTCCATTCTTTGCTGGCTATTGTGTTGTGGGGCAACGGTGGGTCTTGATATTACTACCACATTTACTGCTTGACAGCGTTCAGGTCTGCTTTGGCTCCTCGAGCCGTATACTGCACTAGCTTCTTTCTTACCAGTGAAAGGCTTCTTTTCTGCACTTGATGAAGTACCTTTATGTATCTTACCACTTCAGATACCAGCTTCTACTCTCTCCCCAGTCAAAATCAATTCCGTAAACCCAGATGACGAACTTCCGATCAGATGATTGAAAAATGGACCAGACAACGTCCCTAGAAACATATCAACCAACTCCCTATCAGACAAAGGGGTTGGACTCTTCCAGCCAGATCTCTCCACTTCTGAGCGTAGTCCTTAAAACCTTCACTTGCACCCATAGACATACCTTGAAGCTGAGTATGAGTAGGAGCAAGGTCAGCGTTATACTGATACTGCTTGTAGAAAGCAGCAGCAAGGTCCTCTCAGTTTCGGACATTAGCTCCTTCCAATTGATAAAACCATTCAAGCTGAGTCCCTGGCAGACTATCTTGAAAGAAATGTACCCACAAATTTCTATCAGCAGTGTAAGGTTGGATTTTTCTGACATACGAGCGGAGATGGAGTTTTGGACAGGATACTCCATCGTACTTAGCAAAACCCGAAGCTTTAAACTTATGAGGGATCACCACCCCAAATGCCAGTCCCAGTTTTTCAAAATCAAAACCAGGGATCTTCTGACACTCCATAGCACTTAGCTGGTCTTCAAGTTATTTGTACCTATCCTCAGCAGGAGGATACTGTTCTTCATCATAACCTGTATCATTGTCGGAAACTGCAGGACTGAGGCCCTTTTCTTCTTCTTGTTCCTCCTCTCCTTTGGATGATAGAGACAGATCAACTTGTTATTTCAGCCTATCCCCAAACCTTTTACCCATACTCAAAAGAACAACCTTTTTCTTCTTCTTCTTCTTCTTCTTCTCCTTGTCTTTCTCTTTTAGGATGAGAGCTTTCAAATCCTCTTGCCCTTTAGCCAAGCTCAAGAACAACTCTTGGAATTGGGAATTTTGTGCCTGAAGATCTTTGATAGCTTGATCGGAAGACATTTCTGCTGAAATAAATAGCGAAGAAGATGAGAAACTTGTAATGGTACATGTAATGGTGTGCATGATAATGGGATGCGTATGTAATGATTTCAAAGACTTTGGGAGATTTAAATTTGTAAAACAAAAATAAAACACACTTTATTAGATTAACTTGTAAAAATGTTTAACAATTCCTTTGAGGCGTTACAAAAGAAATAAATGGAAAACAAATCTAAACTAAAGAAAGCAAAAATCGGAAATCCCATGGACGCTTATCCTTCGTACTGACGTAGTCATTGATTGTTCTATCATTCTCAAGCTGCCTCGTGAGCTTCAAGATCTTCCTTTCTTACTCATGGTACTTTTCCAAGTAGGTATCCCTCTCCTCTTTCAGCTGAATCCAAGACCTCTTCAATGCCCCAAGATCAGTGGGCATGTAGGGATAAAGGACTGTATACGGAATGGCCTCTTCATCGGTGGGTTCCACTATCACTGGAAAAACAGCTTCATAAGGCATCCCAAGCTTCTGAGCACGAGCTCAGACCCACTGGAGATAAGGCTGCATAGGGAGAGAAGTCCTTGGTCCTAGCTCTTGAGGGTCATACCTGTTCACCATGCCCCAAGCTCGTATAAACCTCCGGCGGTGCTCGTCAACGTCCTCCTTGTAGTCAAATGCAATATCTGTAAGGAGTAGCTCATGAGGACCGTCTCTCCGAGCACGACAGAATTGTCGCAAAGCTAAACAAGGATTGTAGGTTATTCCCCCTCTGATTCCAAGCAATGGGACATTGGGGTATCCCCCACATCGATCAATGGCAGCAATGCTTTCCATAGCCTTGGAACTACAAAGAATGTTTGTATGGGAAAGGGACATTATCCTGTAAGACCGTCCTACACCTTCCTCATTCTTCAACATGGACTTGGGGAGGTGCAAAATAAACCACCTTGACAACAATGTCATACAACACATAAGGGTACCTCTTCTACGCACAGTACGAGTGTAGAGGGCATGTAAGATATCACCCAGAAGAGTAGGTACAGGATTGCGGGACAGGAAGATGTTAACCGCATTCACATCTATGAAGGAATCTGGATTCGGGAAAAGAACCAAATCGTAGATAAGGAGAGCCAAGATGTCTTTAAAAGCCTGAAAGTCCAAGTTATCCCAAAATAGTTGAGCTTGATCTATCATAAACTTGGTGAAGAAACCTTTAACCCCGCTTCGTGTTTCCCAATTAGATACTACATCAGCTCCTTTCAAATGTAGAGCTGAAGCAATGTCTTCTGGTCTAGGAGTCTCTTCCATACCTGTGAAGGGCATCTGCTCAAGGATGGATATGCCCAATAAGTGAGAAAACTCTTCCATAGTGGAAACTAGCTGATAATCTGGGAAAGTGAAGCAATGATGCACCGGATCGAAGAACTGGAAAAGCACACTCATCATCTGCTCATCAAATTTTGAGGTAACCAAGCTAAGAAGCTGACCATGTCTCCTAATGAATAAAGAAGTATCAGAAACTCTCAAGGCTAGATCTTTGAGTTGAGCATGTATTTGCACAAAGTTAACTCGAATGGTGTTTCTGCGCACGTTCTGTACCCCAAAATTTGCCCTCTCATTTTATCAACATTTCTCATCACAAGACTCTTGGAACTCAAGATCAAGCTAGGGTTTGCTCTGCTCAAGGCACCTCCCAACATTGTTGACCTAAATTAGGGTTTGAGTTTGCACAGGGATGTTTTGACCTACAATGCCCAAAGTGAATTCCATATTTTATGTTGGACTCACAAGTTTGTCCATACCAAGTTTCAAGCCTTGAATCATATTTTTGCCCAATCAATTGGACAGTTGACCTAGAAATCAGTTGTATTGGTGAAAAAGTCAACTGTGACCAATTGACAGTCAAACCTCATGAATTTTGACCCACATCAACATTATGAACCCATATGAACCATTTGATCAAGTTTGGATCACAATTCCACAAGAAATTTGATCAGATCACCAAAAGGGCAAAATGGTCATTTTTAGGGTTTTGACTGTACAAAGGAAATTTTTGAATGTTTGACCTAGCCAATGGCAAATCAGGCTCAACCATGGACTCAAGGACTCAATGACATCATCTTGACCCATTCAACAAGTTCAAAATATCTCAAATGCATAGGATTGACAGATGAATTTTTCAGTCAACTGATCAAAATTTGACTGTACACTGAAAAGTCAAACTTTGACTTTTTGGTCAAAATCAAGTGCCAAGGGTCATTTTTCATCAAAACATGTCAAATTATGAAACTTGTTCATCAATAAACCGAAAATTTCAAATTAGGGTTTAAAATGAAGAAATTTCATAACTTAGAAATTTTCTAAGTTATGAAATTTTCTTAATTTTTCCTAACTTTGTCCCACATTTTCACCAAGATGAAAATGGATTCAAACAAAACTTATAACATGAAAGTTATAGTACATCACAAAGTCTACAACTTTGATTCACAAAGTTTTCTCAAAAGAAGCTTGGATCTCAAGTTATGATTTTTGGAACAAGGGTACCTAAAACTTTTAACTTAGAGAAATTTTGCCCTAGTTTAGGCAGGATTTTGACCCATCTTCTTGGCCATTTTTCACATAGTTCCACTTGGAGTTTCAAGTTGCATTTCAAATATGGATTATAGTATATGTTACAAGCTTTCCAAATTGTCCAAGAACTCCTCAAACACCTTTGTGGTTAGGGAGAATCGAATGCTTGAAGTTGGCAAAAACTCACTTTGTAACCATGGCCAATACATGTTCATACCACTTGCCAAATCTGACCAAGCTAGCTTAGTTCACAATTACAGGCCTCTAAACCAATTTGTACTCAATAATTAAATGCAAATCCATTGGTCTAAGGTTTTGTTTTGGACATTAGAGGATTATACACTAGATTAATCCTTAAATAGAAAAAGCAACCTTGCCATTTTTGTTTGAATTTTGCTTTATGTCAAAACAACATCCTAGAGCCTTGAAAAAGATATTATGCTACAAACCAAATCCACAAACTTGGGGCCAAGCTGACACAATGTATGCAGGGTTAGAGCTAGCCTGTACAGGCCTGCTCTTTGTCACTTCTCATTTGGCTTCATAACTAAGAAACTTGTCAAACACAAGATATCTCACATATCTGATAAAACTAAGTCAAGCAAAGTGATCAAACAAGTTTCTCATACCCTAGCAAGCCAGAAGCACGAGCCTTTCACTCCTAAAGCATCCTCATACTCCAAAACCACTTTTTCTTGCAAAACAGGGCCAGTTCTGCAAATCACAAGCCACCATCAAATTCCCTCATGCATTTTGTCCAAAACTACTTCAAACACATTCCAATCAACATACCTAAGCTATCCAGACCATTCACAAGTTGTTGTAACTCCATTAACACACATTGCCATTTTTGTTTGGAAGCTTTGCAGGTTGAGTTCTGTAGCATGATTCAGGCCACTTCAAAACAAACTAAGAATTGGGAAAGGTTCAGTGGACATCAGGCAAGCTCAAAAGAACCTCAAGCACCATTGAAAGTTGCTACATTGTCCAGCTTGAACTCAACTGAAACAGGTATTTCATGAACTTCTATCTCTATATTTAGGAATAGTTAGACTTAGGTTTGTGAATGAAAGATGTTGTATTCATAGCCCTGAAACCATACATGTGCTTAGTTTTCATTTATATTAATCGTGCTAGGAGAATTTCATTCATGAACTTTCTGAAAAAACTAGGTTAGAAATTAGGGCCAGAGAAATTCTCTCTGGTCTTTGAGAGTTAGCTTAAGTTTTTTATATGGTTAGATTCGTTGTTTGATGCTCTACAAGTTTCATGTTTTGAGTTTTATCAAAAAAGCATTGAATCAGGAGATAGCAGTTTGTACACAGAAGGCGCGTTTTGTGTTTGAACAAGGAAGAAGATGAAGTTATTGGGCTGGACTGACTTGTTTTGCTTCTAACACTTGCTTTTTCAGTTTCACACCCCCTGGCCCATTTCTTTGTATATTTGTCATTTTTGCATTTTTATTTTCTTTCTGACTTTATTATTTTATTTTCAAATATAAAAAATATTCTAAAAATATTTTCACAATTTTTTTCATTTATTAGATATTTTATTTTAATTTTTCCTAATATAAACAACAAATTAAATATATATATTATTTTGTTAAACTTGAAAATAATGCAAAAATACTTTTATTTTCATTTATTATTTTGATTCACATTTGAAAATATTTTCTTGAACTATACACATTCTTGTAAATGATTTATTTTATTTTTCACACACTTAATAAATTTAATATATATATATATATATATATATATATATATATATATATATATATATATATATATATATATATATATATATATATATATATATATATATATATATATATATATATATATATATATATATATATATATATATATTAAATATATATATATATATATATATATTTATTTTATTAAATATTTAGAAATAAAACACAAAAATATTTTATTTTATTTTTATTATTTTTTATACTAAAAAATACCCTTTTTTGGATATATTTCATTTTTATATATGTTAATACATTTTTGTATATAAATAATAAATAACATCATTTCTTAAAGAAATTAGGATTTTTGCCCTAAAAATAAATAAAATCAATCTTTATTTATTCCTTTATACCTTTCATATTAAAAATACTTTTTACAAACAAAAATAACTTTTTTTACATGATGCATTTTATTTAATATTTATTTATTGTATTTATTTAAATATTGTACATTTAAATATTATGCCTTGCAAATTCAATTAGGATGTAATAGTAATTAGGGTTTTATACTTCTTGTCAAATATCCCCTAATTCAAATTTGTACCCCTCTCCCTATATCATGTTGTAATAGTGTAGAATTTAAATTCTCGCACTTTTAAGCTTTCAATTATGCCATGATTAGAGAATTAGGGTTTGTATGCAAAATCAAAACCAACAAATAGCTTGACCTAATCAAAGACAAAAATGTATGAAAAATAAACACAATACACACTTACACCCCTAGGGTTACAATCCACTTGTTGCCTTCAAAAATGGGCCATGGTATGCATGTCAAGTATTTTGGCAAAACAAAAACAAAACAAAGATCATAGTCCCTCGATGACGCTATCTGAGTTTCCTAAATAAAATGATCAAGTCCCTCAAGAAAATTGCCAAAAATGCTTGACACAATTGCTATCATGGTCTATACGATGACCCGCGCCTGTCCCGTTTAACATCCTAACACAAGGTTGTTCACCAAATACAATGGTGAAACAACACTGTTAAAAGGGTTAAAAACATAAGAAAGATCTTTGAGTAAAATAGGGTAGACAACTCTTAGTTACTTGATCAAAACTTGCAAAAACATCTTTGCTATCTTCAAAACACAATTCACAACACAATTTCAAAACCCTACTTTCAAACATTGAAAACCTTTCAAAAACAAAAACACCTTTATATACATTCAAACAAGAATCATTACAAAGGTTGCCACAACGATGGCCTCTTTTCAAAACATCTTTCAAAACCACACACAAAGCACCATTTCAAACAATTGAAAAGCAAAGCAAGTGATCTAAACAAGTAACTAAGAGCCCATGGATAACCATGGATAGAAAGGGTGCTAATACCTTCCCTTTCTATAATCTACTCCCCGAACCCAAGAAAACATCTCAAAGGTTTTTCCTGTGCTTTTTGACCTTTCCTTAGGATAAAATAAAAAGTCGGTGGCGACTCTTGCTAAACTGAAACATTTGCAAACACAAACGCAAAATCCCAAGTCAGTTCTACCACCGTATCACAGAACTGGCGACTCTATTGGGGAGAACTTTAAAAGTGGAGTAACCTTAGGGCTTAGATCACCCTTTGCATGATTATATTGCTTGCTTTGATTGCTTTACATTTGGTTCTCTTGTTTGGGCTTGAAATCCCCTACCCGGATTTGGGAAACATTCATAGGTAAATAGCAATACGTTGTGGAAACTGTGCGGGGTATACCGACATGGTTGAAGCAATAGCTATATTAGTGTTACATATTTGTGAGTACCGGTAGCCTTTGAGTCAATCAAAGAGAATACGGGGCCGCTGAGTGATGTCATGAAGCACTAATGAACTCTTAGAACCTTACTTGACCATCTTGGCCTTTTATTAGGGGTAGTGAGATGACCGGCTTTGGTGCAGTCCGAAGTTGGTAGATACTCGATACTACACTCATTGAGGGTTGTTTTATTGGAATATTTTGGTCGCTAGTTAAGTGGCTAAACCAAAACCATGAACATAGAAAACAATCCAGTGATATTGAGCTCCTTAGAACCCGGTTACTATTTATAGGACAGGTTTGAGCCAACTAAACTCAAGAGGGTATTTACCTATGAAACCTCATGCAAGCCTGAAACTAGGGTTTTGTGTGACTTGCTTGTACATGTGCTTGTGCATACATCATGAACATCATAAAGCATCATATGCATCCACTAACCATTTCAAGGGTTTGGATCTTCATCTTTGTTCTTGTTTTGTAGGTCATGGAATCTCTTCGCAGGAAAATAATCCAAGTCAACCTTGTAAGAATCCCTCCTCAACTCAAGGAGCTTACTTCTAGGATTCCAGAGAATTCTCTCTTCAGTGAAAGACATGGTAGGCTTCTCAACTTGGTCAGCTCCTACATTGAAGAAGACATGGTGAAAGTTCTCTTCCAGTTCTTTGACCCCCTACACCACTGTTTCACATTTCCTGATTACCAACTAGTACCCACTTTGGAGGAATTTTCTCAACTCCTGAGAATTCCTATTATTCATCAACTACCCTACAACGGTACGAAAAAAGAACCAAAGCCTGAAGATGTTGCTCAAGCATTACACTTGCAACCATCTGACATCAAGGGGCATTGGGAAACCAGAAGTGGTGTCAAGGGTTTCTTGGCAAAGTTTCTGTTTGAGAAGGCACAAGACTGCTGGAATTCTCTTGATCTACAAGCCTTTGAAGAGATTGTGGCTATCCTTATCTATGGGTTGGTCTTGTTCCCAAACCTTGGTCAACTTATAGATGTGAATGCTGTCAAGATTTTCATATCCAGGAATCCTATACCTACATTGCTTGGGGACATCCTACACTCATTTTACACACGAACAATGAGGAAAAGAGGTGTTCTCATGTGATGTACTCCTCTCCTAGCAAGGTGGTTTATTTCTCACCTTCCACAATCAGTTTTGAAGAATAGCAGGGTTTAAGGTGGTCACAACGATTGATGACCCTCACACATTCTGATGTACATTGGTGTTCTCGGTCCCGAGAAAATGTCATCATCATTGATCGTTGTGGGGAATTCCCTAATGTCCCACTACTTGGCATTAGGGGAGGAATTACCTGTAACCCTTGTTTAGCTCTAAGACAGTTTGGATATGCTCAGAGGGATGGCCCTCATAACATGTTGATTCCTGACCTAGTTTTTGACTTCGACAACGATGCGCAAGGACTTCGACAAAGGTTCATCAGAGCTTGGAGGATGCCCAACAAAGTGGATAGTAAGACACTGGGACACAAGAATTCCATCCCCCTTGAGCCTTATCTCAAGTGGGTACGAACCTACGCCCAGAATCTTATGATGCCATACCCTCACACTCTCCCCTTGATCAAAGAGCTTGTTATGGAAGGAGAGGTTCCATACACCCTCCTACATCCTGACATGCCAACATCATGGGAAGAAATGCAAAAGAGTTGGATCCAACTCAAGGAAGAACGGAATACTTTTGAAGCCAGCTTTTATGCCAGTGAGAAAAAGGTTTTGGAGCTTACCCGCCGACTTCATGAGGAGGAAACTCTCAACACTTACATCGCACCAAAGAGGATGCGCAATCTCTTTTTACATTAAGAATTTTGTAATATTTTTCCCGTGGGGCACTTATGTACTAAGAATTTCTTCTTAATATGACGTGTGTTCCTTTTTGTTTGCAACAAATTTGAATTTCTAAATCCTTGAATGCATTACATGAATAACATATCATTCATCATATGCATAAACAGGTCTTCACACCAGGTTTCCTTATCTTTCTGCTGTTTATTTCAGCAAGATGGATTTGGAGCAGACGGTTAAGGATCTGCAAGCCCAAAATTCTCAATTCCAGCAACTCCTCATGACCTTAGCAAAGGGTCAAGAGGACCTAGAAGCACTGTTGGAAAAGAATAAAGAGAAAAAGAAGAAAAGGCCCGGAGTAGCCACTTTTGGAAGAAGGTTTGAAAGCAATGCTAGAAAAGTTCTCGAGTTCCCCTCAATGTCGGATGAAGGGGCTGGTAAAGGAAAAGGACCCGTGGTACCTTCTGAATCTAAAGTTGAAGAGGAGGAAGAGGAAGAAGACGAAGACTACTCCGAACAGCAATATCCCCCGGCGGATGATAAATATAAGAATCTTGAGGATAGATTGGAAGCCATGGAGTTGCAAAGGGTACCTGGTTTAGATTTTGAAGAACTAGGGTTGGTCGCTGGGATCGTTATCCCTCCTAAGTTCAAAGTACCAACATTTTCTAAGTATGACGGCTTGTCCTGCCCAAAGATGCATTTGAGATTGTATGTCAGAAAGATCCAACCCCACTCATCTTATAAAGACCTTTGGGTACACTTTTTCCAACAGTTTGTCAGGCACACAATTGGACTGGTTCTATCAACTTGAGAGGTCTGAGGTCCACAATTGGGAAGACTTAGCTGCTGCTTTTTACCGTCAATACCAATACAATGCTGATTTGGCGCCCACTCGTACTCAACTACAGAATATGGGGATGGCTTCCAATGAAGGATTTAAAGAGTATGCCCAGAAGTGGCGTGATCTGGCTGGAAGGGTGCATCCACCATTGTTAGAAAGGGAGCTGGTTGACATGTTTTTAGGGACTTTGTCTGGCCCTTTCTTCAATCATTTAATTGGGAGTTCTTCTGTGGGATTTACTGAACTAATTTTGACCGGCGAAAGGGTCGAGGCCGGTATTAAAAGTGGTAAGATTCAGAAAGATACATCCGCGTCCACTGCTGTTAAGAAAACCTTCCCAGCTAAGAAGGAAGCCTCTATTGTTTATTCTCAGAAAAGTCAGGGAAGAACCGAGCGCCGGCCAACTGTAGGGGTTGTGATGATTCAGAACTCTTCAATTGATCAACCTCGTAACAATCAGTCGAGACCTAATCAACAACGGGTAGAAAGGCCACAACGGTAGTTCACCTGAATCAACATGACGCCAGCTCAAGTACTCCCTCATTTGTTAAAGCTGAATCTTACCAGTTTAAAGGAAGCGCCAAAGAACCATAATACCTCCTCTCCATACTACCACTCCAATGCCAAGTGTGCTTACCACTCTGACAGTGTTGGGCACGATACCAATAATTGTTGGGCGCTTAAGAACAAAATCCAGGACCTGATTGACACCAAGGAAGTAGAATTTGATGCTCTTGAGAAGCCAAATGTGATTTCAGCCCCAATGCCCAAGCACGGTAATAATGTTCATGCCGTTATAGAGGACCTTCATGTTAATGATGTTGCTGACCTTTTGACTCCGTTACTAGTGATTAAAGAGAATTTGATGAGAGTCGGGATATTCCCAGGCTGCGGGAAGGACTGTTACTTTTGTTTGAACATACGAGCTGACTGCCCAATGTTGAAATCAGGTGTCCAACGCCTGATGGATACCCAAGAGATACTCTTCCAAAAAACCTCTGTTGATACCTTCACTCTGATTACTCCTGCTACTTTTGCTACTTCAACCAATGATATTGCAATAATAACCATTTCCACCAATCTTCCCAAGGCTTGTAAAAGGCATGTCAAGATTACACCTGATCCTGAATTTGTACCATTAAAAATCACCATGCTGGGGCCTGTCCCGTATCAATCTAGCAAAGTGATACCATGGAACTATGGAGGAGAAATCTTCTATCATGGTACCAAACAGATTGAAGCAGTCCAAGAGAATTCTGAAGAAGAAAACCCTGATATAGGGAACATTGAAGGAACAAGCAAGATAACCTGCAGCGAACGGATTTTTTCTCCGGAGATTGCTCCCCCTCGAGCAGTCTTCGGACCCTCGAAAGCTTCTGCACCTGTTAGGCCATCTGTGCGAGACCCGATAATTGAAGAATTGGATGCTCCTGAAGTAAGACCATATGTTGATACTACCAATAAGGGTAAGGGGATACTAGAAGCGTCTGTCAGGACGAAGGCTCATGTTGTGGTTATCCCCGAAACCACCCAGAAAAAAATGGATGAAATCTTGAAAATAATCAGAAAGAGTGACTACGATGTCGTGGAACAGCTAGGGCAGACCCCTTCTAAAATTTCAATGTTGGCTCTTCTACTCTGTTCTAAGGCCCATGCTAAGGCCCTAATCAAATTTTTAAAGACGACCCACGTACCCCAAGAAACTTCGGCTGACCAGTTTCAGGAGTGTGTGGCCAGTCTTACTGTTGATAATGGCCTTGGCTTTTCCGATGCTGACTTGACTCCCAAAGGAAGGAAACACAATGACGCGCTACATGTCTCAGTTGAATGCAGGGGAACCACCCTCGCCCATGTCTTAGTTGATATTGGTTCTTCTTTGAATGTGCTGCCGAAGAAAGCATTGGACCGTTTGGACTGCGAAGGATTGACCCTCAAACCCAGTAACATAGTTGTTAGGGCTTTTGATGGGTCCAAAAGAATGGTTCATTGAGAGGTTGACATTCCTATCAAAGTAGGCATAGAAGTTTTCAACTCCACCTTTTATGTGATGGACATCCGTCCGTCGTATTCATGTTTGTTAGGAAGACCGTGGATCCATTATGCCAGGGCAGTTACCTCCTCTTTGCACCAAATGCTGAAATATCCTGTTAAGGGTAAGATTATAATAGTGCACGGCAAGGAAGAGTACATGATAAGTCATCTCAACTCCTTTCGTTATGTGGAGTTGGATGGCAAGTTCATCGAAACGCCTTTCCAACATTTTGAGGAAGTTTCTTCTGAGATAGCAGTTGCGAAGACAATGGTTGAGGTGCCTATCGTTCCCAAGCATGTGCCTAGGATGGCATCTCTCAAGGACGCAGAGGCGGTGATTAAAGAAGGGAAGAGTACAGTAATGGGGGAAATTGCCTGATTTTCCCCAAAAGACGGACAAATTTGGACTAGGGTTTACAGCTGCAGGACAAAAAGCTATGCGTCGCTCCAAGACTGGAAGGCCACCTGTAAGGATCACTCACCATGAAGTTAATGTTGTTGAAGATGAAGATGAAGAGAACAACTTCGAAGATTGAATCTTTCCAACCGTCGAAGGGGGTCTAAGCAACTGGGAAGCAAAGGATTTTATTCCCATCACCTTCGTCAACCAGTAATTTTATCTTTGAACAATTTCTTATTTCAGTCTGTAATAACTAAAACAATTTGTACACTATTTTCACCTTATGCCTTTCCCGGGGCATATAGGTCCATTTGTAAGGGCTTGATTTTCTTCATTATCATATGCCATGTTTTAATGAATCATTGGACGCTTTCATCTACAAACTGTTGTGTTCATTTTCTTTCCTTTTGCATTTTTGTTTTGTTTAAGGATGGTTATCCCTTACACACACCCACACTCACAAATGTAGGTACCCATCCACTCCGGATTCCATGGGTGACTATTCTGCTTTAGCCTTCGGTAACTCTGAAGATTTAGTCAATCATGTTGAATACGAAGTTGACGAAGACTGTAAAGTACCGGGAGAGTTAGGCAGACTTTTGCAACAAGAAGAGAGGGTTATTCTTCCTCATGAAGAGTTGCTAGAAACCATCAACTTGGGAACAGAGGAAGACAAGAAGGAGGTGAAAGTGGGTGCCAATCTGGAACCAAGTGTCAAAGAGAGCTTAGTGCAATTGTTGAACGAATATGTTGAAATCTTCGCCTGGTCTTATGAAGACATGTCGGGACTAGATACAGATATCGTGGTTCACCGTCTCCTTACAAGAGAAGACTGTCCACCGATCAAGCAAAAGTCCGCCGAATGAGGCTCGACATGTCTGAAAAGATAAAGGCTGAGGTAATGAAGCAATTCAACGCTGGCTTTTTGGCTGTTACTTCCTATCCATAATGGGTTGCTAACATTGTGCCCGTGCCTAAGAAGGACGGCAAAGTCAGAATGTGTGTGGACTATCGAGATTTAAACAGGGCTAGCCCTAAAGACGATTTTCCCCTGCCACATATCGACATCTTGGTTGACAACACAACTCAACACAAGGTTCTTTCCTTCATGGATGGATTCTCGAGATACAACCAGATCAAAATGTCCCCCGAGGACATGGAGAAAACTACTTTTGTCACGCAATGGGGTACCTTCTGCTACAAAGTGATGCCATTCGGATTGAAGAATGCAGGGGCAACCTATCAACACGTCACGGTAGCTTTGTTTCATGATATGATACATCATGAGATCGAAGTTTACGTAGACGACATGATAGCTCGATCACATACAGAAGAAGAACACCTTGATCATTTACAAAAGCTGTTTTCCAGGTTGAAGGAGTATAAGCTCAGACTGAACCCAAGCAAGTGCACTTTTGGAGTTAGGTCTGGTAAACTTTTGGGATTTATTGTCAGCAACAAAGGCATTGAGGTGGATCCAGCTAAAATAAAGGCTATACAAGAAATGCCTTCCCCCGCACTAAAAAGGAGGTTAGAGGATTCTTGGGACGCTTAAACTATATCGCGAGGTTCATCTCTCACTTGACATCTACCTGTGAGCCAATTTTCAAACTTTTTAAGAAAGATCAGGTGGTTGAATGGAACAATGATTGTAAAGTTGCTTTTGATAAGATCAATGAGTACTTACTAGAACCTCCTATTCTGATGCCACCCGTCGAAGGAAGGCCGTTAATCATGTATCTGACTGTTTTGGATAACTCAATGGGGTGCGTGTTGGGCCAACATGACGAGTCTGGCCGAAAAGAGCATGCCATTTATTACCTTAGCAAAAGGTTTATCGACTGTGAGACTCGCTACTCACTGCTTGAGAAAACTTGATTCGCTTTGGTATGGGCTGCTCGCCGACTAAGGCAGTATATGTTGACACATACCACTCTGCTGATTTCCAAGATGGATTTGATCAAGTATATCTTCGAGAAGCCTGCTTTATCTGGAAGAATCTCTAGATGGAAAATGATCCTGACTGAGTATGATATCCAATATACTACCCAAAAAGCTATAAAGGGGAGTTTACTAGCTGACCATCTAGCTCATTAAGCCGTCGAAGATTACCAACCATTGAGATTCGATTTCCCTGACGAGGACATCATGACATTGGACAACATTGAAGGTAACGGACCGTATGACGGACCTGAACAAGGATCCCGATGGACCCTGTACTTTGATGGTGCTTCAAATGCACTTGGCAACGGTATCGGTGCGGTACTCATTTCTCCGTAAGGCTGCCATACACCCTTCACTACTCGACTTTACTTCAGTTGTACCAACAACATGGCTGAATATGAAGCTTGCATCTTTGGTATCAAGGCTGCTATAGACTTGGGAATCAAATCTTTGGTCGTATTTGGGGACTCGACTTTGGTTATCAGTCAATTCAAAGGAGAGTGGGACACTAAACATCCTAATCTTATCCCATACAAAGAACATGTCTTGACGTTGTTGCCTCATTTCGAGCAGATTACTTTCGAACACTTCCCGCGAGAAGAAAATTAGTTAGCCGATGCTCTGGCTACAATGTCTTCCATGTTTAAACTCAACTGGGATAACGAGGCTCCCCAAATTACCATTGAACGAATGGACAAACCTGCGCACTATCATGAGATTAACATCGAAGAAGTAGTGGAACAACCCTGGTATCATGAAATCAAAAGGTATCTCCAGACTCGAGAATATCCTGAAGGAGCTTCTGTCAATGACAAAAAGTTCTTAAGGAGATTTGCTGCCAAGTTCTTACTAAGCAATGGTATCCTTTATAAGCGCAGCCATGATTGTGTTCTACTTCGTTGTGTGGACAAGGTTGAAGCAGAGTTGATCATGACCGAAATACATAGTGGCACATTTGGCACCCACTTGAGCGGACATACGATGGCTAAAAAGATTCTAAGGGCAGGTTACTACTGGTCTACCATGGAAGCTGATTGCCATCAACATTCTCGCACTTGTCACAAGTGTCAAGTCTACGCCGACAAGGTACATATTCCTCTTGTTCCTCTCAACATTATGATAGCTCCTTGGCCATTCACAATGTGGGGCATTGACATGATTGGAGAGATCAAGCCCACGACATCCAATGGACATCGCTTCATCTTAGTCGCTATTGATTATTTCACCAAATGGATCGAAGCAACTTCCTTTTCCTCTGTTACAAAGAATGTGGTTGCCCGTTTCATCAAGCAGAACCTCATATGCCGGTATGGTATCCCCGACAGAATCATTACAAACAACGGTACAAATTTGAACAACACTATGATCACCGCTCTATGCGAACAGTTCCAGATTTATCATCACAATTCATCTCCCTACCGGCCGAAGATGAATGGTGTTGTTGAAGCCGCGAACAAAAATATCAAGAAGATCATTCAAAAGATGGCAGTCACCTACAAGGACTGGCATGAGATGTTACCGTTTGCTCTGCATGGGTATCGTACCATGGCACGTACTTCAACAGGGGAAACTCCATTTTCTTTGGTATATGGCATGGAAGTTGTTCTGCCCATGGAAGTTCAGATTCCTTCCTTGAGGATTATGAAGGATGCCGGTTTAAGTGAAGACGATTGGATTCAGACCCGGCTTGTTCAACTTAACTTGATCGACAAAAAGCGACTTACTGCTGTTTGTCATGGTCAGACGTACCAAAAACCGATGATCAAGGCTTTCAACAAGAAATTCAGACGTCAAGTATATCAAGTCGGAGATCTTGTAATCAAGCGGATCATCTTGCCGCAAAGTGATCCCAGGGGCAAACGGACTCCTACTTACGAAGGACCATTTGTGATCAAGAGCATCTTTTCTGGTGGGGCAATGATTCTGACCACCATGGACGGCGGCGACTTGCCGCACCCTGCGAACGCAGACATAGTCAAAAGATACTACGCATAAAACGACCCGACAAGTTGAAAACCCGAAAGGGCGACTTGGGCAAAAATGGGCATCCCGGTGAATCGAAAACCTGAAAGGGCGGTTCAGGCAAAAATTAGGGATAAAACAAAAATATTTGTACACCCGGCAAGTTGAAAACCCAAAAGGGCGACTTGGGCAAAAAAGGGTTTCCCGGTGGATCGAAAACCCGAAAGGGCGGTCCAGGCAAAAGTTAGGGAATTAAAGCGTATGACTATGTCTCGTCAGATCACTTTAAGAACAATCTCTTCACCGACAAAGCTCCAAGCTACTGATCAATCCAGTCATTGGCAGACGAAGCAGCGAATGGACGACATATTCAGAGTTATGAAGGCTATAGAAAAATGGGAATCCCATGGAATTATTACACATAGCCATCTTCCTTTTGTATAAAAAATTTCTCAATTTTTACGACAACATTCTCTTACTAGGATGTCTGTCTCCTTTGTACAAAGATACTTACAGAAGTCAATACAAAGATACTTCAAAGTGCATAAATTTGTTTACCTTTCTTTGCCTTTTTACATTTATGTTTTATTTGAAAACGTCCAATGTTTTGTTAAATAGGCATATGCATTTGAATATAATCACTGCTTACAAATAAAACGAAATTGAGAAAGGATAATTACTGATAGGTTGAAAGTGTAGGAAGATATCTTTGTGCCATTCCAGAAGAAATCCCCTGCAATACATTGTTCAGATCCTCAATAAAGCCAAAGTCTTAAAGTATGTGTCCCCAGCGGAGTTAAATTTCAAGACCCCCAGTGGAGCCCGAAAACCCTGAAATACATATCCCCAGTGGAGCCAGAATATCCTAAACCCAATTTCCCCAGTAGGCTGTCTTAAAAGCCTGAGAACCAAACAGATAATAGTTAACTTCTTGGCTTATCCCCAACTAGGATGCTTCCCCGGTAGATTGGCGTACAACCCAAGCTCTTGATTTCACCGGCCAAGTAAACATTCTCCCCACAGAGTTATTTCCCAGCAGATCGAAGATTCTTGGTCTCATTTCTCCAGCAGAAGCCTCCTAGGTTTTAAACTCCCCAGTAGAGATTTTCAGAGTTTTCCTTATTTCCCAGGAAAGTCATGAAGGATTCTCATTCCCTGCAGAAGTTGTCCAAGACCTTGTTAATCCCCAAAAATTGCCAAGGATTTTCAATCTCCAACAGTGGTCCCAGGATCTCTCCTTCTCAAATAATCAGAGATCTTTAATCCCCAAGTAGTCAGCAAGGATCTCTCATCTTCAACAATCAAATAGTTTTGAATCCTCAACATCAGCCAAGGATTCATTTTCCTCAGCAAGACAGCTACTCAGCTTACATGCACATCCATTACATTCATATATCATAAACATTGATGAAACACAGTTCATTGCATCATACATATCATTCAACATAACTTTGTGTTTTAGCTAACATTTTACCCTTTTCAGGATAAGATTAAAAGGCTACCGTTAACAATTATTCTGATACAGTATGGATGCACCCCAGACACGGTGGTCATTCTATTATTCATTCAGAATTTCAAGTAAAAATACAGTACGGATACACCCCAGACACGGCGGTCATTCTATTACTCATTCAGACTTCAGCAATTAGATACAGACTAGATACGCTCCAGACACGTCAGCCATTCTATCTCTCATTCAGATTCAACTATCAACTTTGAGTTCAGATACGCCCCAAACACGGATGCCATGCTGGCCCTTACACCAGAGGTTTGATTCTCCCCAGTGCAGTCGCCACGGAAGTCATTCTGTCACTTATTCAGATCCCCGTTACACTCTCAGATACACTCCAGACACGGAAGTCATTTTGCTACTCATACAGATCTCAACTTCAGATGCAGTCCAGATACGCTCCAGACACGGTTTCCATTCTGTCACTCATTCGAAATTTATCCCTAGCACACAGTTGCTCCATATACAGATGTTTCTCTGTTACCCATTCAAAATACAGATACACTCCAGACACAGAAGTCATTCTGATATTCATTCAAAGATTAAATACAGTTACAGCTCGGATACGCTCTAGACACAAACGTCATTCTTTTGCTCATACAAACTCAATCTCCAGATATAGTTCAAATGCATTCCAGACACGGATACCATTTTGATACTCATTCTTCTGACCTACAACATTGCAGTTCAACAAACACTCTTGGATGGCATCTTTAAGCCCATATCCAGCAAGATTCTACCATCTCCAAATGGCATCTTTAAGCCCATTCCCTCAGCAATATTTTGACGAGTGCAAATTTACGGGCACTCTAGTGTCCAATTCTCTTTTACCTTTGAGTCACGAAAGGCAAACTTGCCAATCTAACTCTTTAGGTTTAAGAAGATAGAACAGGGGCAACTGTTGTACCCCAAAATTTTCCCTCTCATTTTATCAACATTTCTCATCACAAGACTCTTGAAACTCAAGACCAAGCTAGGGTTTGCTCTGCTCAAGACACCTCTTTGCACTGTTGACCTAAATTAGGGTTTGAGTTTGCACAGGGATGTTTTGACCTACAATGCCCAAAGTGACTTTCATACTTCATGTTGGACTCACAAGTTTGTCCATACCAAGTTTCAAGCCTTGAATCAAATTTTTGCCCAGTCAATTGGACAGTTGACCTAGAAATCAACTACATTGGGGAAAAAAGTCAACTGTGGCCAATTGACAGTAAAACCTCATAAATTTTGACCCACATCAACATTATGAACTCATATGAACCATTTGATCAAGTTTGTACCACAATTCCACAATAAATTTGATCAGATCACCAAAAGGGCAAAATGATCATTTTTAGGGTTTTGACTGTACAAAGGCAATTTTTGACTGTTTGACCTAGTCAATGGCAAATTAAGCTCAACCATGGACTCAAGGACTCAATGAAATTATCTTGACACATTCAACAAGTTCAAAAGATCTCAAATGCATAGGATTGATAGATGAATTTTTCAGTCAACTGATCAAAATTTGACTGTACACTGAAAAGTCAAACTTTGACTTTTTGGTCAAAATCAAGTGCCAAGGGTCATTTCTCATCAAGACATGTCAAATTATGAAACTTTTTCATCAAGAAACCCAAAATTGCAAATTAGAGTTTAAAATGGAAAAAATTTCATAACTTAGAAATTTTCTAAGTTATAAAATTTTCTTATTTTTTCCTAACTTTGTCCCATATTTTCACCAAGATGAAAATGGATTCAAACAAAACTTAAAACATGAAAGTTGTATTCCATCACAAATTCTACAAATTTTATTCACAAAGTTTTCTCAAAAGAAGCTTGGATCTCAAGTTATGATTTTTGGAACAAGGGTTCCTAAAACTTTTAACTTAGAGAAATTTTGCCCTAGTTTAGGTAGAATTTTGGCCCATCTTATTGGCAATTTTTCACATAGTTCCACTTGGATTCTCAAGTTGCATTTCAAAGATGGATTATAGTACATGTTGCAAGCTTTCCAAATTGTCCAAGAACTCCTCAAACACACTTGTGGTTAGGGAGAATCGAATGCTTGAAGTTGGCAAAAACTCACTTTGTAACCATGGCCAATACATGTTCATACCAAGTTGCAAATCTGACCAAACTAGCTTAGTACATAATTACAGGCCTCTAAACCAATTTACACTCAAAAATTGAATGCAAATACATTGGACTTTGGCATTGTTCTGATCAATGGAACATTGTACATTGAACATTTCCATTTTAGGCATAAAGATGGCACTTCCATTTTCATAAAGGCAACTTTATGTCAAATTGCATTTTCTTGAGCTTTGGACTTCTTTCCTTGCAACAAACAAGTTCCCTAATCTCAGGCATAGTACACCAACTTAAGCATGCTTGGAGCTAGTCCGTACAGGCCATATCTTGGTCATTTCACATCTTTGCTTCAAAACCAAGGCATTGTACAAAAAGTCAAGGACTCACACATCTGATATATTGAACTCAATCAAAGTTTTCAAACAAGTTTTGCATACCCTTGTAAGTCAGAAGCACGAGCCTCTCATCCCAAAAGCACCCTTATACTCAAAAACCACATTTTCTTGCAAAACAGGGCAAGGTCTGCAAATCATAAGCCACAACCAAATCCCCTCGTGCGTTTTGTCCCAAATCACTTCAAACACATTCTAAACAATACACCTAAGTTGTCCAGACCATTCACAAGCTACTGTAACTCCATTTACACACATCACCATTTTTTCTTTGAAGCTTTGCAGGTTGAGTTCTGTGGAGAGATTCAGGCCAGTTCAAAACAAACTAAGCATTGGGAAAGGTTCAGGGGACATCAAGCAAGCTCAAAAGAAACTCAGGCCTCACTGAAAGTTACTGCATTGTCCAACTCGAACTCAACTGAAACAGGTATTTCATGAACTTTTATCTCTCTATTTAGGAACATTTAGCCTTAGGTTTGTGAATAAAAGATGTTGTACTCATTGCCCTGAAACCATACATATGCTTAGTTTTCATTTATATTAATCGTGCTAGGAGAATTTCATCCATGAACTTTCTGAAAAAACTAGGTTAGAAATTAGGGCCAGAGAAATTCTCTCTGGTCTTTGAGAGTTAGGTTTAATGTTTTATATGGTTGAAATCGTTGTTTGATGCTCAACAAGTTTCATGTTTTGAGTTTTGTCAAAAAAGCACTGAAACAGGAGATACAGGTTTGAACTAGCCACGCCCGTTTTTCTGTTTGTCACAAGGAAGAAGATGAAGTCTGGGTTGGGCCTGGATTTCTTGCTTCCAACACCTCCCAGCTTACTTTCAGCACCCCCAGGCCCATTTCCTTGTATTTTTATTATTTTTGCATTTTAATTTCTTTTCTGACTTTGGTATTTTATTTTCAAATATAAAAAATACTCTAAAAATATTTTCACATTTTTTTTCATTTATTAGATATTTTATTTGATTTTTTCTAATATAAAAAACAATTTAAATACTTATATTATTTTTTTAAAACTTGAAAATAATGCAAATAATACTTCTATTTTTCATTTCTATTTTTTTATTCACACCAAAAATATTTTCTTGAAATATACACATTTTTGTAAATATTTTATTTTCTTTTTTACATACTTAACATATATATATATATATATATATATATATATATATATATATATATATATATATATATATATATATATATATATATATATATATATATATATATATATATATATATATATATATATATATATATATATATATATATATATATATATATATACTTTTATTTAATTAAATACTTAGAAATAAAACACAAAAATATTATATTTTTATTTTTACTATTATTTATACTAAAAATAACCTTTTTTAGATATATTTTATTTTTTATACATATTAATATTTTTTACACATAAATAATATATTATATTTATTTTATTAAGGAATTAGAGTTTTTACCCTAAAACAAATAAAATTAATCTTTTCATTTCTTTATACTTTTTTTTTACATTAAAAAAATATTTTTGCATACATGAACAAATAAAAACTCTTTTTTGCATAATACATCTTGTCTAATATTTATTTATCTTGTTTAATTAAATATTGCTCATTTATTTTATTTGCACAAAGAATTCAATTTGGATGTAATAGTAATTAGGGTTTTATATTTCTTGTCAAATACCCCCTATTCAAAATTGTACCCCCCCCCCCCCCCCCCCCTCCCTATATCAAAGTTGTAATAGCTTAGATTTATTTTTACGCACTTAAATGCTTTCAATTATGCCATGATTAGAATTAGGGTTCGTATGCAAAATCAAAACCAATAAATAGTTTGACCTAATCAAAGATAAAAATGCATGAAAAACAAACACAATGCACACTTACACCCCTAGGGTTACAATCCACTTGTTGCCTTTAAAAACGGGCCATGGTATGCATGTCAAGTACTTTGGCAAAACAAAAACAAAACAAAAGATCATAGTCCCTCGATGACGCTATCTGGGTTGCCTAAACAAAATGATCAAGTCCCTCAAGAAAATTGCCAAAAATACTTGACACAATTGCTATCATGGTCTATACGATGACCCGCGCATGTCCCGTTTAACATCGTAACACAAGGTTGTTCACCAAATACAATGGTGAAGCAACACTGTAAAAAGGGTTAAAAACATAAGAAAGATCTTTGAGTAAAATAGGGTAGATAGCTCTTAGTTACTTGATCAAAAAACTTGCAAAAACATCCTTGCTACTTTCAAAACACACTTCACCGCACAATTTCAAAACCCTACTTTCAAACATTGGAAACTTTTCAAAAGACAAAAACACCTTTGTATACATTCAAACAAGAATCATTACAAAGGTTGCCACAACGATGGCCTCTTTTCAAAACATCTTTCAAAACCATACACAAAGCACCATTTCAAACAATTGAAGAGCACAATTTCAAACAATTGAAAAGCAAAGCAAGTGATCTAAGCAAGTAACTAAGAGCCCATGGATAACCATGGATAGAAAGGGTGCTAATACCTTCCCTTTCTATAATCTACTCCCCGAACCCAAGAAAACATCTCAAAGGTATTTCCTGTGCTTTTTGACCTTTCCTTAGGATAAAATAAAAAGTCAGTGGCGACTCTTGCTAAACCGTAACATTTGCGAACACAAACGCAAAACCTCGAGTCAATTCTCCCACCGTATCACAGCACGGAAGCCATAATCTGCAAAATAGAACAAAGATAAATCCCCTCGGTTTTTGAAATGGTTAGTATAATGAAGCATGCATGTTATGTTATGATGCATGATGTCATGATAAAACACACAACAGGTATAGTAAATAATAGACATGGTAAAGGCAAACAAGTCACACAAGAGCCCTTAAGTTTCAGGCTTGTATGAGGTCTAGGTATTACCCTCTTGAAGTTCAGTTGGTTTCAACCTGTCCTAATAATAGTAACCTGGTTCTCGAGGTTCTCAATATCACTGACCATCCTCCATCGGTCATGGTTTCAGCTCACACAATCTTTTCTTGCAGCCGGAACTATCTCGAGAGTATGGTCTCAATGAGTGTAGCATCGAGTATCAACCAGTTCTCAGCTTTACACCGAGGTCGGCTATCTCACTACTTCCTAATGGCCAAGTTGGTCAATTATAGGATCTAAGGTCAGTTGATGCTTAACGACACACATAGCACCCTCGTATTCTCCTCGAGAAGACCACCTTTGTTACGCAATGGGGCACCTTTTGTTACAAGGTCATTCCATTCGGACTAAAGAACGCATGGGAAACATATCAAAGGGCTATGGTAGCTTTGTTTCATGATATGATCCATCATGAAATAGAGATATATGTGGATGATATGATTGCAAGGTCACAAACTGAAGAGGAGCATCTCAATCACCTATACAAACTATTCGAGAGGCTGAAAAAGTACAAGCTGAGGTTGAACCCTAATAAGTGCATATTCGGAGTAAGATCTGGAAAACTTCTAGGTTTTGTTGTCAGTGGTAAAGGCATCAAAGTTGATCCTACAAAGGTAAAAGTCATTCAAGAAATGCCAGTCCCCCATTCTGAAAAGGAGGTTAGAGAATTCTTGGGTCGTCTTAACTACATCGCCCGCTTCATATCTCATTTAACTGCTACTTGTGAGCCAATCTTCAAACTCTTGAAGAAAGATCAAGTGATCAGATGGAATGACGAATGCCAAGCTGCCTTCGACAAAATCAAGGAATATCTTCAAGAACCTCCTATCCTCATACCTCTAGTTGACGGAAGACCCTTGATCATGTACTTGATTGTGCTAGAGAATTCTATGGGGTGTGTGTTGGGCCAACATGACGAGTCTGGCCGAAAAGAGCATGCTATATACTACCTGAGCAAAAAGTTTATCGACTGTGAAACCAGATATTCACTGCTCGAGAAAACTTGCTGCAATCTGGCATGGACTGCTCGCCAGCCAAGATAGTAAATGTTGACTCATACCACTCTATTGATTTCTAAGATGGACCCTATCAAGTACATCTTTGAGAAATCTGCTCTTTCTGGACAGATAACTAGATGGCAGATGATTTTGACTGAGTACGATATTCAATACACAACATAGAAGGCCATCAAAGGAAGTGTATTGGCAGATCATCTGGCCCACCAAGCTGTTGATGATTATCAGTCTATGAACTTTGACTTCCCATATGAGAATATCATGCTAGTGACCGACTGCGCGAAACCTGGACCGTATGACAGACCTGAACATGGATTCCGATGGACTATGGTCTTTGATAGGGCTTCTAATGCTTTGGGTAAAAGAATTGGTGCTGTAATCATATCCCCTGAAGGTTGCCACACCTCGTTCACTGCTAGACTATGCTTCGATTGTACAAATAACATGGATGAGTATGAGGCATGCATTTTGGGTCTGAAGGCTACCATTGATTTAAGGATCAAACATCTGAATGTGTTCGAAGATTCTGCTTTGGTGATCAGCCAAGTAAAAGGAGAATGGGATACTAAGCACCCTAATCTCATTCCTTACAAGGAGCTTGTGCTATCTCTGATTCCTTACTTTGAAGAAATCACCTTTGAACATTTCCCTAGGGAGGAAATCAGTTAGTCGATGCTTTGGCCATAATGTCTTCTATGTTCAAAGTCAAATGGGATAACGAAGATCCTATAATTACAATTGAGAGATTTGACAAACCTACGCACTTCTACGAGCTTGACACTGATGTCGAGAAGCCATGGTATCACGAGGTGAAGAGATACCTTGAAGCATAAGAGTATCCTGAAGGAGCTTCCATCAATGATAAAAAATTCTTACAAAGATTCTCAGCCAAATTCTTCCTAAGCAATGGGACCCTGTACAAACACAACCATGATTCTACTCTACTCCGATGTATGGACAAGAAGGAGGCAGAGGAAATTATGGAAGACATGAATGATGGTCTCTTTGGGACTCACTCTAGCGGACATATTATGGCTAAGAAGATCCTGAGAGATGGTTACTATTGGTCAACAATGGAGACTGATTGCCATCATCCCTCAAAGACTTGCCACAAGTGCCAAATCTATGCTGATAAGGTCCATGTGCCTCCTATTCCTTTAAATGTCATGACCGCTTCGTGGTCATTCACAATGTGGGGCATTGACATGATTGGAGAGATTAAACCTACTGCTTTCAATGGACATCGCTTCATTCTGGTCTCTATCGATTATTTCACCAAATGGGTCGAAGCCGCCTCCTTTGCCTCAGTCACAAAGAACTTTGTAGCCAGATTCTTCAAACATAATCTCATATGCCGCTATGGTATCCCCGAAAGGATTATCATTGACAATGGGACCAAACTCAACAATGTTATGATTACAGAACTTTGCACTCAGTTCAAAATCAAGCATCACAATTCTTCTCCTTATAGACCTAAAATGAATGGCGCAATGGAAGCAGCCAACAAAAACATTAAGAAGATTATGCAGAAGATGGTAGTAACCTACAAAGACTGGCATGAGATGTTACCGTTTGCTCTTCATGGCTACCGTACTTCAGCTCGAACATCAACTGGGGCGACTCCTTTTTCTTTGGTCTATGGCATGGAAGTTGTCCTGCCAGTGGAAGTTCAGATTCCCTCACTAAGGATTGTGAGCAAAGCAGGCTTAGGCGAAGACGATTGGATTCAGACAAGATTGGATTAGTTGAACTTGATCGATGAAAAGTGACTGGCTATTATTTGTCATGGTCAGATGTACCAAAAATGTATGATCAAGGATTTCAACAAAAAGATCAGGCCTCGAGTATATCAATCTGGTGACTTGGTGATAAAATGCATCATTCTTCCACAAGGTGACCCCAGGGGAAAATGGACTCCTACTTACGAGGGCCATTTGTTGTCAAGAAAGTTTTCTCTAGTGGTTCCATGATGTTTACTACTATGGATGGTGAAGATTTCCCACATCCTATGAATGCGGACATGATTAAAAAATACTACGCATAAGAGACCCGCTAGGTTGACACACCTAGGCAAGACAAGGGCATCCCGGCAAACCAATGGTTTGGGCAAAAATTAGGGATATATGCAAAAGATTGTACACCCGGCAAGTTGAAAACCCGAAAGGGAGACTTGGGAAAAATGGGTATCCTGGTGGGCTGAAAACCCGAAAGGGCGGTCCAGGCAAAAATTAAGGATTTAAAGCGTATGACTATGTCCCATGGAATCACCACGGTCAACTTTATTACCAAGGTCTGAGTTCAAACGGTCCAAGATCAATCCAATCAACTTTTGTCAATGGCAAGGGACGTTCGAAGACATTGGGGCAATAGTAGAGTTGGAACACGGTGAGATCATCTCCACATGGCTGTTATCTTTGTTTTCAATTTTGTTATCCTTTCGACGATTTCCTCTTACTAGGATCTCTGTCTCTTTGTACAAAAACGCCTATTCATGGGCAAGACATCAATACAAATATACTTTCAAGTGCAAACTTTTTGTTTTCGTTTTGAGTGCAATGATGTCTAATGAATAAGATTGAATGAACATATGCATATGAACATGTTTAAACTATTTAGCACATGTGTCCTGCCAAGTAGCAACAAGCATCTCTTTAATGCATTTGAGATATCCCCACAGAATTATCTCATTAAAAGCATTGTCCCCATGGAGCCTGCTAGAATAAACCTTTGCCCCAACAGAGTTATCCACAAAGCTGGAGTTATGCAAACATCAGTCAGAGTCTCAATCTCTCGACAACCCTCTCCCCAGCTGAGTTGGTCTTATAAGAAAAAGCCTTGTGGATTTCTTCCTAAAGAATTCACCTTGCCAGCAAATCATCAAATCTTCTCTTCAACCGGGTTTATTCCCCAACAAAACAATATACTCCTCAACGGAACCATTTCCTATTCAAAACAACTTTCAATTACTATGAAGCTGGGACCCGGCCAGATAATAGTTTAACTCCTCGAGATATTGTAAAACCCAGACTCGACCAGACAAGGGTTTTAACTTCTTTTCCCCCAGTAGAGTTTACCTCTACCCCCAGCAAGTTAATGTGAAGCCTGGACCTGACCAAATATCAGTTCAACTTCTTCCTTTCCAGCAAGTTACTGTAAATCCTGGACCCGGCCAGATATCATTTCAACTTCATCCTTTCAAGCGAGTTACTGCAAAGCCTGGACCCGACCAGATATTAGTTTCAATTTCATCCTTTCAAGAAAGTTATTGTGAAACCTGGAGTTCGACCAGATAGAAATTAACTTTATTCCCTCAGAAATTTGTTGTGAAGCCTGGAATTCGACCAGATAACAATAACTTTCAAGCAAGTTACTGTAAAGCCTGGAATACGACCATATCAGTTCAAGTAAGTTATTGTGAAGCCTGGAATCAGACCAGATAGCAATTAACTTCATCCACCTCAGAAATCTGCGAAACCTGGAATCTGACCAAATAGCAGTTTAATATTAGTAAGTTGCTGCGAAGCCTGGAATCCGACCAGATAACAGTTTATCTTCACTCTCCCAAGTAATTTTCTGCAAAACCTGGAATCCAATCAGATAACGGTTAATTTAATCTTCCCCAGTAAATCACTGTGAAGCCTGGAACTCGACCAGATAATAGTTTAACTTCAAACAATTTTCTGCAAAGCCTAGAATACGACCAGATAACAGTTTAACTAACATTTTCCCCTGCAAGTTGTTGCGAAGCCTGGAATACGACCAAATAATAGTCAGCTTCATTATCCTCAACAAATTGCTGCGAAGCCTGGAATACGACCAGATAATAGCCAAATTCTGATACTCTCCAGTCAGGAATAACTCCTCAGTAGAGCAACGAATAGCTAATACTTCTAAAATCTTTTCCTCGAGCAGAGATCAACACTCTCCACAAAGTCTTCTTAAGAAAGCCAAGATTCCCCATCAGAGTTTCTCCTCAAACAACAGAACAGTAATTCCCAGCGGAAACATTCTAAACAAAGTTGAAGTTACATTTATTCTCCAACAACGGTTAGGGATTCAGCCTCCCAAAGTTCCCCAGCATGTTGTCAAGGATTTATTTTCCTAGACAAAGACACGCTACAATAAATGCATCACATTCATAAATCATAACATATACATGACAAATGCATACAACATAATCTCATTTACTTTGAGAACATCATTACTCCATGCATACATCTGCATGCAACTAGTCATCTTCCTTGCAGGAAAATTAACAAGCAAAAGACATCTACCATTTCAGTATAAATCAACCAAAAGATTTATCCTGATACCTTCCCCAGTCACTCTCAATGGCATCTCTAAGCCCATTCCCTACACAGTCAACTAACACATTATCGAGTACAAATTTCTGGGCACTTTAGTGTTCAATCATCTACCACCTTCAAGTCACGAATGACGGACACGCTAATCTAACTCTTTAGGTTTAAGAAGATTGAACAGGGGCAGCTATTGTACCACAAAATTTTCCTTCTCATTCCTCAAGAATTTCCTCACAAGGTTTTCCATGACTCAAGTTTGTAGCACTGATACATCAATTTAATTTGGAATTGGCACAAGGGCAAAATGGTCAAAATGCACACTAAAAAGTCAAACTTTGACTTTTGGATCAAAATCAAGTTTCAAGAATCATATTTCATCAAGATATGTTAGAATATGAAGTTTGTTTCATTAAGAAAGTCAAAAGTCAAAATTACTTTGGAAAAGTAAAAATTCTAAACACTTAGAATTTTTTTTTCTAAGTGTTAAGAAAGTATGATAAGTTCGGAACTTCTGGCCAGATTTTCATCATGATGTAAGAGGATTCAAGAATAACTTCTGACACAATAGTTGTAGATCTCCATTAGATCTAAAACATTACAGAACAAAACTTCTTCTAGAAATGCTGGGATTTCAAGTTATAAATTTTTGAAAACACGTCCGTGAAACTAAAACACTTGGTAAATTCTGAGTTGTTTCCAAGTCAGAATTGATTAGAACTTTTGGGCCAGTTTTCACGTAGGTTCAATCAAAGTTTGCAAAAAAGTTCAAAGAGGGATTACAAAGCATGTTACAAGCTTTCTGAAAAGTCTGAGAACTCCTCCAGATCATGCTGGAGCAGGGAGATTCAAAGATCAGAAGTTGGACATTTGTTCTAAGTTACGTTTACACTGAACTTCTGATCCAGCTTCAAGCTATGCAGCATAATCTCATGTTGCAGGCTTTCCTGTTTGTTAAATCTCATCATCATTTAATGCTCACACCCACTTTTGAGTTTTTATCCAAAGGATCTTCCCACATGTGGCATAGAAGTACCATTGTTGTCCTTGAAAAGTAAACTTTTGTACAAAGTATATATTGGGCACATGCTTTAATTTTGCTTCTGAGTGTACTTCTCCATAAATCATGCCTACAAACTCAGATTAGGCGCGGCTAAAGCTGATAACCACTCTATTTTTATTTACTTTCAACCATACTTGTCCAAACTTGCTTCAAAAACAAGTCAACTATCTATAACACATGATGGTTGTACTCTTGACCTCTCCAAGCTTCTAATTCCTTTTCCTATAAATTAAACTTCATTTGCAATTGTTAAAGAGGTTGAAGATTTGAGAAAAAAGCCTTGAAACTTTACTGAAAATTCCCAAGAACTTGAAACTGCAAACATAAACACAAAACCTGCTAGTTTCTGATTTCTGCATTCAAACTCTAATCTTTCCTGTGTGTTCCCTGATCAAATCATCCACACAGTTTCTAGAATACACATAGAAGCTTTCCCAACTTCTGTTTTCAAACTGTAAAATAGTATTCACCACTCTCTGTTTCAAAAAAACATAATTTTTCACCTTGACTGCACCAGAACTTTCCCATCATTCATAGCTCAAGCTAAGAGCTGCTTCAGTTTTCTGAGAACTTGAGGAAGCTGATTAGAACATCACAGCAACCTGAACCAGGCTTTGATTCACAGAACAATTTCCAGCTGCAAGGTAAGTTTCTTCTGACTTTTATCTCATTTACTTAGGCATTGTTAGGCTTGCATTTTCAAAAACACAATGCAGATATCATAACTCTGATTTTGTACATATTTATAGATTTCATGTATATGGCCTAAGTAGAGAGAATTTCAGATCATAACTTCTTGAGGAAATTATGGTTCAGAATTAGGATTAGTAAAATTCATGCTTGCTGCTGGTTTACAGTTTTGATGCTTTGTATTTCTGAAACCATGATAAAATTTGCCATAACTTATATGTTTTCATTTTCATTTTTGTTGATAAATGACTAAGTTGCAGATACTCTGGTTAGCATGGAGAAGGAGATGAAGTTCATCATCAGAACTTACTTTATAATATATGTTTATGTTTTTGCTTCTAATACCGAATGTATAGCCACCCTAGTGGTAGAGAGCGCGCGCATAAGACATTAGGGTTAAGGGTCCTGAGTTCTAACCCCAGAAACACCTTTTTATGTTTACTTCTTGACTTTTTTACCCTATTTTTTTTCAAACAATAACCCTGGATCAAAACTTCTAGATAAACCCCCTTTAGTTGATTGTCAAAATAGTGATCCTAGACCAGAACTTCTAGATATTCCCATCCAACAACATTGACACCTCACGGACCCATCATCAGAACTTCTAGCTTGCAAGTAACACTAGAACTTCTATATTCCAGCTGCATTAGAACTTCTAGACTCTCTCAACAACCAGAACTTTTGACCTTCCAATAACACTAGAACTTCTAGGTTCCCAGTAGCATCAGAACTTCTAGGATTTCCTTGGTTCCCAGCAACCCCAGAACTTTAGTGCGTTCAGATCCAGAAATTTTGGCCTTCCCCATTTCTGCTAACATTTTCTTTCTGATTTGCAGCGCGCCAGAGTCAGAACTTCCGCTCCTTATTTCTATCCTTTCAGCAATGCACTAACTCTGATTCTTTTCCCTCCATTTATTTTCATCATCACTTCTATTTTCATTAATCAAAAACACCAAAAATACTTTATATTCACATGCTTTATTTTTATTTCTTTTAAAACAAAAAGGCTAAAAATATTTTCTTAAGCAAATTTATTTCTTCTCTTAACAAAAACAAAACAAGGCTATTTTACATTTCTCGTACATTATTTCAATATGGTTGTAATAGATAATTAGGACTTGAATTCCTTGTAATCCCCATTTGTAAATTTGTACACCCCATTCCAAAGTGTTTGTAATAGCGTAGAATATTTACTTTCCGCAATTTATCGCTTTCATAAATGCTAGTAATTAGGATTTTCACGGCAAGATAAAAACAACAAGTAGACAACCCTTAATCAAAGACTAAATGTGTGCAAATCAAACACACTATTCACACATGCACCTCTAGGGTAAACTCCACTTGTTTCCTAAAAATGGTCATGTTATGAATGCGAGATGTCTTAGCAAAAATAACCAAAAATACAAGATCATAGTCCCTCGATGATGCTTCGAATGTTGCCTTATAAATGATCTTAGTCCCTCAAGAGAAATGCTAAGATATCTCACAACATTTCTATCATGACTATACGATGACCCACGCCCGTCCCTTTACATCCAAAGATAAAGCTTCTTATCAAATCAATGGTAAAATAGCAACATCTAAAGGAGGAGGAAAAGAACAAAGACTTTTGAGTAGGTAGAAACGTTCTTAGTTGCTTTCTCATCTCAAAAAACAAACACCTTTTAAATGCACTAACACTTTCCATGAAATATTTTCAAAAGTCCAACACTTTGTATACATTCTTATGGAGACGAGAATCATTATAAAGTTTGCCTAAACGAAGGCGCTTTTCAAAAATACTTTCAAAAACCACCACAAAGCACACTTCCAAACAAAAGCAACAATCTAGCAAGCAACTAAGAGCCCATAGATAACTATGGATGAAAAGGGTGCTAACACCTTCCTTTTCATAATCTACCCCCCGAACTCAAGAAAATAATCTCAAAGGTCTTTCTTGTTCTCTTCACCATTTGCTTTATTAGATAAAAGAAAAGTCGGTGGCAACTCTTGCTATCCGCAACAATTGCGATAAAACACAAAACATCCCAAGTCAGTTCTCCCACCGTGTTACAAACGTCAAGTACTCTGTCAAGGGAGAACTCCTCGGGATGGTTGACAAATTTTGAGGGAGACAATGCATGATGTTGAGACATATTTGAAGATTTTTAAGCAAAGAGATAAAGATGACAAGGGTTCTTTTTCTATAAAGGAAAATGAAGAGTTTGTGAAAATAAAAGGAAGTGATTTTGTAGCGTGTGGGAAAAACTTTGAGACAGTCTTGAAATGATTTCTTTCAAAATTGGATTTGTGGGAAACATAAATAATATAATATCTCTTTAATGATATTCCCACACGCCCTTAATTGCTACAAACCCTCATATATGTAGATTCCTAGTTTTTCTCTTAAGTTCTCAAACTGGTTTGCATCCAAAGCCTTAGTGAAAATGTCAACCAGTTGTAATTCAGTAGCTACGTGTTCTAAGGCAACAATATTTTCTTCAACAAGCTCTCTTATGAAGTGATGACGGATATCAATGTATTTGGTCCTGCTGTGTTGAATAGGATTTTTTGATATAGTTATGGCACTTAGATTATCACAGAATAATGTTATGACATCTTGTTTGACATTATATTCGGTTAACATTTGTTTCATCCAAACCAACTGAGTACAATTGCTTCCTGCAATAATATACTCATCCTCGGCAGTGGATAGAGACACATAATTTTGCTTCTTACTGAATGAAGATATGAGATTATTTCCCAGAAAGAAACATCCTCCCGATGTACTTTTTCTATCATCAGCACTTCCTGCCCAATCAGCATCACAATAACCAGTTAAATCATAATTAGATCCATGAGAATATAGTATAACATAGTCACTTGTCCCATTCACATATTTAAGAATTCTCTTCACATGGTTGGCATGGCTAACTTTAGGATCAACTTGATATCTAGCACACACCCCTACAAAAAAGGTAATGTCAGGTCTGCTAGCTGTGAGGTATATAAGACTGCTTATCATACTTATGTAAAGACTTTGATCCACATTTACTCCTTTTTCATCTTTAGACAACTTCAGATGTGTGGGAGCAGGTGTTCTTTTGTGACTGGAATTTTCCATCCCAAATTTCTTTACTATATTCTTCGCATACTTGCTCTGAGATAAGAATATGGAATCTTCCATTTGTTTAACTTGTAGAACAAGAAATTAGGTTAATTCACTAACAAGGCTCATCTCAAATTTTGACTGCATTTGCCTGACAAAATGTTGAACCATCTCATTTGACATCCCACCAAACATAATATCATCAACATAAATCTGTGCAATCACGATCTTCCCTTCTTCTTCCTTGATAAAAAGAGTTTTGTCTATGCCACCTTTCCTATATCCATTCTCACCAATAAATTTTGTCAATCTCTCATACCAAGATCTTGGAGCGTGCTTTAATCTATACAGAGCTTTCTTCAGTTTGTATACATGGTTAGGAAGGCTTGGATCAACAAATCCTTTAGGTTGTTCTACATAGACTTCCTCATTAAGATAGCCATTTAAGAAGGCACTCTTTACATCCATTTGAAACAATTTAAATTTCATAATGCAAGTAACTCCCAAGAGTAGTCTGATTGATTTAAGTATGGCCACAGGAGAAAAGGTTTCATCAAAATCAACTCCTTCAATTTGAGTGTATCCTTGTGCAACTAACCTTGCCTTATTTCTAGTAACCACCCCTTTTTCATCAGATTTATTCTTGTACACCCATTTAGTGCCAATCACATTTGTCCCTTCAGGCCTTGGAACCAGATCCCAAACTTCATTTCTACTAAATTGTTCTAGCTCTTCTTGCATAGCATTAATCTAGAACTCATCCGTTCAGGCTTCTTTGATATTCTTAAGCTCAATTTTTGAAAAAAAGCAAGAGTTTGATATCCCTTCTCTTGATCTATTAGTAACTCCTTTATTTAGATCTCCTATGATAAGCTCCTTAGGATGATCTCTCTGAGTTCTAATTGAAGACCCTTTATTGAGATGATTGGGCTCAAGATCTTCTTGAGGTGGATTAGAATCAATACTTATGTCATTGGATTCTGTTGGAATATCATACAAAGATGTTCCAACATCTTCTAATACATCTTCTTCATCATTCCATTCTCTATCATCAATAATAACATTTATGGATTCCATCATAACCTTGGTTCTGGAGTTAAAGACTCTGTAAGCTCTGCTATTTGTAGAGTAACCCAGGAATATTCCTTCATCACTCTTGGGATCCATCTTCCTTCTCTGTTCACGGTCTGCTAAGATGTAACATTTACTTCCAAAAACATGAAAGTATTTGACAGTAGGTTTTCTTCCCTTCCATATTTCATACAATGTGGCTGAGGTGCCTTTCCTTAGAGTGACTTTGTTATGGATATAACACGAAGTATTCATAGCTTCATCCCAAAAGTGGTAGGGTAAATTCTTAGCATGAATCATAGCTCTGGAAAATTCTTGAAGGATTCTGTTTTTGCGTTCCACAATCCCATTTTGCTGAGGAGTAATAGGAGAGGAAAATTCATGATTGGTTCCTTCAGAAGAGTAAAAATAAGCAAATTTATTATTCTCAAATTCCTTTCTATGATCACTTCTGATTCTAATGGCATGACTATCTTTTTCCCTTTGAAGTTTTTGACAGAGGTCTTTAAACACTTCAAAAGTTTCTGATTTTTCTCTCATAAAACTTATCCATGTGTACCTAGAGAAGTCATCTACAACAACATAGGAATACTTCTTTCCACCAAGACTTTCAACCTGCATAGGTCCCATCAAGTCCATGTGAAGAAGTTCCAAAACTTTTGATGTAGTAAGATGTTGGATCTTCTGATGTGAAATCTTAGTTTGCTTTCTAATCTGGCATTCACCATATACTCTCCCTTCTTCTATCTTGAGTTTAGGAATCCCTCTCACGGCTTCAATAGATATGATTCTTTTCATTCCTTTTAGATGAAAGTGTCCCGGTTTTTGATGCCATAGTTTAACTTTGTTTTCTTTGGCTAAAGCACATGTTGAGGAGAGGCTCAACTCTTGGGGAACCCATAAATAACAGTTGCCTTTAGATCTGATTCCTTTCATAATAACTTCATTCTTCTCATTGCAAATGAGACATTCTGCCTTGGTGAAGTTAACTTTGAATCCTTGATCACATAGTTGGCTTATACTTATTAGGTAAGTTGTTAACCCTTTAACAAGTAACACATTATCAAGTTTTGAGACTCCTGAACATTCTAGCTTTCCAACTCCTTTGATTTCACCTTTGGCTCCATCACTAAAAGTTATATAACTTGTAGAATGAGATTTTATATCTACCAATAGATTCTTGACACCTGTCATGTGTCTAGAATAACCACTGTCAAAGTACCAGTCATCTTTAGTTGATACTCTGAGAGAGGTATGAGCTATGAAACTAGCAACATTAGACTTGGGAACCCACTGCTTCTTCTTTTTGCTATTTTGAGAGATCTGATCAGTCTTGGGAAGAGGATTAGTTTTAGGATACCCATACAACTTGAAACAGAAAGGTCTTATGTGACCAAACCTTCTACGGTGATGACACCTCTAGGGCTGGGATTTCTTTCTGGTGTGAGTAAATTTTTTCTTACCATGATGTTTACCATGATATTTTTTCTTGCCATGATGTTCAGACATTTGATTCGACATCTTTGGTTTAGACTTGGCATGAGTGGAATTTTATGAAGGTTCTTCTGAAACAGGTTCCTTTTTCTCATTAAACCTTAGACCACTCTTGTCTCCTGTCACTCTCCCCACTTGAAGAATTTCATCTAATGTGTCAGACCCATTATTTAGAATCTTGAGAGATTTGACCATTCTATCAAGATTTGAATCCAGAGAAGTCACTTCACTTTCCAGATTAGAAATAGTTTTCAAATGCTCTTTCCTTTCTGCCTTCAGCTAGGTTATGAGTTCTTTCTGTTTCTCCCCTTCTAGGCAAACTTCTACACTTCTGAGACACAATTCTTTTTCTGAGACAGTTAGGTCATCAAAGGTTAGTTCACCATCACTAGAATCTTCATCAGACACATATTTGCATGTCAATGCTTTAACATGCTTTGCATATTCCTCTTCAAGATCACTCTCAGAATCCTCTTCAGACCAAGTAACAGATAGATTCTTCTTCTGTTTCTTAAGATATGTAGGACATTCAGCTCTAATGTGACCAAAACCTTCACATCCATGACATTGTATTCCCTTCCCTTGAGTGGATTTTTCTTCAGCCCTTTTTCTTCCAAACTTATTTGACTTAAGGATGTCAGATGAGATGTTCTTGACATTTGATCTTGGATTCTTATCCATCCTTTTTATCACTTTGTTAAACTGTCTTCCAATTATAACTAAGGCATTAGATATTCCTTCATATGTATCCAGATCACAGTCCTCCTCTTCATCTTCAGTATTGGTTACAAAAGCTATGCTTTTATTCTTTTTTTCATATCTTTCATTGATGCTTAATTCAAATGTCTGAAGTGATCCAACAAGTTCATCCACTTTCATCTTGTCAATGTCTTGTACTTCTTCTATGGCAGTCACTTTCATATCAAATCTCTTGGGAAGGGACCTAAGCATTTTTCTCACCAATTTGTCTTATGGAATTTTTTCTCCTAAAGCACTAACAACATTAGCAATCTCAAGGATGTTCATATGGAAGTCATCAATACTTCCATCATCCTTCATTCTTATATTTTCAAATCTGGTGGTGAGTAACTAAAGTCTTGACATCTTCACTTTGGATGTGCCTTCATGGGTAGATTGAAGAATCCCCCAGGCATCCTTAACTACTTCCCATGTGTTCACTAATCTAAAAATGTTCTTGTCAATTCCATTGAATATAGCATTCAAGGCTTTAGAATTTCCAAGAGCAATTTCATCCTCTTCTTTAGACCAATCTTCTTTTGGCTTTAACTCAGAAGTAGGTTCTCTATTTTCTCCCAATTTGACAGGGTGTTTCCATCCTTTTAAGACAACTTTCCAAGCCCTGTTGTCCAGAGACTTTAGAAAGGCCACCATACGTGGTTTCCAATAGTCATAATTGCTTCCATCCAGAATGGGTGGTCTGCTCACAAATCCTCCTTCCTTGTTGTGATCGGTGGAAATAGAACTGACTGTTTTTTTAGCTGGTTCGCGAAATGTCGCGGTAAGCAAGAGTCGCCACCGTCTTTTATGTTCTCCAACATGGAAAGGACAAAAGCACAGCAAAATTCCTTTTTTGAGATGTCTCTCGGTTCGGGAGGTAGATTTATAGAAAGGGAAGGTGTTAGCAGCCTTTCTATCTGTGGTTATCCACGGGCTCTTAGGTACTTGCTCTTATGTTTTCAAAAATGGTTTGCTTTTCAAGTGTATATGGGTTTTGAAAAAGTTTCGTTTGAAAAATTTCTAGGTAACTCTTGTATCTGTCCTCAAGAGTGTATGAAATATTCGTTTGAAAAAACTTTTTGAAAGTGTAGGTGTGAAAAAGATGTTTTTGTTTTTTTGAGAGAGCAAGTACCCAGGAGAAATCTACCTACTCTAAGGAATTAAGCTGTGTAAGAGTCCTTTAGACAGTACTATCCCACTATTGAGAAGTAGTTAGCATCTTCGTTGGAGTTATTCGGGTTAATTCGATTATTAGGGACATGTGGTCACTAAAGCAACGTTAGGACATTTTAGTGGTAATCCTAATGTCTTAGATCATTTTTATCGAGGCGACCATTCCGAGGCAGCTTATGATCTTGGGACAAAGGACGACCTCTAAAACATCCTATACTTAATGACCACGTTCGAGGCAACCAAGTGAGGTGTACCCTAAGAGTGGCATGTGCAAGTGTGTCAATTTTCAGTTATTTTACTCTTGCATGTCATGGTGAGCTATTGTTGATTTTTAAGTTTAAGAGTTAATCTTGTCATACAATCCTAGTTAGCATACATCTAAGCAGTTAATATATGTACAGGAATTTAAAGTGCGGGAATTGCAAATCCTACGCTATTACAAGGCTTTCGGGGAGGGGGATTATTTACATGTCCAAAAATATTGGGGGAAATAAAAACAGTAAAGTAAAAGAAGGTCTTAGTTTAAGCTATTACATCCCAGTAAAATAAACGCGCGTGAATCTAAAAAAAAAATCCTAAGAATAAGAACTCTTTTTGTTGTTTTTGATTAAGAAGATATTTGAATTAAATACTCCTAAGCCTAGTTTATTTTAAATTGATAAAATGAAGTTAAAATAATTAATTAATTTATTTACAAAATTAATTTGAATAAAAAACTAACCTAATGTTTTTTTTGTGATTTTTTTTTTATTTTAATGTTAATTAAAAGATAAAAAGAAGTCTATGAGAATAAAAACAAAAAAATAAAGTGCAGGAGGGATCCTTCGATCTAGGGAAAAAAGGAGTTTCGACCCAGGGAGGGAATGGACTGCTTCGGTCCAGAGAGGGTCCTGGTCCTTTCGATTGGGCCAGACAATAAGGCGTGGGTAACCTTCGATCCAGGGAAGAGGATTGCCCTTCGATCATGGAGGTCATGGCTTTCGATCCAGGGATGAGATGCCTCTTTCGATCCAGCATGCTAATGGGTTCGATCTAGAGAAGGGCTCTCATTCGATCTGGGATGTTATACCTGCAAAAGTATGTGAGCGAAACAAAAATGCAGGGCTTGGGTATTGAACCCCAGGCCCTTCGATCCTGCACTTGTTGGGGTCTCTTCAGGCTAAATCTGCAGCAAATGTTAGCACACGAGAAATGTGACCTGGGTGCCAAACCCAGGCCTTTCGATCCTGTCTAAGATGGCAGGTCAAAGGTAACAACAAGTAATAATGCGTTTACGCAAATGTAAGGTTGGACAATTTACGCTTTCTTACCTGCAAATTGAGTCTTCGATTTGGGCACTGGCTGGATGGGAGCACTTTCAATCTGGGATTTCTGGGCGCAGGCACTTTTGATCTGGGCACTTCTGGGCGCAGGAACTTCTGATCTGGGCACTTCCTGGATGTAGGCACTTTTGATTTGAGGGCTTCTGGGTGTAGGCACCTTCGATCTGAGGGACTGCTTTGGCTTGGAAAATTTTGGGCAGCGTCTCTCCAATGTTTTGTTCTCCTGCAGATTTTTTGAAGAAGTGTGTATAATTTTCGTTCTATGATTTTCGTGTGATTTTTCGTATAATTTTTTTTGGTGTCTGTTGTAATGTGTCACTGGCCTCCTATTTATAGGAGTGTGGGAGTGCACGAAAATGGCAAGGGACAACCATAAAAATAGGCCTTTAACGCTCTGGACAAAAATCAAACATATTAAATCATTTCCTTTTTTGAAACATTCGTGTCCCTTGAATGAACCTGGACGCTTGGATTTCGAGTGCTTTCAGGCCATGCGATTAGTCTTGATTTTCCTCTTTCGAATGGACTCCCTGCGTACCCTTCGAATGGGCCTGGCCCAAATATCAATCGAAGGATTCCAATCGAAATGCTCTGTTAACAGGCCAATCAAAAGGTGTTGTTCATGCCAAATGAAGGACATGGTTGACATGCCTGTCGACATTGCCTTGACATAATTCCAATCGAATGCTTGTCCATAATGCCAATCGAAATACTCCTTCAGAATGCCAATCGAAATACTCCTTCAGAATGCCAATCGAAAGGTATTTGAAGTACCACTCAAAAATCTTCTTTTTCCTTAGGCAAGAGTTTGTGATCAACCAGGCAGGGGGAAGACTTTGGAAAACATGAGAGAGCAAATTTTGGGTTGCAACAGTTGCCCCTGTTCAATCTTCTTAGACCTGAGGATGTAGATTGGCTTGTGTGCCTTTCGTGATCCGAGGGTGGAAGATGATTGAACACTAGAGTGCCCAGAAATTTGCACTCGCATAATAGAATATCAGCAATGTGACAGTGGGAATGGGCTTACAGATGCCATTTGGAGAGATGGTGGATAGGGGGTGGGCTTATAGATGCCATCTGGAGATGTGACAGAACTTTGTCGGGAATGGGCTTATAGATGCCATTTGGAAATGTGATGGATAGTTGTGGAGATGGGCTTAAATATGCCATCAGGAGGTGTCGATCGCGTAAGAGATTCCTTAGCGAGGACTTGCGTATTTTGAGAAAGGAAGATGGTTTCCTGGCCTGTTACAGGTGTTGACCTTCAATCTCTTCAGGTAGATATGCCCTAGCTGGATACAGGTGTTGAATCTACAATCAGTTGCTCACAGATGTGCCATGGCTAGATACAGGAATCGAATCCGGAACTTCAAAAGGTTGCTTACAGACGTGCCCTGGCTGGATACAGGAATCGAATCTCTAAACTCTTCATGCAGATGTGCCCTGGCTGGATACAAGTATCGAATCTACAATCAGTTACTCACAGATATGCCCTGGCTAGATACAGGAATCGAATCTGGAATTCTTCGTCTACAGATATGCCCTGGCTGGATACAGGAATCGAATCTTCAAACTCTTCAGATATGCCCTGGCTAGATACAGGAATCGAATCTGGAATTAGTCATCTACAGATATGCCCTGGCTGGATACAGGTATCGAATCTTCAAACTCTTCAGATATGCCCTGGCTAGATACAGGAATCGAATCTGGAATTAGTCATCTACAAATATGCCCTGGCTGGATACAGGTATCGAATCTTCAAACTCTTCAGATATGCCCTGGCTAGATACAGGAATCGAATTTGGAATTAGTCATCTACAGATATGCCCTGGCTGGATACAGGTATCGAATCTTTAAACTCTTTAGATATGCCCTGGCTAGATACAGGATCGAATCTGGAATTAGTCATCTACAGATATGCCCTGGCTGGATACAGGTATCGAATCTTCAAACTCTTCAGATATGCCCTGGCTAGATACAGGAATCGAATCTGGAATTAGTCATCTACAGATATTCCCTGGCTGGATACAGGTATCGAATCTTCAAACTCTTCAGATATACCCTGGCTAGATACAGGAATCGAATCTGGAATTAGTCATCTACAGATATGCCCTGGCTAGATACAGGTATCGAATCTTCAAACTCTTCAGATATGCCCTGGCTAGATACAGGAATCGAATCTGGAATTAGTCATCTACAGATATGCCCTGGCTGGATACAGGTATCGAATATTCAAACTCTTCAGATATGCCCTGGCTAGATACAGGAATCGAATCTGGAATTAGTCATCTACAGATATGCCCTGGCTGGATACAGGTATCGAATCTTCAAACTCTTCAGATATGCCCTGGCTAGATACAGGAATCAAATCTGGAATTAGTCATCTACAGATATGCCCAGGCTGGATACAGGTATCAAATCTTCAAACTCTTCAGATATACCCTGGCTAGATACAGGAATCGAATCTGGAATTAGTCATCTACAGATATGCCCTGGCTGGATACAGGTATCGAATCTTCAAACTCTTCAGATATGCCCTGGCTAGATACAGGAATCGAATCTGGAATTAGTCATCTACATATATGCCCTGGCTGGATACAGGTATTGAATCTTCAAACTCTTCAGATATGCCCTGGCTAGATACAGGAATCGAATCTGGAATTAGTCATCTACAGATATGCCCTGGCTGGATACAGGTATCGAATCTTCAAACTCTTCAGATATGCCCTGGCTAGATACAGGAATCGAATCTGGAATTAGTCATCTACAGATATGCCCTGGCTGGATACAGGTATCGAATCTTCAAACTCTTCAGATATGCCCTGGCTAGATACAGGAATCAAATCTGGAATTAGTCATCTACAGATATGCCCTGGCTGGATACAGGTATCGAATCTTCAAACTCTTCAGATATGCCCTGGCTAGATACAGGAATCGAATCTGGAATTAGTCATCTACAGATATGCCCTGGCTGGATACAGGTATTGAATCTTCAAACTCTTCAGATATGCCCTGGCTAGATACAGGAATCGAATCTGGAATTAGTCATCTACAGATATGCCCTGGCTGGATACAGGTATCGAATCTTCAAACTCTTCAGATATGCCCTGGCTAGATACAGGAATCGAATCTGGAATTAGTCATCTACAGATATGCCCTGGCTGGATACAGGTATCGAATCTTCAAACTCTTCAGATATGCCCTGGCTAGATATAGGAATCGAATCTGGAATTAGTCATCTACAGATATGCCCTGGCTGGATACAGGTATCGAATCTTCAAACTCTTCAAATATGCCCTGGCTAGATACAGGAATCGAATCTGGAATTTGTCGTCTACAGATATGCCCTGGCTGGATACAGGAATCGAATCTCTAAACTCTTCATGCAGATATGCCCTGGCTGGATACAGGTATCAAATCTACAATCAATCACTCACAGATATGCCCTGGCTAGATACAGGAATCGAATCTGGAATTAGTCATCTACAGATATGCCCTGGCTGGATACAGGAATCGAATCTGGAATTGCGACAGTTGATAGTAATTATCTTTGGATTGACCTTTTTCCTGAAAAGGCAAAATGTCAGTTGTATGCAATGTCATGATGTATGAAATGTATGGTGTCATGATGTTCTCAAAATAAATGAGATTGTGTTATATGTATATTGTGATGTATGTGAGCAGGATGTATGAAATGTGATATGTTTATGAATGTATTTTCGTCTAGGAAAATAAATCCTTGACGAATGCCGGGAAGTTGAATCCTGGGCTGATGTCGAATAGTAGAGCTCTTCGTTTCCGCTGGGGATGACGGTTGCAAGAATAAACCGGTAGGAGAAGATGACTCCATTGGGGAATAAACTTGTTGGAGAGATTACTCTGTGGGGAATTACTCTGTGGGAAGAGATACTTCGCTGAGGTTTTGATGAGAACTCCACTGGGGATTCCTGTTGATAAGCTTTGTTGGGGAATTTTGATGAACTCCGCTGGGGGATAGGAAGAACTTCGTCGGGGACGATCTTTCCGTGGTAATTAGCTGAGGATAACCCAGTTATAAGCTCTGGTGGAGAATAACTTTTGAATGAAGCCGGGGAGAAGCGTTCGTACTCTGCAGGTGATAAGCTTCATGAATTTACTGGGGAGATTGATTCAACTTTCCTGGGGAAACTTTTGAACTGTACTGGGGAATGGCTCCACTGGGGTGTCTGGTATTCCGCCGGGGAACAATCTTATATTAAGACTGTCGGGGATGCTTGCTTAGGAACATCTGTACTCCGCTGGGGAATGTTGAGATTTTCTGGGGATACCCAACTTCCTTAAGGCTGACAGTAGACTAACTCTGCTTGGGGAGAGTATCGCTGACTTACTGGAGATACTGTGCCTTTTCGGGGCTGGTTGGAGACCAACTCTGCTCGGGGGAGAGTGTTGCTGAATCTTGTCTTACTCTGCGGGGAGTGAAGGTGTCTTGATCATGTTCTTCAGCTGAACCTACTTTGGTACCTTGGTTTACAGAGCAGCCAGATCGCTTAGACAGTTCTTATTCCCCCAGTTTCTGTGGGAGAAGGTACCTGTGGAGGTCTTGATTGACAAATCTTCTTCTGGTAGACGAGTGACAAGATGACGGGACGTAGTCGTACGCTTTAATCCCTAATTTTTGCTTGGACCGCCCTTTCGGGTTTTCAATCCACCGGGATACCCTTTTTTGCCCAAGCCGCCTTTTCAGGTTTTCAACTTGCCGGGTGTACAGATTTTTCATTTTCATCCCTTATTTTTGCCAGAACCCTTTTGATTCGCCGGGAAGCCCTTGTTTTTGCCTAGGTGTGTCAACCTAGCGGGTCTTTGATTATGCGCAGTATTTTTTTGACTATGTCCGTGCTCTCAGGATGTAGGGAGGTTCCCCTGTCAGTAGTGTTGCGTTGCCCTACTACCAGAAGATCTTCATTTGATCGTCCAATTCCCCAAGTGATCCAGATGGAGATTTGCCCCAAGCTGGTTGGCCTTTTGAGAGATTCTTTGAATCTTAACTTAACTGCCCCAGATGATAGACAATGATCATGTCGTGCCCCTTGATTGGAGGTGCTTTTGTTCATTAGACGTTTGTCGTGCGGACTTCTATGCTGTTCAAACAAATAGTCATATGCAAGCAGTGTTATATCAAGAATGCAAAGCTTATGTCTGTCTTGAAGTTTTTGAAAATGCATTTTTTTTATAAAAACAAGTGAATTTTTGTAAACTGTGATGTCAACTCGTTATTTTACCGCAAGCCTTAAGGAGTCAGGATACCTTTCGTAACAGTATGCTTTCGAACTAACCCATGCTTCAGCTAGGACTTTTAAAGGTTGTAGCGTGGCCCGGTTCACGGTTTAAGAAACAAAGGATAAAGGCTCAAATTTTATTTGTACCCACCCGTTCTTCGTGATGTTCTTCAAACCTAAACTCAGCTAATCGTGCATTAGACCTTGTTTGAGTCTTTGCCTTGATATTCCGGTGATGGTTCGGATGTTGACAGTTTATTTTGAATAGGCAGTCATTTCCTTTTGTCGAGGGTTTGTAGGGCCTCTTTCTTTTTTTTTGATTTCGTTATCCCTGTTTTTTTTGCCTGAACTGTTTCTTTTGCGATTACAGTCAGCGGGATGCCCCAGTTTTGTAAGTCTCCTTCATAGGTTTTGACTTAGTGGGCTTTTAGTTTGAGGAGATAATGACTGCCTATCTTTATGATTATAGGAACCATCACTGTCTTTTGCTTTGGAAGAACTCCTTTGATGACATTCATTGTGCACTTGGATCAACTGAGAAGACTACCCTGCCCCAGGTTATGATTAAGGGTTTTAATTTTTTTGTGAAAAGCAAAACTCCTACTTCTTTGGCTCGAAGGGGTTGACGAGGGATTATCTTCCTTATAACTCCAGTGTTGAGGAATTGAAACAATGCATGTACCTCATCAGTGGGATCTGTTCAAAAGCATACTGTAGATTGTGGTATCGTTTTCGTCATCCTCCCTCAAGAGGCTTAGAATTATTAATCGAGCGTTGAACATCACAAAAAATGAAAGTAATTTTGAATATAGAGAATGCGAATATATTGATTCAAAACAGACATATGCGATGCATTGATAAAGTAATAAAGTTTGCTATGACAATAATTGTTTGTATAAACAAAGAAAATACAACTTGAACATTCGAATGAACAAAAAGTCTTCTAGTCTCAGGACTTGTCACTTCAAATGGTGAATCTCGCAGGGATAGTAGAAGAACTCGACCTGACCATCTGGGGTGAATTCCACTGCTCCCTCATCAATCAGGTCTTGAATTTTGTTCTTCAAAGTCCGACAGTCGTCGGTGTCATGTCCAGGACTGTCAGAATGGTATGCACACCTTGCATCAAGATTGTACCTTGGGGAGGCTGTGTTGGGATTCTTAGGAGGGTCCCTTAATGTCACCAGATTCAATCTTAACAGGTGTTGTAAAGCTTGAGACAGCGGCATGTTGAGCTTGGTAAATTTCCTTCGGTCAACCCGTTGCTTTTGGTGAGGTTGATGCTGGGCTTGTGACCCTGAAGCAAGCTGAGGAGCTTTTCCCTTGTCTTCTTGCCCCAAAGGTGGTTGAATGATGACTTGATCTTCAACCTTAGATGTTTGCCCCAGTTGGTTATCCCGAAGCAGTTGGTTGACGAGAACCCTGAGCTCTTCTTGTCTTTGAGCTAAGTCTTGAATGAGAGCCATTTGCCTCAGCATCTGGGTTCTCATTGTATCTACCTCAGCTTGCATACGTTTCAGTCGTTCGTCTTTATCGTCTTCTGGACTGTTCCTGACCAAAGACCCCATGAGGAGTGTTCTCAGCTCTTCCTGCCCCTTGGATAGATTTAGGAGGATCTCCCCGAACCGAGTCTCTTGAGCATGAAGATCCTGGTTGCCTTGTTGGGAAGCCATTGCTGAAATAAACAGCGAAGATGGTAAGTGACTTGTCAAAGGAGTACCTGTAATGCAATGATATATATGTATGCATGCAATGTTTTCAAGGATCTCGCAGGGTAAACAAGAAAATTGTTAGAACTTGAATTTTGTAGCTTGATGGAAGGGGCTTCATGTTGATGAGAGTCCTTCTTCAAGAGTCAAGGCTCACAATATCGAGTGGGTCATAGCCCCTGACTCAAGTTATCAACCTTGGCTAGAGGAAAATAAATCCCCTTTGCCCCTTGCTAGACATTTGGTTCATCATGACCTGCATCACAAACCCTTGAGATCCTTGAAATGGATTATGTTAGAACAAAGTTTGAATCTACTACCCTAAGTTTAAGTTTTGATGATAACAAAATGAAAAGATATATTAATTATATGATTCATGTAAAGAACTATTTGCTACCTAAAAATTACTTTCTGTTTTACAGAAACTCTGATGGGTATCAGCAAGAGTACATCTTAATCAGCATCAGAATATTGGATATCAACATCAGCATCAGAAGATGTTATCTCAGATACCAGAATCAGAAGATCAACTTACGCTTATGCTGAAGCTTGATGAACAGATCTGCGCTTAACACTCTGAACTCTGATAAAGACAACAACAGTTCATCATCACCTAAGCAGCGTCAGAATGAGCCAAAGCCAGAACACGCTTAAGTGGCAACGGTACTGTGCATTCAAGATGAGTTATTACCAATGGCTTCATTCCAGACAAGATCTGCTTAATAAGGAAAGATTGTTATTGGCATTGAAACAGAATCATTCTCCAACGTACACTATTTCCAATGCTATTTAAACAAGTCAATGAAGATTGAATTGGCTAATGCTCTACACCAACCTACACGCCTAAAATCTATTCATCATCTTCCTCACTCTAAGTTTTGCTAAAAGCTCCAAAATTCCTTACTCAATTATTTTCGCAATCTAGTTATCTTAAGCTTAATTTGTGTAGTATCACAGTTGTGATAAACAGTTTTGTAGAAAACATTCACACACCTAGATTTCAATTCTTTGTAAGAAAGTGATTCCTTGACAAACCGGTTTGTGGTTTGCATCAAGAAGGCTTTAGCAGTTGTTAAAGCAGATTGTAATATTCAGTTGAATATATTGGATTAAGACCTCGTTGGAGAGAGGCGAAATCACCTTGACGGGTGGACTGGAGTAGTTTGAGATCAAACGAACCAGGATAAAAATACCGTGTTCATTGCAATTGATTTCCAGTTTTTACAATTCAACCCCCCTTCTTGTGTTTTTCACTTCTTCAATTGGCATCAGAGCACCTGGTTCTGAGCTAAAACACTTAACCATGTCAGTACAAGATCCAGCGTCAGAAAAACACAAATGGTAGGAATTTATCAACACACCAGCAATGACAACAATGAAGACAGAGACAGATTCAGCGGCAAACCTCCAGTCTTTGATGGAGAAAATTTTGATTACTGGAAAGACAGAATTGAAAGCTTCTTTATGGCACATGATGCTGATCTGTGGGACATGGTGACAGATGGATACACGCACCCTGTGAATGCAAGTGGTCAGAAGATTGACAGGAAAGCAATGTCTGACCAACAAAAGCGTGACTTCAAAAATCACCACAAGGCCAGAACCATCCTTCTCAGCTCCATCTCTTATGCTGAATATGAAAAGATCTTTAACAGAGACACAGCAAAGAACATGTTTGACTCACTCAGAATGACGCATGAGGGCAACGTTCAGGTCAAAGAAACTAAAGCTCTTGCGCTCATTCAGAAGTATGAGGCATTCAAAATGGAAGAAAGTGAATCCATTGAAACAATGTTCTCAAGATTCCATATTCTGGTAGCTGGTCTCAAGGTTCTGGACAAAGGATACTCTACTGCTGATCACGTCAAGAAGATCATCAGAAGCTTACCTAAGCAGTGGAGGCCAATGGTTACAGCTCTGAAGCTAGCAAAAGATCTCAATAAAATTTCTCTGGAGGAACTTATCATCTCCCTCAGAAGTCATGAGATAGAGCTAGAAGCTGATGAACCCCAGAAGCAAGGTAAGCCTTTAGCATTAAAATCTAACAAAAAATCTGAGTCTAAAGTTTTGTAGGTAGTTGAAGAAACATCTGATGGATCCTCATCAGAAGAAGACGAACTTTCTCTCCTCTCCAGAAGAGTGAATCAAATGTGGAAGCAGAGGCAAAGGAAGTTCAGGAATCCCAGAAGATCTTATCAGAACGAGTCTTCTTCCAGATACAGAAGGACAGATTCTTCCTCTGGATACAGAAGATCTGAAGGTTCCTCAGGAAGCAGAAAGCCAAACACCAAGGACATCATTTGCTATGAGTGCAATGAGCAAGGACACTACAAGAGTGACTGCCCAAAGCTTCAAAGGGAAAAGCCCAAAAAGAAGTTTGGAAGAGAAAATAAGAAAACTCTCATGGCTACATGGGATGACTCTGACTCGTCTGAAGCTGACTTAGAATCAGATGAGGAGAGAGCAAACATAGCTCTCATGGCCAACATTTCAAAAGATAGTGAAGCTTCTGAATCAGACTCAGAATTAGATACTGAAGAGGTATTTCCTGACTTTGCAATTAATTTTACTAAGGCTGAACTTGCTGAAAGCCTTAATGAAATCCTGGAAAGGTACCAGCAGATTAGAGTTAAATTCAGAAACCTGAAAAGGAATCTTGAATCTGACTCTGATAAAACTGAGAGTCTTAAATTGGAAAATTCTGAGCTGAGAAATAAAATTTCAAAATTAGAAAATGTTTTACAAAACTCTCAGAAGGAACCAATTTCTGAAACTCCCAGCAGCGCTGATGAGATCATCAAGGAGTATGATCACAGTTTCCAGAAGTTCCTTGCTAAAAGCATAGATAGAAGCAAAATGGCTTCAATGATCTATGGAGTTAGCAGAAACGACAGGAAGGGAATAGGATACCAAGGTAAGGTTCCTACACCAAAGAATGTCATGGATTTAACCATCAAACACACTCCTCTGAACTCACATTTTGTGTATGGTCACACACATGATATTAAATACACTAGCAGTAAGTATTCTGTGAAACCAAAATTCAACCAGAGTTTTGGTAAATCTAACAAATCAGGACCCAAGAAAATCTGGGTACCTAAGGATAAAATAATACATGTTGCAGATATCTTTAGCAGCAAATCAGAAACACCAGTCATGGGACCTGGACTCTGGCTGCTCGTGACACATGACGGGAAGAAGGCATATGTTCCAAAGCCTGGAACTTAAGCCTGGAGGCCACGTTGGCTTTGGAGGCAATCAGAGGGGAAAGATCATTGGCTCTGGAACTGTAGGTAATGGAAATCTTCCCTCTATAAATAATGTTCTGCTAGTAGATGGATTAATGCATAATCTGTTATCCATAAGTCAATTAAGTGATAACGGTTATGATATAATCTTTAATCAAAAATCATGTAAAGCTGTTAGTCAGAAAGATGGGACTATCCTGTTTAATGGAAAGAGGAAAACCAACATCCATAAAATCAAACTTTCTGAACTGAAAAGTCAGAATGTAAAGTGTCTTCTGTCTGTTAACAACGAGCAGTGGATCTGGCACAGAAGATTGGGGCATGTTAGTATGAGAAGAATATCTCAGATTAACAAACTCAATCTGGTCAGAGGACTTCCTAATTTGAAGTTCAATTCAGATGCTCTGTGTGAAGCATGTCAGAAAGGCAAGTTTGCAAAACCTTCTTTCAAATCTAAAAATGTTGTTTCTACCTCTAAGCCATTAGAACTTCTGCACATTGACTTATTTGGACCAGTTAAAACTACTTCAGTCAGTGGCAAGAAGTATGGATTAGTAATCGTAGATGACTATAGCAGATGGACATGGGTAAAGTTCTTAAGACACAAGGACGAGTCACACTCTGTGTTTGTTACCTTCTGTAACCAAGTTCAGAATGAGAAGGATCTTAGAATCGTTAAAGTCAAAAGTGATCATGGTGGAGAGTTTGAAAACAAAGATTTTGAGTCATTCTTTAATGACAGAGGTATTCTGCATGATTTCTCTTGTCCTAGAACTCCCCAACAAAATGGAGTTGTAGAACGAAAGAACAAAACATTGCAAGAAATGGCCAGAACCATGATCAATGAGACAAACGTTGCTAAGATCTTCTGGGCAGAGGCAATAAACACAGCGTGCTACATTCAGAATAGAATCTCAATAAGACCTATTCTGGAAAAGACTCCATATGAATTGTGGAAGAACAGAAAGCCCAACATTTCATATTTTCATCCATTTGGATGTACTTGTTTTATGTTAAATACAAAGAATTATTTGAACAAGTTTGACTCTAAAGCACATAAGTGTATTATGTTAGGATACTCTGAACGCTCAAGAGGGTACATAGTATACAATACAGAAACACAGGTTGTGGAAGAATCAATCAATGTTCGTTTTGATGATAAGCTTGACTTTGAAAAGTCAAAGCAGAATGAAGTTTTTGCAGGTATGGAAATTGAATTTACAGGTTCTGAAGATAAGTCATCAGAAGCTCTCAACACAGACAATCCTTCAATATCTGAAAGGAGCACAGCTAGCAATCCTACAACAGCTGCTGATCAACCTCAGAAGAGACTACCCAGAAGCAGCTTGGATCACCCAGAAGAAACTCTCTTAGGAAGAAAGGAAGATCCAATCAGAACAAGAGCAAGCTTCAGAAACTCTGAAGAAACTCTCATGGGACTTGTGTCTCTGATTGAACCTTCTTCTATTGATGAAGCACTTCTGGACAACGACTGGATTCTAGCAATGCAAGAAGAGCTGAATCAATTCACCAGAAATGACGTATGGGATCTTGTTCCCAGACCAAAAGGATTCAACGTCATTGGAACAAGATGGGTGTTCAAAAACAAGCTAAATGAACAAGGTGAAGTCATCAGAAACAAAGCACGACTGGTAGCACAAGGTTATAGTCAGCAAGAGGGAATAGACTATACAGAAACCTTTACTCCAGTCGCCAGGTTAGAATCTATCAGACTTTTAATTTCATTTGCTGTTAATAGAGGCATCACTCTATATCATATGGATGTCAAGAGTGCATTCTTAAATGGTTACATAGAAGAAGAGGTTTATGTGCACCAACCCCCTGGTTTTGAAAATAAAAAACATCCAGAACATGTTTTCAAACTAAAGAAGTCACTATATGGTCTGAAACAAGCTCCCAGAGCTTGGTATGAAAGACTAAGTAACTTTCTGTTAGAAAATGAATTCACCAGAGGGAAGGTGGACACTACCTTATTCTGTAAGTCAGTTAAGAATGACATCTTAGTATGTCAAATTTATGTTGATGATATTATTTTTGGATCTACTAATCCTTCTCTTGGAAGAAAATTTGCTAAGTGTATGCAGGCAGAATTTGAGATGAGCCTCATAGGGGAACTGAAATTCTTTCTAGGAATTCAGATCAATCAAACTCCAGAGGGAACTTACATTCATCAGAGCAAATATTTCAGAGATCTTCTGAAGAAATTTGACCTCTCAGAATGTAAGCCATCAAAGATTCCAATGCATCTCACATGCATTCTGGAAAGAGAAGAGGTAAGAAAAAAGATAGAACAGAAGGTCTACAGAGGTATGATTGGTTCTCTCCTTTATCTGACAGCTTCAAGACCTGATATCTTATTCAGCGTATGTATTTGTGCTAGATTCCAATCAGATCCTAGAGAATCTCACTTATCAGCTGTTAAGAGAATTTTCAAGTATCTGAAAGGTACTACTAATCTGGGTTTATTTTATAGAAAATCTAGTGATTACAGCTTAGTAGGCTACTGCGATGCTGACTTTGCTGGAGACAGAGTAGAGCGTAAAAGTACTTCTGGAAGCTGCCAGTTTCTGGGAGAAAATCTGATCTCTTGGTCCAGCAAAAGGCAATCCACAATTGCGCTATCAACAGCAGAAGCTGAGTACATAGCAGCAGCAGGTTGTAGCACACAAATGCTCTGGATGAAAAGTCAGCTTGAAGACTTCCAGATTTTTGAGAGTAACATCCCTATACTCTGACAATACTTCTGCTATTTGCTTAAGTAAGAATCCCTTTTTACATTCTAGGGCTAAGCATATAGAAATAAAACATCATTTCATTAGGGACTATATTCAGAAAGGAATTTTGAACTTAAAGTTTATTGATACAGACCATCAATGGGCTGATATCTTCACTAAACCCCTTTCTGAAGATAGGTTCAATTTCATTCTGAAACATCTCAGCATGAAACTCTGCCCAGAGTGAAAATGTTTTAAGTTTATATATTAACCTTCAGAATGTATTTATTTTACTGTGAACTTCTGATCAATCTCTTTTCAGAAAGATAGAACATGCAGATTGTATCATATGCTATTCTTAAAGATCTGAGCGTTTCAGCTTAAGGATAGACGTGCTGCTCACTAAATCAAACAAGTGTCATCCAATCATCAGTAAATCTCTGAAGCAGAACGCGTGCACGCTTCTGAGAAGGCAAAACGCTGATTGGGTGCATTGAGACACATGTCTGGTAACCGTTTCAAGTATCTTTCTCAAATCCCCCAAAATCAGCAAGCATTAAATGAAAGTAATCATGTTTTTAAAACGTAATCATGAATTATTTCTCTTTCTTGAAACCGTTTACACTTTCAAAAATTATTTTGAAATCTATTTAAGCACATTAACATCTCACATTAATCCTTTACCGTTTCTTACAATCTTACAAACATTTTTCTGCATTTTCCTTGTGTGTTCATCTTTCTCAAAGAAACCAATTTTTCAGTTTTCTCAGAAAAACCCTAAGTGTGAACATGGCAACCTCCAGCAATGTCTCTGCAGGTTCTCAGAAGGAGGCTTCTTCTGAACAGTACCAAGTTCCTTTCAGAACACTCCTTACACCAGTGAAGAATTTGAAAGTGTTGTCTGAACTGATTGTTGACTTCTCCAGTCTGAAAGAAAATGGATTTGATCTGACTGAAGAAGTTAGGGAACAGGGATGGGAGAGATATTTTGATAGGTTGGTTGGACCAACATTCCCAGTCTTGGTAAAGGAGTTCTGGATTCATGCGTACTCATCAACGCATCAAGTCACCTCCTACATAATGGGAAAGAAGATTGTGATCACTGAGGATCACATAGCAAGATTAATTGGATACAGTGGCGGTGGTATCCGCTGTATCGATATGGCTGAAAGATGCTCTGAAGTTGCTGTCATTGCAAGGCAGATTTTCACCCATGGGGTCCCCAGCAGCAAAATCAGAGACTTAAAGGATCAAGACAGAATATGGGCGAAAATTATTCTGGGGTGCTTTAATCACAGGAATCCAACAAGCTCCCCTGATTATATAAATATAGATCAGTAGTTTCTGATCTATTTTATTAATCAGAAGGTAAAAATCAATTTGGCTCATCTTCTGTTTAATCACCTCAGGACCAGCGTCAAGGAGACAAGGGAAGAAGAAAGGACAAAGAGGGATTGGATACCCTTTGGCAGGTTAATATCAGATATTCTGACTGAGAATAGGCTGATAGAGCACCTCACAGAAGCTCAGGAATTAAGTTCTATTGAACCAACTGTTGGCAAGCCTCTGAATGCCAAGAATCTGAAGAAAATGAAACTGATAGAGAATATTAGAAAGGAGCCCAGCGTTACTCCTCTTGCTGACATCACCAGAAGAAGAGTCCCTCTGGACGACTTTCCATTATTTTCTGAGATAGAATCTAAACCAGTGGTGGTTCTCAGATACTTGGACGCTTGCAAGGCTGATGGTACAGATCCCAAACTAAATATCAAAGATCTGCACCAACCACAACCAGAAGTTTCACTGAAGAAGACGAAGAAAAGAAAGGCCACTTCAGAAGGACCATCCCAGCAGACTCCTAAGAAAAGAGGCAATCTATCTGCTGCTTCTGTTTTAAATTCTTCTGCTATTCCAACATCAATCCCAACCCCAGCTTCACATGAACTTCCAATCCCCATACCAACTATTGATGAAACCGAACCAGAAGATGACCCTTCTGAGTCACTGACTCTCAGGAGACCCCGTACCAAATCCCAAACTCCAAAACCCACGACATCAATAGCATCAGAACTTGACAAAGTTCTGTCTGAAATTGATGAACGTGTTTCCGCTCACCTCTCAGATAATCCAAACACTGAACCAGAAATTGCGCACTCTCCTCAACCAGAACATCCTCTCTCACCCATACCAGAAGAACCACAAATTCCACAACAACTAGAAATTCAACCAGAAATTCCACCTCCTTCCCCACAACCAGCAATTCCTCCTCCCTCTCCTCAACCAGAAGTTCATCCACCATCACCTCCACAACCTGAGTTTCATCACTCTGAAACTCCATCACCTGAACCTCATTCTCCTCAATCCTCTGAGCCACAACCCTTGGCAATTCAGCTGCCATGTGGAACAACTGTAACCCTGGCCCAGCTGCCATCCTCGCCAGAAACTACCCCTCCAAATACTCCAAAAACTCCAAACAATCCAATTATTATTTCTGATTCTCCCACTCTATCTCCCAAACAAACTACAGAAAACCACAGCAGGACCTTCACCGATTTAACAATCCTTGACCGTCTTGCTGATCTCAAACACAAAATAGCCATTCCCAAACCAAAACAGCCAGATGTTGGCTCTGGCATTGTGAATTTTGAAACAGGTTTGCAGCAATGGATTGCTTCTCTAAAGCAAGTATGTCCTGGAATGATTGATCCTGCTGCCTCAGACCAGCTCTGGACACGTTTCAGAATATGGGTACGTGCTGAAGCCCTCAAATTTCAAGACACCAATTATGAGCAGGCACAACAGAACTTCAGTAAGCTGCTGAAGGAAGTTGAAAGTCAGCTGCCACAGGACGAAGTGCTCTTTCTGGATAGTGAGCCATGGTCTGAGAAGCGTCCAGCTTCTAAAGTGCAGCCAGAAGAAGATCAGACTACTCAAGATGAAGTCAGTCAAGCTGAAGATGTTGCAGAAAGCTCTCAGAAGCTTCCTGCTTCTGATGTTTCTCAAGCTGCCTTGGACAGGCAGACTCTGGAAGAACTGAAGCTGAATGATATTCGTCTGCAGCAAAGAATGGATGAAAATGATCAGAAGATGAAGGAAAGGATGGATGTGCAAGACAGCAAGATAGATACAGTAGTCAGCATGGTGCACAAGCAGACTGAGACTGCTGATCAGATTAAGGCAATGCTGGAGACTCTGTTCACACGCTTCCCACCCCAACCTTAGTTTTTCATTCATGATATTTTCAATGTTTTCTTTGCATATCTTTTGTACTATTTTGTCTGGCTCTGAATTTTAATATAACAAGTTTTTCTGCTCTGGTCGTTTTAGCACATCACTTACACTTTTTGATTGCTGACAAAAAGGGGGAGAACAAGAATGATATTTTTTCAATAAACGGATTACTGAGACAAAAAGTCTCAAACATTCTAACTCTGATATACTTGAATATTTTCTGTTTTTGCATAAGTCTACAGGTACAAGAAGTTAATCACCTCTGATACACTGAAGCTCGAAGCTCTGATATTCTGATCTGAAGCTCTGATATTCTAATGTTCAAAGCTCTGATATTCTGATGTTCAAAGAAAGTCAATAAAGATCTGATTCTGAAGAATTCTTGGAATTAAAAAGGGAAGTAATAAATTCAGGGGGAGTATCTCCGATCTAAACTATGATATCTCTTATCACTTATCTTTGATAACTTCCTACTTAATTCTGATACAACTTATTATTTAGTTATCTCTAATACTTTTCACGCTAATTAGCAATTATAAATATCTAGTTTTTGTCATCATCAAAAAGGGGGAGATTGTTAGAACAAAGTTTGAATCTACTACCCTAAGTTTAAGTTTTGATGATAACAAAATGAAAAGATATATTAATTATATGATTCATGTAAAGAACTATTTGCTACCTAAAAATTACTTTCTGTTTTACAGAAACTCTGATGGGTATCAGCAAGAGTACATCTTAATCAGCATCAGAATATTGGATATCAACATCAGCATCAGAAGATGTTATCTCAGATACCAGAATCAGAAGATCAACTTACGCTTATGCCGAAGCTTGATGAACAGATCTGCGCTTAACACTCTGAACTCTGATAAAGACAACAACAGTTCATCAGCACCTAAGCAGTGTCAGAATGAGCCAAAGCCAGAACACGCTTAAGTGACAACGGTACTGTGCATTCAAGATGAGTTATTACCAACGGCTTCATTCCAGACAAGATCTGCTTAATAAGGAAAGATTGTTATTGGCATTGAAACAGAATCATTCTCCAACGTACACTATTTCCAATGCTATTTAAACAAGTCAATGAAGATTGAATTGGCTAATGCTCTACACCAACCTACACGCCTAAAAGCTATTCATCATCTTCCTCACTCTCAGTTTTGCTAAAAGCTCCAAAATTCCTTACTCAATTATTTTAGCAATCTAGTTATCTTAAGCTTAATTTGTGTAGTATCACAGTTGTGATAAACAGTTTTGTAGAAAACATTCACACACCTAGATTTCAATTCTTTATAAGAAAGTGATTCCTTGACAAACCGGTTTGTGGTTTGCATCAAGAAGGCTTTAGCAGTTGTTAAAGCAGATTGTAATATTCAGTTGAATATAGTGGATCAAGAACTCGTTGGAGAGAGGCGAAATCACCTTGACGGGTGGACTGGAGTAGTTTGAGATCAAACGAACCAGGATAAAAATACCGTGTTCATTGCAATTGATTTCCAGTTTTTACAATTCAACCCCCTTCTTGTGTTTTTCACTTCTTCAGATTAGTCCTTATGTAGGATGTATGCAATGGTATGATGGTATGATGTTATGCTATGCGTGGAGTGACGTAAGTAAACCCTGTTATGAGCCCAGATTAAGGACTGTAAACAAACCCTGCAAGAAACTCATGTGTTAGATAACAAGCATGCAAGTAGTTCAAGTTTGAAGGCACACAAATCACACAAGACAACCCTTAGAGTTTAGGCCAGCATGAAGTTTAGGTACTACCCTCTTGAAGTTGGTGGGTTCAAACCTGTCCTATCAAAAGTAACCGGGTTCTAAGGAGCTCAATATCATTGGGTTGTTTTCTATGTTCATTGTTTCGATTTAGCCACTGAACTGGCGATCAAAATATTCCAAGAAAAAAACCCTCAATGAGTGTAGTATCGAGTATCTACCAACTTCGCACTGCACCAAAGTCGGTCATCTCACTACCCCTAAAGAGGCCAGGATGGTCAAGTAAGGTTCCTAAGGTCAGTCGATGTTTCACGACACCACGCGGTGGCCCCGTACTCTCCTTGACTTGACTCAAGGGTTACCGATACTCACCAAAGTGCCACATCAACGTAGCAAACTGCTTCAACCGTGTCGGTATACCCCGCACAGTTCCCTCACAGTTTGTTGCTACTTTCTAAAAGGTATCCCCCCAGATCCGGGTTAGGATCTATGAAGCTCCAAGACAGGCCCACAATTTTAAAGCAAACAAAACAAGCAATTGAAAACAAAGAGTGGTCTAATCCTAAGGTACACCTCACTTTTAAAGATTCCCCAGCTGAGTCGCTAGTTCTGTGATCGGTGGAAATAGAACTGACTGTTTTTTTAGCTGGTTCGCGAAATGTCGCGGTAAGCAAGAGTCGCCACCGTCTTTTATGTTCTCCAACATGGAAAGGACAAAAGCACAGCAAAATTCCTTTTTTGAGATGTCTCTCGGTTTGGGAGGTAGATTTATAGAAAGGGAAGGTGTTAGCACCCTTTCTATCCGTGGTTATCCACGGGCTCTTAGGTACTTGCTCTTATGTTTTCAAAAATGGTTTTCTTTTCAAGTGTATGTGGGTTGTGAAAAAGTTTCGTTTGAAAAATTTCTAGGTAACTCTTGTATCTGTCCTCATGAGTGTATGAAATATTTGTTCGAAAAAACTTTTTGAAAGTGTAGGTGTGAAAAAGATGTTTTTGTTTGTTTGAGAGAGCAAGTACCCAGGAGAAATCTACCTACTCTAAGGAATTAAGCTGTGTAAGAGTCCTTTAGACAGTACTATCCCACTATTGAGAAGTAGGTAGCACCGTCGTTGGAGTTATTCGGGTCAATTCGATTATTAGGGACATGTGGTCACTAAAGCAACGTTAGGACGTTTTAGTGGTAATCTTAATGTCTTAGATCATTTTTATCGAGGCGACCATTCCGAGGCAGCTTATGATCTTGGGACAAAGGACGACCTCTAAAACATCCTATACTTAATGACCACGTTCGAGGCAACCAAGTGAGGTGTACCCTAAGAGTGGCATGTGCAAGTGTGTCAATTTTCAGTTATTTTACTCTTGCATGTCATGGTGAGCTATTGTTGATTTTTAAGTTTAAGAGTTAATCTTGTCATACAATCCTAGTTAGCATACATCTAAGCAGTTAATATATGTACAGGAATTTAAAGTGCGGGAATTGTAAATCCTACGCTATTACAAGGCTTTCGGGGAGGGGGATTATTTACATGTTCAAAAATATTGGGGGAAATAAAAACAGTAAAGTAAAAGAAGGTCTTAGTTTAAGCTATTACATCCCAGTAAAATAAACGCGCGTGAATCTAAAAAAAAATCCTAAGAATAAGAACTCTTTTTGTTGTTTTTGATTAAGAAGATATTTGAATTAAATACTCCTAAGCCTAGTTTATTTTAAATTGATAAAATGAAGTTAAAATAATTAATTAATTTATTTACAAAATTAATTTGAATAAAAAACTAACCTAATGTTTTTTTGTGATTTTTATTTTATTTTAATGTTAATTAAAAGATAAAAAGAAGTCTATGAGAATAAAAACAAAAAAATAAAGTGCAGGAGGGATCCTTCGATCCAGGGAAAAAAGGAGTTTCGACCCAGGGAGGAAATGGACTGCTTCGGTCCAGAGAGGGTCCTGGTCCTTTCGATTGGGCCAGACAGTAAGGCGTGAGTAACCTTCGATCCAGGGAAGAGGATTTCCATTCGATCATGGAGGTCATGGCTTTCGATCCAGGGATGAGATGCCTCTTTCGATCCAGCACGCTAATGGGTTCGATCCAGAGAAGGGCTCTCCTTCGATCTGGGATGTTATACCTGCAAAAGTATGTGAGCGAAACAAAAATGCAGGGACTGGGTATTGAATCCCAGGCCCTTCGATCCTGCACTTGTTGGGGTCTCTTCAGGCTAAATCTGCAGCAAATGTTAGCACACGAGAAATGTGACCTGGGTGCCAAACCCAGGCCTTTCGATCCTGTCTAAGATGGCAGGTCAAAGGTAACAACAAGTAATAATGCGTTTACGCAAATGTAAGGTTGGACAATTTACCCTTTCTTACCTGCAAATTGAGTCTTCGATTTGGGCACTGGCTGGATGGGAGCACTTTCAATCTGGGATTTCTGGGCGCAGGCACTTTTGATCTGGGCACTTCTGGCGCAGGCACTTCTGATCTAGGCACTTCCTAGATGTAGGCACTTTTGATTTGAGGGCTTCTGGGTGTAGGCACCTTCGATCTGAGGGACTGCTTTGGCTTGGAAAATTCTGGGCAGCGTCTCTCCAATGTTTTGTTCTCCTACAGATTTTTTGAAGAAGTGTGTATAATTTTCGTTCTATGATTTTCGTGTGATTTTTCGTATAATTTTTTTTGTGTCTGTTGTAATGTGTCACTGGCCTCCTATTTATAGGAGTGTGGGAGTGCACGAAAATGGCAAGGGACAACCATTAAAATAAGCCTTTAACGCTCTGGACAAAAATCAAACATATTAAATCATTTCCTTTTTTGAAACATTCGTGTCCCTTGAATGAACCTGGACGCTTGGATTTCGAGTGCTTTCAGGCCATGCTCTTCGATTAGTCCTGATTTTCCTCTTTCGAATGGACTCCCTGCGTACCCTTCGAATGGGCCTGGCCCAAATATCAATCGAAGGATTCCAATCGAAATGCTCTGTTAACAGGCCAATCAAAAGGTGTTGTTCATGCCAAATGAAGGACATGGTTGTCATGGTTGTCATGCCTGTCGACATTGCCTTGACATAATTCCAATCGAATGCTTATCCATAATGCCAATCGAAATACTCCTTCAGAATGCCAATCGAAATACTCCTTCAGAATGCCAATCGAAAGGTATTTGAAGTACCACTCAAAAATCTTCTTTTTCCTTAGGCAAGAGTTTGTGATCAACCAGGCAGGGGGAAGACTTTGGAAAACATGAGAGGGCAAATTTTGGGGTGCAACACTTGTCCATAGTACCAGCAAGTATCTTCCCTAGATCTCACCCAGATATAGAGCAGGATGCCTGCTCCGATACCAATTGAAATTCTGGTATCAGATATGTGATGTCGAAGGAGATGTCACAACACAAATATCTGAGGACAATATAAAATGCAACAATATTAAAAGCAGTAAAATCACAAGGGATTATTGATCCAGTTCGGTGTACAACAACACCTACTCTAAGGGCTACCAAGCCAGGGATAAGTCCACTAAATAGTATCAATTCATAGACCCTCAGTAAATAACCAGTTTACAATTTAATCACTTAATCGTTACCCGTGCTATACTTCTACCTAAGACACGCATAAGTATGAGGTCCTTCTCAAATCCCTTCAATCACTAACAGTGAAGAACAACAGAAATATTAAGTTTTAAAGACTTCAATCATTCAATACTTAAAAGCTTATTAATGATCCACAATTAACAAATCAAATTACAACTCAAGTATTAAACCAATACTTAGAGTGTATTGCAATTAAAAGGAATTAGACTTCTAAAATAGAAAGAATATATTCTTCTTCAAAAGTTGCAGTAAAATGAATAAGGATGCAAGTCCTTATAAAGGCGCAACATTGGGCTTGGGCTGAAAAACAAATATTTTAATCCATTGAATATTTCTATGAAAACAAGCCAAGATATAATCCATAAAGATAATACATATCGAAAAATATTCCTCCATATTTTTTGCAAGCTATGAGTCACAAATCCTGAATAATGGCGCACATAATAACAAGAAACAAAATATTAGAAACAAATATGAAGTCACGTTCAGATCAGGAGGCAGATGTCAAGACATCTACTTTGACATCATTCAAAACCAGTTTGCTTCAAATGTCAAGGAATTAAAAAACATTATCAATTCAGTGTTTTACCAAAATTGCTACTAACAAACACTTACACAAAACATTGTAAAAAATAAAACACGAAATTCACAAAATACATGTAATTCGGCCATGCTTGGAATACTTGTTTCATGCACTTTTAATCATCAAGGATGATCCCAACTTACCATATGATGTCCCTGGAATCGATTTGAATGGTTTCTTACCCTTGAAGATGGCTGGAACTAGGATTGCAAGTTTGCCCTAATTTTGACAAAAGTTGATGTTTTTGAGAGAGTTCTTCGAGCTGTTTTTTCGTGTCCTTGTTGTCTGAACATGAAGGGTATTTATAAGAGAAGGTATTAGGTCAAAAGATGGGCTTGGACCTTGTATGAAAACACATCTTTGACTTTTCTCAAAAATAGAATGAAATCTCATAAAACCATGAATATTTGGTTTGTAAATAATTTCACACGGTTTCTACATGATCTTGGGGCCCCAAATAAAATCAAATCTCAAGCCTTTTATGTTTTGTACATTATTTGATAATTATTTGATTTAATTTTGAATTTAAATAAATAAAATCAAAATAAATAAAATAAAGATCACAAAAATAAATGAATGGACTTAGGTGTCTCTTATGAGGTCAAGAACACGTTTGGACCTTAAAAGATAAGCCCATTAGCCCAAAAATTAGAATTTGTCAGTTTGGACTTCGTGCATTTCCCCAAAATTCCCCAACTTGCACCAATCATAACACACTCAATTTTCGTCATATGAAGGTGATCTTGGACTTTTTGGAAAGTTCAAGATGTCCCCTACAACTCTCATGTTGGTCATTTTTCCATTTGAAGATTTAACTTGATGTAAATTGCTTTGACAAAAAGTGTCTTTTTGTTGACTTTTTAAAATGACTTGTAATGTTTTTGCTCATATATCTCAAATGAATCATTTTTGGGCTTTGAGCTTAGAGAGACAAAGTTGTAGAGAATTGTATTTCCGTCAAAATGGGCTTTGGTTGAGAATTTTCTGATGAAGCGTCTGAAAGTTATGCTTGGTCAAAGTTCAGTTGACTTCTCCTAAAGAAAACCCTAATTTAGCAACTTTTGACTTTTGATGAATCTTTGAGTTTTCTTGATGAATCATGATTAACCTTTGATCAAATGATGATTGTGACATCAAAATCTTGATGTTAACCAAAATTCTTGAAGTTTGACTGTATGTTGACCATAATTGACTTTTTACCCAATATAGTTAATTTTCACTTATCTGAGCAATTGGCTGAGCAAATTTGTGATGTAAGGCTTGAAACTTGACATGAGGATTCTTTGAAGAATACGAGGAACCATGAAACTCACTTGAGGCATTATAAGTCTCATTTTCCTTGAGAATACTAAAACCCTAGTTGTAGGCCATTGCTTAAGAGGAGGATTCATCTGATCAATTCTTGAGTAGTCTTGAGCAATTGAGAATCCTAGGAGCATGAGAAGATATCTTTAATCAATTTGTCTTGAAAAAATGGGAGGGTAAATTTTGGGGTACAATACTCCCCAACCTGGTCTTTGTTTAATTTTCTACAAGCACACTTCTATCGAGAGTGCATATAATAATCTGGCTAACGGTTGGCACGACCCCTTTCTACACATGTCTATTGCATTATACATATTGCCCAAAATTTCATGCGGGAGATCAAATACAACATTATTAAGAAAACTCTTGTGAACACGGGGTATGCATTAACTTAACCATCATTCCAACACTATCACCGCGAGATCAGATTGTCAAATTTGGATGCGCGCAGGTGGGTTGATAATCTTTCCAAAGAGAAGTGGATGAGGGCATACGAAAATGGACAATGATGGGGCCACATGACAACAAATCTTGTGGAATCGATGAACGGTGTTTTCAAAGCATCATAAACCTTCCCATGACCGCTTTGGTGAGATCAAACTATTTTAGGTTGGCTTCACTGTTCGCGAAAAAAGGTGAAAGGTGGAGTGTTGTGTTATAATCAGGGCACTTGTTCAGTGAAAGTTGCATGAAATTTATAAAGGAAGAAATTGCCAAATTCAACACCCATAAGGTTATAGGTTTCGACCATTTTAGTCGCACTTTTAGTGTCAAAGAAACAATTTACCATAATGAGGAGCTTCTAAGACAAGAGTATTGGGTCATACTACCAGATGGTTGGTGCGACTGCGGAAAGTTTCAAGCCTTTCGCATGCCTTGCTCCCATGTCATAGCAACATGGTCATATGCTCACTGTGATGCCTTAACACTGCTATCTCCTATTTACAAGGCTAAAACCTTGCTCGAAGTATACAACAACGCTTTTAAAATGATAGATAAAAAAGGATTACTGGCCTACGTATGAAGTGGAATTAGTTTGGCACAATGATTGAATGCGAAGAAAGAAGAAGGGTCGCCCTAACAACGTGCGTATTAGAACCGAAATGGATGTTGCTGACAAAATGGAAAAGAAGTGTAGTATATGTCATCAGGTCAGGCATAATTGTAATAAATGTCCAAATCATGGAGCTACCTCTGCAACCTAATAATTTTATGCACTCATTGTAATATATTTTTTGAAATCAACTGAACTTTATTTATTCCTTAAACATATTTGTTACAACTACACAAATGCAAACAACACTAAGCATGTTGGTTACAACAAACCGAATGCATATAATGATTATAATTAGTTGACACGTCAAAATATCTAAGAAATTACAACTGTCAACACAATTTCATCTGATCCATGCATGATCACCATTACGTCCCTGTCATTTTTGACATCCTCCCACCAACGTTGAAGTTTTCTTGTTGCAAGTGAGGTGACTGTTCTTTGTCTTTGAATTCTTCTAATGACTTTGTAATTTTGGATGTCTCCATCTAACCATCGGCTCAACTCTCTCTTAAGATACTCCATGGAATAGATGTTCCAAAATTTTATTTTAATTGGGGGTTTGACAGGAGAGAAACAAACATACCCATCTCTTTTGAAAATCATTTCACATTGTCATGAAGAAGAAATTATAGAGAAGGTGAAAAGAGGTGTGAAAATGATGGAGGATGGAGGTTTTATTTATAGAAAAGACCATAACACATAGGAGTCATTCTGTATGGCTCCTTTTCAGACACACTGCACACAGGAGCCACATGGGATGACGTCTTACTTTTCAGATGCACATAGACGTCATTTTCCATAACATGTTCATCTAATTTTAACACATAGGTGTCATGTGGGTGGCGCCAACACTATTTTCTAATTTCAAACCTGATTATTTAAGAAGTATTTTTGAAAAGTTAATTATTTACGTAATTAATTAAAAAAAAAATTATTATAGAAAAATTTCTCAAATTTTACGATAAACAAGAATACACTTTTACAAGAAGATAGACCTATTTCAAAAAAAAAATGTTGAAAATGACTTTTTTAAAATTTAGGATTATTTTTAGTGTTTAGTAGAAGTCCATCCAAAATGCCTTAACTTACGGAATATAAAAATTATGCAAATTGATACTCATTCATTTGTAAAAAAAAAAATGAATAACATTGTTGGTGATGAGTGAACACGCTATTTACTCTATTATTTTATTTTTCTTTCAAGTTGTTTTTGTTCCGTATGATATCAATAGAATTGACATGATAATTGTATTAAAGAATGGAGGAAAAACCATGCATTCTAGATCCATAATATTATAGATGTCTCTTAAGATCGATGGCACTCTCGTGGAAGAGCAAATATCAAACAACCTAATAACAAAAAGTTGTCATTAAAAAAATAACATTCAAATTTGTAAATAATTGAATACATGATTTTCCAAAATGTTATTTCTATTATGGTAAAAAATATTAATAGAAAAACTTATATACATGATCAAAATTTTATATCGACATATAAATCAATCAAATGGAGGGTTGAAAACGACACAACGATTACGAAAACTGTCGGGGTAAGGTGTGCATGTTTGTGTCGTTTTGCAAGTTGGCAAAGGGAGTTAGGAAGCTGACACGTAGCACCCACTTCCACTTTAATTAGGACTTGACATTCTCACGCGCATATCTCCACAAATCATTTGGTGGCGCGTGGGATCCACCCACGTCCTTCTTTCCACTCACACTACACTGTTTTATAGACACACTGGTTTAATGGCCCAATAGGTAGTAGCACGAGTAAGGAGGGGTATAGTTGTACATTTGTTTTTAAAATTTTGAGTAAAAATAATTTTGATTTAATAAAAAATTAATTGATACAATTTGAGTGGTTTTGATATTTTCTTACAAAAAATTAAATTTGATAGTAATAAAAGTTACTTTGATTCATTTCGATTGAAATTTTTTACAACTTTCAAAAGATATATATTAAAAACTATTTTTTTAAATACCATAAACATAGTATTTAAGCTGCTATAAAAAATATAATGATTAAAAGAATGTACTAATACATTATTTAATATAAAACTTATATTT